>JAKCOX010000025.1:3405460-4005460 GCA_022605575.1 Laterallus jamaicensis coturniculus | reverse complement strand
TTCGGGACACGGGGAATGGCCGGCGGGAGAAGAGGTAAGGGGTATCCCCCCGTCCCCCCGCCGCTCCGCCCCCGCGGAGAAGCTGGACGGTGCCCGACGCTGCCTCTCGCCCTGTATGTAGGAAGCAGCTCTCGTTGCCGTCCCTGCGGATGTACGAGGAGCCCTGCAAGCCCGACCGCGACGGCGGCGAGTCGGATGCCTCATCCTGTGAGCCCTCGGCGGTGCGCGACGCCCTCCACTCCCCAGTGGGTGCCCTCCCCAGCCCCCTGCGCCTCAAGGGCAGCGGCAGAGGTAAAAGGGGAGGGGTGGAACCCCCCGGCTGAGCCCCAGTCTCTCCGCCGTTCTTCCCCCGGCTTCCCGCACCCCGGCGTCGGGCGGTCGGAATGGGGGGGGGGGGAGAACTGGACAGAGGTGCGGTGCCCAAATTTCCCCAAAAGTCGGGTTTTTCGCCCGCTCGGGGCTGGCGGGTGCTGGTTTTTGCGGGGCGGTGAGACAAACCAGGAGACGGGGGATGGGCACGAAGGAACCCAAAGGGTTGAAAGGACAAGAACAGAGCAAACGCGAATGGCATTCGTGGTCTGCGACGTTTTCCTGTTTATACATTGGTGTAAACAAGAGAAATGGCAAGGCAGCCGTGTGCTACATGAGTTTGCCCGGCTCCTTGCTGGTGCGTACCCTGCCTTTCATGGCTAGGGCGGAATTCCCTGGGAAAAAAAAAAAAAAGAAGAAGAAAGAATTAATACATTTGAAAGGGGAAAAATGTTCTAACTCCGGGGCTTCAAGCTACTAAATGAAAATAAACTAGCAGTTCCCATGTTGCCGTTTTTAGATGCTGGGTTTTGTCTTGCCGCACTATCAATCTGCTCTTTAAACTTCCCACCAGCCCGATTCCCTGCAAACTTTCATCAAAATTGCAAAACCTTCCCCCCCGCCCCCCCCCGCCCTCTCCCTGAGCTGGTGGGAGGGTTTGGTTTATTACACCCCTCTCCTCTTTCAAAGGCTTCCCCGAATATTCGCCCAGCCTGCAGAGCTTCACCTAACCCGCCACCGAAATGTTTTTTTCGTTTAGCGGGAGCCGGGCGGGCAGGGGCTCTGCATCCCTCTCCATCCCCTCCCTTCTCGCCCCCCTTGCCTTCTCTGAGAGCTCGATGGGCTGGGTTGGGTTTTTTTTTTTAAATTAAAGTTTTTTGGGTTGTTTTTTTTTTTTAAGGTAAGCCTGTACCATACCTCTTGCCTTAAATCTGCCTTTTTTAACCTGCCTCAACCTGCACATTTGGAATAAATCCACGGCGTGCTGGTGATCAGCTCCACGTAATTAAATATATACAGGACCATTTCCTCCAGCGCTGTCCACCCGCCCGCACTCTCTTCATCCCCTCCTCTCCACCCCGGCTCTCGCAGCCGGCTTTGAGATTGCAGCTAACGAGAGTGCGATGCTGTAATAGATTTTTGGTCCTCCATCAAACATGTTTTTCCTGTTTGGCAGAGGAACAGGGCTGCTGCTGTTGCTAATCCCCTTTCCCCAGAGCGACCGCGGCACGAGGGCCCATTTCTGCCCCCGAAATTAGTTTCTCCCATTAATAACGATCAGGACTTCGTCGCTGTGATCTCTCACTGACGCCAGGGCTCTTGTGAGTGGCTCACTCCTCACCTCCCCTGGGTGCTTCTGCTCTGACCCTCTGCCCTTCCATCCCTTTGCAGAGGAGAAGCCAGGGGCTGACAGCGATGCAGAGGTGGAGAAGGTGCCTGAGGAGCGGCCGGTGGCCGCAGCCAGCCCCGGCGGGGAGGACACGACACCCCACAGCAGTCCCCGGTGCCCAGACGAGCGGAGCAAGGAGAGGCGCAGCCCAGAGAAGGCCAAGGATGGCACATCCCCTCGGGAGGGTCCCGGCGAGGGCCTGTACAGTGCACGAGGCCTGGAGAAGGACAAGGTGGAAGGACGGAGGAAAGAGCCAGACCCGAACAAGAAGGACACGGAGGGTGGGGGGCTAGGCAAGGAGGCCTTCGCCCCGCTGATGGTGCACACGGACAGCCCCCCCCACCTGAGCGCTGGGCACCTGCAAAGCCTGGCACTCTCTGGGCTCCATGGGCAACAGTTCTTCAGCCCCCTGGGTGCTGGGCAGCCCCTCTTCATCCACCCGGGACAGTTTGCCATGGCCCCTGGCGCCTTCTCTGCCATGGGCATGGGACATTTGCTGGCTTCGGTGACTGGCGGGGGCAGCCTGGAGAATGGAGCCCTCTCATCTGCTCCAGGTGCAGCAGGGACGGCCACCCCCTTCCCTTTCCACCTCTCCCAGCACATGCTGGCCTCTCAGGTAAGCCCCCGTGCCTACCCCACATCCCTATCCCCACTCTCTAGCTGGACCTTGGGCCTTCCTTTCCATGTCCTTCCCCAAAGCTCCCTGAATGAGCAGAGTGCTGCAGGGGCACAGAGTAAGCCCAGAGACCATCACCCTCAGACACAGGGTGGCTCTGGTGCAGCACTCACAGGGTCAGGAGCTGTTGGTGTCCTCAGCCTCCACCATGCCCTTTCATGCCATTTGGAACAAGGGGGTGATACTCCCCTTGCCCCTTGATGTACTGCATGGTGAGGCATAGGCAGGACACGGGCGAATTTTGAAGATTGGCCTCAAGGCTGATTTCAGGATGAATCTTGATATTTTTGCAGCTGACATGGTTTCCCCACAAGAAGGGGCAGAGAGTCAGGAGCTGTGGCCCTGCCTAACCTGTCCCCATCCAGCAGCCCCCCTGTCTCATTGCTAGTGTTGAAACTGCTCCTGCAACGCCTGTGCTTGTGTTGCCTTCCCCAGCCGCTATGATGAAATGCACAAAGATGTCTTTGAACTCCCCTAATTTATCGATCCTACTTAACAATGTGTTTAAATGTGGTTAAAGGTCTGTGATGCTGCACAGACAAGGACATGCAGTGTGCAGGAAGATGCAGGGACAGGGCAGGACCCCAAGAGGGGCTTGTGCCCAGCAGCACCAGCCCAGGTTGGCGTGGCGCGGATGGGGCTCCCCAGATGTACCCCTTCCCTCAGCCTGCTTCACAAGGCTGCTGTGTTTTTAGGATGACACTGGGATGTCCCAGCTTTGCCTTGGCTTTCCTGAGGCATCATAGCTCAGGCAGTATGGGGATGCAGTGGATCATCGGCATGGCTCTCACCCCTCTCTCTCTCTCTCTGCAGGGAATCCCGATGCCCACCTTCGGCGGACTCTTCCCCTACCCTTACACCTACATGGCAGCAGCCGCAGCAGCCGCCTCGGCCATGCCGGCCACTAGCGCAGCGGCTGCCGGGCCTCTCTCCCGCAATCCCTTCCTGGGCAGCAGCCGTCCCCGCCTGCGCTTCAGCCCCTACCAGCTCCCCGTCACTATCCCACCCAGCACCAACCTGCTGACCACTGGTCTGCCTGCTAGCCTCAACCCTGGCTCGGAGGGCTCCAAGGCCGGCAGCAGCCGGGAATCCAGCCCCCTCCCCGAGGTGCCCCTGCACAAGGGGGGCAGCCAGCGCCCTGCTGCCTCCCCCAAGGGTTCCCTGAAGGAGTCCCTCAACGAACTGCAAAACATCCAGAGACTGGTGAGCGGGCTTGAGAGCCAGCGGGAGCTGTCCCCTGGCAGGGAGTCTCCCAAGTGACCGGCGGGGCGGGCAGTGAGCCCTCCCAGCAGGGCAGAGAAGCACTGGTATTTTGTACAGCACAGTATAAATATTTATTGTGGAGCGAGGGGTGGGGGCAGATGAGGAGCAGGGAGCTGGAACAGAGGGATGGAGCCCCTCCATACAAGCAGACCCACCGCCCGAGTGCCAGGAGCGAGAGGTGGGAGCCCAGGGCTTGCCTGCTTCCCTCTGTTCCCCCGGGCTGTGGGGCTGGGATAGGCTCTCCCTGCTCCAGGGTGACTTTGGAGTTCCCGGCCCCTCCACTCTCCTACTCCGGGCACTGGGCAGCTCGGGAAGGGGGTAGGGGGACACACACACGAATGACAACGAGACGGCACAGAGGCACCCAACAGACAGGGTGGCCCTGATCCTGGCCCCAGCCTCGACCCGGGGGAGATGAGAGGGGGCTGAACCCTCATGTGTGCAAAGGGAGGGAAGGGAGGGGGGGAGGGGTGGGGGGGGGGAAGAAAAAAAAATTAATTAACAAAAAAATTTTTTAAAAAAAGGGAAATATGAAACAAAACATGGGAAATGAACCGCTTTGGCAGCCGCCGCCACGCAGAGCTGGTACGGTGGGGGGAGCCCCGCGGGTACCCGGGCAGATATTTATGAAATAAATGGTAATTTGTGTAAATAAGCTATAAGGATCCCAGAATATGCAAATTGGTATTAATTTATTCAGAGTTGTACATTGGTGTGTACATAATATTTAGAGTTTAACTCATCGCATTTAAGTTTGGGGTTTTTTTTGTTTTTTGGGTTTTTTTTTTTTCCATTTTACATGAACATATATATTGTAAATGAAAACTATTTAGCTCTTTGTGATTGAAGAAGATATCAGTTTCTTTAACTGTTTTAAAAATATTGTTTATCCCGCCTGTTCTCTAGGACAATCAGGTGCCACCGGTAAAACAATTTGTGGAGTAATTGAAACTAAAGCGTTCAATTCTCCAGCGGACTTTGCAAGAAAAGAACCCCCCACGAATCCAAATTGTAACTAAAATATTGCTACGGTGTGGGGTATAGAGAATGCAGGAATAAACCTCAGGTTTTTATTTTTCACTCCAGAACAAAAAAAAAAAAAAAAAAGAAGTATAATAAATTTAAATATCACAGGACTGTGCTCTATATTTGTTTTAAAATAAAAAGATACATGATTTGCAACGTGCTGGTTACTCGGGTATCTGTCTGTTCAGTTTTGATGAATTCTCACATCTTTCAATAAAAAAAAACCTACTCGGAGAAGTCCTGCCGGCTCCCGCTTGGTTCATTGCCTTCTCCTTCCCGGGGGTCGTACCGCCCCGTCGGGGCCGCCGCTTCTCTACCGGTGCGCAGCGCTGCGCGGGGTCCGGTTCTCCACGGCGGCGGAAGGGGATGCGCATCCCTCGCGGCTCTGGCGGCTTTTCCGTCCCCAGCGTGTGCTGCCGGGCTCCGTGTTTGATGGCGAGAGATGAAAACGCCCCGAGGTGCGCGGCCGGCCGCCCCTGCGGAGCGCCGCACGGGGGCTTTCGGCGACGAGGACCCTCCGCCCGTGAGCGGATTTCTGCCTTCGGGGCTTTTTCCCGCCCCACAAGCCCCTCCACCGCGGGGGGAGAAGGGACTGTCGGTCCACCTGCGCAGGTGCGTAGGGTGGGGCGCCAAGGAGTTCGTGAGTGCGCTGGCAGGCGCGCACGGGGATCTCCCGGTACGGCGGGGAGAATACGGCGCCGGGACCCTCCGCGGCTGCGGGTCTGCTCGTACTGTCCTCGGGGGGCTTCGGGTGTCGTCCCGGGAGGGCAGGGCACGGGACGTAGCGGGCCGGTACCGGCGGGCGCGGGAGACGCTCAGGTATACCGGTACCGGTGGCTTTCGGGGTGCGCTGGTCACACCGGCACCGACGGGGAAGGGATGACCAGGACAGAGCGGCACCGTCGGGGATGGGAAGGGGTGACCCGGCCACGCCGGTACCCTCGGGTATGGGGCTGTCCCGGGGCGGGGGTCGTGGCTCCCTACGTCTTCTTCGGCGCTCGAAGCCGTTCGGGGCGTTGCGGGGCGCGGCCGGAGAGGACGCAAACAACCCTTTTCCTCACCAATTACCCTTCTCCCGTTCTGGGGAAGATTTATGAACACAACTGCAGGGCGCGGGCGGGGGGCGCGTCCCCCTCGGGAGCCGAGGCGCAGGACCGGGTGCGGGGCGCCCTCTGCTGGTGCCGTCGCGCACCCGCCGCCGCCTGGCCCCGACGGGGCGGGTCGTGCGCTCCTGCGGCTCCTTCCCGGGCTCCCCTCGACCCCCCGAACCCCAGCGTCCCAAGGAGCTGCAGACACGGAAGGGGCTGCTATCCCGAACCCTCCCCCCGTCGCGACAGGGTCTGAAGGGAGACACGAGGGCTCGGTTTCCCGACAGGGGGGAAGGGGCTGCTGCACCTCACCAAGGGGTGCGGGGCTGTTTCCCTCATCGGGGGAACACACGACCCAGCAGGGTGGGAACTGGTTAAACAGGAGAAGAGAAATGTAGTTACTAAAATAGTTTGAAAGGATTATTCATGAATAAACATAACTTGGGATGTGTAACGATTTAATAGGCTCTGTTTGTAGTGAGGGGGAGCACAGTGTGTGCTGGTGTGACGGCTCCCCCAGCCCTTTCCATCACCCTTCTGACCATGCTCGGTTTAGGCTAAGCTGGCTGGGGTGGGGTGAGCTCACCAAGGAGATGGTGACAGTTCTGAACACAGACAGTGCTGGCAGAGTCCCGTGCTGGGTTCCTGTTGTCCTGGCAGGCCAGGGACAGCCCCACCATCTGTCATGGTCCAAGGGACAGTGGAGGTTTAAATGTTGCATCCTCCTCAGGGGCCGAACACTGCTGCTGGCATCTCAACCTGAGCACCAAGCTGCTCTCACTGGGGACAGAAAAAGATCCCTGCAGAGTGTGGGTTCATGATGGAAACCTTGAAGGAAGATGCCTGAAGGAAGGGAGCAGGGTCGGGCCCCCACAGCCAAGGGGTGCAGGCAGTGGGGCATTTCAGCAGGAGCCAAACCCAGGCTCTGAGAAACCCTATTCAAACAGCATGATGAGCAGCTACCGATTAGTCACGCACTGCGCCGGAATTATTTTCCTCGGCTATGAAAAGGCGCTGGGAGGCCCTGCGGGGGCACACCCAGCACAGTCCCTCCTGCCTCTTCCAGCTCTACCGCTCTGCACCCCACAACGCACCCAACACAAGCAGGCTCAGCTGCACCATGTGCTGTGGTCACGGTCAAGTCACAGATTTAAAGTGCTGGGTGGTCTGGAAATCTCCATCTGGCACAAGGTGCTGGTGCCTGACCAGCAGGTAGCACTGGTGCTGTCTCGCCAGCGCAGCGGGATCACAAAACCTTGAGGATTTCACTAGTGTCAGTGGTGACTTTCGAGTTTCTTCAGCTAAAAGTGCAAGGTGCTTGCTTAGGCTTAAAAATAGCCATCCTGTCCTGAGGGTTTCATCGGTCTGGTGGACAAACCCCCGGGTAACTTGGCTGCCAAGCTGCCGTGCAGCACAACAGCGCTGCTGGAATGGCTCCACCGGCGGGTGTTTGTAAACAGGAACACGGGCTCCTGCCAGAGCACCTCACAGCCCAACGGAGGGCGAACACTGCTGCTACGCCCATCCCTGTTCAGACCCAGAAGTGGCTTCTCAGGACAAGCCGGCCCTCACCCGGGCCTCAGGGCTATGCTGCTGGCCCTGTATGCACGGTATCTGTGTGCAGATGTGCGTGTCCCGAGCACATCGGGTCACTGGTGTGTGGCAGAAAGGGCAAGGGAGCTGGTGGCACCTCACCGGGCGCGCTCAGGCCCCAGATGCTGGGCAGAGTGGAGAAGTAACTGCTTTTTGTTACAGTTTTCACAGAACCTGATCTTACAGGGTATACAGGAGCTGAGCACCGCACGTCCAGGGGAAGCACAGGCAAGGCAGCATCCCAAGAACGATGCCGTGAGGCGGGGCGCACCACCGTGCAAGGGTCCTGCCAGGCACCAGGAGCACCCCAAGCCCCGGGAGGCTCCCAGAATCCATCCGTACCGCCCACAGGTTCAAAGCTCCCGTTCTTACGTCTCAAGGAGCATTTGCCAGCCCCGGCTGTGCGAGCCCGGGGCGCGGCCGTCGAGGAAGGGGAGCCCCGGCCCGGCGGCAGCGGGGCGGGCAGCTCTTTGTGCCGGGCTGGCGCCTGCCTGCCGCCGCGCTGCCTCCGCGCCCGGGACAAAGCGGAGCGGCCGAGCCCCTGGCTGCGGCTCCCAATTAGGGCCCCGCCGGCGCTGCCCCCCGCGGCGCGGAGGGAAGGGGGGAGGGGGGCGCGGTCATGGCCTCGGAGCCCCAATTACCCGCGGGGCCGCCGCTCTGTCTGCTGCTCCCGATCGCGGATCAATAGACAAAGGGCAGCGCCTGGAGGCCTCCGCGGAGCCCTGCCTCCCCTCACGGGCATCCTTTCGCGCTGCGCATCCGCGGCCCCAGCAGTGCGGAGCACCTGCGCGCCCCACCGCACCTGCGCGCTCGGGGGCGGGATGCGCAGCTGCGGAGGCGGCTCCGCACCTGCGGCCGGACGTGATTTAAGGGGCCGATGAGAGGGGTGGGCTCTCCTACTGGGCTGCTGCTGGTTCTGGTGAGATCTGTGGGTTGTTGTGGCCCCCTCCTCCCTCCCGCACCCTTAGCGAGGATGGGAAGAGGGGGGGTTGAACCCCGACGTGGAGCGTAGCTTGGTTCTGCCGCAGCCTGCTCGGGTGAGCTCCCCCTGCCTGCTGCAGGGCTTTTCCTCCCGGGTAAGCCCCGGTGCCTCTGCCCGTGTCCTTCCCCCGGGCACCGGTGTCTCAAAGGCATCTTTGCCTTCCTTAGTCAGTTCTGTCCCGTTAACCCCGGGGGAGCGGTCTTTGCCCCATGTGCTGGGAGTGTGGGAAGGATGAAGCAGCCATCCCGGCTGTTCCCTGTCCCAAAGGTTCCCAGAACTGCTTTGATCTGTGCGGGTGTCAGGGTGTGTAGGGGGTGTGTGTTTAAAAACATTATCAGGGAAAAAGCAGCTGTTTATTTTGATGCAAAGCTGCTTCTTAGCCGTAGGCACCGTTTCCTCTGAGGCAGGGTGGGAAAGGGGAGTTTCTCGGTTTATTCCTGTTGTTTACAAGCGCCGAGTGACGGCGAGGGAGAGCCGGGCCCGTTGTCCCGCAGCGCCCGCCCGGGCTCTTTCCCAGACCTTCTCCGGAGCCGCTCCGGGAAGGGAGGAGGCGCGGATGTCTCTGCTCGGGACATCCAACAGGCCGGGCCGGAGGCTCTTGAGGGAGGGGGGCGTCGAACTGCCCCCTCTGTTGCTTTCCTCGGGGGACGTTGGGGGGGTCAAACCGCTCCCAGCCCCCCACCGCCGAGGAGCGGCACAGGAGCGGGTCGCTTTGTCCCGTGGCCGCAGGAAAAACACCGGCGTTTGTCTTGCCCGGGATGCGTCTCGGCTCTAACGCGGCCGCCCAGACCGGCCCGGCCGTACCCGCCGCTGCCCCGAGCTCGGCCGCCAGGGGGCGCGGGCACTCCGCGGGGGCGGCGCTCCCCGGAGGGTTCCCTCGGGTGGGGAGGCTCGGCCAAAGTCGGAGCCCCTCGCAGGGTTTCCCGGCGTGGGGGCTCGGCCAAAGTCGGGGCTCCTCGGTGCGTTCCTGTGGTGGGGTTCGTACAGTGTCGGGGCTCCTCAGACCCCGGTTGCACAGCACCCGGCCCAGGTGACACCGTCGATGATCCCCAGGGTTTGGGTTCCCGCCCCCAGCAGGGACTGGGAGGTCTGCAGCAGTAGATCCCCGTTCTTCACAGCCTTGCTGCCACCGGGTCTGCAGCAGTAGATCCCCGTTCTTCACAGCCTTGCTGCCACCCGTCTCCCGCTCCCTGTTGTTGCAGGGCAGCCCTGCCACCTGTGCCGCAGCGATACACCTTGCTGTGAGCACCCTGTTGTGTGGGTATATGTTAATTTCCCTCCCTATACCTGTGTGGATGCACATACACACGTGAGCAGGCATCCTGCAGATCAACAAGAGCCCCTTGCTGTTCTCCAGCTTTGTGGGTTCTGCCAAAAACGTGCACGTTACATGTATAGATCCCTCAGAAAGCAGCGAGTGCTTGCTCTGACATAGCTAAGCACCAGCAGCCAGAAGTCATAGAATCATAGAATGGCAAGGGTTGGAAGGGACCCCAAGGATCATAAAGCTCCAACCCCCCTGCCACAGGCAGGGACACCAACCTCAGGCCTGGAGCTACACAAGGTTGCCCAGGGCCCCAGCCAACCTGGCCTTGAACACTTCCAGGGATGGGGCACCCACCACCTCTCTGGGCAGCCTGTTCCAGGACCTCAACACTCTTTCCGTAAAAAACTTCCCCCTAATATCCAATCTAAACCTTCCCTCCTTCAGCTTTAAACCATTCCCCCTTGTCCTGCCATTGTCTGCCCTTTTTAAAAGTTGATTCCCCTCCTGTTTGTGTGCTCCCTTCAGGGTCTGGCAGGCTGCAATGAGGTCCCCCCGCAGTGGTGATGGTGATGGTCCATCTTCTGCACACTGGGTTTTATATTGCCTGAAGTATTAACAGATGCAATCATGTGAGAGAGGCTGCTGCTTTCCCTTGTCGAGTTGGCATCGCTGAAGCTGGTGACATAAGCACCGGTACATCTGTCCTTTTCCTCCTGTTGATTTCTGTAAACGGTCCTTGCCTTCAGCCTTGGGCCTGGCATGCTCGGTAATTCTTTGGAAATCAGATCTAATGGAAATGAGGCAGTGCTGTTGAAGGAATACCTAAGTGTCTTTGCAAAATGACCTTCTGAGGGTCTTGGCTTGGTGTCATCCTACACCCTCTCTTCTCACTTCGCAGTGAGGGCTTTACTCCATGAGGATGATGCTCAGTGTTGCAAGGGGGATGTGTCACCCGGTCCTGCTGACCCCTTGTTCCTGCAGAGCCCCTCAGCCTCGGAGTGTTTTTTTGGGGTAAAGCTTCTCTTGGTCTCCCAGATGGTGGGAGAGACAGCCTCCACGAGAGGGAGTGTTTGCAGGGCTTTTTTCCCAGATAGACTGCTTAGTGTGTTTTTCCCCAGCTGTTTTCAAGCAGAGATGCATCCCTCCTGGTCAGGGCCAGCCTCAGACCACAGACCAGGTGGCTGGAGCCCTTTGCTTGAAGCCCTGCGTGAAATGCCTGTTTTCTTGGGGTGTGGGGGAAGAAATGGGTAGAAATCTCAGATTTCCTGAGAGAATTGTCATGCTGTCACACTGCCATGTGCTGCGCTTCAGTGCCATGAGGGAAATCTGCTCTTTCACAGGGTGCAGGGTCCTGTCCCTGTGCCCCACTGTGGGAATGGGAGAATTTAAGGTTCTTCTGGCGCATTTGTCAAAGGGGGGAAGAAGTGTCTCTTATTAGGGTGACTGGTGAGTGTTTTACCTGGTCTTGGTCAGGTGTGGGTCGGGGCATGAGGCTGCACTGGCTGCAAGAGGGGGGTTAAGCAAGCCCCTGACTGTGGGCAGCAATAATGGGGAGCGCTGGAAGGTGCTTCACTACTGGGCTGGGTCCCTTGGGTGGGGATAGTTGGAGTGACTCTGACCCTGGGATACCTCAGCTTGGCTCCTTGAGGCAAAAATTGGCTTTTCCAGCTTGCACACTCTCCCTGTAACCCCGGGTGATCTGCTGGGCCCCCATTTCAAGGCTGGGTAGGTCCCATTGCCCCACACCTCACTGTTCCCATTTCTGAGGTCAGACTGACTTTGAGACCCTACAGATGCCTGTGACACCTCCAGAACCAGAAAGGGCTGTTTATGATTTCCCAAGTGATTGCCACAAACCCAAGGCTAAATCTCCCACTTTTGGGGCTGTTGGACCAGACCCTGGCACTTTGGTGGCCACATGTTCTGTGGGTGGTTTCCAAGAGAGATGCACAACTGGCGTGAGACCTGCAAGGGGACCCGAGTCCTGCCTTGCTCTGCCCTGACTGCACGTCCCTGGAGCCTGGGAGCGCTCAGACTACCCTATCTGCAAATTGCAGAGCAGATTATCAGTGAGTGTGTCTGAGATTAGAGACCCATATTTATGTCTGCTTCCCCCAGAGCCAGGGCGGCCGGAGCTGAATTTGGTGCAGACTCTTTGGCACCATGCAGCTGATTACTGGGGTAACCTTTTCCTTTACTGGGTGCATCAGGAGGAAGGCTCAGACAATTTTCAATTAAAGGGGAGGGGGCGAGGGGGGTGAGAAAAGGGAACACAGCACAACAACTCCATTTCCTTCCTCCATTAGCGTGGTGGAAGGAAAATCAGGCACATCGGAGTTGCCACTGGTCTGTGCTGGCTATGACCTGTGGAGGGAGAAGGGAGTGTTTGTTATCTGAGGGAGGCATGGGGTGTGACCCCATGTGTTTCTTCAGCTGCCCTTTGGTACTGTTAATTTTTGGCTGAGAACCCAGTGAGAAGCCCAGAGGTGATGGGCTGGCAGCTGCAGGATGCAGAAAAGCCCTGGGGCTGCTCATGGTTTGCTGTCCTGGTACGAGTGCAACGCTCAATGCTTGCTTGTGCTGGGTCAGCGAGCCCAGTGCTGTTTGGGGAGGGCATCCTCATCAAACTGGGCTGAGATATTTTTTTTTTTCCTGAGGGCTGTGGTTAGGAGAAACAGCAAAGGTTTTGCTCTATGTGCTGTGTTATCCTAGGCAAAGCGCCTGCCTGGCTTCTTGGAGCAAACCTGAGGCTTTGGAGGGTGTGCAGCCAGGCAGTGGTGTTGCCAGGCCAGCCCTATGCCACGGCTGGTGGGAGCAGAGAGCCCTGGCCAGCCAGAATGGCTTAACAGGCTTTGTGCGGCATTGTTCTTATAAACAATCACATGAATTAGTGCAAATCTCATTAGATCCGTGCTTCTCTTGGCCTCCTGCGTTCTTAATGCCAGGAGCAGCCCCTCGCCAGGGGGTCCTGCTTGGTCTCTGGGTGAAGAGACTCTTTCCAATGAGCTCTGAGCTGCTGCTGTGGGTGCTCACCCCTCGCAGCTGCATCCCTGTGGAGCCGTGGCATTTTGGGTTTGCTTTTCTCAGAGCTGTTTCCATTAAGCTCAATGGGAGGGAGAGCAGGAATCTAATAGGTAAAAAGCCATTCGAGGTCCTTGGCTATTTTAAACCTGATTTAAAGCTTTGGCTGCTCTTGTTAGCACAGTGATTCAGCTGATGTTGCCTGGGGTGCTCCTCCTGTCTCCCCTTGTTAAGCAGCGGGTGCGCAGCGATGTGCTCTGCTCCGGCTCAGCACCTCGGGGCTGTGGTGCTCATCCCTGGCAGCTCCGCTCTTGGCCGGTTGGTGGCCTGCTGCCGTGGGGAAGTGTGCAAGGACTGGGGCTGTCTCAGCCAGGTTTTATAGTGTGTTCAGTTAAGAGTTTAGCAGCGGGGTTGGTCAGTGCCCAGAAAACACGTGAACCGCAGGTTTAGCCTGGAGCGCTTTGGGAAAGGGAATGGTGTTTCTCTGTCAGCGCTGTGCGTGCCTGCTGAATGCTGCCAGCTCCTCGGCAGCAACAGGCCTCCGTGTCTCCTGTTTCTCCTCACGAATCGCTCCGAGAAGTGATGCAGGAGTGTCCCTTGTTCCAGAACTGTGGGTGCTCCTGGGGGGATGCACCTTGGCTGGTGCTTCAGAGCCTGGGTCGGGCTCCTGGGAGTCAGGGCAGGAAATGCCACGGGAGCTTTAATGACAAAAAATGTTCTTACATCTCTGCTGAAAGTCTGCTGGTGCTTCACCTCTCAGCAGAGGAGGGATGTGAGCAGCAAAGGACTGGGGCAGGCAGCAGAGCTTGAGAAAGCTGCTCCCGGGGGACCTGGGCTCTGGCGGAGCAGCCCAGGATAAGCAAGCATGAGAAAAGCAGGCTTAGCCCTCCAGTCACCCGTTAGATGTGTTTCCGGCTGCTTTTCATCTTACTCCGAGTTTAAAAGCCATCTTATTCCAGCACTAATGCTCCTGCCAGCCCCGGCACGGCTTCAAAGCAGGGCTGTCTCGGGCGGCCCAGAGGGAGAGGCGCAGGCGGGAGGGAGGGCTGCGGCCCAGCAGCACCTGCCAGCCCCGTGGGAGCCACATCCCCGGGCGCTGGGGAGGGGGGGGGTTCTGGCTGCCAGCAGCCCCCACTCCTTGTGCACCAGGAGTCTGTCCTTGCAATGCGTCTGTGGCTTCCCAGGAAAGCATGGTAGGGCTGCCTGGGAGGGGACATGCCAGGGATGATTTTTCTCCAGAGCCCTTTTGTTCCACTAGCATGAAGCTCAGCCTTACAGTGGGGAGTGTGGCCACCTCTAAGCTAGGGACCAAGTGATCTCTTGGAGTTTTACAGACCATTTTTACATCCTCACTTATCTAAAGTTGTTCTTTCCCCCACGCCATAGTGCTCTGTGGTGTGGATTGGGACAAGCACCAGAAGGGGTCAGTGACACCCTATGTCACCTGCCCAATTCTTGGTGGGGGGGATGCTGGGGATCCCATTGCTACAGAGCATGCTTGAGGGGGTTGGCATTCAGACAATCTGGAAAGGGGAGGACAGGGAATAATGCAGTGCCTGGCAGAGCCATGATGATGTTTGCTATTGGAAGGGCGGTTATGCTTTTTGCAGCTTGGGTGGTGCTGGTGGATCCCCACTGTTATTGAGGCACTGTTGTCTGAAGGACCGAGGCTCTCCCACAGCCCAAGTGAAAGCTGGGGGTGGTGGTCTGCTTCCTCCCAGGTTGTACATTTTGCCCCAGAAGTGCTGCTTTGGGCAGGAGCTGAGGATCCAAACCTCATGTGCTAGGCTGGATGTAAGACCCAAATTCAGCTGATGGTGATTTCTGTGGATTTACTGGAAAGACTCTTGGAGACAGCACATGAATCTGCTCTTCCTTTTTGGCTCTTCCTCAAGTGAGAAATACCAGATATGCAGCACACAACAGTACAAGCTGTGTCCACCCTCAGGGAATACACTCCCAAATACCCCTCCAGGCATTATGGGGTGGCCTCGATGCCCTGAAAGAGGCAGTATGGGGGCTGAGTTAGAAACCCAGGATGCATGAGGATGGGATGCACTTATTTTTTTGCTTCCCTCAGTGCTTAGAGGATGAGCAGCAAGCCTCTCTGAATGCAAACCTGCCACCCAGCTGCTTCTTCTTGGCCTTTTTTTGTTTGGTTGCTGAGTGCCTGTGTGTGATACTCAGGTTTTTCCAAGAGCTCTTGCTCTAGCAGATCTGTTGGGAGAAGTGCACTTATTGCTCAGTGACAAAACACATTCTTCAGATGGAAAAAGCTCTTTTCAAGGAAAACATGACATTTCGATGGAAAAGTAACTTTGCGTGCTGTTTCTAATTTTAAAGTTCTGCCTTGGAATGTTCCCATGGACTTTGAAATCAGAGCTGGCTCTTATGCTTTCCAGGTTTTATCCACCTTTCACATATAATTTCAAATTGCTCCCTCTGTTAACGAGACAATATTAATTCTGCCTTGGTGGATTTTGCATAGATCGCTTCCAAAGTGCAGTTTCCCTTCTCCCATCCCTTTTTTTTTTTTTCCCAGTTTCCCCCCACCTCAGCTCTAGGCTATAAATACCTTTAGGCCAGACTCTGGGAACCGCACAAAGCCCAGTACCTGGCTGGTGCCTTCTGCATGGAGGAATGAATGAATGTGCTTCCCGGTATCGCTCCAGACTGAGATTAACTCTTACAGCCACGTGCTTCAAATTAATGCATCTGCTCATTCGTTAAGCATTTTCCCTCCATTAAACACACAAGAATGAATTTCCCCGTGTTAATCTGGCCTGTGTCATGAGGCAGAATTGCTGATGGGTTTTCCCCCCTCCTCGTATTTTACATCGTCCCAGTGTTGGCTTGGCTGTGCCTATCCAAAGCACCAGGGTGAGTCGAGTGCTGCAGCTGGCTGGAGCCAGCAGAGGGGAGGCGAGAGCAGAGATTCTGCTTTTCCCAACTTCGCAGTAAATTCCAGGAGAAGGGAAGAATGGCTTATTATTACTATTATTTCCCAAAATAAGAACAATCTGCACAAACTGGTAAGTGACCCTGTGTCACCCCAAATGTTGCCCCCAAACCCTCACTGCCCACTCCTCATCTCTCAGTGGGCAGATGCAGCCTTAAACCACTGCTCCAGTGGCCAAACCTCTGCTTGTGCAGGACCCAAGGCCGCATCCTTTCCATCTCCTGTGGGACCACTGACCCAGGCATCCCTCTCCTTGGCAGAGCTGCTGCTGGCGAGGTCCTGCGTTCCAGGAGAGTAGGGGGAATATTTACACTGGAAGATGGTATCTTGGTGCTGCTCGAGCTGTCCTTTGAGGTGAAGCACAAACAGGTTGGTTTAGACAAGGTCATCCCTTTAACAGGTCTAAGTGGATTTCACTGTAAAACGAATTTATTTCAACAAAACCTTTTTTGATAAATGAAACCAGCACTGCTCTGTGTATCATTTCTATAAACAATCTTCTCCAATGTTTACCTAACCTGGGCATGCAGAAACTCTCACACGTTAAATATTAGATGAAAAGTGGCTATGAAAGCTTTAAAAATTTTTTATTATTATTTTTTAGGGTTTTCTTTAAAGCAAGAAAGCCAGCATGCCATGGGAAAAGACTGGAGCTGGGGTTGTTCCTGCTGGAGATGGAAGGAAGGAGACAGCCCCTCATGTAGCTGTGGCTTCAGGTTGGGGTTTTTTTATTTCTAGGGCTGTTTGTGGGGCTTGTGGGGTGCTAGCACCCATCCATGCACACACCTGTGTAGCAGGAGGTGGGTGGTGTGATGGCTTCTCTCCTCCTGTGTCCTGTTTGCTTGATCCTGGGAAGCCTGGGACTAATTAATGTGTTAATTAATGGTAGATAACAAATTCATTCATTAATTAAAACTCTGCAGCTCAGCCCTGCTCCAGGCACTAGTTTGGGAGAGCTGATAGTTATGGTAAGTGTGAGAGACCTGTCTGCAATGAGACTAAAATTTGCCCGATAGGTTTGAGTGAGTTTGGGTGAATTTGTGCTGTTTGCCTCCAGAAAGTAGGAAGAGGGGAGCAGGTTGGATCCGTTCCTGCAGAAAGCTGCAGCCTGGACAAAGCGTTTCCCTTCAGACTTTGTTCCTTGAGGGCAGATCACCCAAGGGCTGGACTCTTGGGCTTGTAGAAAGAAAAAAAAAATCTTAATTTTAAACTGTCCTTACTGCTGCTGGCTTCTCCTTAACACATCACTGATGTCCCAGGTCGCACTGTTAGGTGAAAGGAAGGGGATCATGCTCTGCAATTAAGCATAGTTTACCTGGCTTGGAGGGAGGCCAGTAGAAATATCTGCTGAATAATTCAGTATTTAAAGATGCCCTCACAACACATGTCCTGCTCAGCTGTTCAGATCATTATCTGGAGCCTGTTAAGTCAGTGATTTCATAGAGGGTTACATCATTCGGTAATAGATAGATTAAATTTGGCTCTTTCTGGGGGTGCCAGAGCAGGAATCCATGCTGCATCATGGGGCTGTTTGTAAAACAATCAGCTGCAGCTCCTGCGGAGACCTGATGCCATCAGGGGAGAACCTACCCCTGGCACCCATCACCCTGTGCACCCCCCACACCAGCCAAGGATCCCCCAGCCCCACTGTTCTCTATTGCCTATCAGTAAAAGATTCCAAAAATGGTGGGGATTTGGTTATTTAGGTGACTTATCACCTGCCAGAGCAGATGATGGGAACCTGAAACAGTGAGATGGGTGCTCCTGGTCAGAGCATTAGCGGGAGTGGCAGCGCAATGTACTGTGAGGTACAACTAGATCTAAAATGATGCAGGAGATAGGAATGATGCAAAGCAGGTCCTGGCTGTGGGACTCATGAGCTGGGCAGGTCCCCATCAGTGGGGACTGGAAGTCTCCAGCCCCTGAGCCAGTGCTGGGACTTGGACGGGCTCAAAGTGGCTTTTATCACTGCATAGAAACCTGTTCTCCTGCACATGGGGAAAGCCCACAATGAGCTCATGTGTTACTTCAAGGCTTTGTGGATAGAGGGATCGCAGGCTATGTCTAAAAATGTGTGTTAAAGATCAGCTTATCTTCCAAATAAACTCTCAGAAATTCCAGTATCTCCAAGATGTGCTTGGAAGCAATTTATTCTTTTTGCTTTTGGTGTTTCCCTGATGCTTTTCAGCATTATTTTTAATGATGCCACGTTACTAGAGATCGCTTTTGGTGGATAACACGATATTTATGGAGAAACCAACAGCTAAATCTGGTTATCATTGACGTTGCTTATAAAATATACATAGCAATCAAGATACTGACCATGGCAGTAAATTGAAAATATATTGAAAACATAAAGCATTTTTTCAATTTATTAGTAATATAAAAAATATTTGGGCGTTTTTTCCCCCTCCTTGTTAAAAGGAAAGATATAGAAGCTGTTGTAAAGAGATCTGTGGTAGCGTTGGTCCAAACCCTGGCAGGGTGCAGAGGGTAAGTGGCGTGGTGGGTTTTGTGGGCTTTTGGATAGCAAACAGCCTGTTCCGGACACGCTATTTGGGGAGTACAGTCCCATCTGTTAAAGGGGTGCTGGAGGGAGCCCAGTCTGGACTGGATGCTGAACTGGGGTGAACATTGACCATCCTGGCCCTAAATGGTCCTGGGAAGAGGTTTAGGAACTACAGGAAGGCTGGTGGCTTTGCAGCAGTGTCAATAAACTATGTGATATTCCTCCCCATGGTTGAACAAAGATGATTAGGGGCCTGGAGCATCTCCCCTATGAGGATAGACTGAGTAAGTTTGGACTCTTCAGCCTTGAGAAGAGAAGACTAAGGGGGGACCTAATTAAAGTCTATAATTATCTGAAGCAGGGGATGCAGGGGGAATCAGCCAGCCCCTTTTCAGTGGTCTGTGGGGATAGGACAAGGGGCAATGGCTGCAAGTTGGAGCACAGGAAGTTCCGCATCAACATGTGGAAGAACTTTTTCAGGGTGAGGGAGCCCTGGGACAGGCTGCCCAGGGAGGTGGTGGAGTCTCCTTCTCTGGAGATATTCAAGACCTGTCTGGACACCTATCTGAATGATATGTCCTAGGGAGCTGCTTTGGCAGGGGGGTTGGACCTGATGATCTCTCGAGGTCCCTTCCAACCCCTACAATTCTATGATTCTATGAACTCCACCCCTTTTGATGGGTCAGGTCACTCCTCCTGCCCCCATGGCACAGCACAATTTGGGCATGTTGTTGAAGGGTTAACCCCGGCAACTGCCTGGTAAGTGTAAAAATATTAATAAGGCTGCCGTGGGTCTCCCTAAAATGGGAATTTACGGTGGTAGTCAAAGCTAATGTTTTGGATCAATGCAACATCCCTTCTCAGAATGAAAAAATAAATTAAACTGACTGTCACACGGAGGGTATGTAACCAAATCAATCATATTTATTGCATTTAATCAAAACTTGATTCAGTTAAATTTATTCCATATGATAGCTGCGCGCTTCGGGTGATGCACACCTAGCTGAAGTCGCTGGTGTGGCTCAGCGAGTGCTGTACTGCTCACCAGTGGGAGGGCTCAACCCCCTGTGTTAATGAGATTAGGGGTATTAATTTGTGTGCCATGCTCTGAGCGGATGGGGAGTTGTGTTTGTGTGTGTACCCAGGGAAATGATCACAGGGGCTTTACTGTGGGTAAATAATATGTATTTAGTAACTGGTGTAATTCCTGCTCCCTCAGCGTTGCCCTGTTTGCTTGCTGATGGCTGCATCTAGAGGGTGAGATGTGATGTTGTCATACAGCATGCTGGTATTGTGCCCAACAGCCACCCAGCATGCTCTGGCACCATCTGGCATAGCCTTGCCGGTAGGTGTGATAGGGCAAACCCTCCCCAAAACCCCAGGTACGCCACTTTATGCTGCGCTAATATCCAGGCAATAGAAAGAGCTGCGCATGCTCCACATCATCCCTGCCCTAGCTCCTTCCTGCTCCTAGGCAGAGATGTCCATGTCTTCGGTTGGGAAAACTCGTGCTACCATCCTGGAGGAGCAGGTCCCTGGGAGCAAGGGGTGTTCGCACCTCCTCTGCCTTACCCGTACCTGCCAGGTGCTGTATTCCCACCCTGGAAGGAAGGTTTGATCACACAACCCTTCTCCTCCTGGAAGTTAAATATTAGAATTCTTCCTAGCTGCATATGTAATTCGCAACATTAATCTTCCCTTAAAACATGCTCCTTCCACAAAGCCCCTCTGTATTGATCCAACAAAGACAATTATATATTATGGGGGGAGGGGGAAACAGCTGAAATATTTGAGATTGGCCCTTCAGTGGGATTTATGATGTGTCTGAACTATAGTGTCTGCCTATTTTTTATTCTAAGCCGCTATGACAGGGGTCATGTCTTCCTCCATATACTGTACAGCACTGTGCACTCCGATGGGGCTATATTAAATGCTCAGAATGATTAATCACACTGTATAAATAACACACTTCTGTTGTGTTTTCAGGCATGCACGCGTGCGAACATCGATGGTACCTCTGTACCGCACAGCCGGAGTACCATCTCAGGCAACAGGTACGGCTACCCCATGCACATTGTAGGGTCCCAGGCAATGTTGTCTGGCTCTGGAATGCTCCTTGGTGTGTGCTGAGGGTTGGTCTGAAGACCCCCCCAAGGTCCTTCCTGACCCAAATTTCTTCTGGTCCTGTGTTTTTTTTCCCAGCTCAGTTGGATGCGGTCACCTTCCTGAGAGGGATGCAGTGCTGAGGCATCTCCTGAAAGAGATGCAGAGCGTGAGCCTGGGGGCTTTTTCAGTACCCTGCCTTGGTAGGGTACCTTTGCAGAGCCCCAGGTTGTGAGGGCGCAGCGTGGATGCTCTTTAGGAGTGCTATCTCCACCTGTACCCTAAAATAAGGAGGCAAAGCAGGCTAGCTGCGAGCCTGGCTGTGTAGGGAATGAGAAAATAATGAATTACCAGGATCGACTGTTTGTAAATGTGCTTGAGATTAATGAGCAAAGGCTTCTCCATAACACAGAAGGCATGAAATCAATCCCGCGCTCCGAGAATAATGAGGGAATCAATAGGATTACGAGGTTAAGGCTGGAGTAAACCTGAATGACAGCTGCAAAATAAGTTTTATTTGGAGGACGTGGCTGGGGTTAAATGAAACGTAATAAATAATGTAAAGCATTTAAGGGGTGGGGAAATGGTCCAGAGATGTAAGGAAGAACAGAAGGCCCCACAGTCGCTAAATCTGTCCAGTTGTTATCCACAGCGTGTTTTCTGCAGGCGTGTGATGTGTGACATACACCATGCCTATGGCCGGGGTAGTGGCACTGCGAGGTTGTGCCCTCTTCCCTCACCATCTGGGAAGGGGCAGGAGCAGGGTGGTGGCAGTGGTGCTGCTGGGACTTTGGGCTGCAGCCATGGCAGGACAGCAATGGGCATGTGTGAGCTCTGCCTTCAGAACCGCTGTGGGCACATCCTGTTCTGTCCTGTGTTCCTCCAGGCACAGGGCAATGGGAAACCATGGGACTGTGGATGGAGGGATTTGTGTCCCCCAGACCTTGGCTTTGGGGGTGAAAGCTGTGTGGGTGGGTGTAGGGCTGAGATTTTAGGTGCTTGGCGCCTTCTCCTGTGGTGCTTTGGTGGGACCATTGTGGAAGATCGTGTCATTGAGTCTGCTGCATTTCGAGACCTCAGAGACCTTCAATGCCTTGGTGAAAACTGAGCTGCTCTGAAGAACTGACAACAGGGATGGGGTGCCAAATCAGTCTGAACCCTGATGATGCTGTACTGCTTGTGCTGATTTTTCTGGTGTGATTAACTCCCAGTCCTGCTCCACCCTGCTAGGAATTCTCAGGGAGGGAGATCTGGAGTTCCTGGGATGTGCTCAGTGCTGTAGAGGCAGAGCCCAGCCCAGAGAGACATCGTCTGCATCTGTCCCCAAGGAAATACGTTTCCCACTTGGGGAGAAGCAGCTCTGAGTTGGGATGGGACAGCAGAGATTTTGCTCTCGAATCTCCATGTAAAAAACCCTCCGGCTTCCTCCTGGAGCCAGTCCCAAGGGAGCCCATGGGGCACTGTTTGCCCCGGATGCTTTTCCATCGGGTTACCCTGTGCTATGAGGGCCTGTCCTCCCGGAGCGGACAGTGCGTACGCAGCTCAGCCTCACTAATAACGGCTGCGTGTGTTTTTCCAGCCATTAAGCGTATGACTAATAGAGTTGTCCTGGCTGCATAATGCACGCTGACAACAAGGAGCCTCTGGGGAGGCATTTATCCCTGTTCAGTAGATGTGTTTTCCCTGTAGGTGTTATGTCCCTGCCGCCGTGCTGGGGCAGGAGGCTGGGGAGCCAGAGTAGCCTTCTGCTGCTCTTGTTGGAGCTGCCTGAGGCCCTGTGTGTCCGTCTGTCCATCCTAGCCATTTGATGCAGCACTGTGCTGTGATCCACCCCTGAGTGAGGGACGCTGTGGGCTCATCCTGGTGGGTGACGTCTGTGAGCATCCATGCATCCACTTTGGCTCCAGTGTCACCAGCACAGGCTGTTAATGGCCATGCTGGCTGCTGGGGGTGTATCCCACCACTGAGTGTGTACAAGGAGGGGTTTTCAAACCTCTACATGCCCAGGCAGGTCCCCACTGCCTGTGCCTTGCTGTGTGTCCCTACACACACGTGCCTGGTCCAAGGCAGCACCTCCCCACAGGGTCCCGTAGACCCACCTGCCTCCCACATGAGACCTCTCTGCAACAGGATGCAGAAAAATGCCTTTAAGTTTCCTTTTAATGGCTCCTGTAAATCTTATTTTATGCTAACGCTAAAGACACATTTATTATTGTCATAAAGGAGGAAGAACCAGTGAGTCCCTGGCTGGCCCCAGACTGGGTGACTTGGGAAGAGCAGCAGCAGGGCAAGGGCCATGGTTATCCCTTGCCATTTGGGAACACATCATTGACACCAGGGGAAAACCTCCAGCTGCTCATTGGGGCACACTCCCCTATACCCAGGATGGGCTCAAGGGACCCCAGGGGCAGTGCGTGGAGCTGTGGGTCAGGGCTCAGGGACCAGGCTGGTGTCTAAGCTTCCAGGCACTGGATTTTTACCCAGCACCTTTAGTGTCATAAGAAGCCATAAAGGATGTATATTTTAAAAAATGTTTTTATTTAATATTTTGAAACCCTTGCACAGGCAATCTCTGTCCCAAACCCCAGCCTAGAGGTCAGTGGAGAATTGGCCCTGCACCTGCAACCTGAAACCAGCTCTGCCTGGCTGGTGAGCCTCATGCTGCGCTGCTAATTGAAGGGTTCAAGGGGTTGTTTTTCTTTTCTATTTTATTTTGAGAAGCTGTTTTGAAGAGCGTGGCCAAGAATGGGAATTTCATACGGTAAACAGCAAAGCTGTTCTGAAGTTATTTATTGGTTCTGTTTTCCAGCACGTGGACCAGTATTGATTTATTTTGCAGTGTCTCTAGAGGCTTCTTCAAGGTTAGACTGTAGACATTGCATGTTAGGCTGGACTTAATACTGGCAGGAAAATGCATTTGGCTCTTTTAATTGGAAAAACATACTCCTTTTATCACCCTGAGGCCAGGACTCTACCACAGCAGCACAATGCAGCACACAGAGAGCAGGGCAACATGTACAAGCACAAGATGCTCTGGTTCACGCCTGCTTGGGGGATTTGGTGGGAGCACAGAGGTCCCCACAACTGCAGCTGGCTCTGGGGTCCTGCTGGGATCTCTGGGGGATACTGGGGACCAGCAGCTGTCCCAGGTGGGGAGGTTGCATGTGACCATCCTGCTGAGTGGACCTGTACTGGGTTTAGGAGCTGTCATGGCAGAGCTGGGTGCCGGCTCTGTTTCTGCTTCTGTGAGTTCATCCCAACCACCTTCTGTGGACCAGGCTCCCACAGTCATAGAATCACAGACTGGTCTGGGTTGGAAGGGACCCCAAGGCTCACAGAGTTCCAACCCCCTGCCACAGGCAGGGCCACCAACCTCCAGACCTGCATCTAGACAAGTTTGCCCAGGGTCCCATCCAACCTGGCCTTGAACACTTCCAGGGATGGGGCATCCACCACTTCTCTGGGCAACGCATTCCAACCCCTCACCACTCTGTAAAAAAACTTCCCCCTAATACCTAATCTCAACCTTCCCTCCTTCAGATTCAGCCCATTCCCCCTTGTCCTGCCAGTGTCTGCCCTTTTTAAAAGTTGATTCCCCTCCTGTTTGTCTAACAGGGACTGCCTGGTACTGGCTTATGTCAGGGGCTCACCCCAAGCAGATATGCTGCTCACTGAGAGAAGGATGCACCCACAAATGCCCACCTTGGGCCCTGCTACCCCCTGCTTTCAATCTGTACAACTGCAACCATCATTCAGATGGAGAAGGTGATGGGAAGAGAATCATTTGTCCTTAAGAAGCACTCGATAGCCCTGATCTCCTCAAAGGGCTTTCTAGCCCCGGTGCTGCTCCTGTTCTGCTTGTGCCCCTTTCTTTGGCAAGTTAAGGGACTTGCTCTGGGCCTTTGAAGGAGGAGGTGTCAGAGATGGGATGGCTGCAGCTGCTGCAGTCCCACATCTCCATTGCTCTGGAGCCTGCGGTGAGCGCATGCGGCTGGGGCGGAGTTGGGGAGCTGTGCTGGGAAGGTACGAGCTGAGGTTTAGAAATCATGATGTGTGAATTGAAATGGGAAGCAACGGATCTCGGGAATCACCGCAACTGCTACAAGGTGTTCCTGAAGCTGTCAGCAAGCCATCTGCCTGCTCGCCCTAGGTAAACACCGCACCACGGCCAGCCTCCTTGGAAAGCCATGTAGCAGAGGGGTCCCATGGGGTGAACCCTGCTGGGGCAGCGGTGTGGTCCCAAGTGGGAACAGGAGAAAAAGGGCTCTGGCGCATGCATGCACGGAGGGAGCCATGCAGCCTCGCTCATGTTGGGGCTCTGGAGCAAAGCCCTGGCTCCAGTGCTCACGCCTCGTAACTCATCCCAGGGACACCCGCGGTGGGGAGGCAGTGGGCGACCGCACAAGGGCCGCCGGCCCCAGCGTGCAATTTATGGCTCCAGGGGAAAAATAGCAGCTGGTCTGGGAGTAGAGCAGCGCGCAGGAGGAGCACAGGCTGGGGTCAGGCTGCAGCCCCGTTTCTCGTATTCAGAACTCGTTATTCAAGTGCTGACGCTGCCCATCGGTCCCTGCACATGCCACAGACACCCTGGCTGCATGGTGGGTGCAACGGGGACAGTGAGGAGCACATGTGCAGTGGGACGTGGCTCTGGGCACCAAGTGGGGACCCTGCCATACTTCTGTCCCACTGCACATCACAGCTCCTGGTGCAGTGAGGTCATCACACCTCCCCACTGTGGGGACATCTGGGTCCCTGCTGCCCTTCACCATCAAACACCTGCAAGCAGCAGTGGTTGCAGTGAGCCAGCTCGAAGGCCATAGGGAGGGATGCAGTGAACATGGGTTGGCCCTGTCTGCAGCCCCGACACTGTCAGGCAGGCAGGCGGCCCCAAAACATCTGTTGGAGAAGAACCAGGTGACCTGGGGTGACACAGACGGCTGCTGAGTCAGTGTGGTCCCAGGAAGGCACCTGACTGTCAGGACTGCAGCATTGCTGCCAGCCCCAGGGGTGGGAGCAGGAGGAGGGGCCCATGGCTGGTGCCCCAGCCCCACGCCTGCTGCATGCCCAGGACTGGTAGTCATGTCATGCCTTAGTTTCTCCACTGCACAGGGGACAGTGGTGCCCCTTTCCCTGGGTCCCAGGGTGGTGTGCTGAGCTTTGGTAAGTCCTGAGATGGAGAAACACAAAATAGGGAAAGAACGAGTGTTTATGCAAAGCTGGGCCAACGGGTGCCAAGGTCCATCTGCGCCTGGCACAACCATGCAGGGAGGAGTGCAGAAGGTCGCGATTTCGGGGCTGAGCCCCCCCTCCTTGTCGAGGATTCTGGGGTCTGCATTAGCCTGAGGCTCCCCGCAGTGCCAGCCAGCACTCTTAGTCCTCCCATTCACTCACAATTCAAAATAAATACAGGGAGTGAACATGACCTTGAGTGTATAGTCTAAAGCTTTTAAAACTCTCCTCTAATTCTTTTAACTTCCCGCACATCTATCCTCTGCACCAGCCTCCTCATTTCTCTTTCCCTACAGTAAACTTATACCCTTTCTAAAGTGCCCGGAGAAGACGCCACAGATGAAATGTTGCTTTGGTTTAATTTCCTATTCCTAACATGTGCTTTAATTAATGTCATTTGCTTTGATTTGCTGCCAGCATGCCAGTGCAGCACTTCCTTCGTTTCCCAACCTTTACCATAACCTTGTGGGAATGAGTATCAGGTGTTCCCAGTTGATTTCATCTGTTTCAGGGCATTTATCCTGAGCTCCATGAGGTTCCTGGGCTGTGGTGGTAGCACCACCAGAGGGGCAAAGTGGCAGCTTCCCCTGTTGCTGGAAGTGCTGAGTATGTGTAGCCTTCAGAGAAGGATGCTTGTACAGAGAGCACTGAGCAGTGCTCCTTACCCATGTTTTTTTCCTCTTTCTAGGGCTGAAGATTCAATCCAGAGCAGTGAGGAACACGGCAAACCAGAGGTGAGGAAGGGTGGGACCCCTGGCTCCTGATGCAGAGAAACCAGGGTAAGAGATGTGTCTCTGCCACCAGCCTGGCTGGTGGAGCTTGTGGTTGGGGTTCAGGGCAAATCCTCCTTCACCCCTTCCTGGACTGGCTCCCAGCTAAGTGTGGGGAATGGCAGGAGCAGAAGCCCCTGGTCTCCCTCCACAACAGTGACTGTACTGAAGCTCAGTGGTGCAAACTTCTCTGTTCCCCTGCACCTAGCAACAGGGCTCTATGTGTGAGAACAGAGTCTCTTGCCTGTTCCTATTGCTCTGGCTTCTCCTAAAATTCCATCCTATTGGTTTATGACAGGTACAGGAGGGCCAGGAAGCCCCTTTTCCATCCCTCTTGCTGTTCCCACTGCATGGTGAGATGTGTGTGCCTGCATCATTCAACACAGCTGTGGACCTTCCTCCAGCCAGAGCTGCCCCAGCCTTGCTTTACCACAAAGTCAGTGCCTTGAGCTCCTGCACGAGGAAGAAAATTGGGGATCTTTTTCCTTCTGTTCTCCTGATGGAGCCAGTTTGGTCTCCCATCCCAGGCGGAAAAGCGACATTAAGCTCCAACATGATTTTCGGCAACTGGTACACTTGAGAGCAGCTCCCTGCACAGCAGAGCCCAGAGGAATATTTAACAATTGTCTATTCTGGCCCCAAATCACTGGCACTTGCGTACAGCAGGCCTGAAATGGCCCCCTTCCCAGACAGCTCCTTAAGCAAGTTTTCCTGTCTCTTTATTTAATGAATCTCAGCCATCCTTTCCCTCCTGGCTGGAGCCAGGGACAGATGCAGAAGAGGGAGTGTGCTCTGCTCCAGCTCTTCCCTCTCTGCAATTTCTCCTCCTCCTACCTGCAATATTTAGGATTCTGCAGCAAGTCTGTGTCCCCCCAGGAGGAAATTCCCAGCTTCTGGGTCCCATCCCAGCTGGGTATCAGTTGCCTTTTCCTTGAGAACCTTACCCAGGAACAGAAGTGTGATGGGGTTTTTTTGTGGCTCTCTTTTTGTTCCCCTTACTATGGGGGAAAAGCCACCCTGAAGCCTGAACCCTGCTTTCAGAGTAACCCTGTGTGCTGGGTGAGGAGGAGAATGCCCAAAATGAAGAGCAGCAGTTGTCCCAAGCCTGGCTCTGCCCCGCTGCAGCCGAAGGAATGTGTTTCATGGAAGGGTGCCGGGAGCAGGACACAGGCGTGGGAGGGATGTGACTGAGCAGGGAGCAAGCTGCCACATCTCAGAGGCCAGCTGGTGATGCAGGGTGGTTTCTTGGTGAGCAGAATTACTGGGAAGCAAACCTGCCCCTGGGGTTTGCCTCTTGATGGGAGATGCTCAGGGGAGATCCCATCCCAGCATGTCCTGATGGCAGAGGGATGTTGTAGTGAATTTTGATAGGCTATGCTGACCTGTTTCATAAGAAGAACCTTTTCCCTCCTCACTGCCAGCTCACCAGTGGCTCTGCAGCCTCCCAGGAACAGGGCTGGCCCCACAGTTACTCCCCTATCATCTGTGGGGCAGAGACCTGAGGTCAGCATGCAAAGCCAAGCCCCTCCCTGATGCAGCCCTTTCCCACTGCAGCCTCCTGCTCCCCAGACCCCCAGGCAACTCCCTTCCTCCACACTCCCATCTGCCTCTCGCCTTCCTCCATCCCGTCTGGCCACCTCCACATCCGGATGCGTGTTTGTGCCTCTCCGCTCTGGCCCATGAGCCCCTAACTCAGAGGCTGGCTGCTTGCACTGCTCCCTGCTGCCCTCCACCCTTTTCAGTCACAGCTGCCCTTCCCACCGTGCCCTGGAAGCCTCACACCCCTTAAATCTGCCCTGGCTGATTTAGCAAGAGACCCCCCCCAGAGCACAATAGGTGCATATCGTAGGCATCTGGCAAGGGTTTTAAATCCCTGTTTGCCCAAAAGAGGGATTCCCCTCACCCATAACTACAGGGCCAAGCCCTGCTTTGACCCTCTGCCGTGTGGCAGGGTCGGGGAGTGGGATGTTCCCCTCTGGGCAGCACCATGGTGGAAAGGGACTGGTCAAGAAGAGCCATGGGCTGGGATGAGGAGCAAGAGCTTGTGTGTACTGGCCTGGTGGCTTTGCTGGTGGCTGAGAGGATGTTTTTACCTAAATAGTAGCTGGGGCACTAATGTAAATAGCATGAGCATGGGCTGCAG
The DNA here is from genome assembly GCA_022605575.1 of Laterallus jamaicensis coturniculus. Lineage (NCBI taxonomy): Eukaryota > Metazoa > Chordata > Aves > Gruiformes > Rallidae > Laterallus > Laterallus jamaicensis. The sequence goes on along the minus strand of JAKCOX010000025.1, from coordinate 3,977,132 downwards.
TCCCTGCCCCAAAGCACAGCGGTGCTCACCAGGCAGTACTGGCACACACTTTGTGTGTCCCTGTGCTGCTGCTTTGTTCAGGCTGTTGGTCAGGGGGGTCTGGCCCAGAGGCGAGGGTCTGCACTGGGGGGTAATGTTTAAACATGGGTGTTGACCTGCCATGGCAGAGAAGTGTGCTGTGCCACATCAGGGGCTCGCACAGGGTTTGCACCCAGCTACAGGGTGGAGACAGTGCTGGCAGGGGGCTGCCTTCATCCCTTCCTGCTGGGAACTTCTCACCCAGACCATCATTTTCCTCTTCACCCTAGAGAACAGCAATGTCCCATAGCGATAACCTCCTCCTCATCCCCAGCACTAATTAAATAACCACCAAGTAGGACTCAGCCTGAGACTCTTGTCCCCTGCACAGTGATGGAAGAATGATGCTGTGCAGAGCCACGAGTGCGCGCTGCTCTGATTTTGCAATACCTTCAGGCAGTTTCTTGCTCTGATGCAAGGCTTGTGAGACAAGCCTCTCCTCTTTTCTTCCTGCCTGGTGAGAAGTGACTTGCAGTGTTGTCACTTGGGGGATTTATGCACGTAAACCATGTGCTCTAGAGCAGCTTACCCAGGAGTGTCCGTAAGTCCTCCTCCCACTCCACCAAGGTCCTCGCAGGACGCTGAGCAGCCTTGGGGCTGCTCTCCCCTCTCTGCACACAAGTCGGGCTGTCACCCTGACCCACGCCACTGCCCAAATCCCTTCTCTCTGAGGCTGTACTCCAGGCCTCAGCTACCCAGCAGTGCCAGTGACCACAGCACATGGAACCGGAGGTTTGTGCGACCTGCTGTAAGCAGCAGCCACATGCAGAGCAGTGATGGCAGGGCCTGTTCAGGCCCCATCGCAGCACACCATTCTGGCTTGGTGCAGGATGCAGAGCGGAGCTGCGGCCTCCGTGGCGCTTGCAGCCAGGCTGCATCATAAAAATCACAACGCTCGGAGAGCTGGGCATTGTTCTGCATTTATATTTTTAAAGCATGATTTCCATTTCAGCATGGTCTGGTTTGCCTGCTCCCTGCTCCAGCAGGCTGTAGCTTTAGGGCTCTTTTCATTTAAAAAACCCCAACAAAACCAAAAAAGTAATTGTGAAGCAATTGGAGCACATTTTTTAAAAAAAAATATATTGAAGTTCAATCGGAGCTTTGGCTAGGAAGGAGCATTGGGGACTATCTCAGCCTGACATTCACCAGGGCAGTGATCTCTGTGCTATTTGTTCTTACACAGAGTGTTGCTGAGCTCCCAGTAAAGTCTATTCCATGCAAAATGTGCAACGGGCTCGAAATGGAATTTTTTTTTTCCTAGATGCTACTTTAAAAAATAGAAAAGCAGCATACTCAAAAATCAAGATCCAGAGCATTTAGACAAAAAAAATTAGTGTTGGTTTTGAAAGTTAAAACAATTCCATAATTCTTTGCTTTTATTTGTAAAATGCTTAAGCTTTTGGAAAATGCCTGGATATGTGAATATTCGTTCATAGCTAATTATTATGTGCTGAACTTTGCTACGTAGCTTTGCTTGAATTTACGAGGTAAGTACACTTGGTACGCTGGGACAAAAATTAGCACATACCCCCCCACCCCCCAATATATTTAAAAACCAATTCGGAATACGGTTGTTCGTTTGATTTACCCAGCTTGGTGCAAGACTGAGCAACGCGTTAGTTTACAAGGGTTTAAAACATTCGTTAAAATATTTACATCATGGTCTGAAACAAAGCCTTAGAGCCTCCAAAAGTGCCCAGGTCAGGCAAATGCACGCGGGTAATTCGACTGAACGATGTAGAAGCAGAGAATCACTCGCATTTAAACCCGCGCATACTTTCAATACCCCCTTAGTCCGTCTATTTTAGGCAGATGCTTAAGATTAAAGGGCCGCACGTCAGCCTGTATCTTACCCCCGCTTCCTGTCATCGTTTCTTTGCAATTTAATTTTGTGTTTTCCTTTCAGCCTAGAAGTGTTTGGTACCAGTTTCTTGGCAAAAGAGCCTGAGGAATGGAAGGGTAAAGAAATATGACCCAGCTGCTATGCACAATGAGGTTTGTAAGTCCTTGTATGGTATAAATAAGCATATTACACAGTTATTAGAAATTTGGCGCTGTCCCTGTTTAGAAGCCCGAATCTGATGCTGTGCAATTCCTCCCGAGTACACGCATAATTCAGTATTAGTGCTCCATTCTTCCAGCCTTATCGCTGGCCAAATTCGGCAACTTTTTTTTCTCAGTCCTCATCCATTCAACCCCTCCTCGGCAGTGTAAACCGGTGAGTTGCCGCTCAAGCCAATAAATCTATGCGGACCCAAGCAGCCGAGGCTCGGTCCTGACTTCACGGGAGCCGGGGCAGAATTCTCCCCCCGCCGCCCTCCGCCTCGTACGGGGGCTTCGAGCCGCGGCCGCCGCAGGGTACCGTCGGGTGCGAGCTCGGGGCTCGCTTCTCCCCTCGTCTTTGTCGTGGCTGGTTGTTTTTTTCTTTGGGGGAAGAGAAAGAGCTCTTCTCGTTGGGAAGAGGAGCGAGGTAAAGGCAGCGGCGCTGCTCGAGAAGCGGTGGGGCATCCCCGCGGGTCTGAGCCCGCTCGGGTTTTCCCGGCCCGCAGACTGAGTGTAATTATTGGAGAAAAGCGACAGTAAACTTTTATTAATCGCCGGTGTTTAGGGCCAAGGCATGAGCGAGCTCGGTGACAGTGATGAGTGGTTTGGAGCGCCGGTCTCTGAAAGCGGGGCTTATCCTCCCCCTGCCTGCTCCTTTGACTCGGCGATGATGAGCCGTGAATAGGAGCCACCCTGCCGTCGGGGATCCGGCCGTTTATCTGCTGGGTGATGACAGTCGGGCTGGTTTCGAGTCTCGCCGTGAATTGACTGAGCCTCCGGGAAACGCACGGTGATGCCGCAGCCGGGGGGCTCTGGGAAGCTCCGGCCGGCCGGGAGGCTTCGTCCCTCAGCGACGATGAAACCGGCCGCAGCTTCCTTCAGCCCCGGCCGAGCCCCACCGGCACCGACTCTGCTGCCTCGGTGAGGGCGGTGGCTGCGGTGCTCTGCGGGCAGGTGCCGCGGCTTACTCGGGCTTACGGCACGGCAGAACCGGCCCGGTGCCGCCGAGCGCGGACAGCCTCGGCCGGGAGCACATGGCGGGGAAAGGGCCCTACACTGGCACTCCAGCATCACCGTCCATGAGGACGTGGAGGGCCGGGTGCTGGTGGGAGGAGAAGGATGTTTTGGCTTTGCTTTAATTAAATCCTCTCCGCTTGGGGATCGCCCCCTTCACCCTGTTTTTGTTCGGAGGAGGAGGAATGCGTTTAACATAGGGAAGCGCAGACAGCGCCCGTGATTCTCGCTGTCCCTGGCCGCGGGAGGAAGGCGTGAAGGTAGACTCCCCAAACAAAGCAGAGAGACCGGCACCGTCCGCAGAGTAAATACAAAAATTCACCTTGCCGTGGAGTTCGGCCCTCGGCAGCCGGGCCCGCAGCCTGCGGGGAGAATGGGGTCCGCCGGTGGGAACGGGCGGCGGGACGGAGCGGGCTCTCTCCTCCCGCGCCGGTGGGGTTTAGGTACGGGGCTAGTCCGTGGTTCAGAGGGCAGCTAAGACCCGCGGAAACCAGCGCGGACGCGCACAGCTCCGAGCGCTGCAGGTCAGCGGCGGGGAGCGTGTTCCGGGACCCCCCCCCGGTCCAATCCCACCGAGACCCCACCGGGACGGCTGCTCACCCCCAGGCCGTCCTCAGTCCCCGCTCCGTCTGTGCGGGAGCAGGACGGGCGCTGCTTCCCCTTCGCCCCGGACTCGCAAGCGCACGTCGAGGCCCGCCGCCGGCCCGGTCTCACCTGCCGCTAGCCCCGGCCCCAGACGCAGCCCGTCGGTTCCTACGGGAATTGCTCGCCGTTCCCTCGCTCGCGTAACCTGCCAGCCCGGGGCCTTGGGCTTTTTTTTTTTCCCCTCTCTCTCTCTTTTTTCGCCCCCCTTTCTTTTTGTTTTGTTTTGTTAGGAGTGGGGAAAAGGTTCATTAAGAGGTTGACCCCAGTTTACTTTTTATTCTGCTCCTGTTCCCAATTTCGGCACCACGTGACGGTGGGAGTGAGTTTGGGTTTAAATTCACTTTCAAGAAAACTCCGATAAAAATCCTGCCCCGTGAAGCCCCGCCGGCTCATGGCGGTGTCCCTGTGAGCCCGGGGGTGCGGGAGGCGAGCGGCACCTCGGCGTCCGACCGGGACCGGCCCGCTCGGGTAAGCGGCTCCCGCCCGCCGCCCTCCCCGCGGGCGCGGAGCGGGGCGCAGCCCGTTGGAGGGGTTGCATAGGGACGAGGGGAGCGCGACGCAGAGTAGAGCCAGGCGGGGCTGTCGCGATATAAGGTGGTAAACAGCAGCGGGGCTGTCACGATAGGCATAGCTAGAGGGGGGAATTTGTGCCGTGGGTAGCTGCGCGGGCCCGCTCAGCACATGGCGGGCAGCACCGAGAGCAGCCCTGCGGGGGGGTGGTGGGGTGTGTGCCTCGGTAATCGCGACAACAGAGCTGAAGCGACCCGTTCAGTCGCGAAAGCGCTCGGTGTCTGTCCCGGCAGACTCACGCTGTTTTGGGGCTTCGGCCTGGCGGTAGGAGCCCCGAGGAAGCGACAACCGTGGCCCGAGGGTGCGGGGGGTTCCTGCCCGGGGGTGTACGGGGCCGGGAGCGCTTCTCCTCCCCCCGTGCTCACCTCGGGGCGGCTCTGGTGGCGCTGGCCCCGGCGCCCCAGTCCTGCCGCTTTGTTTACCGCCGCCCAGCTTTTGCCCGCCTCGGGGCAAGGCTCGGGGCTCTCAGTCGCGATCGAGGGTGGACGGGGAGCCCTGTCCCCCTCCACAAGTGCTCAGGGAGACCCGCACCTGAAGACCGACTCCTGGACGCGGGTGGTTTGGCTGCCAGTGTAGCAGGGCCGGGGAGGCCGCGGGTGCTAGGGACACCTCCCGAAGCGTGACCTCGGTCTGGGCCAGGCCCTTTCCCACCGCCTCTCCCGAGCGGCCCCGGTTCCTGCCACGGAGTCCCGCCACACCGTACCGCCCGGCCTGCTGAGCCAAGCGCCCTTCCAAGCGCGGCCTGTGCCCATCGCGGCCCTCCTGCCCTCGCTTCAGCCCCGGGCCCGACCCTGCTCCTCGGCGGGCAGTGGGGAGCGCCAGGACCATCGGGACTGCGAGGGGGTAGCGGAACTGGGGCTGTTTACCATCACCGGGCTTTCCCCCAAGCAGTGAGCGGCCCTGCTCACAGCCAGGCCCGGCGTAGCGCCGAGGCAGGCAGGGCAGGGCAGGCCTGGGAAGGCCGCGACCGGGCCCGGTAAGCGAGGGCCGGGCGGACGCTGCCCCCGGTCGGTGCCTCCCGATGCGGGCCGTCGGGCGGGCGCAGGGCCGGGGCGAACGGGCCGGGCCGGGCGGAGCGGGCCAAAGCCGGTCTGTGGGGACGTGATTGACAGCGGCAACGTCAGCAACAGGAGGGGAAGGGAAAAGGGAGGGGGGAGACAAAGAGGGAGGGAGTCGAAAGGCCCCAAACTGGATCTTTATGGAACATTTTCCGCCAAGATCAAGGGAAAGTGAATCCGCGCAGCGGGGGATGCCCCGCACGCCGCTGCCATCGGGGGCCGCGGAGCCGCGCCCGGCCTGAGCGCCCCGCGCAGCCGCCGCGCTGCCCCGCGGATGCCCTTCATGCCGCAGCCGCCCCCAGGCGAAGCCCGGAGCCCCCCGCTGCGCCTCCTGCCCCCCGGCCGGCCGTGTGAGTTCCCGGGGTGAGGAGGGAAGGAAGGGAGGGAGCAGGGGTCCACGGGTGCGGGGCTCCCTGCAGCCCGCCGAGCTCCCGGCCTGTGCCGGAGCGACCGCCGCTAGCCTGTCACGCTGCTCACCCGGCTTGCGACCCTGCTACGTCCCCGGGATGGAGCACCGGGGCCCCAAGCCGGGCCTTCGGAGGTTGTTGCCGCCGCCTCCCACCTGTGCTCCCCCGGGTCACCCGGCCCCGCGGTGCGGGTTGGCGGCCGGGAAGCTGCGCGCCTCGGCCGGGTTGAGGCCGCCCCGTCCCCCGAGCCGGGAGGGGGAACCGGAGTTGCTCTCGGAGCACTGAGAAAGCCGCTTCGGCCGGGGGCTGCTGGGCGCTCCCTGCCCCGGGAGCCGCGGCGCGTACGGTGTGGCTGTGCACGGTCGTGTGTGTGCCCGCTCGCACGGAGCTGGGCTGTCTGTCCGTCTCCATGGCTGGAGCTCTCCCTGAAGCTCTGCTGTGGCTGGAGCTGGGGGTTTCAGCCCCGCTCTCCCTTCCACCTCCCCCGTCCCGGACGGCGGCTCATCCTTGGCGGCGCGGGGCAGGGAGAGCCCGGGCAGGGACCGGGACTGCAGGCCGGGGAGAGGAGCGCTCCGTCGGGGGCTGCGAGTCTGGCTGCCGCCGCAGCGCCGGTTTCGGTTCCCAGGACTGGGACCCCGCAGCCTCCTCGGAGCCTCTCCCCCTCCGAGCCGGCGTTGACTGTCTGTCCGTCCGTCCGTCCGTCGAGCGGGGCGGGCGGCTGCGTCCCTCCGCGCTGTAAAAGTCGGGGTTGATGCGCGGCAGCCCCGGCGGAGCTGTCAGACCTTATCTTTATTGGCTTTTCCCAGTCTCCGTCCAAGTTTAAGAGGGGCCCTTTTATCTCGGAGCCCTGCACTCTGCCTGTTTATGCTGCCCGGCTCCGCCGCAGCGCATCGCCGCGGTCCCAAGCGCCGTTGCAAAGTGCCTGAAGCTTTCGCAGCCCCGACGGGACGGGGCAAAGCAACCGGCGGGTACCGGCCCCGCACGGGAGGAAAAAACGAAGGGTAGAGGAGAAAAGGTCGGTGCTAGGGTGGGTGGCGGGGGGGAGATGCGGTCACATCTGAGGTGAACTGCCCGGGCCTCAAGCGGGAGCGCAGCCACGCGTGGGCGGCTCCCCCACGGGGGCAGGCGGGCCCGGCCCGGTTCTGCCGGGCACAGCGGCTTTCCCCCGGGGCCGGGGGTGTCACGTCCCAGTCTCGCCGAGTGCCGCCGCCTGAGCAAGAACCACGAGCCGGGCCTGGAGGACCTGACCCCGCAGGTGGCCGTGTCGGGACTTGGGGAGGGGGGCAAGGGTTGGACGTGGCCCCCGGTGCTGTGAGCTAACGGTGCGCCTCTCTCCCCCCCAAGGAAATGCTCCAGGAGAAAAGCCTGTCTGAAACCGAGGAAGGGTTTCCAACAGCCCCCGCGCCCGGCCATGCGGACTCCTCCGCCGGCTCCCCCGTCCTCGGCGTAGCCGGGGGGAGCAGCACGCCGCTCAGCAGCCCGCAGCTCCCCGACCCCGAGCAGGTACGCACCGCCCGGTCCCGCGTCCTGCCCGACGGCTTTGCCCCTTGCTATCCCCCCCAGACCGGCCGGAGCCAGGCCTCCCGCATCCGTGTATCTCTCTCACTCACAACCTGGGGAGGAAGAGGGGTGGGGGTCAGAATGACAAGGAAATCCCATTTTCCTTTTATTTTTTTTTCTTTTTCCTTGTTTTTAATTTTTACCCGGTGCAAGCAGGCCTCCCCGCGCCCACCGTCGGGGCTCGTCGGGTGGCGGAGGCGCGGCCGCCCCTTCCCAGCAGAATCCGTCCCGGCGGCGCGTTTCGTTGGGGTTTTCCCCCGTTAATTAAAACGCCGGGTCTGTCCGCCGTCTCTCGGCACATCTCGGCTTCTCTACGTTCGCCCCCCGTGCCCGGCCGGCTCCTCCGTGTTGCCCCCGGCATCCTGCGGAAAGGAACGGGTCTGCTCAGCAACCGCGGCCCTGGATGGCAAGTTGCTCAGCAGATCCGCGTGTCTCTCCCCGCTCTTCCCCGCGGATGTGTTTGCTCCTGGTTTTTGGGAGCCCCGGGCAGACAGCGGAGTCCATCTGTCCCATCGGGGCACGGAAACTCCTATGGGAAAAAGGAAAAAAAAAAAAAAGAAGGAAAAAAACCCTCCCTTTGGCCACAGTGTCCTGCTTGGATGTGAAAGTCTGCAATTAAAACCGGCCTCCGTTTGTTTCTCTTATTTTTGGCAAAGGGCAGTGGAATTTTTTTGGGACTCCATCCTCCTCCCGCACAGGCAGGACCCAGGCTGGTGTGGACCCAGGCGCCTCGGCTGTGGCGCTGGTGCGGGGTGCACCCTGCCCTCCCCGAGGCACTTCCCAGCCCCTCTCTTAGGTTTTCTCAGTCATTTCTTGCTATTCTTATTATCTTTATTTTTTCCAGACAATAGAAAATATCAAAGTCTATCTCCATGAGAAGGAGCTATGGAAGAAATTTCATGAAGCTGGGACCGAAATGATAATAACCAAGGCAGGCAGGTTAGTGAAAATTCCCCGTGAACGTGTATTGCTTCTGATCCGTATGAAACGTCCCTGCTTGTCGAGATTGGGTTTTGCAGAGCTACTGCAATCAGATTTTTTTTTAAAAAACATTTATTATTGTGATTGTTGATTTGGGTAAGATAATTTTTTCGGTGTAAGCTGTGCATGTGTTTGAATGTGGCAACAAGATTGTGGATGCAAGAAAGAGTTGCAGAGTCATTTGCTACATTTAGTCCCAATTATCTTCTTTGGTAATTCTTCATTTTATAGTTTACTTTTTCTTTTCTTTTCTTTTTTTTTTTTTTTTTTTTTTTAAAAAGATGTTGGCATGATTTTGACTCCACCCTTCTTCTTTTTTGTTTTCTCCAAACCCTACTCCCCTTTTCGGCAGAGTGCACTAATACCCGTGGCTAACATACTTCCCACCAAAGTTTTAGCAATGCAGAGGCTTAGACTACACTTTTAATCTCAAAACGGAGAGGCAGGTGCAATTTTTCTCCTACTAGGTGTGGAAAAAAAATCTGCCTTCCCTTGGAAACAATTTTTACTAAACTGGAGCCCCTTCAGTGTGCACACCCAGGCCCAGGGCGGGAGGGAACCCAGCAGCTCTGAGGCTTGGCTTCCCCAGGGACCCCATCCCAGTGTCTGCTCAGGGCTCCCTTCCCACTTGTGGTGCTTTGGTGGGAGATGGCAGAATTCATGTCAGAAAATTACACAGCAGAATTAAACCTCGGGTTTAATTCTATTAATTAAACCAGCCCAGCAGTCAGACTGTTCCCAACAAAACTAGTCAGCTCCCATTGTGGGCACCGAAATATCTGTCCTGGGCTTCTGCGGCAGCAGGCTCATATCCCTGCTGCTGGAAAAGAAAAATTGCCAGGTTTAGGTATTAAAATCCATGTAATTCTAATCCAGCTGTGTGGTTCTGCCATGCGATTGCTGATTTTACAGCATGAGGAGCTACGGATGAGGCCACTCAAATACTGGGGGGAAAGCAGACACAAAAGTCCCACAATCAATATCTATGCAGTGTTTTCTCTCTGTGGTCCCTGATCCTTCGTGCAGGGCAGCTGGGGGGCTTGGGGTGGAGGTGTCTTCTGTTTTCTGCTCACACTGTGAGACCCACACCCAAACCCTTTGGATTTGGGGATTGATGAGTGGTTTCCCTCTACTTTCCCCATCCCCGGCAGTGCTGCTCTGTGCAGCAGCTGGCCAGTGTGGGGAAGCTTTAGTCTAATAACTAAGATATTCCCATTAGTCCCCCTGGAGAGGGGTTGGATGTCTCGGGGATCTTCAATTTGTTTGCTATTTGGCCTATTTATGATGTGATTGTGCAGGTAACTCCATCCTTATCACACTACATTTTGGTGTATAAAATCTTAGGGCTTGTTCTGTACTGTCTACTGATGTGAAGAGCCGGATTCATTTTGATAGGTCTGCTACCTAAGTCAGCTAAGACTAGGGGATCAAGACCTCAAATATTTCACCCTTAATTTATAGTATCTTGAGTGTGTCTGTGTGGGGACGTGTAATATCTTTACCAAATTCTAGACCCTAAGCATCCCAAATGTGCATGTTATCTCTTTGTAAGTCTTAACGTGGATTGTTTAAACAAATCCATATGTATAGGGCTCAGTCCCGCATTCTTTGTCCGGTGGAGCTGGCAGTGCACACGTAGTCACCTCTCAGGAACATGTGGTTGGGACTGAGGAGATGGTGGGGGGAAATTGACCCCAACATGCACAAACTTTGTTTTTTAAGTGATCTAAGCGAAATTCTCTGTTGGTGAAAAAAAAACAAACCAGTGCAGCACAGTATTTCAATTTTTTTTTTAATAAATAGTTTTTAATTAAAATATAAAAACGTGCCAGAAATGCTGAGGGATAGTGTGAAACAAGTCACATAATTTCTTTCCCCTGTGTCCGCCTGCAAATGGCGTCAGAATAAAGGGCAACATTTTTCTCGGTGTTAGCAGCAAGTCCAGCCAATGCCCAAGCCCGGAGCCCGTTCCGCGGGACCGGAGCCCGTTCCGCGGGACCACCGCCCTCCGCGCTGCCGGCCAGGGGTGATGCTGCCGGGGCTGAGCGGAGCCGCCGCTGCCAGGGATGGGACCCGGTTCTGTACCCACCCTGTCCCCGGGTTGGGTTGTTCAGCAGCAGCGAAAGTAACAATACGTGAAATAGTTAGCATGAGGACGGCAGAAAAACCCCGAGCGACTTCAATCCCGCGATCCCTTAAGTCTCTTCGTTCCTGCCGGGTACCAGGCTGAGCCACGCGTGTCCGTGCTGGGACCGTGCCCTTATTAACCGTGATGCAAACGGCGAAATGAAAATTACTACTTCGTGCAGGTTTTATTTTACCCGAGCTATTTAAATAAGGAGTAGAAATAATAAACCTCCTCTTCACCCAATTAAAAAAAAAAAAGATGGTTAATGGAGATTTGTATGCACTTGCATGGGGGGGGGGGGGAGGGAAAACGGCTAATTGCAGGCACTAATTAGGACTCTAATCCCCCTCCCAGCAGGCACAGAGATGCCCCTGAATGCAGTTAGTTGAAATCACTTAAATGTCGGTCTGTCTGACCTCAAGGGGCACAAACGAAAAAGAAATTGAAGCCTGATTTTAAAATTTCAAGCAACAAAAAAAAAAAGTGACTTTAATGACAAGTTCACTCAATGGAGAGGAAATGTAAAGCTCAGCGGAAGCGTTAATTCCATGGCAATGGTGTAAAATAGCCTTTTTGTATAAACAAGGCAAATATTGATAACTTTGGGGGGTGTGTGTGTAGAAGGGGAGTCATTTGTTTCGTTCTTTGTAGAGCTCCACAGAACGAGTCAACTATAAATTATCGAGAATTTAGGGCTGAGAATTACTTTGGGGGATTATTACTCCCTCTTAGGGCTGATCTGTAGGAGACATTAGGAGAACACAGCAAGCTCAGCATTGAAATAGAAATCATGTTGTTGCCAAGAAAGCTTGATTTATAAAGTGGAAACATCTTTAAAATGCGCTCGCTATCTTTTTAATGTTCGACTGCTTCATTGTGGGAGGGGAAAAAAAAAAAGAGAGAGAGATATTATTTTATATTAAAAGGATCATCAAAAGATAAAAAGTTTATGTTAGCAAAGTTCCCTGAACTTTGCATAAAACCGCTTTGCCTCCTTCAAACATAAAACCCTGCCCGTCGCAGCGCCCTGAGGATGCGACGCTGGGCTCCATAAATCAGAACCTTTGCTTGTTCCTCCTACTTGAGGTTTGTTCTAATTACGAATTTCTACTCCAGAGGATTTTCTGTCGCCGGGGGTTTTCAAGGCTGAGTTGTACGTAGAGCAAAACTCGCCCCCTCTTTGGCGCTGCCTGGGGCTGCGGGTACCCAGGGGCTGCCTAAAAGACGGTTGGGGGAGAAACCTGCCCACGCGTGGCTTCTTTCAGCTCTCACCGTCGCGAGTGGCGTTTTACAGAGTAGGTTTTTGTTCGGATGGCAGCGTGGCTCGGCACCCGCCGCCCTTTGCCGATGGAATCCCGGGCTGGCTCCTCCGAGAAGCCTCTCACCGCGGAGCCCCGGCAGCTGCTCCCGGCTGGGTCGCTTTCCCGACACGGGTGGATGAGCCCAGCATCCGCATCGGGCTGTGCATGCCTGTACTTATAAATAAGGTTATAATAATAATTTAAAAAATCCTCACACTTACTAAATATATATATATATATTTATATAACCCAAAACAAACCCAAAGCCCAATGTGATGCTATTAATTTAATAAATTCAATTTATTAAAATCCATTTCGAAGGTAATAAAGGGGACAGGGTGTGTTGGAGGATGGCGATGCATTTGTGTATCTGAGTTGCTTCCTTCTCATAGCCCGCATCTCTCTGAATGTGCCAGTCGGGCTCTGGGTATCCCCAGCCAGGCACACACCTTCCCTGCTGCAGGTCAGGCTGTCCGTAGTGATGGAGTTGGATGAGGGGTGGGTAAAGCACACAGCAAACGAGGAACTTCAGGCTAAAGCTCGCTTTCCAATTTCATCTTCTTGCTCTTATATGCTATTATTTAACTGAACAATTGTAGGGCATTTTTTTTTAACCTTGTGGCAAACCCCACTTTGTCTTTTAAAATTCTTCATGAAATCTCATCTTCCAGATCTTATTTCTGCAGGAAGTTAATCTCTGCAGTCTCCCAGGCTCAGGATTTTAGATTTTTTTTAGCTAGTTTTTATTTAACTCTAGTTGGTCCCTGTTTTTTTCCAGGGTGCTAGTCTTTACAGCAGTACGGTTTCTATCCAGATGTTGCCAGGGACAAGCAATTTGATGCAGCTTATGGCTAATCAGTAAAAAATTACCAGTTCACAGGATGTCTGGTCATATTTTCGTGAACAGTTAGTGCAGAGAAAGTACTATGTAATTACTCTATGGTAGCACAACCACCCCAGTGATGTGAGCAGGAGGCTTGGGATGCTGACATTGAGTTTTGGCTGGAGTGGCAGGATGTGCACAGGTACAAAGATAGCTTGGTTGTTATGGTAGCAGGCTTTAAGAAGCATATGTAGGAAAATATTGCACAGGAAAAAAAATCTATAAAGCAGCTTGCATGTGTGGAAAAGACTCAAACCCCCTTTAGATGTTCAAGTTTCATTTTAAAAGTGGCTTATTTCAGTTTAAAAAAATCTGTTCCTAATCAACGTTAGTAAACCAAAATAAAACTAGTTTTTAGGACATCAAGGTCTGAAGAAGTATAAATGCTTTGGCTAAGCTGGTGCAGCTTTCCTCTGTGAATAATCCTTTAAAAGTTAAATTTTCCATGGCTCTGTAGGGCATATGGATGCCCAGTTCTCATTACAATTAAAGGGAAATATTTGTCCAGAATCTTTTGAGGCAGTTACAAGAATCTCTGCTAAAGGTTTTTGATCCAAAAGCAAACCTTAATATCCGAGATCAGCGATGGAATGTGAGCCATCAATTTAAAACTTGGAAATAAAATAGATACTTAAGGAATGTTTGATCTGCTTAGTCCTAAATTTGGGGTCCTAGAATTACCCTGTTCAGGCAAACTCCTGCTTTTAGAGAAAGGAGCAAGAGCAAACTCCAATGGCTCTTGGCCGTGCTGCTAAAGATGTCGACAGCTTTGGCAAGGATGACAGAGCTCGTGCACGCCGAGTAGGGCAGGGATGGGATTTTGGTTTTCTGTGTGTTTGTCTTCAAACAGTAATCCTTGCTTTTAGTTTGTTAAAGACACGGGATGCTCATGGTTAAGGGTGTTCCCAAAGCGTTCTGCACTTGTCCTTAGACTGGAGCTGCAGCCAGGGTTGCAGGGAAGGGTTTGTTCAAGCCCAAGCCATCTGGGGAAGATCCCCACTATTGCTCAGGCTCTGCCTTTGTGTTGAAGGCTCATGGGCACAGGGGCTGTGGATCATCTCCTACTCTGCACCAAGGCCAAGGCTGCCCACGGATCCTCTGAAAGCCCCTGTTGAGCCAACAGACCTGGAGAAGCTGCACCATGGAGGGCACCAGGCTGGCAAGGAAGCAAACCTGCCCTGAAATGGTGCAGCACCGGGTCATTTGCCACACTCATCTTCTCTGAGGCACATTGGTGCTGTGCTGCTGGAGGCTGCTGGCACCCACCTCTCTCACCCTCTGGCACGTTGGGACCTTTTCTGCTCAACTTTCAGTGATGGCAAAATGAAAAGCACTGGAGAAGCATCCTCTGGGCAAGAAGCCTGCCTGTGTTTCAAGTTACCATGGGGCAAAGAGAGGAAATGTTTCTAGACCACGAAAGCAGCCATCCAGCTAACCAAGTTCTCAAGTATGTGAGAAACAATGTTTTATTTAAAAATTAGATGTGCTGGCCAGAAAAAAAAAATACAACCTCACCATTCCAAAATATAAAAATCCCTTAACTGTCTGACCTTCTCATCACTAGGTCATGGTCCTGCCACCAGATAAATCTCTCCTATCTGTCCATAGACTGAGAGTTCAATGTTGCTTGTGTTAGTGACAGTGAATTTGGAGCTGAAAAATGAACTACTGATGAGAACTCCTGTTGAACCTGTATTGTTTGTTATTCTGTGGCAAGGATCTGGCATGGGCTAATCCAGCACTTCAAAGTTAACTGCTCTTACTTTGTATACAGAGCGTCATAGCGGAGTGGCGTGGGTGATAAGAGAAATAAGGGACTGAGGGTTAGGATACACTGGGAAAATGGGACCCTGTTGAAAAACTCTTTGATCTCTTTAAAGTATTTTCTGAAAGCAAGAATCTATCAAAAAGGAAATGCCATTTAAAAGGCTAAAAGAAACAGCTGACATCCCCAAATTTGTTTTAATCTACTCTGGAGAATATTATTTTTAAAGATGCGTTAAGTCAGTGGAAGAAATACTTGTCAAAAGAAGGGAAACTAGAAAAAAGAAGAAAGGTCATCTGAATGGAAACATGGCTCTTGAAGCCTCTGTGTACCATTCCTTTCCATCCTCACAATGACGATGAGGAGAAGCATCATTAAACAGCCACGGCCAATTCCTAAGAAGAATTTGGGGCCACATGAGTCATTATCAGGAATGTAGGCATGCCATCCTCCTGGGTGCTTGGAAACCCATCACTGGAGGCATTTCTGCATGCCCAGCAGCTTCTGAGAAGGTGGTCTTGTGATCATGATAGGGCTTGTTAGCTAATATGGTGAGTGGTTTCTTGCTTTTCTGATCCTTTCACAACCTGATACACCGTAGGCATCTCCTTGCCAGACAGCACAGTACAGGAGCTTCGGAAAATCCAGATGTCATTTGACTTGACCACCCCTAAACCAAGGCTTGCAAAATCACTGTCTTTGGAAGTCTTCATCTTATCAAAACTCCTCTTGAAAACAAGACTAAAGCTGTTGAGCTGCTAAAAGCCTGGTGTGCATTTTTACCTCCTGAAAGGACAGAAAGAAGCACTTGGCAGCATCTCAAGCTCAATGCACGCCACAGGAACATGCAGTGATCACCAGTCCATGCATTCCCATGGGCTTCAGAGAGCACTGACAGCTTTTGGTGAGGACATGAGGTGGGTTGCTCTAGCAGAACTCAGGTGGCTTTTTTTTCTATGCATTTTTCTCTCTGGAAATACCAGTTGAGTTCCCATGGCTTCCTTACTGCGTGCTGGTCACAGAAACCCCTTCCCAGCTAATGCATCAGTAGGACCATCAGAAATGAGGATTGCATCTAATCAAGGAAGGTCAGATTAAACCCTTGTGAGCAGGGGGGTGGTGAGGGCTCAGGGCTTTGCAGAGGCCACCTCATCACTCATGGCATGAGCCGGCGTCCCTGGAGTGCTGCATAGTGTGGGGCAGTTTGTGCTCAGATGAGTGCTTTGAGCTCTTTGATCAGCTCTGATGCTGGTGGCTGTTCTGGCTGTACTGTGTTGCTGTCCCTTACCTAAAAAATAAGTCTTTATTGGCCCTGGGAACCTTGCAGTCACCCATGTCTCAGGACCCACCAGACCTTCTCGTAGCAGGATTAAAGCACAAGATGCCCATGAAGTGGCCAAGCCTGGGGAGCCTGAGAGGCTGGGAACTGCTACTCCAAACGAAACCAAAGCTTTCCCCTTATCGCTCGCTTCCAAATCCAACCAACCAATTACACATTAATTAAACTTTGTTTGAACATAATAGAAGCTTTGGCTCAGTGTCAGTAACTGCTCCATAGTTAAGGGGATTGGATAGTAATAGAATAAATAAATAAACAAGAGATGCTTATTCTAACAGTTCATTTTAAAACAATTTGTGAATATCATGTAGAGATAAAATGTGCCTAGGATAAACTCAGCTAAGCAGTGACTGCTGCATTATCAGAACAAATAATTCACTCACACATCATCTTTGAAGCTTGGGAGGGCTACAGAATTGCACTGCTTGTTTATTTTCCTGGCTTTTACTGTTTTTGCTACATTTCATCTGCACAGAGCTTCAGGGAAGGGTTTAGCTGGGACTGCGGCAGCGCGGTGCCAAGCCACTGCAACGTCGGCACTGCTTCTGCTGCCCACAGTCCCCAGAATCAGGCTCAGCCCCTCTGCCCTCCCTGGGGCATCACCCTTCGTCTCAGCCCCCAGTGACCAGGTACCAGACTGTGGCATTTTAATGCCATGCCAGATGTCGTGCTGCACAGAAGCAAGGCACCACAGCCTTTATCCTGTCTCCTTTCTGCCTGTCAGATCTGCTAAACCCAGCAGAAAGCTTTGAGGGACATAAGAGACCATCAGTATGGTGCTGAGGAGTCTAGACCGTCCCTTCTTCACTGGCTTGAGCTGGAGGGGAGGAGAGAGAAGTGGGTTTTGAACATGTCCAAAATTGGGGTCTACTGACTTGGTGTTTTGCAGAAGAGACTGTCGGGGCTGATGCTTGGCTTCTTGCATGGCACCCATGTGTGCATCTCTGGCTGTTGCACAGGCACACTAGGGGCTCATGGCCGGGCTGGGCAGGGGATGTGGGGCTGGTGGCGGGTCTGTGGCTCCTGCTCACCAAGCAGCCCCTGCGTTGATTCAGAGCACCCATTGCACCTTGTGCACCTCTCAAACCAACCAACATAAAGGGGAAGGAATTGCTCCAATCCTGGACTCCCCTCCCCAGGGATGGCAGCAGCTTTTGCACATTCAGGGCATTCTCTGCAGCCCCAGGACACCGTGTTTGACCAAGTTTTGGGTCTGCACAAAAGAAGACTTAAGTCAGTAATTGCTGTTCATAATCTCCTGATTACCAGCGGCTTGAACTTCACCTAATAGTTGGTTTATCCTGTGCTGCTGGAAGCTCACTGAGCTTCCCTGTTTGCACAGCCCGCAGCAGGGCTGCAGCTGCCATCAGATGCAGGAGCTATCATTGAGGGTTTGATGCCTCCTGCCCCAAAAAGGCCCAAATTCACAGTGTTTGTAGCCAGTTTCCATGCAGCGAAGCTCTCATCCATGGCGGTGGGAAGGAGGGTGGGTAAAATGCGGGGCTGCTTGGATCTTGCTTTGGACCTCCCACCAAAGCCAGGCTGAGCTTTCCCAGAGCTTGGCAAGACGTTGGCAAGTTTTTATTGCAGCGCTGGGTTATTCTTCTTCTGCTGCTGCTGCTGGTCCCTGAGCAATAGATGATGAAGCAAACTATTGTCAGGGAAAGCTGGCTGAAACGAAGCATCCTCTGTGGAGACGCCCATCCGCCTGAGAGCTCCTGCCTGCGGAGATTTGGCAGAGGGGCTGGCTATGCAAAGCTACTACTGAGTGTAGAGCCCATGGCTGTGAGTAGCTCCATTGACCTGGAGTAAATTTGGGGAAGCAGGCAGGTTTTTGGCCCCTTCCCAGGGCTGACGGGAAGCTGTATAGACCCACTGTAGGCACGGCCCTGCTCCTAGGCAGGCTTGGTGCAGCCTGGTGCCTCCGCCGTGGTTTTCTGCTCCCTTCTTTCAAATGGGACATTTAGTAAGGGCCAGGCCATGAGATGAGATGCTCTCTCTTGCTATTTTAGGTGTGTTTTTTTTTTTTTTAAATCGAAACTATGATTGCATTTTCTTGGACCCAGGTCTTCTGTTTGTCATGCCTTCCCACCAGAAATGCACAACCCATGTTTGTATCATATTGCGAAGAGATATTTACTAAATGAGCCTGTGCCAAGGGGTTGAGAAATATGTTTTCATTAAGAAAATTAAACTGACAAGTCCCTGGACAGCACATTAGTTGCCTTTTTTTTTTTTTAAAGGCCAAAACGCAGCAGCTAATAATAATGATGAAATATCCATGCACAGCCAAATTACTAAACTCTACCCTGTGTTTTCCTGGAAAAGAATGCAGAGAGTTGGCAAACTTGGTTGTAGCTGGGTCTGTTGACTGCTGAGCACAATGCTACCACTGCGAGATACTGAGCGGTTTGCAAGTTAAGCAACACCTTCAATCAGATGTGAGTCCCCATTTGTTATCCGTAAAGAATTTCAGCTGTATATATTATAGTAGTACTTTGGCTCTTTGTATTTATTTTAGAGGGCTATACTAAAGAACATTATAAACTCAGGCATGTCCATGCTATATGAACTCCATATGCTGAAGCTTAATTTTAAATGCCATTAAAAAAGCACTTAACATTTACAATATATCAGTCCGGCTACTTTAGCAGCTTGGATGTACTACAGTAAATGAAATGATTGAGGAAAAAAAAGAGAAATTCAGAAGCTAGATGTTATAAAAATCCCTGATGCAGGACGTTTGCCTAGTGCGACACGGTAACTGTCAAACTGTATAATTTTGGGGTTTTAATCTGAGTCTTCTCTTTTTTTTGTTTCATTTTTACATGTAATTTTAAGGCCCAATTTAAAAAAAATAAAATTAAAAAAAAATAAAAATCTTGGCATTCAGATTGGATTCCTTATGGAATTTTTTTTCAGCGTGTGAATTGGGCTGTGTATTCGCAAATTGAAATGTCCTACTGTATTTATCCAGGTGCTTACCTGTAGGAGGACAAGGTTAAGAGGAGTGCAGAGTTTATGAATGAAAATCAAATATGGACATTGGTAAACCACCCCTTTTTAGTCCTGGCTAATTACATGGTAAACATCTGGAATTTATGCAGGGTGGTTAAAAGAGTCAATTGAAATGATTTCGAACAGGGCCCATTTTGTTGCCTTCTCCCCAAGCAGCGACAAAATGGTGCTGCAGATCTGGGCTAACTCAGCCGGGCGCAGGGGAAGGGGGGATAAAGTGAGGGGGGAGCAAAAGCAGCCTCAATATCCGACAGAGAAACAACATCAGACTTTGGGCTCTCGTTAATTAGGGTATTTTGAACATCTCTAGGTTGCAGCAGTTCTCATCCTCTGTCCTCTTACACCCATGGAAAGGGGAATTTTCTGTTCTGGCTGGTTGCTTGAAGTCTGTGGTGAGACAGTTTGCTCAATTGACTTGTATTTTTTTATTGGATGAAGAGGAGGTTGGGAAGATGGAGCCAAGAAAATAGTTGCTCAGAGGATGTAAAATGCCTGATCCTGCAAATCCTGGCTCCTGTTGCAGTCTCGAGGGCTCAGGAGGCCCATAGCAGTGCCTGTACCCATCAGGGCCATCTCTTTTGGACCGCAGGACCAGACCGTGATGGTCTATGGTCTATACTGGTTTCACGGCCATAGCTGTATTAAAAAAACACTCTTTACTATTGCAAAGATTCTTTAGATGTGTAAGATATATACAAACATTCTTTAATGATAAACTGGTTTACGTGATGTTCCCTATCTGGTGTTGGTTGCTACGTGTCTGCTAAAGTCAATTGTAAATCAGTGGGATGGGTGCGTCTTGAGCTCTGCAATGCTCCTGGCTCGAGCAAGGTTTAACGGCGATGCCTTGAATTTGGAGAATTCAGGAAGGCCCAAGGAGTGGGGGCCTATCTGCACCACCGTGAGGTTTAACCCTTCATCATTCCCCAGGCTTTGCCAATCCTCAGTTTTCGGTCTGTGGCAGGGAATGCGGGTTCTGCTGCAGTGTCAGGAGGTGGTGCGGTGGGATGCGGTGCTGTGGAGGTTGGGAATGTGTGAATGAGGAAGTTGTGTGTGCTGTGCCTCTTCTGAAGTTTAGTTTGGTCTCATGTCCTTTCATGCATCCATCTCCGGAAAGGGTGAGTTTAATTCGGGTGACGTTTAAGCGGCAAGAACGTTTGTCCTTGTGTGAATTCATCACATGGTGGATCTGCCTTTTGGAGCCTTGCTCCAAGTTTCCATCAGTTACAGCGCTGCTCCAGGTTAACTAACACGTTAACCCTTTGCTTTTCCTAAGGAGGATGTTTCCTAGTTACAAGGTTAAAGTGACGGGAATGAACCCCAAGACCAAGTACATCCTGTTGATCGACATCGTCCCGGCTGACGACCACCGGTATAAATTCTGTGACAATAAATGGTAAGGGAATGTTTCTATTTGCCTTCTTTTCCATAGTAAAATTGTGATTGGATCAAACGTTTGCTGTGCAAACTCAGAAACCAACATAAATACCTTCCCACGGGAGGGATGCCAGCATCCTAGAGCTCTCTTTTTCAGAGCAGCTATACAAGAGCCAATGGCTGGAAGTTAAAAACCAGGCAAATATAAAATAAAATACTGTCAACAGGCTGGGTGATTAACTACTGGAACAAATTGCTAATGGAGGTGGTGGGGTGTTCAGTTCCGAAGCACCCAAGATTGGATGGCTTTTCAGGGGAGATGCTTTAGGCCGAGCATCGGTTTTCTGGCCGTGTGCAGGTGTGAGAGGGTAAAGCCACAGCTTGTGTGATACCAGAGGCTGGACTAGATGATCTAATGGTCAGTTTTGGCTTCAAAAATTAGGTATCTATGTGAGTCAAGAGAAGTTTTAAATCCTTTTCTTCCACAGTAATATTTTGCTTTCAGGCGATCGGCTGTAAAGCGAATTGTGGGGTGGTTTACCCAGAGCCCCGGTTCAACCACACCAACCCGGCAGATGAAGGGAGCAGTGATTTCCCCTGGCATAGTCCAATGCCAGATCCAGTTTAGCTTTTTATTTGCCTTTATTCATTCTTCCTCTGGACTTTCTTTCTGTTCTGTAATTCTTCCCTTCCCTGTGCCTTTGATAGTAAAGTTTCTTACCCAAGAGGCAGCTATGATTTTTTTGCTTTCTGACGAAGAAAGCATGTTGTTTTCTCTTTTGAGTTTTACCCCAAATATGCCCAGCAGCCTCCCTCACTGCCACTATTCTCTCTGCCTTTCCCAAACCCTTCCACCAACTGCTGCCTGCTGAAAAGACAAGCAATGGAAAACTTCATAGTCATCTTAATGGGAGTGGGTCTGGTGACATCCTATAAAACTGTAATAATTTACTTGCACATTAAGGTTGCTCTAGTTTGTTGTTGTTTTTAAAAAAAATCCCTGTTCCACTCGCTTTTGTCCTGGAATGCCGCTGGGTAAGAGGAGTGGACTAAGGGCCTCCATGGCACGGCGGCCACTTTGTGTTTTAACCATTATGCCCTAGATGATGGATAGTTGTTAACTCTGTTTAATTTAGCTTTTGCCAGCCCTAGAGCTGTTTCCCCTTTTCATTTTATTGCTGCTGGAAAGGCTCTGTTGGTTTTGGTAATATTGCTTTTATTGGTGCTTTATAAGAGGAGAACAATGCACAGTAACGGGGTGTGTTTGGGGGTTGCCATTAAGGGATGTCTCATGGCTGGGTCTTGTGTCCGTAAGAGTTGGTGGTTGGCAGCAAGGGGAGCTGGAAGGGTGATATGAGGGGCAGCACCATGTGCCAGCACGCTGCTCCAGAGCGGGGAGCAGCCCCTTCCCACCAGAGCTGCCACCTGGATGGGGGCTGTGGGAGCCCTGTGTGGTGGTAGAGGGTGCACCCATGATGCTTCTTGCTCCTGCTCATGGACATCTCCTCCTGAAGAAGTGTATGAGACTGTCTCCCCTTGCAGAATGGCCTTTGAAGGCTTCATCCTCACTGCAAACCCTGGCGAGCTTTCTTCCTTGACCAGTGCCCATAGAGCTGCTGTGTAGAGATGCTGCCCCAAGGGAATAACCCATGGGAGCAGAGATGGGGTTACTCTGCCAGTCTGCCACGCTGAAACAAGGAGCCCTGAAGCTCCCATGAGCAGCAGGAGCCTCTTTGAGCCCCAAGGCATCCCCCCAGGGCTGGTGTGAAGGTTGCTGGGTTGAGTTCAAGGACAAAACGCTCTCTTGAGTCTGGGCTGGTGACTGTTGCCGAGATGATGCAATCTGTAACTGCTTTGTTTGCAGGATGGTGGCTGGGAAGGCAGAGCCAGCCATGCCAGGGCGGCTCTACGTGCACCCCGACTCACCGGCCACGGGAGCACACTGGATGCGGCAGCTGGTGTCCTTTCAGAAGCTAAAACTCACCAACAACCACCTGGATCCCTTTGGACATGTAAGACAGACGTTCTGCAAGGGTTTTGATCAGAGGTGGGCCTGCGATGCTGGATTTGTGCCTGGACCAGGATGCTGGTTGGGATGTCATGGTTAATTTAGTAACAAGGAGCAACGTTTCTTTTGTGCTGCTGCTGCAGCTGGGTGGGGAGTGTGTGATGCTGGGGGGGGAGCGGGGGGTGGCTACTGTTGCTGCCTGCATGCTTTCCCTTGGAACTGCGGCCTCCGACTTGCTCAGTCGTGTCCTGCCGGATGCCACTGACCTTTTATTTTCTGCCCAGGAACTTTCCAGGCAGCGTTGTGGGATTTTTCAGCCGGGCTGTTGCTGTGCATGGTACATACAGCTCGCAGAAACAGGTTGCATAAACTCCTTCATTTTCCAAGCTGGCTTTGGCAGCCCTATAAAAGATGAAGTATTTTATTTGGAAAATCTTAATTCATGTGTATTGCGAATGCAGAAGCGGGAAGCACACGGTTATCTACCACAGTGTGTTTAATAAGGCAGAACAAGGGCCCTTCCAGCCCAACAAGAGCTTAGATAATGCTTATAAAAACACAGACCTGTCTGGTTTGCACTGTCCGAGCTGTAAGTCACATAAAACCAAACCTCACTGGCTGGAGGAAGGGAAGACTGAGTGCAAAATCCTTTTAGGTTTAGTGCCATCAGCTCCTGATAGCACCGCAGGTAAGAGAATCTACTTTGTATCATCAATCGTGCTTTGTAACCTGCCAGCCTTTCCATCAGCAGCAGTTTGAGGGGTGAGGGGAGCTGTGAAAAGGTCCTGGAAAACGGTGCAGAGGGAGGAGGGAGTGTATCCGTCTTGCTCAAAATGATCATGCATCAAGCCTCTACAGAGCAGGTTTTCCTGTGAAGCTGATTGTCCTGCTGCCACCTAAAAGCCTTCCAGAAAGTCTGATTGGGACACAGCTAGATCCAACAGAGCTTTATGGGGCTGACTCTGGAGGCACGGTGACTCTCCTAGATAAAAACACTGGGGAAGAAAACCCCAGAATTTGGGCTGAGCTCATAATTTTCTGCAAATTTCCAACTTTAAAAAGCAAGTGTGCCAATGCTGTGCGGTGCTGTGGCAGAGCTGGGCTCTGGCAGGGTGACACGGTGATAACCCAGCCCTGTGCAAAGCCATCAGCAGCACTGGGAACTGACCCTCTTCCCCAACCTACTGACCCCAATGAAACATGTGTGAACTTCAAAGGCTAATCAGGACCGTTTAATGCTGACGTTATTAATCACAGGCGATCTCACCTCTTCA
The DNA here is from genome assembly GCA_022605575.1 of Laterallus jamaicensis coturniculus. Classification (NCBI taxonomy): domain Eukaryota; kingdom Metazoa; phylum Chordata; class Aves; order Gruiformes; family Rallidae; genus Laterallus; species Laterallus jamaicensis. Next base: position 3,953,683 of record JAKCOX010000025.1, on the reverse strand, counting down.
CTCTTCTTTAAGGGAGAAAGCACCTCGGAAATGGAGAGCAAACAACTGCCTTAAGCATTGCTCAGTAAAAATTACGTAGAGCCCACGAACGCCGACTTCTCGGTGTCGGTGGCTGTGCCGACCTCCTCGCTTTGCACGTGGCATTTTCTTCCTCCTGTGTTTTTCTCTCCGTTAGCTGTGTAGCTTAATATATAAGACTGTTTACGTTGTAAAATGCAAACCATAAAACATACAGGATGTTCGATGTGGCCATAAAGCAAACAGGATGTGCAGTGTTGGTTTTGCAACTCGAAATGTTTGCTTTTCCTGACTTTGTCATTTTTTAACGGCGATTTTAACACTGCGTTTTAATTAACAAACTGTTTGTCATCCCACCAAGCTTCCCCAGTGACACAGAGGGGACCCTGGTTTACATTTTGGGGTGATAACTGCAGCACGATGCAGTGGCCACGCTCCAAATGAGCCCAGCTCATTCCCCACCCCGTGCCATGCGAACTGTCCTGCCTCGTACTACAGCCCAGCCAGTTCTGTCTCACATTGCTGGAAAAACACTGGGAATAATCTGTTTTCAGTGCAGTATGGACACTGACAACCTGACGGGCTAGATGGGATTTAGCCCCTTCTCAGACAGTTCCTTATTAGGCTTCTGAATTAATCATCTGCCTCAGAGACGCAGCACTCTACTTAGTGCCGTGCATATGGAGCAGACCTGGGCTCTCTATACTGGGCAAGCAGGAGTTTTCCTATCAGCTCATCCTGAAAACTCTTTTCCTGCAGCTTCACGGGTGGCCGATGTCCCTGGGACAGGCAGTGCCTGCGAGGTGTTTGCCTGGCACGGCACAGTCCTCCCAGTCCTGCCTGCAAAGGCATTGCATTATGAATAATAACAGCTTCTCATTTCTAGGAATTTCTTCCCAGCGATCGCAAACGCTGTCTTAAAGCTCCCTAAGAAAAACAAGTCAGCAAACCCACAGGGTTTGTTTGCCTTCTCGTGCTCCAGCGAAGCCTGCCTGCCATTTCCTTTTGTCTTTGATTTTCTCCAAACCTCAAAACCACGCGGAACGATGATTTCTGCAGGCTGCTGCTGATGCTTTTTTTGGTGTGTGGGCAGCTGCCCAGCCAGCGCCGCGCTGGCTTGTCATCCCTGGTACCCTCGGATGCTGTGGGTGCCCGCAGGTGTCACAGCACCAGGCTCCTAACCTGGGTCCCACCATCCCAGGCTCCAGCTCCTCCTGGCATCCCAAAATCTTGCATAGCCTGCTGCATGGCAATCTCCAGCCCTTGCCATGCTCCAGTGCACAGGGCTTGGACAGAAACCTCTTGCTGCTTGGGGTCAGGCGCGGTGAGGAGATGGGGAGGCAGGCACACGGTGAAGTATCTTTGTGATAGATATTTCTTTTCTGGATTAATCAGGGGGTTTTTTTTACACTAATTTAGGGGGAAAAAAAACCCCGAGCTCTTCCAGGTCTGTTCCAGCTTCCAGGAGCTGGAAGAGCTCTTCAAACATGGGGAGCTGGTCCTGAGGGTCAGGCTGGGGTGTGCATGGTGTTACAGGGGATGTAACACCAGGACGTGGTGGATTTTACGGGCTCACAGCCGGAGCACAGCAGGCTGCTGGGTTCCATCCCTGCCCACTGTTGCTCTGTGTGGCGTGGGGGGACCCAAGTTTGAGGGGTAGACGCTTTGTGGCACAGGGCGCAGCTCCTCGGCACCAGAGATCTCACTTGAAAAACAGGCAGGCAGGAATTTCACATGATTTCAATGAATTCCTTGATGAATGAATCCATGCTCTGACTCCGTGTGCTGCAAGAGCTGCGTGATGTCAGGGATCAGCAGCCCCACTGAGTTCATAAAGCAAAGTGTAGGTACAGTTGAGGCTTAAAATAAGTGAGCTAAACGGCTTAATTAATAAGCTGAGGAGTTGCAGCCCCTGCTGCAATCCATGGAATTAGACGGAAGATTATTTACCGTGCTGGCGAGAGGGGATGCCTTTCAGGCGGCACTGGAAAGCCTTGCTTTCTGACACTGAGCCCATAAACCCCAGCCACGCTCCTTTCCTCTCCAGTCTCAAACCCCACACTCCTGCCTTTCCCACTGGCCAGTTATCTATTGTGGTGAATTATGAGTTGCAGTCGGAGGCATGGGAGGCATTTTTCAGTGCAGCTTTTAAATAAGAAATGAAGTGCAGCCTCTGTAACCTGCCTGCAGACGCCTCTGCGGAGCAGGTCTCACGGCAGGTAACTGTGCCCAACTCATGCACTACAGCCTGAAAATGTGGGCTGTATATCTTCCTCTGGGGGGGATTTTTTTGCCCATGAAAGGCTTCTTTCACACCAGGCTTAACAACTGAGAACTGCTCGTGTTGAGAACGGATTAAGAAATCAGCAGCCGCTGTAATGTTTAGCTGTGGCGAGGTCTATCTGATCCTAAAGAAAGCACTGTAAGCCACCTATGCTTAGAGTAAAAGCTTAATTTATGTATTTTCAAATCTTTACATGCAGAGATAATCAGGCTGATAGAGTCGCTGATTTATGTGTGGCTGGTGAGTGACGGGGGGTTAGGGATTCTGGCAGAGCCGATGCTTCGCTCCCTAATGCCACATGAATAAATTGGCACTTGCATATAGTCTGAGGAGACAGCAATACTCTCGTAGGGGTGGCATATCTCTGCCCCATTCCTGGTGTATTCTGCCTGGGAAGCATAGACCTATGTTTTCCAGGTGAAAAACAGGAACGATGCCTTTATCAGGAACCAGGTTGTGTCATTGCAAGTACTAACAGATAGGTTAGCTAATAGCAGCTGGAGATGATACAAAAGAATTAGCTCTCCAGCTGAAATGATAACAAAACACCCACGTTTCTTTCAGGAGGTTAGTTCAGGGCATATGGGGAAATATTGCCAGAGTCCTGACAGATATCTTTGCAGTGATAAATGCTCCCGAATGGAATTCCACTTTCTTCAGAGGTTTAAAGTATGTAAACAGCGGGGTGGAGGGCGCCCGTGAGACGGTCCTTATGGCCGGGCAGTTCCTGCTCCCGGCCCTGGCAGGTGAAAGGATGCTCGGGGTGTTTGTGAAGGGGCCGAAGGGGCATGGGGGGTGTGTGGTTTGCTGAGGGGCCTCGGCTCAGACCCGTGGTGAGGCTGTTCTCCTGTGCAACTTGTTTCAGTTAATCAGGCGTTTTTATTGCTTCGCTGTTCAGACTTTATCTCCTGGCTCAAGGTCTTGTCGGAGCTGCTGAGACTGGCAGCTCCTTGAAGCAAAAATCATCTCCTTTCCCACTTGCGGTGCTGAGCATGGGTCCCCAGGGCTTGGTGATGGTGCAGATAGCCGTAATGACCTCACAGCACAGCCAAGCCCTCAGCCCTGGCTCCCTGAAACCCCTGTGAGTGTTCCCTAGGGCTTGAGCAGCCGGCAGAGTCGGCACCAGGAAGGGTCCCTGCTCCCATGGGACGATCACGTGGAGCATCTGCCCCGTGGTGCTGTGCCAGACAGCCAACAGCCTCCCAGCAGAGCCAGCCCTCTTGCTAATGGTACATCATAATGTAGATAAAGGTATATAATAATGTGCATGAAGGTACTTACTGTACCTTGCGGGGTGGGGAGGATGAGCAGTTAGGGCTGGAAACGGCCCGGCAAGGGTTGAATCAGATGAGCTGGATGGCAGCTCAGAGGGAAGCCCATCTCCAGCAGACACAAGGTGTCTGGAAAAAAACGCAATCTAACCCCCAGACCCTTGATTCCCCTGTCTTTAGGCAGAGCCACGTAAGGCTTGTAGGTGTGGAGTAACGCTGGGAAGTAGCGGAAGAGTGAGCACATCACATTAGGGGTTTCTGCTGTTGTTGTTGTTGCTGTTGTTGTTAATGACTCCACTGAAAGGAAAGCTCTGCCAGAGGACTCTGCCTTTCGCTTGGGCTTTGGCATTCAGGCCAGCTTGGAAAGGACGAGAGCATCACATCAGTATTTCTGGCAGCTTCAGCTGGGACCGGATCACTTGGAAATTATTTTCTTTTATTAACAGAACATATAACGATAATTCTGCAGGAAAAAAAAAAAAGATTAGAAGAGGAGGTTGTGAGAAATAACTGTAGAAATTTAATTTATCTTCTCTCAAGACTGTACTGCAGAGCTTGGTTATGATACAGCCCCTGTACCTACCTTGCTCCTTGGCTGCTGGTGGTGCATTTAATTGCCATAATGGTCTTTATCTGATTTTAAAGTGTGAGCTGATTTTAGCTGCTGAGATGTGACCTACTGAGATTTAAAGGACAGGGTATTACAGATTGTCTGTCCTGTGTGATGACATTTTAAGTGATATTCTTGGGTTTCTTGACCCAAATCTGCTGTTTACTGGCTTTAATGCTGATGAGTTTGTTATTTCTCTCCAGATTTATTATTTGCACACTTGGTTTTATTTGATTATCACTGAAAGACTTTGTATTTCCTGTAGTCTTGGGGTTTCCTTCTCATTTTTCTATTAATTCAATTGTAGCGTTCCTCTGTCTTTGCTTGTCAGGCACGTTAATTAGCTTAATGTCCCAGTAATCTTATGAAACCCTAAATTTTATTTAGAAATTCCTTTTTTTTTTTCTTTTATCTGGTTGCTTTTATGACTTGTGGCCAAGCAGTTTCCTTGCTGTGTGCTGCTATGAGGTTTATGTGCCACCTCGGCAGCAGCCTCCCCGCAGCCCTGGGTTGCCTATGGCCGAAGGGACGGGGCTGTAGCAGCTCCCAGGCAAAGTCCTGGCTGGTGGGAAGAGACGTGGCCTTGCTGGCTGCGTGTTGTCAGAGTAGTGCTGTGGTATCTCTGTATCAAGAGAGTATCCTTATTCTCAGCTAAAAAAGTCTATAAGAAATCTTATATATCTCTATATATACCTCTATACGCATGGTTTCTCTTATATATATATGGTTTCTTAGATACATGATTTCTTTTATATATAAGAAAATAGATAAGAATTTCATCTATATATATCTATACGTATCTATTTATCTCCTATTATTAACCAAGCTTTTTTCTCAGCTCACTTAAAACTCTAAAAACCCTCTTTTGTCAACTTCAAAGTCAGTATTTTTGAGCATCACGAAGTCTCCCACTGAAAGAACATCCCTGCAATGGTTATTATTTGGGCTGGGTTTTTTTTTTAACCATTGATTTTAGGAAAGGCCTTACAGCAGATCTGAGGGACTGTGGTGCCCAAATAAGTTAGAAAGCGGAATGTGAAGTTTTACATTGTCTGCTTTGTTTCTGCCAAAGCAAAAAGAGGCGTGGAGCTGCGTGCCGCTGGGGATGGCCTGTGTCTGGGGGTATGAATAGATCCCAGTGCCCAATTGAAATAGCTGGTAAGAATTGACCAGTGGAGTTCTTGGTTGAAAAGAAGATTTACATCTCTTGTGTTAGATCTTTTTGTTGTTACATTGCTGGTTTATATGAGTCAAACGGAGTGGATTTTAGTGAAGTTTAACTAGAGTCAGATCCTGAGAGGCTCTCCCAGTGTGGGGTGGGGAGCTGGCTGGGAGAAGGGCAAGCGAACATGTCACGGCATGCCAAAGACCTTCTTCATCCATGGGTGAGATGAGGCCATGCACCAGCATCGGGGAGGGGGGTGTGCTTGGGATCACACACCAGTGGGTGTACCAGGATCATTCCTGGAGTCTGCCCTGTCCTGTCCTTTCAGAAATGGTGTGGAAGGGAAGGTCTTCTCCCCACCAAAGCTGTACTGAGTATCCAGGAAATGCTACCACGAATTTCAGCTGACTTGGGATGAAAAAGGACTGAGAGAAAAAAAAATTAAAAATAATAAGAAAAAAAAATAAACCCAGCTTTGGCCCTCTCCTAAGGAACAATTTGTCTGAGCTCATGTTGAATCTTTTCCCAGGATTTTCCAGCCTTTCTTTTTTTCCCCATTGTGAGGATTGCCAGGACAAACGTGTGGATTTGGGAGGCTCCTCCTCCAGCAGCCCTGCGGGGAGCAGCCCGTTTGGCTTCAGGGCTGGGGCGGGCTGGAAGGAACCCATTCCCACTGTGGGTTGGGGTACTGCTGCACCATCCCGCTGTGGGCAGCTCCGAGGTCCCTGGCTTTGGGCACAGCAAGGTAAATCCTTTCTTGGAGGTGACTGGAGATAAATCGGATGAGATGGAGCTTTTTAGCTGCCGTAGAGATTGTCTAACTATAGGGTTTATTTGGTTGAGCTCGATGATCTTAGAGGTCTTTCCCCACCAAAATGACTGATTTTAACTGCCTGTTTTGGGCAGATGCATCTCTGCAAGGTCCTGAGGTAGATGCAGTGAGGGCAGCTGTCCAGGGGCGGTGGCAGTGTGCTCCCATCATCCATCTCTGGAGACATCTCGTTCATCCTGGACTCCTGTTGTGATGCTGTGTGGCATAACCAAACTGTTTACATGTAAAGAAAAGTAAGGTTTGGGCTTGTTTCTGCCACCAGATGCTCTTAAGTATTAATTGAGGTAAACTGCAACAGTGGTTGAGGTTCTGGAAAAGCCTCGTTGATTGACACACTCCTATTTTTCCAGGCGGGAGACTGAATCTTCAGGTTTTCATGCTGGTCCTTCGTGTCCCGGCTCGGTGTCCTGGTGTGGGACAGGAGCCAGCCTCAGCTCAAAGGATTTTTTTGCTTTAAAAAGAATAGAAGGAAGGAAGAAAGAAGCAGAAAATATATTAAAATGAGAGATTTTATATTAGTTATGTGATCCCCCGGGAGCAACCATAAAATTATGTGGCTTTTTCGTAGCCATTTACTATTCAATATAAAAAGGGTAGTTGCCATAACAACCACTGCATCATATGACATTTGATACCTTGGCGAAACAGGGAGCGCTCTTAAATCAACTCCCCCAAATTTCATATGAAAGTAAATACATTTTACTGGTGATTTCAAGGCAAGTTTGCATTGCGACAAGCGATGCAGCACCATTTCCCAGCCAAGTTTCTGGCCCCTGGGCCTGATCCTGCAAACTGGCAAATGTCTTTGAGCCCTGCCGCTGACATTACTCAGCAGTGTGCAGGATTAGATGCTAAAGGAGTGTGTTTTCCTAAGCAAAATTAAATGGAAGAAGCAAATGACACCTTTCTTTTTTTTTTTTCTTCTTGGACATTTGTTGCTGACTGGGGAATGCCAAAAAACTAAAGAAGTTGAGCTGTGTCACAGCTTAGGGTCCAGCTGCCAACTGTGTGATCAGCACAAAGGAGGGAGATGGGGATGGAGGGGAGGGGGGATGTTTGTGTAAGCTCACATTGACTTTGGAGCTTGTCTCACTCACAATCTGGTCCGCACGTGCAACGTTGAGGGGGTAGAAGTGACATCACCCTTGAGATCCGCTTTGGCTCCTCTCTGGCCGGCAGTAAGGGAGTTACGTGGTGACGCGGCGGCGGGGGTGGGGGTGTGGGCAGGGGGAAGCATCCCTGTGAGCTTCAGGCCCTGTATCACAGCACAGCGACTGCCTTGGAGGGCCAGAGCTGTAAAACGCTTCTCAAGTGCTTGAGGAGCTGTTTGTGTCTCAGCTGGTGCAGCCCAAGGAAGGTCCCTGCTGTTGGGTCCCTTTGGTCCCTGCAGCGCAGGGGGTTTCTTACAGCACTTTGCTGTCATCCACACTGATGCTCTTAAAGATGAAGGGTGCCATCAACCCCCCCTGGGTATTTTTTAGAAGCCATTTTTTTCCCTGGAAAATGTGTATTTTCCAGGGACAGGGAGTACTGGTGTGGCAGTGATGGGAGCTGGCATCCCCACCGGGACCGCTGTTGGGATGTCATGCCAATGCCCACTTCCTAAATGTGGGGCTGTCCATCTAATTTGAAGATTCTGGTAGGGATATCTGTTTGATTTACCTTGTGCTTGCTTGTTTGGTTGTTGGGGGTTTTTTTCTGATACAGGGAAAAAAAAGGTACATTTATTAGGCTCTTAAATACACCCCACCTCGTGTGAGCTGAGCTGCTTCTGTAGGTGAATAGACATGATCCTGAGATGCAAAGAGATACTTTCAGGTCCCAGCATGCTCCGGTGCTGCTCAAGGAATGCTGTTTTCCAGTTTCCCTCATTAACTTCATACCCTTGTCCTCTATCCTATTCAAATTCCCCTCCACCCGTACACCAGTAACTATTTCCCATGGCAAGACAAACACCATTTCCCTTTCAGTAGCTAAACTATTTCAAACTACCTCTGTTTTGTACCCAAAACAATTTAAAAATGCATGTGACAGTGTCTGACACTGTAGTTGCTGGTTTAGCATCATCGTGGAGGCTGAGAGCTCCTACCACCCCTTCTGTCGTGCTCGGTGCCGCTGCTGAAGTCCCTCCTGCCCAGCACTGCCCAGCAGCAGTCATGCTCTGCCCCATCAGTTAAAATACTTCTCATTTTTGACACAGTTCTTTAAGTTAATCTTTCCACTGATGTTCGTCATCGGAGTGGAATTTACATTTGTTTTGTGTATTTTTAGCTGGTGACCAGTTTTCCACAGCAGCCCTGAAAAACTATTTAGCCTGGATTGTTGGCATTTCACGGTGCGCAGGCATGTTGCTGTGCAGCTTTTGGGAGGCTTTTTGGGCTGATTTGTGGTGGGTTTGAACACATGAGGGTTACACCAGCCACCAGTAAGGAGGGTGCGTGTGCAGGCACAGCCTCACTAGGTGAGGCCTTGTTTTCAAGCCTGGGAAATGTTGGTTGTGAGTAGGCAGAGGGTGGTTAGTGCCCCTCTTCCCCACCCCCCAAAAAAGATGTGAGGAATGGCCCATGCAGGGTGGGTGGGGGGCATCTGAACCAGCACCACGACTTCCTGTTGTCGTCCCTGACCTGACATGCTGACCGCTCAGCCCAGTAGCTGGAGGGTTTGCTCTTCCTCCTATGAGAACGGTGTGTTTTTATTTGCTTTGCTGGAAGCTGCTCCCCATCCACGGCCGCCTGCTCGATGAAGTTAACCTCTGTGGTTCTCACGTCTATTAATCCTGTTTCACGGTCAGTGATGACTGTTGGGCTTTGATCTGGCACATCTCGGGGAGCTCTCCTTTCATGGGCTGTGCTCTAGAAGAAATTTGGCACCTTCTGATGGGTATTTACACTAGGACACGTGGGCAGAGCGTCAGCTCCACGCAAGGGACAGAAACGCATTGCCTTGTAAATGCACTGGGCTAAATTAAGCCATTTAGGTTCTTTTTTCCCCCCCGGGCAGATACCAAGCAGGTCACGATGAACTCCCAGGCAGGTTTGCAGCCACAACTGTAACTGTAAGTGTAAACTGAGCATTTGTCAAATAATCCTTTCTGGAGTCCTTCTATCAGGCTGCAGGAAGGAACATCTTGTTCCTGTTGGACCCCTTAAAAAAATTAATTAAAAATTAATTAAATGCAGCATTATAACCCAGTGGATGCTACTTTGGAGGTGGGGGGGGGGTCAGAGGTGGATACAGACTGTTCATCCAGAGCATACAGAAACTTGGGATCCTAATTTCCCCTCTGGAAATCTCGGTTTAAGGTTGTTTTCTTCACCCTGCTGTTGACTTGCTCTCACTGGGGACAAGCCACCTGTCCTTGCTGGATGTAGGCAGCAACAGGCAGTGAGGAGAGCTTTGCCCACCCCAGCTTCTGCTTTGGACAGCCATGATTTATCAGCCTGACTTGAGTCTTCATTATTGGAAATTAAAATGCCCCTTCGTACGAAGGTCCTGGCCCTCTGGCATTATTCATCTGGGCTTTGTTTTACGAGTGGCTGATACATGAAAGCAGAAGAAAGGCACCAAACCCAAACCTGAGCCGACCCTCTCAGATCTACACCCTGCACATCAACAGCCGCAAAGTGGTTAAGAGACTTGATGCAAAGCTGATAAAATGCCAAAAATTCCTCATTCCCTCTTGGGGAGCAGGGAAGGTTGTCTGGAAAATGTCAACAATAAAAATTGCGTTTAAGTGGTATATAATGCAGCCAGCTACTGTGGGCAGAGTGACGTGCAGCCAGACGAAGGGGTTTAAAGAGCACAAGCTCCCTGTGCTGCCGGCCGCTGCAGCTGGAGCGCACGGAGCCACTGCAAGCTCTCCTCAACATGAAATAGAAAGGGTTCCTGAATACAAACTCTGATCACAGAGCAAATGTCTTCTCTTTCCTGATAATTCTCATTTAGAATTGGTTAAATTGACAGTGCTAACTGATGCTGCTTTGTTGTGTTGTGTCCATCCAACTAATTGAAGACACCACCCCTTGCGGTCTTCCCTACTTGTCCCTGTCTCTGCTTGGGACAGCCATGTCCTTGGTAGCTGCTTTGGGCACCCCAGTAAGGGGAGGGGGTGTCAGCCTGGCTGGAGATCCACCCCCCTGTCTCTAGGACCAGCCAGGCGTGGGGAGCACAGACTCAATTATCCAATTTGGGAGAGGGAAGATGAGATTGAAAAGCATTATGCCAAGAAAATAAGAAAGCAGCAATATTTCTTGTTTGCCCAGTAAAAGGAATAAAGGCTTTTCTTAAAACCATTCAATTTCTTAAAAGAAATTCCATTTCTTAAAGCCGTTTGCTTCTCTAGCATCTGGGCACATCCCTTCTTTGTGGAAGAACAATGCAGTGGGGCCAAGCTGGGACGGGTGGCACGGCCAGGGCTCTGGCCAGCCACTCCCCGCTCCAGCAGCCCTGCTCTAGTCCCCAGTGCTCCATGAGACCAGCCTCGCTGGATCCCCAGTGGATCTCACCGCCCTGAGCCCCCGCCGTTAAAAAAGCTCTTGGCTAGCTCCTGCCTCCACACTCACAGAGACCCAAGCAGACGGTGGGAGCTGTGGGGTGGCTGCAAGAGGTGCCTGTGACCCAGCCACCCGCAAGCAGGAGGGGAAAAATAAATCTCTTCTTTTGTAGTTTTCTTTTACCAGCAGATAAAAGAAAAATAGCTTGGGTTTTATTTTTTTCTCCCCCTGTGGTTTGTCTGAGATAAATATATATATTTTTTTTTTTAATTTTTTTTTTCCCTTCTGCTAAACTGTGTATTTTTCAGCTCAGTCAAGTATTTATTAGGAATCTTTATGGACCAGTCTGCTGGTGAATTATATAAATTGTACAGCTTCAGCATGAGCTGGGGAAAGAAAAAAAATTTATGACTCCTTTTCTACCCAGACTGACTCTATCCAATAGCAATAAGCACACGAGGGTTTACCAGGAAAGCTTTAAGTTCAGCTCTGCTTGCCAGAACAGCAGATACCTTTTCTGTCTTGGTTCTTGTAGGTTTATATAATGAAATTCTCCCCTTTAATTTGAAAGCAAAGCTAAAGCTGAGCACCAGTGGGGCTTTGTTTCCTGCTGGTAAAGGCTGTTGAATCGCTATGGCTTGGCTTTTATTTTTCCCTTTCCTTTTTTTCCTTGGATTTCTCACTTTAGTGTGAATTCTTTTTCAGATCATTCTTAACTCAATGCATAAATACCAACCCCGACTACATATCGTGAAGGCAGATGAGAACAACGCCTTCGGGTCGAAGAACACAGCCTTCTGCACCCACGTCTTCCCGGAGACATCCTTTATATCGGTGACCTCCTACCAGAATCACAAGGTAGGCTGCTCTTCTGCCTTAGAGGTGCTTAATTTCAGCTCGTGGGCTCTTGCAGCTTGGGGTCCTCTGCTGCTGATGCCTGCGAAACGCTCTCCCGAGCGGCAGCAGCGCAGCGATGCTGCTGTGGTGCTTTGATGAACAGATCTGTTCACTCAGAGGGAGGGAAGAGCCTGTTACGCTGCTATTGTGCAGGAGAAAACTGCTTTAAGAGACAAGTTTCCAAACTGCTTTAAAAAACAAGCTTCCAGCCCAGCCCTGTGAGTGTTAAGCAAGAGCAACAAGCCAGAGGATGCAGTTAAGGGGCAGCATGAGCATCGTTGGGCAACAATCTCTTGGCTAACCCCGCAAGTCCAGGCACTAATGAATCGGCATGCTCATAACCGCTAAGATGCCATTCAAAACAGCAAGCAAATCTAATAATGACTTGCTCATAAATTCACAGTGAAAACTAATTAGTGTGTGTGTGTGTTTAGTGAGACGTAGGAGGAATGTAACCATAAAAACCCAGCTAAGAGCCTGCTCTGTGGTTAGTGTGTGAAGGTGGGGTTGGGGTGTGTGTGAGAGTTTGTTTTAGGGGGGGGAATATAAAGTAGAAAGGGCTTGATTCTGCATGTTGGGGGGGATTTGGCTTCTCTTCTGCCTTGAGCAGGTTGTGGGGGCAGCAGTGGGTTGTGATCCTGCCTGAGGATTTGACTGACCCAGATGACTGGCAGGATGGATGGCAAGGTGTCAGTTCATTGTCACATCCCTGAGACAACTGGTGAGAGGAGAAGAGAGGGAGAGGGAGAGGGAGAAGAAGAGGGAGAGGGAGAGGGAGAGGGAGAGGGAGAGGAGGCGAGGCTCCCTTTTCAATCTCTCTAGTGATTTATCTTTGCACAAGCTCCTTTGTCCTCGCTGGTTTCCTGACCATGAAGTCTAACTGCAGGGTTGCATGAGAATCAATTGGCGTTTTAAAAGCACATTTGAATCCATAAATAAAAGTGCAGAGTGAAGTAACACGACTGGAGCCCTCCTGTCACCCTGAATGTGACATCTGCCACGCGTTACTGCCTCAGCTCCTTTTCTACACATTCACAGGAAAACACTACAGGAACAGGAACATATGTGAAATTCTTCCTCCCCAATAATCTGACCAGACCTTTTCCTCCCAAGCAGGATGCCTGTATACCCTTTGATGCTCGAAGCATAGAGCCCTTGCAAGATTTTGCAATTAGTGAGCCAGTTAAAAGACTCAGAGCAGAAACCTGGCTGTGTATGTTATGGAAGGGAAGGGGGGTGGTGGTTGAAAAAAGTCCCTATTTGGACACTGAAGTGAATCTTGTTTGAGAAATTGTAGCTGTTGGTGTAAAATGACCAGCTGCCCAAACATGGTTAACCAAAAAGGCTCGAAAGAGCTTATTTAATACCTACTTTAAAAGTCTTGTGTGTCAACAGTGCCTTTCATCCCTAAGGTTCCCAAAGTGCTCCATAAACTTAATACTTCCACTGTCATTGCCCTGCGACCACTGCTGGGGGAGGTCGTCAGCAGCACAGGGTGGGCCTGGCGCGTTTGGGGAAAGGGCCTTGGATCAGCACCCAGCCTTTTGGGAAGATACTGTGAGGAGCTGCCCTGGTGCTGCCCAGCTCTGTGATCCTCAGGCTCGGGGGTTTGTTGCCACCCAGCCAGGGGATCACAGTGGTCTGCAGCAGAGGGGCAGGAGGCAGAAAGTCTCACTACGACCTCACTGTGAGGAAAATCACAACCTCAGAGAATTATTTGGATGGTTTTACTTGTTGCCTTAGGCATTAACAATTAAAACCCTGCGTGGGTATCTTAGAAAAGCGCCCCAAACCCACCAAACTATTTTTAGCCGGGAAGTATCCTGCTGGCACTGTCTCCTTGTGAATAATTGCCTTTTGAAACCAGAAATGAGACTCTGGGTTAGAGAGCTGGCTGTGGGCTCCCAGAGATGGGAAGCTGATGCTGGAGGTACCCCTGAGTACACGCCAGTGAGGTGTAGGTGTCTACCTGAAACTGCCTCCTGTCTGGGATGGAGCCCGAGGAAGGTGAGGAGCAGGGCCTGAAGCACAGGTTCTGCTCATATAATAGGAAACCCACCCTCACTAAATAACATGAAGATGTACAAACCTGATGCTGGGCTGTGAGTTAGGAGGGTCCTACACTTCTTGTGGTTCATCAGCTGGTTGGGAGCTACCCTGGAGCCACTGTGGGGCCAGAAAGGAAAAGCTTGAGCCCTTGAGGCTGGTTAAATTCACATGTCACCACCTTCCTTCTCGTCACAGACACTGCCCAGCTGTTTGCTCAGGAGTTTTTTGGTAAGGGATATTTTTTACCATTGCTAAAAGTGTAGCTGTTAGTGACAGCAACACTCTTACAAAATCATCCTGATGCAGGACCTGCTTGGTATCCTCACCACTAAAATCAGATGCAGGCTGGTGCAAGCCCACAGCTGGCTAGTGGGGAGGGGAGCAAGGCTGTGCTGCCTGGGACAGCAAAGGACCTAATGGCAGCAGGTCTGCAGGAAGACACCAGTCCTCCCCTCCACCCAATGTCCTGCCCCGCTGTCACCTCACCTCCTCCAGGAAAAGGTCATGTCAGTGATAACTAGGTACCCAAGGAGGTGATTCCTCCCAGTTATTCCATCAACTAGGACTGAACGATGGACATAAGGATATATGAAGTTATTATAGAAATGAGGAAGAGCCACACCATAATGAACAGGGCTCTCTAACGAAGAAACCTTTTAAATTAGATTCTAAGAGCCTAGTCTAAGAACACAGTAAATCCCAGACTCAAGGAATTCCGGTCCTCATTTGTAATTCACAGTTTTTGACAGCTTTAAAAGCTGCTTCTGCAAGATCTGGCACTGACCTCTGCTGCTCAGCCTCTTGGTGCTGGACGCAGACATGCCGTCTCTGCCACCACGTCTTGAAGCGCCTGAGGTTTGAGGTTCAAGGTTCACAGGGTGTCCTGTAGGACAGGGTACCTGGAGACCTACAGCCTCAGACCTGCTGCAGCACGTATGCTGCTGATCCTTTTTCAAATGCTTTGTGGTTTCATTCTTTTCAAGATAACCCAGCTGAAAATTGAAAACAACCCCTTTGCCAAGGGATTCAGGGGGAGCGACGACAGCGACCTGCGCGTGGCACGACTGCAAAGGTACTGTGGAGTGGCACAAGGAGGGATGGTGGCAAGGAGGTGCTCAATGAGGCAGCCTCCTGCCCGGTTTGTCGGGGTTGAGAAACAGCTGCAGTGTGCACGTGTGTGTGCATGCATGCTTTGAGCCTAGACAGCATCTACAGGCAGGCAGTTTCTGATGCACAGCCAGCCAGGGCATCCCCTAGACCCATGCCCTGTGCAGAAATAAGCCCTAGAGCTGCTGATGTCCTGCACCCCTTTGGAGGAAGAGGAAGACTTAAAATGTCCCTTCACTGTGGGGACATTACATTTGCTTGTGTTTGAGGGCATGAAGGCTTTTAATGCCCGTTGTACCCCTGAAAAGCTCTTCCTGTAACTCAGTGACACACTCTGCGTGGTGGTGTAATGTTTGCCCACGCCCAGCCGAGTGCGATGAGTATGAGTTCATTGTATTTGCCAAAGGGCTCTGAAGTCATTGGATGGAGATGTTCTAGGGAAGCCAAACTAGTATTTCATCCCTCTGTTAGTGCTGATTGCTGTCTAACTGGTAATAATTTTTTCTCACCTCCTTTAGCAAAGAATATCCAGTAATTTCCAAAAGCATCATGAGGCAGAGGTTGGTGTCCAGTCACGGCCAGCTTTCAACAAAGCCAGACGTTAACCCACTTCATGGGAATCACCAGACCCTTCAGCACTATCAGTATGAGAACGGTGCTCACATGCAATTTGCAGCTTCAGATACTCAAGATCTGCCACTCAACACCTTCACAGCGCAGAGGGATTCAGGGCTCTTCTATCATTGCCTAAAAAGAAGAGGTAACTTGAGTTAATAGCTAGAAAAATATCACAGCAAATAAACCTAAGAGCACAGGCACAAAAGGAAGTATCACTAATTCCAGTTTGGTTGGGATTGCTCTCTTAGACTTTGGCTTTCAAAGATACTGATGTGAACAAGGTGTTTTGGAGGGTCAGGGCCTAAGAGCGGGGGTTTTGGGCAGTTATTGGTGGTTTTGCCCCATAGAAGGCAAATTGTCTCGGAGTCAGAGCTGAAAAAAGTAATCAGAATGTGTAATTCAAATGGCACAGAGCCACGCTGGAAAAATCATCCCCTTTAGAATCAGCTGAATTCATAATTGTTTGGAGGATGCCTTATCTATCCCGAGATGTTCTGACACCGCCTTTAGCATGGAGGCAATCAGAAAGATACAGCACATCACCAGGATGAAGCCATCAGCAATTCTCTGGCTGTCTGCAGAGCAGTGGGACTGTGGTAGCGGTGTGGAAGCATCCCTTTCTTCCTACCCACTAGTTCTCAAGTTTAAGTGAACTGCAACTACATTCTCTTCCTTTTAATCCAGCATCAGATGAGATCATGGCATGTTTTAAGTTAAATGGAAAAATATTGCACAGAAAAAAAAAATCCCTCTATTTGCATGTCTCATTGGCCACTAATTTATTTAAGCTGTGAGAATCCTCTAATCATGGGCAAATGAAGAATCCAACAGCCCCAGTAATGAGGGCTGCGAGGCAAATGTGCAATTTGAGCAGCTGTTCAATCTGCAGATGAATTCACTAATTCATCCAAAGAATATTCCTAACAACTAACAGAACGCGGGTGGCAAACACAGCCCACGGTCACCGAAATCTCTAGGAGAGGGGCTGCTTCTCGGTGTGAAGCTGAAGGGAAGGGCTGATGGCTGGGAAAGCATCCTTTATCTGGGAATATTTCTGCAGCTTTTGACATGAATATCTGGGAAATGTAGAGTCATTTTTGTAATGACAGGAAGGCAGGCTGCGATAAGGCCCCTTAAGAGACTTCTTGAATTTGTCAGGAGTAACACTGCGAGAGTGTCAGGGACCTCTGTTATCTGGATGAACTAGAAGTAATCTGTGATGTGAGAATAGCAGCCCAAGCCACTCACTTAACCTGATAAATGTCACCAGAACGCTTTGAGGCTGAGGGGATTAGCCTGACATTTGCAACACAATGTCTTTTTGACATTGTACATTGTCTTTCCAACCTAAAATGGTTTAACTGGATTAATCTGCACAAAAAAAGCATCAGTTGTTTAGTGGAATAAACACAGATTGGATGCTTGGCTTCTAAGGGGACTCCATAAACCCATCCCAGGCTCCTCACAGATCAACGGGGCTGCTTCTGATCCTGCTTTTCTTTTTGTTGTTTTTTTTTTTCAGAAAGTGCTCGGCACCTGGACCTGCCCTGCAAACGCTCCTACCTGGAAGCCTCCTCTTCCGTAGGAGATGATCACTATTTCCGTTCCCCGCCTCCGTATGACCAGCAGATGCTAAGCCCTTCCTATTGCAGCGAGGTGACTCCGAGGGAAGCGTGCATGTACTCTAGTTCTGGGGCTGAAATTGCTGGTGTCTCAACAGTTGATGACTTGCCGCCTCCACCTCCCCCCTTGAGCTGCAATATGTGGACTTCTGTCGCACCTTACACCAGCTACAGTGTTCAGACAATGGAAACTGTCCCCTACCAGCCTTTCCCTGCTCATTTTACTGCCACCACCATGATGCCGCGGCTCCCGTCCATCACGGGTCAAGGCTCGCAGCCACCAGGTAACAGCCACTTCAGTGTCTACAACCAGCTGTCCCAGTCTCAGGTTCGGGAGCGCGTTCCTTCTTCATCTTTCCCAAGGGAAAGGGTGCACCCGTCTGTGTGCGAGAGAAAACCCCCCTCTCCGCACCTAAACGCGGCGAACGAGTTCCTGTACTCACAAAGCTTTTCCTTGTCGAGGGAGTCGTCGCTGCAGTATCATTCAGGGATGGGGACTGTGGAGAACTGGACTGACGGATGACTCTGACAGCCAAGCGATGCCACAGCCAATGTTACTGCTCCAGGACAGTGTTCAATCAGTGTTGATACCTGTGGGTAACTTGCACTTTGGCGAGACAAATGTGCATTTCCAGAGGGATTTGTGTGGGTGAAGAGCTTGTGTCTTCAGACACACAGAGAGTGACATCTCCTGTCTCGGTGGGCTGGATTCATCAGTCTCTTACTGACTCCTGAATAAATGAATTCTCGCGTCTTCATTACTGATCCAGTAGGAACCATCTTCATGACTAACAAGTGAAGTAGCTAGTCGTTTTCTTTTGCTTGTAATAGTAAACACCTATGAGCAAATTTTGGCTATCTGGGGAAAAAGATGAGTTTCACTTTTATGATACTTGGTTTGTGGATTCACAGCATCCCAAAACTCAAAGGAAATAGCGCCCTGTTTGGGTGCGGAGTTCAAGGACTGCCACAGCAGCACTTCTTTAGCTCTCTTTAGCTGTAGAAATTAATTCTTCCTCTGGAAGTAATGGAGCTGTAGGAGCATGGGGGCCAGTAGGGAGGCTCTGCAGTGGGGTCAGGGAGCTGCGGTGTCGTGCCGGTACCTCCCCAGCACAGTGCAGGGTTTGTGCCATGGCGTGGAGAGGAGAAGGCACCGATGCACAAATGTCTCTTCTTCCTCCCATGACACCATCGTTATGGCTGTGGGAAACTAAGAAGGGAAGCGTTATGCCCGAGGCCAAACAGCAAATTAACTGCAGCGTTAGGAACAAACCCAGCGTCTTCAGACTCCCATCCATTGATTGAATCACACTTGCTTATTGCAATATATTTATGAAGTTTAAGCTTAAAAGTTGCTAATACTTTCCAGAACCAATTTCTGTATTTGCTGGTCCTTGATTTCTTTCGTATTCAGCTGAAACGTGCCTTTTGTGCTATATTTTTTTTTCTTTTGCAGCTAACTTGGAAAGAATTGTTTTCAGCATAGAGGAGGAGTAGAGGAATATTTTCTTAATCGTGGGGTGAGGTGGGATGAGTTCCCATTACCTGTCAGGCTTTACAGTGTACAAATATTTGTAGAACAGATAAAAATCTGTAACCAGTGTATACGTTGCTACTATTGTTTACTGTGGAAGTTTCTTGAACAGACTCCTTCAGCGCTGGCTTTGCCTACCAGGGCGTCCCTATGGAGTGAGGAGGGGTCGCTCAGCCAACAGCCACAGCGTGAAATGGCCTCGTATGGGAAAGCAAGCTGTGCTCTTTCTGGAACAACACTACCATTACCTTCAATGTAGAAGCTCCCAAGCAGGGATGCATCTTCCTCTGGTCTGCAGTGTGTCCACCCTGCTGAGCTCCCAGGTGATGCTGTCCCGAGGGATTGCAACACAGAGGTGATGCTGGTTCCACTAAAAAGCATGATATTTAAGCTCTAGGTATGCACAGCAGGGGTTTCCCTCCATCCCATCACACCCCTCCCCACCACCCAGATGGTCAAAGGCAAAAGGCTGAAATACTAATTTGGAAGTCGGGAGGTACTTCCATGATTTGATGAATCCATTCCAATGAAGAGAGGCTGATGGATGAGGGCTTGTAGTGAGACAACCCTGAGCCCACTACAGTGGAGGTCACATTTCAACCAGGACAATCTCATACACCCATTCGGCAGACTATGTGTGGGACCGGGGTGGATTTTGTAATCAGATTTTGGAAATCACTACAATTTTTGCATGCTGAATAGCTATTTATATACATATATATATATTATATATATATATAAAAAAATATATATATCACAAATGCAGGCCACGTGTCCAATTCAGCTTTGCTTTTTACGAATGAAATACCTAATAAAAATGAATGTTGCAAGTTTTTTTTTGAAAGACATCTATTTAAGATTTTTTTTTTTTTTAATTACACACCTTCGATGTAAAAACTAAGAATTGGTTAGATAAAAAAACATATATACTACAGATAAATCTTTATTAGAAACCACATTAGCTACAGGTGGTATGGAATTTTTAAATGTTTGTTACATAGCATGGACATTTTATTTTACATATCAGAACATAAAGTCATTTTACTACTATAAGCTGTCTCTGGGTGCATTTCAATAATTAGTATAAAAGTGTTCTGTGGTGAATTACCAGGTGCCTCGTCTCTCTTCTGTCTGATGATACCAATCACACACTTCACCAAGATGCACACCTGACCCTTTTGTACCATCTTGGAGCTACGTAGGCAAACATTAACTGCCCACTGTGAGACCAAAGGGGGGGTTGCTGTTTGTCTTCTGATGGACACATGAATGGAGCTGAATTACCTGACCCCTGCCAGGCTAGGCAGGCTAAAAGCAGCCGCTGGTGTGGTAACAAGAGATGAAAATGATGTTCCTGTACTCACCCGCAGATGAGTTATGCCAAGAGGGAAGAATTAAAGGTTGGAGGTGGGAGGAGAGGTCTGGGGGTGTCACTCCCCATTATTTGAAACGCTCAGTTCATTTCTCATAGTGACACTGAATCAACACTGAACGAGACAAACGCTGGCACTGTAACCTAAAAATTAATGGGGTCAGCATCCCTGAGTCCAAATGACAAGCTAAGCTTGATCTTCTGCCTGTTTTACAAATATGATTAACAGAATAACAATGTCATTTGAAACAAATAATCATCACTTCTGTTGTAAACTATTTTTTATAGAAGTCCAGCTCTTCAATGCAGTATTTATTGATTTAAGGCAGTTTAAAAAGTAACTCCTATACAAATTGTTCCAGCAGCTTTCAGTTATTGCAGGGGATGCAGAGGAGACTTGAATAAGTAATTAATCCAAGTTTTAACTTGTGAGCACACAGCAGGCACTGCTGTCAGCCTCTGTAAAGGGCACAGCCACGGGAGCTGAGCAAGTGCCCCATGAAAACCTGGGGCAAACAACAAGCTCTTCCTTATAAAAATAGTACTTGATATTTGAGAGTACAGGACCTGATTGTAAAAGGCTGAGTTAGCACATAAACGTGCAAAATTTGGCTCTCTGCTAATCTGGTCATCTGGGCTCCTTTTATAGTCAGTGGAGAAAGATCAGACATTTAGATTAAAATGGGATGAATCATTCTCTAGTGATGATCTTTTTCCACTCAGAGAAGAATCTAGCTCAGCCACTTAGAGTAGATTTCCATTTCTAAATAGGAAAGTTAAGTTAGTGGGATCCCACTTCTAGGTGACTTTTATAAGGGCTCTTAGATAGCATTGAATAGTGGTCAGCCTACAAACCTCATTCGACCTGGTCACAGAGCCATGGCTAGCATATCCCGGCTCTATCATTTATAGAATAGAAACATGTTCTTTGGTTTTGGGGGCTTTTTATTCATTGCAAAATTTCTAACCTGTTTATATATCCAATCCCAAAAGTGAGCTTGTGGCACCCAGGTCCCTCGTCATTTCTTCTGCATTTCACATCTGTGTAAGTTTGGCAGTTGCTGAGCGTGTGACTCGCAGTCAGGCACCTGGCTACGCAGCATCGCTCCTGGTGACGCCTGCTTGGAAAGTGGCTGCCTGGCTGTCGGCATTCAAAAACAGAGAGCACAGCAAAGTATCAGTGAGGGTTTCAGACCAGCCCGTTTTGGAGACAGAAAGTTCCTGGTCTATTTGTTTTTCAAATCAGAAACACTAAACTGCGGACATCATTAAAAAAAAAATCCCTACAACCTGCAGAGCATTAAAATAGATCAAGTATGCTTACTGTGTCCGGGCCTGATTTACTACAGTCTAAACAGCTTTTACTTCACAAGAATGTGGAGAACTTCACGTGTGTGGAGGCTTTTTCAGCTCTCGCTCATGTTACATCGTAACAGGGACCGGCAATCCGAGAGCAGCAAAACTAGGTCCTTTTCAAAGGCAAAAATTAGCAAGCGAGGAAAACTTGGCTACACACAAGGTCTGTTTTCCGTTGGTGGATTCTAATCTGTACCTAAAAGGCTGGAGGAATTTTTTTATTCTGTTTTTCTTTAAGGTAGATGTCCAAATTTAATATTGGCGCAAGCAAGCGTAGTTCCACCGAGTCCAAGAGCGCTGATGCCAGCGCTGCCTTTGGACTTCACTCTAAATAGAACAAATATTTGTATCGGCTTGCTGAGTATGTGAGTAATAGGAATATTTGCCAAAATTTAAACAAGCTAAACTTAAGTCGTGCCAAAAGCCCCACCATTCAATTTGGTATCATTGGCAGCTCGCAGGCTCAAGAGAGGCCTAAGTCTGGAAGAGCTGGGGTGTTTTTGGCAAACGTTGGTTGTTTTTTTTTCTCTCTCTCTCTCTCTCTCTCTCTCTCCACATTTTGGAAAAATTGTGCCTCTCTGTACTAATTTATGATGTCATTAAATAATTCTTTTTGCAGCTTGTATAGAAAGAATGTTTCTTTTGAAGATGAGAATTCTCCTGAGGATGGTTATAGTGAAAAATTCCAGCAGGAGGAAAAAAAACCCCTCCTTTCTCCTTGGCCACTCACTTTTCTGCAACAGTGTTTGAACAGCAAAAAATTTACAATATTTTAATTTCAGGACCTGCTCCAAGGAGGTGCCATGTACTAAGGCTGTGACAAGAGGTAGCCTAAATTCTATGTGATTTGAGGGGTTTTATTGCTGTGATAGTAGGCTGGGGAGACAAATCATGAGTTCGTGACGTGCTGGAGGGGAGAATAAGGTTTTGAAATTATTTCCTTTCCACAAAGTACAGGATCAATATTAAAAATGAAAGAGAAGAAAATATTGGGAATGGTACAACAAAAGCAAAAAGCCCTGTCCAACACGAAATGTATTTTAATGTGAAAACACTGTCACGAGAGGAACTGCCCCTTGGGCTCTGCCTATAAAACAGGGGCTGTAGGCATTGGCGTTGAGCTGGCAGCTTTGTGCTGGGATTCACAGCCCCACCTTACACCAGCCCTCTGCAGTATAGACCAGCCTGTGTTGTACTTAAATCGAAGTGAAGTTTAAAATTAAACTTGGTATGGGCTGCTCAACCCTGTTGAGAAACTCCTTGGGTAACGGCAAGGGAAGTTAATATCCTTGGAGCTTTGTGCCACAGTGCTGGGTGGTTACAGCTGGCAAGCAAGCCCACATACCTGCCTTTGGTCATGACCAGCAAATGGACCTGTCCGACTGTTTTTGAGACCCACTTTTCAAATGTCAGGGTGGATTTATGCAGGGTGTGCAGCAAGACATCTCTGGGCTGGGAACTGCACTCCTGAGCTTGAGTCCACCTTTGGAACTGGGTCCTGAGGGAAAGAAATAAAAAAGTGTATAAATTAATGTGAAGTGCTGATAATGCTCAAATGAAGTCAGAGCAACTTGAGTTCTGTTAATTAGAAACTTGTTTAACAAAAGAAAAGCAAAACCCACTGGGGATGAAACCAGGAAGAATAGCTCCAACAGGTCAAAAGGCTCTTTTTCCACAGACAAGTACTGATGGGTAAGGGTATTCTGCAAGTGGCAACATCTTTCATCTGTTTTTATTTGTTGCCAGATTCCTTAGTTTTCACCAAAGGACTATTTTTTGTTCTTTCATCCATATATTGTTACAGTTTTGATGAATATTTTTACTGGAGTTGTATTTACAAACTGGAAGGAGCTATGTTTTTGTAAAGAGGAGAATGGTGTGGAGTGTCCTCACCACCTACTTGGACAGCAAGGATTTTAACAGTTCTGAGAGACAAAATTTGACAAATGGAGCTTCTAGTTGGGAGGTTTACCCTGATAGCAGGAAATTGGGCCAAATTTGTGTATGAAACCTTAGAGGCTGCCAGCAGGAATGGACGCATCCTTTAACAAGTATTTACTAGAGAACAACATGTGCAGAGAACAATATGTGCAAAACTACTATTTCTCCTTAGCAGCCTCTATCTTACGTAAGGCAGACAACAATGTGTGCTGGAGTTCAGCATTCAGCAGAGATGAAGAAGAATATTTTCATATTTTTGTGCCAAAATCATAAAGCTCAGTCCTATTTCTGTTGAAGTCAATAGGAAAACTTTTATAGACTTCAGCATAGCAAGCCCAGCCCTCTAATCTTTTCAACAAGCCCAGCTTTCAGCCTTGGCTGTGCTGTGTACAGTTGAGGCATGAGGCAGAGAGCATTTGAGTTTGATGGATGACACAGCCACACTCTGTAAATTATGGTTTACTCATGCCCAGTGCATCTGAGCAGCTACTGAGAGGAGAATAAAATTCTGAATCTAATACACTGTGTTGTATTTAATATCAATTGTGAATCTAATACACAAATCGATAGCTCAAGACATAAGAATAAGACTCAAACCATTGATTATCCCCACTAAATCCAAGCATTTATTTTAGCCTGAAACTTTAGAGCAGATTGTCCTGGACATGAGGAATCAATCATGAGACATCCTGGAAAGGTGATGAACTTGCTTTGTGCATCAGAAGTAATATGAAACAGCCAGCACGTGATGGATACCTAGACATAGAGTAAAGGTGAAGGCTACTGAACAACTACATGCAGGACAAAAATGGGAGAAGGAATAGGTAATCAATTAAATTTAAAGTAAAATAATAAAAGTAGCCACCACATCTTATCTGATTAGACATCTTTGGGTAAGGATTTGGTCCATCCTTATGTATGAGAATGCCAAAGGTGACCCAGGGAATAAAGATAGTAAATATTTTAGCCATGTAAAAATCCTGTTTTAAAGGAATCTGCATTCTTCCTTCCCATCCTTCTTAAGACACAACAAGTTCAAAACTTCAACAGTTCCGCCCTCCCCCCCCCTTCACCCTTTCCCTCCTACCATTTATCATTATGAAGGCAACTAGACAGGTTAGAGGCAGGAAAAACTTCCACTGGGATTTCTGTCCAGTATCACAGAGAAGGACTAGATTTACACTCCGTGTTAGAACTGAGCACGTGCCCATTACATAAATGTTGGGACGACCTGCGGTTTCTCTTCATTTCTTCATCAGCAACATGTAAGGAGAAAGGGGTTTTAACTCTAGAAACTCTACATCCATATAAACATTGCCAGGCACTTCAGGACTGGGAGGTGTCAGCACAAGTAGGTGGGAGGGGGTGTGCTGGAAAAACAAGAGGGTAAATCAGGTACTTTAGCATATACAGGATATTTAGAGGGAGGTGAGTGAGGGCTGGACTACTGATGGCTTGATGGGTCCATTGAGCACCCTCCCCTGTGTGATATGGAAACCTGGGAGCAGCAGAGACATTAACTCAAGAACCCAGAAATAGAAATGTGCTGATGCTCTGAGAACCCAGGGGAAACGTGGGCTGACCCTGTGCGTCCCATGCCAGGGCGCATCCCACTGAAGCATAACAGCATGTTCACAGTGTGACCGACTGTGCTGCCACTACCTCACCGGGTGTTTTCATGTCTAGAGCAGACCTAGCTCACGCTCCTAAAAAATGCTAAACTGAGTTATAGATCATGCAAAGAAGCCACTACTACCTCTTCATTTAGACCAGCTACTAATGTGAATTGACACATGTGAAGCTAAAAAATCCGTGCTGACTTTCATTCCTCTTAGCTGTGGTTTCAAAGGGAAAAACAGCTTCAACTGCAGGCAAAGAACTCCACTGAAATTCAGGATTTACAAATGCTAATATACTCAGCAATGATACAGCATTCAGCAGTCTGTAGCCATCAGTGAACTACTTAGTTAATGAACTACTTAATTTGTGCTTTGCTTTTCACATGCATAAAATGAAAATAATATTCACTCACCTCTGAGTAGTTAATTAGATTGTTTGAAAATCAATTTTCATCCTATAAACAGCAAAACATCAAAGGGGAGCAGGAAGTCTGTAGCCAGGAACTAAATAGAAGGAAAATGTGAACTGGAAAACTGGAGGAGAGAAAGGAAATAAATAAATATCAAAGTCCTCTTCTCGCCAAAGAGCAAAAGCAACTGGCCCCATGCACATGAGCTGCCTGGGATCTGACTGTCACTAGAGAGTGCAGGCACTTGTACCTGTGTGCAAGCGACACGAGCGTGGTTACACACAGTACATACAGTGAGGTCGACAGTTCAGTACAACTGAGATTGGGACCCTGATACTCTGCACTCAGGAAGTTTGGTAGCACTGAGTGAAAGTGTGGGTTGTGTATCCTGAGGTATCACTCAGCCTGGAGTCAACAACTTCAGCGTTATGTAGAGAGGTTTAAGTTGTTCTCTGAGTTTAATTATTTTAATCACTTCTGTCTTCTTAACATGTAGAGAGCTGTGCACAACACCACTGTGCTTTTCACCGTTTGAAAAACAGGACTCTGAAAATGTGAAAAAAAGGACAAAAGCAACTCTTGGCCTATTTAAGATAGACTAAACATCCTCTTTCTCCTGGGATCTCTTATTAGTTTTTTCAGTTAGGTTTCAGTTTTACAGGTACATGGGCCAGTCCTGGCCATCACTTTGATGCTAATAAAAAAATAATACAGTCACCACAGTGACTGTATGACTGTTTTGTGACAGGCTAATATAGTAATAGTTCCTTACTTGACTCCAATGCTACGATCAGATATTTCCTTGGAAATACTGTGTTCCTTTCTTCTGTTCCTCACTGCAGACTGAGATTTGTTGTGTGGTGATGGTTCTTTGATTTGGTTTTCCACAGCAGCTTCTGTGCCCTTCACAGTTTTCTTTTCCATAGATCCCAAAGTGCACCATTTCAGTGAAGCGTACTTTCTGCTAATAAAATACTATCCAAGTTCAATGCCAAAGGCCAGGTTTCTATAAAAGAGATCCAGGAGGAGCAACAAGTACAGCAAAAAAGGATTTTTTTGTTGTTCCATGGTTTATGTCCCTCTCATTTTTGGGGGCTCAGAGACTCTTTAGAAGAGCAGTAGCATTAGAAGAACTGACTCATTGCATCTGTAATATTTTATATCTTTAGTCTTATTTAAGAGTTATCTCTTCTTCTGGAGTCCATTAGCTAAGTAGGCTAGGTATTGCTGCCTTCCTGAGGCTCCTGGGCAGGGCCATCAAGAGCTAGTTCAGTTCTTGGGTCAACAAAATATCTGTCCTCCCATTACCGTGACCTTTCCCACCTCCAGTTCCTAAAGCATACTGACAGGGAGCCCAGCAGCAGCTGCAAGGGGTCAGAGCAGAGGGGAAGGAGCAGGGGCCCCGGGGATAAAAGACTTTTCCTGAGCCCTCCTGGCCTGAGGGAAATCGTTCTTGTTATTCCTTGCACCCTCCCACCTCGCCTCTTGGCAAGAAGGCGACCCAGCACCCAGTAAAGCGTTTGACCAAATACTGGGGACAATTACGACACAGAGCAGAGCCGAGCCAGGCTTCCTGGCAGCACAAACGGAGAGCTTGGAATCAGGGCTATGGTTATTGGCTTGGAATAGCCATTACCCACGTACCTTCAGTGGAAGGATCAAAGTCAGACAGTACAGCAAGGCTCTGGCTTATAAAAGTCACTATAACTTATCAAGAGCGATATGAGAAGAGGTGCTGCATATGGCCCGCCGTGCCGTCATGCCAAACAAAACCCCTTTATTCTGGTGTCACCCAGATGGCTTGGCTCTGTGTGTGTGATGAGCTTGGGATACTTCAGAGCAGGACCTTCAGATCTGCAGGGCATCAACGATGTCTATCACGTGTCAGCACAATGCCTCACGCAGGGGAACAACTGGGAATCACCAATACAAAGTGGCGGTAAAAGCTGTCCTCACATTTAATTTAACAGGGTACATTGCTTTTTTGTAACATTACTGAAAATCACTAAAATATAAATGAAATAAAAGCTGTTCTTTCATTTACTGCTAACAGCCAGTCATACTGTCCTTGATGGTCACATATAGTAACATTCAAGAAATATTTTTAAATGGTTTGCTCTGTGGTAAAATACTGCACTATAAATGAGACTTTTGGAGATGTTACCTAAATTAGCCTTGTCCAAATGCCTTTGTGATATTTAATATTAATAATAAAAGTTAGAGAGCTTTTTGCCTTTCCATCAGGAACTGGTCTTATATGCTTTGCTAGTCCCACTCTATACTGGCAACATGGTGTCGTGGTGTATAATTTCATAGACACAAAGACACTTCACTACCATAGCTCTCATTATTAAACAATATATTTTAATTGTCACCACCTTTCTCATATAGACATGGGCCAAATCTATCCTTATTGGTTTCAACTGAGCTACACAAGGGATGAATTTGGCTCAATATATATAAAAATAGTCAAGTCAAGTAATAAAAAGAAATGTTTGGGTTTCTTTTTTTATAGCAGTCAGTGCTTTTTGCCATAAGAACACACATGCCTGGCCAGTAAAATCCCATGATAAAGGACTAAAGTGTTTAAAACTTCATATGCAGAATAGCCCATGGTGTTTAATTACAATAGCAAAAGATGCCATGTTATAAAAGCATTTCTTACCTGGAGAAGGGATCCATGCTCTCCAATGAAGCTTAATTACCCAAGACATGCTGAGTTTTTCCCTCCTGGCAATAACCTCTAACACCAATAACTCGGCTATTTCTTTTGACATCTGAATAGCTGAATATTGTTAATTTTTGTTCTAATTTCCTTATTTGGATTATAGCCTTCTAGTGTTTTACTTCCGATGAATGTTTTGAACATTATAAGTGCTTCATTCCTGGGACATTCCTCTTTCTTTCTTCCACTTTTCCCCTTGGAATTTCGCTCGCTTTCAGCCCTGCTCTGGCACTCCTGCTCCCCCCATCTCTTTACGCCTTCCCAGCATACTTGGCTCCAGATGTAGATTTATGCATTTCCCCTCCTGTGATTCTTTCCTGCTCCACTAGAAAGGTTTCAGCTTCATCCCAGGCCCAGAAGATCCACATTTCTGCAGCGTGAATTTACTGAAGACGTTAAAGAAAAACACCCTGCCTGCCTGGAAGTCCCAAGCGCTCTGGAGTCACTGTTTTTACAGCACTCACACACAGACACACAGACCCACGCACAGTGCACAGAGCAGTAACTCAGAGAAGAGCAGTGGAGCTTATAGGGAGTTCTTCTTATGCAAAAAAACCTCCACCCAACTGATACTATTTTGGAGAAACCAAATCTTCCTTATTTATTATGCTATATTAGATTTATAGCTCAGATTTGTTCTGAACTTTTCTTAATTCATAAGGAAAAGATTCATTTTTATATAGAAAAAACCTGCTTTTTTCGAGGTGGGGAGGAAACCTCTTCGTCAGAAAATGATGTGATACTGAGCCATGATTTAGAATCATCACCTGTGTTATCCTGGGCATCCTCACGCTTGCATCCTCGGCTTTTGATGAAGTCAATTTCCTGAGTGCATGTGAAAGCCTGTGGCTGCAGCCTGGAACAATCCTACCTCAGTGCTTCCCTTATGTTGTTGATCCTTTAATTTCCTCCAGCCGACTCCTGCAGGGGACTAGTTCGAAGTTTTATGCTACTCTTTTGGACTAATCATTTACGACTGACTTTAAAAAAAAAAATCATAAAAAAAGAGGGAAAAAAAAATCACTTACTGCTACTGCTAGATAGAAGGGCTCCTAATTGGGATGGACTTGTAGCCAAATGGGAACATGGGTTTAACAGCAATTTGCCAGAACCTAAAAACTCTGCCCAAAGCTTTATAACCAGACCAGTTATTTAGAATCTTGTTCCGAAATTATGGTTGCAATCCATAAAATACCTCTGCAGTGCAAATTTTCACACCTTGAAAAACCAGACTAGCAGAAAGTCATATAAAACTGATTAATAGACGAAATCACAATATCAAGCGAAAGATCTCCTATTCTGACAGTTAGGAAAGTTGCACCCAGGGCTCTTAGTGAGGGACCATGCGGTAAAAACACAAAATCACCCAGGATCTGGAAATGCAGATCTGAAAGAAAGACACACGCGGGATTAGAAGTCGAAAAACATGTGCCTTAGGGGCTAACTGCCGACTAATGACAAAACAGGAAACAAGATGAAATACAGAAGGGACATGCATTAATTTCTGCAAGATTATTGATGTTAGTACTCAGTAAAATGGAGATCAAAAGCGTAACGTTATTCTATAAGAAAACCAATATTCATTTGACATCACTTTTGTAATAAAATCTACTAAATTCCAAGTTAAAGTTGAGAATCTGATCCCCATCTCCTAGACAACAGCCCAATTATTTTCTCGCGATAATGACGTTATCACAGATGCACATCCTTCCAAATACGTTCTTTTTGAATAGTGTAGCTTTCCTGAGCTGTACTAATGAGGAATATCATGACAGGCGTGACTCATGCTTAAACACCCAGACATGAATGATCAATTATAATAATTATTTTTGCATTTGTATACATTATAGGGGACAATTTGATCTTGAAGTTTTTTTTTTCTGAAAGGATAAATTCATACAACAGTTTGATACATATTACCCACCAGATACCACTACAAACTATTGTTAAATGTTAAAATCAATACAAGTACATTACACAAGTGAAAGCAAAACCACACTAGGTTTTCAAGAGCAGAAATGGGTTCTGCTCCTATTTCTGGCTGCATCTGTTAGCCTGGCTCAGATTCACTTGTACAGTGTGGGTAAAAGGTAGTAAATTCAGCCATTTCACACGCTCACGATAAAAATCTGAGCTTCAATTAAAAAATTATTCTGGCATACTAAATCAAATGTCTTCCAAAGTACATTAGGAAGCAGAAAGGAGATAGAAAGGCTGAAGCGCTCGTTTCTATGAATGGTTATGTATGGCAGAAACAGAAAAATCTCGAGCAGCAGCCGATTTATACGCTGCTAATTCCTTCCTTAGACGATCAGACTAAGACTGGTCTGATTTCAGCAGGAAAATCTCTGCATAGAGATCAACACTGGTCTCAAGCATAAGATCCTAATTATTTGAAAGGCATTTGTTTTCATAGCTTTTTTTTTATGTGTCCAAGTCGATGGCATTTTAATGCCTTATTAAATGGTTGTTTTACAGCAGCCCGTCTGTTCAGTCTCTGTGCCCATGTCTGTACTTTGTGCTGCAGGATTTTACCTTTCATGCTGGCCAAAAAATATTTTCCAAATTCCCTATAAAAGTTTTCGATATTTCCTAAGACAAATAGAGTGGGTTTTTTTTTTACATACTCTAAAATGACATTGATATGGTAGATATGACATGTATACCTCTCCATTTATGGTGTGCTTGCAAAAAAAGGTGAAGGTTTGTGTTCATTAAAGGGATACGCTTGCTAGCTTGAGCCCAACTTTATATGACTTTTTAAAATTACATAAACAAATGCAAATGTTTTCATTTCTGTTTTTCTTTAATTCAGTTTAAATCCCAGCAATACAAAATGGACAGTCTCCCCTACCATGTTTTTAGCCCAGACATTGCCATGTGAGGGTCTCTAAATGCACAAGAAATAAAAAAGATGAACCAATTTAAAACCAACTCAAACTAAAATGAAATCGATGACAAGATTTTAGATCAAAAAACTTTGAAGTGCACATAGGGCAAACAAATACTCAAATGTGAAAAAGGAGGTTTAAAAATTACACGTTTACCAGCATTCTGACAAGAGTCCCAGTGAAATACTTCTGTAAGTGTATGCTGAAGCCCTTGCTTTGTTGAAGTCAAATGGCAGAACCCCCACTGACTTCAACGCGGCCAGAATTTGTAAACAGGTAGCTCTTTCTCATCGCTCATACACAAAAGATCGTCCTGCCTCACCTCTTGAGCTGAAGAATAGCTTTATCAGAGTTGGCATTAAGTACCAAAGTCCTTTACTTATCTGTCTTATTAGTCCTGACGAAGATGTGGTATGGATCAGCAAAAATCTTTCAAGATAAAGTATAATCTAAATCGTGTGGTTTTAGTTCTTGAGGGTTCTGTAGCAGTAAGCAGTAATGAACAGACGATGGAAGCAGCCAGACCTACAAAAGAAATAGTATTTTAAAAGTACTGTACTTAGGGGAAAAAAGGTTTGCCTTTGTACATAAAGAGCTCTATTCATTAAAAGAAGTTTTTACAAATGTGGTTATTTCAAATAGTCAAAAAGTGTGAAATACACTTAAAATGAGTAAAATTTGTGGGTTTTCCTTTGGGTTAAATATGTGCCATACTAATAAAGCTCTCCTCACACCTCTTCCTAACTCATAATCTTTGGCCTCATTCTGCAAGATGTTTTGAATTCAGGGAGCTCAGCACCTTGCTGGAATGGACCATTAGCCATTAAAGTCCTGGGTCTTCAAAGATTAATGAATATTAAAGGGATACAGAAGGAATCACCTAAATCTGTCGTTCAGCATGGCACACAGCACAGTGTCCTGCACCAAGGCCATGAAGTATGTACAAGGATGAGCTCCATGTGCTCACTTGGGTCCTAACAATTCCACCCCAAGCACTCTAAGGAGTAGCTGTTACACTGGGTAGCTAAGCAGACACAATAAAGGTGAAATGAGAATGGAGGTCAAGTCACACAAAGCAGAAACATCAAGCAACCTCAAAACTTCTTCCTTACAGCACTCAATAGGTCAAATTTTAAAGCACAAATTACTTTGAATTCTGCCTTAGGTGCTCAGACCTCAAGTTACTCCAGAACCCAAGCACCTCCCAAGTACATACGTTCCTGGGTTCATTGATTCAGAGGCCCAATACCAGGCACACATAACAGCTAACTGAGCCTGCTATTTAGTGGTAATGGGCTTCTTTCTGCAGGAGGGCTTCCCGCATTCATAACCAGTTTTCTGATGCTCTCCTTCCCACACCTGTTTTTAAAGTGTACCACACTTATACTGTATAAAAAAACTATATCAACAGCTTCCACATGAAAAAACCACCCCTGCTTTGTGTTTCATGAAACATACCCCTGCTGATGTAGGTCAGTATTACTGCATAACCTGTAGTAACCTGGCGGTACCACTGATTTAGATGTGAGCTCATTCAATACAAGTTTTACAAAGTGATGAAAACCTTTACACAACTGATTTTCCAGTGCTTGATCCCTCCTATTGCTTGAAGAAAGCCTCAAATAGCTTTAAAATGGAACAAATGTTAAAATTAGATTATGCATAAGTACCCACTTTCCTAGCTTTTTGTCCTTTGAGTTCTCAGCTGCCTATCATGTCCAGAAGTTGAGATATCTGTGTATCATAAACTTGTTTAAACCCTTATTTGCCTTTGCTTCTGTGGCTCCAGTATCACAATCTGCTACTGCACACGTCAATGAGACACAAGAAATGAAGCATGATAGGCCCATGATGGTCCAGGTATAGAAAAACAAGATATTTAGGAAAGCATGGCTTTAGATACTGAAGCTTTAAAGCTGAATCTCTGTTTTCTATAGCAAAAGCCCCCCCCCCCCCCCAATTTCATAGCACTTGGTTCATTGTAGCAAGACATTTACCAGTCTGTTAGTTCACATGCAAAGACCCAAGAAACCATGATGATATTTTACAAAGAGATAGATATAAAACCACATGTGTTTCAGCCAGATGGTATTGTATTGGTCCTTCACTAAGGTACAGATTTTTTTTGCTTCTTCTAACAGTAGAGAGAATTTAGTAGCAGCTTATCTCTTTGAAGATTAATTAATAATATTCTTTGCACATACTTATGTCATGAGAAAATAAGGAATGTGAGTACCTTGTGTTTCTTCAATACAATTATGTTTGTTTACCAAAAAAAGAAAAGAGCACATAATGCTGACAGCAGGAATCCCATAACAGGGGGATTCCTATGATTCCCTGTCCCGATGGAACTCAGAATTTGAGGTGAGCCATTTTGACAACTGGGTGTTGTGCTATTACCAGGGTTTCCCCAGGCATCCTGTTCATCATGTTCTGAAGAGGACAACCTTGGTAATGAACCTCTAGCACTGTTCTCTAGGTAAACCCATGCTCAAGCCCATTTCACAGCACGGAAGCACAACATTCCTCCTTTCTGGTATCAGGAGGCAATGCACCCTTCAGAGTCCCTGCAGCCTGCTGAAGATTTGTCTAAACCATATATCCTTCTCCAAAGGAATGGCAGTGAAAATGTTCTATAGATTTAACCACTGTCAGATGTTCTTTGAGCAGAATATTAATTTCTCTCCCGAGAACATAAACTTTTTGTTGTAATAAGCCACCATCCTCTCAAGTCCTTTGATTTCCTCTGTCAATACTGCCCCAGACCATAAGCGCAAGCATCTGTGTCCAGCCTGAAAGGTGTTTGAAACATGGGGAGGCTAAAATGGGAGCAGTTACAAGAGCTTTTTTTAAAAACTGAAAATATTAAATCACACCACGCTAGCCACTGAAACGGTTTCCTTCTCACCAAACTCATGCAGTGGTTTTACAATATTAACAAAGCCACAAATAAACTGCCTGAAATAGTAGCAGCAGTAATCCTTAAGAAACCACAGAAACCTTTACCTGGCTGCCATTGTCTGGAGAGCTGGTCAGATTTGTCCTGCCTCCATTTTCTCTTTGTCTGTGAAAACCATTCCCTGGCTGGCTATGTACTCATAATTAATTACTTCTGCTCGCAATGATTCACTTGTCTTTGGATTTGATTTCAGGTTGATGACTTTCAGCGTATTACAGACCATTTGTAAATACGTCAGTTCCTGTTCAAACGCTCTACTTCATTCCCAGATATCATCTGAGATAATCTGAAACAGGCACACTGTACCATACCTTTTCCCCATCCCTTAAAAAGCAGCAGGTGCTGAGCCAAAAGACATCTTTTTAAATTGCAGTAGGTCTTGTCCTGCTCTGAAAGCTGTTCCCTCCCCCTTTTCCTGTTACTTGGCTCTGCCCAATCTGCTCGGGCCACCATTTGACTTTAATCAGAACTGTGAGTGAGGTCCAAACATTGTTGAAAGCTCACTTATCCCATCCCGGTTCATTTCCTTGATGCCCAGTAGCACTTCTTACAGCTACGCTTTTGCTAAATAGTGAGGTGTGGTGTAATGGGTTGGTTTTCCTCACAATCAATCTGTGGTAGATCACTGTGTGCAGCCTGTATATGTACTGAATCCAGAACTGATTTTTAACTGGGGAAAAAAATGTAGGGAATCTAACCAGTATGCAGCCGTAGTGTCTTTAGCCCTGCTAACACAAGTACCAACAGCAATGGCCTCAGCAGAGGCTCGCAAGCTCAGGGTAGCCTGAAGGTACCTACAAGACTTGTATTGATCTCTGAGAGGTTGTATTTTCGAAGTTAGGGTTACCTGTGCTAACTGGGTTACAGCTAGAACAAGTGTGCTCACCTACAGCATCACATGCTGAGAGGGAACCAGCTGGGAACATTCTGCAGCTCTGCATTTAAATAAATTTAGAATTTAAATTTCTTAGCGCAAGAGAAAATTAACCTCCCCTTCAGATCTAGCAGCTAGGGTTTCTGTGCGGGCTCTGCCCTGGAAATGTGATTTCCATCACTCTACCTTTACTTGGGTAAAGTAGCTGCTGTACTGGTTCAGGGCTGCACTAGGAAAATGTGCTGACTGCAAACCAGTTACCTACAAACACTATGCTTCACTTGGGCCACATGATTAAAGGAAATTTCCAGAGATTTAATTTGTAAGACAATACTTCCAGCATGTATTACTCTGTTCCTAGCTGTAATGAAACCCAAATCTTTCCGGAGCTTATCCGTAATCTTAAATTATATTTTCTGCTCAGAAGAGGATGAATTTTCAAAATCAGCTTTCCCACCTTTTGGGTGCATCACGTTTGCCAGCAGTCACTATCCCTGCTTGAGATCAATTTATCCTTTTTCAGTCCACCCAGTCCAATAATTTCAGTTTGAGAGCGGGTACTTTACTTCATTCATTTCACAGATCCTAATACACATTCAAAAAGTAAACTGACCAAATCTAGAGAAAAGCTATAAGCTTTATCCTCATTCCTTCGGAGCTCAGCACTTTCAGCTTCATGTCTTCACATTTCCTGAACTGATTGAAGAACTTTCCCTAGACATTTCTGAGGCTCTGTCCTGGCCAGCCTCGGAACAGCTTTTATGGCCAATTTTTTCATAAGTCTAATATTTAACTGAACTACTTCCTTTAATTTTTCCACAGCTGCCAATTTTCCTTGTTTTACAAACCAAGATTATCACTTTTCCTAATTGTACAGTAAGGCCAGGGATCAGATTAGGATCGCCCCTTTTCATCATTCATTTTATAAACAGTACTTGAGTTACAGGATTTGGCTGCTAGAAGCCCCACTTTCTGTCCATCTTTCCAGTCATTCATCAGGGCAGCGATTTCAACACACCATATGTGCTCCTCCTGAAACTCTTAGCTCAGAAGTAGAAGGCTTGATATTTTTTGAGCTGGTCTGAAATATCCCATCTGAGTATCCATTAATTTCAAATTGCAAGTATTTTTTTCCCCTAATTTCCCATCTCACAGAGAAGACTGACTGACAATTGTTGTACTGCAGACTCCAAATGTGACCTAAAAGTCTTTGATTTCTTTCCAAAATTTATATTTTAGTTTATATCTTCATCTGTACTAGGATGTTCAAGGCTAGCCAAAACTTTTCTGCTATCTTCTGGTACGCTTTCTGGGTGATGACAGTCAGATTGCTGGACAAGACAATGATCTTTGTCAATTCAGGCCTGGAGCTTTGTATCCAGCCTTCCCCTCTGGCCAGGGAATTTTGCAGATGTCCCCAGATTTTCCTTTCTAATTACAGATTTCAGCCCCTCCAAAAAGGGCTTGCAGGCTCCTGTTGAAATTACAGCTGGCCATCTTTGATTTCTGCCAGTCCTGCAGAAAACAAGGTACTGGGGAAGAAGAGAAAAAAGAAGCGACAACCTTTCAGATACTGGTGTTTAAAAACACTGTCAGGATGTTCTGAATTAATATTGTGTTAGAAGCAGCCAAATGGCTGCATGCCAAGACTCAACCCAAGGTGTATTTTTATGGCAGAGCTATAAACCCATAAAATAAGTGGTTTATAATGGAAATTCTGACACACTTCTAATATTAAGAGCAGAAATATACTGGTTGTGGCAAGTAAGTATTTGACAGCTGTGGTACTCACCTGTCAGCTGTCCTGCCTGAACAAGTCTGGTCTGATGGCAGGATTCCTCCTTTATCTCATCCTGTTCCAGTCCCATGGCTTTGGGACAGGTGGGCCAAGCCATATTCTATAGTTCACGCTGGAGCCATTTGATGCCCTTTTTCTGGGCGATTACAGGGAAAAACAACAACTGGGGTTCACAAAGTACCAAAGCCCACAGTCTTCTAAAGGTTCTTGCCCTGATTTGGCTCCAGACAGAGAGTAGCTTCCATCAGCTGAAAGATGGGAGATTTCCTTTGACACTATTCCTTTCAAGTGGCACTTCTCACCCGGTAACAAGGTTCTGTGGTTCAGGAAGAACTGTGGGACTGAGCATGTGGGCCTTGCTTTCAATTTGAAACTCAATGGAAAACCATCCTTGGAAACTTATTGATATCAGAGCTATGGATCAGCCCACGCACGGCTGGAGAAAGGAATGATACTTAGGGTAATCTCAGTTTACATGTGTTTATTGATGTGTTGTGAATGTGATAATAAAAAGAAGATATTGGCAATAATGATAAAGGACTGAAAAGAATTTCCTTAAGGCTGCAATGTCATACAAATAATTACTATACCTAACACTATGTTTTATCTCTAGTTTGAGAAAAGACAAGGGACAGATGAATTCACACATGAATGTTCTAACTGGTCACTTACATCAGTAGTCTCCCATCAACATGTCATTTTCAACATATATATATATAAAAAAAGGGAAAGGAGGAGGAAGAAGTGTGAAAAGGCAGAGTAATTTTTTTCATTAGAAATATTCAAGAAAACAAAGCTATGCACAGGCTCCAGAGCTGGTCTCCCTGTACGGTATGTATTAAACCTGAGATTTCCATACACAGTTAGGGGGGTTATGGATACTTATCCCATCCCAAGCATCTTGATTTGTAGTCATGTTCTTCAAGAAAACCAAGAAAGAAATCAATCTTTGATTGTCAGAATAGCAGTTGAGACACACACACACTTATATACACATCTTGAACTTATTTCATACTTCACACACAAGTTGGATAGAAAAGATTGTGACTCGAAGTGAATGAAATCTAAATAGCTGAACAATAAACACAGGATGACAGATTAAGCATTCCAGATAGCATACAAACTTCTACACTATAAGATTAACTTCTGCTACTCTTAATGGATGGATAAACCACAACAGCAAATAAGAATGCACAAAGTTTTTTCTTTTAAATAACTTGGAGAGGAAATGAAGCCCAAATTAGACATAATTTAAAAATAATCTATCTGGAGACGAAATAAAACATTTGTGACTATGAACAAGGATTCATACCTTTACTTCCAGCATCTTCCATTAACACCCCTAGGAAATGTAACACAATTAATGTTCTAAAAGGCATGCTGAATGGAGGCAAGCAGAGCCTGGGGCAGCCTTTAAGAGAGTCTAAGAACTTAAAGACATAAGCAAATTTTACTTGCATCTTGAGGATATTATTCATAAATTTACATTAACTTAGCATGGTCGATTCTAAAGACATTTACAGAATGCCTAGAAATGAAATCAAAGCTAAAAAAAGACATTGTTTTGTTTCAAATCACAAGCAGGCTGCTTGTCTCAGATTTGAAAACCTCTGTGGTTCTCCACAGAGCTTTCTGTAAAAACAAAATGCTGCCATAACAATATAAGAAACAACTGAAACCCTACTGACCAAAACAGAAAGTTGAATACACCAGAGAGAAGCTGGTTGAAAGACCCTATATGAACACATCTTAACAGAGATACATCTAGGTACAGCAATAGTTGTGTAAGAAGGTTTCAAAGGGCTGCAGATTCACAAGTCAATGCTTATACAAGCGTGTGCCTCCTTGGCTGGTCACATAAGTAGCATAACCAAAACTCTACGGTCTGCCTGATGGACCAGAGGCACCTTGGTGGCTGCGTGCTCTAGTTTTTCCTTGGAAATACAACTGGCATGTGCCATTTAAATGGTCTGGCTTTGGCTTGGATTAGGAGATCACTATGAGGTAATATACCTTCCCCTTCCCCCCTTTTATCAGTTATGGCTGATATCGTTTTACAATGTGGTACAAAGCATGTTGCTGCCTTACTTATACAGACTTTAAAACATGTAGACTATCCTGTCTACATAAATTTAAGGAAATTATTTTAGTGGTTCTTCTCATGTTTGTATATAGATAAGAGACAGATGAGGATATTTTTAATATTTTGATAACAGAGTCTATGTTCAGACAAACTGCTGCAGTCAAGGGAAATAGAGGATCCTGCCTCCTGCCTTTATTCCATGTATTTTCCAAACAAGAGGTACTTATTATACTTTGTGCTATTAACTTAAGTAAGCTTTTTGGGTGCTCCAAGTATATACACAAATACATAGTTAAAAATTATTTTTTAAGATATAAAATAAGTTCTGATGCAACCTGGTGAGCTGAAGGAAAGTATCAGTGTGTCTGGGGAAAGAGTCTTTGGCAAGAGAGTTTATTTTTCTTTTTGTGGAGATCAGGCTTTTCTCTATGATTGGTCTCATATGTTTCTTGTTGGTTACTCAGGTTAATTTTTAAAATATAAATTAATTTTTATGCTAGTTTAATCTCCCTGTTTGGATGCTATTGGAATGGAGCCTGAGCATGGGTATATGCCCAGGTCTTCTCCAGCTGTGCCTTGCAAACGAGGAAAAGGAAGGAGATTGACAGCAGCTCTTGTTGCTCCCCAGACCAGCTCTGCAAATCTACAACAGCCACAGTGCTTTCTTTGGACCAGGCTTCCTCCTTTTATTAGCTCCTAGCTGCTTTTCTGGGTAAGGAAATCAATGGAAAATGGATTTTTGAAAATATTTGTTTTGGTGTAAAACATAGATAGCCCAAGAAAAGTACTTCAGGCAGAAATCTCATGACTGAAAAATAAGAGTGGTAAGATTTTAAAACCAAGTTAAGAGTTAAGGGTTTGTTGGTTTTACTTTCTTTGGAAGAAAGAGCAACTCAAAAGCCCTTTTTTGGTTCAATGATGGGCAGGACCCCTGAGGCCCTACGTATCTCTTTCTGACATGATTTAAGTCAAAAAGATTTTGCTTAAACAGTATTAACAACTAGAATATTCAATTTAAAGAAAGATATACAACTTTCACCATTGAGTTTAACAAGTCAGGCCCCTACAGTCCAAGCAGCAGAAGAGCTAGAATATTTCCGCTATGGCATGGAAGCAGGATGTGGAAAGTTGGAAGGTCACTGGAAAAAATATGTGCCATAGGAACTCCATTTTGTTCCATTTTGAAATCATCAGGGGAAAATTGAGGGATGCAAGCCACGAGTACAAATGCAACCCCAAGCACGGGGAGTGCAGCTGTTAGGGAGCTGCTGCAGCTCCAGGTTTGTAGCGGGAATTTTGGAGGTCCTCTCTGTAGGCATCCCCTAAAACACCCACCCTACTCCACCGTGCAAACCCCGTTTACCTGGGCATTGCACAGAGGCAGCATCAGTAAATGTATGGTGCATAGTCAATCTGGATGAGACAGCAGACATCCTAAAATCACTCAGACAAAGATAAATCTGTTTCTTAGGCCCTGTCTAGACTATGAAAAGATGGGTTCTGTCCCTCACTGCCAGGGCTGGAGAGGATGTGGTCAGCTGGGTACATTTGATCAGGTATGCGGTTAGACTGCACAAAACTGAAATCGCTTTGCAGCACCGGTGTTCCCTGAAAACACGACTCTAACCCCTAGCAGGACCCTTGCTGGGCAGACAATGTCAACCTGCCAAATATTTTTTAAAAAATGAGGTTTTGTTAAGCTACTTGTTATTAGCTGCTCAGACCTTGACTGCAGCTGAATGAAGAAACCCCAACATTACCATGACGAACACATGGCTAAACCAAAATACGGGAGGTCCTTTCCTCAGAGAAGATGACAAGTCTAGGAGTAATTGTTAAAATAAATACTTGAGAACTTGGCTCTCTTTCTTCACCTACACAAAAAGGAACAGTTAAATCCATAAGCCAAAGTTTCTGACTAACTTTTACAAAGTATTTCTCTTTTGAAACAGTTAAGCAGCACCCTTTGATCTTTGTGTATGAAATACTTCATCTTTCAGAGTAATCACAATCGATGTCCAGTCTCATTTTAAAGTATAATTTGTGGCTTTAATATTTACAATGTTATTTTGAGGAAACACAAAAAATATAATTCATTCAGTATTGTTTATGTCTGGTTTGAAGTCACAGATGTTACAAATTGAAGTTAAGATATTCAAAATTTTCACATCTTTTGGAATTTTAAATTGTGCCTGTGGGACAAAACGTCATCCTTCACAAGGCTCCTTCCCTGACTGATCTCCGGTTGAGTTCAGAATGATTTGATTTCTACCTGACATTAGAAGACAGAAATTGGCTAAAAGTAAATTCTGGATCATAT
Organism: Laterallus jamaicensis coturniculus; assembly: GCA_022605575.1. Classification (NCBI taxonomy): domain Eukaryota; kingdom Metazoa; phylum Chordata; class Aves; order Gruiformes; family Rallidae; genus Laterallus; species Laterallus jamaicensis. The sequence goes on along the minus strand of JAKCOX010000025.1, from coordinate 3,912,835 downwards.
TAAGGATTATTTTGCTTGCCAAGTAATATTATCCTATAAGTCTATATAGTACAAACCACTGTAGTAAAGGAATATTTATACATGAATTATTTCCATACAAAAAGAAACTGATTAAGAAATACAGCACATAACTTTCTTATAGCAGTGTAACACCACAGCACCACGTATATAGGGCTGCCTGAAAAGGTGAAGCTTGGGGTAAAGGCTGGGGCACATGGCAGGAGAGACTTCTGGGAGCTTAGATTAATGGAGAAGGAAGAGCATGGAGGACGTTCACTGACGCTAATGCAAAGCACAGCAACGATTTAAACACGGGTCGATACAAATAAAAGTTTATATTGACAGAAATGTTACCTAATAGAACACATAGCATTTTGTATTTAGCAATGGGGAAAAAAAGGGAAAAAAAGGAAAAAAAAGGAAGAAAGGATTGGCTCAGTGAGTCCTGTAAACTCTTTAATGGGAGAACCTACAGTGTTTTAATGCTTTCCTGTCTTATTTGTAATTGTTTTTATAAGATTGGATAAACTGTACTACCTTGGGTTGCCTTAGGAATAACATCTCTAATATTTTGACAGTGTAAGTCATGCAATAGTCCCTGGGAAAACAAGGAGGACTGGACAAGAAGATGGCAGTCTCCTTTTTTGGAACAAGTTTCCTGCATGCCCTCCAAAAGAAAACTGGCATGTACTTCCTCGATGAGAAAATACAATATTCCTTCATATACAAACCAGCATTTTTGTTTGTAATGACATTTATCTAATCCAGTTTTGAGACAGATAAATGCAGAAGACCGCATCTTTGGAACCCAGAAAGACCAAAGCCTCATGTATCTTGAAAGCTATTGTTACCAGTGAGGGAGTTTTCCCAAGAAACACCAACGCAATTAAAAATAGGTGGCAAAGATAAAATTAATGAAATGCTTATAAAAGAAGAACATCCACTATCTCTGTTCCTTTCCAACAGACACCCCCATCTGGAATTTATTTTTAGGATGCTCATTCCTTCTCACAGGTTCAATGTTACCCATTTCACACCATTTAAGTATTGAAAGCTCTTGAAATTCCGGACTAGAGAAGCCAGAGCCCAGTGTATTTCACAGTGATGTAGCTAATGTGTCAGACTTGTAAAATAGCTCTTAGTGGTAGACCTCCATTTAGAGAAAGACGGAAACTAGCTTTAAATACTTAAGGCTTTAATATCTAGTCCATTACGCTGCAGCAAGGTCTTGTAAAGAGTCAATTATGGGATACTTCTGATTTGATCCACATGCAAGGGAAATCCGCTTCTTTGCCTTTAAACCTCTGTAGTGAGTGTCCTGTTTAAATAATTAGTGACACTTTTTCTTTGATCAAATTGATTCACATTGTTATTCTTTTATGTTAATTTAAAACTTAATCCATGTAAAATCCAAGACAGATCTTAATCCATCATTCAGAGAGCTTTTACAAAAAGGCACTATCATGAGATTGTCCAGAAAACACGACAGGTTAAAGACAGTAGTGAACAGACTTGAAGTAAAACGCCTTTTTTTTTGGCCTTCTGAAACCCTGTGAATCACTAACCAAGTTGATACTGGTAGCATGGGTAAGCAGTGTAAAACAATATGGAAATATCTGTGAGCAGAGACACAAAGCTAGCAGCTACTCTAGTACAAAACCTATTCTCCAGCATATTTAGTGACAAAGCCAAAATCTGAGTGTTTCCTGCCATTAAAAATGTGCTAATTATGGAAAATAATTTAAAATAAACTGTAGCTACTTTACCTTATATTCTTGATTTCTATTCAAAGTTTAGTTGTCCAGGTTACAGGGACATTACCAACAACAAAGTTGGAAGGGTTTTCAGGCCAGACAGAACTAGCTAGTTAAGATGCTCAGTCAGTAGACTGCGTAGAAGAAAAAATACAATATTTATCATTTCATGCCCATGCCCTTGTCTTTGGTAAGGTATTTCTATAAATCTTTGACTGAGAGGCTGGTAATAAAGTTACTGTTACAAGTGCATAACCATGCCAACTCTAAATTTGCTGTACACATTCAAATAATTTGAATTAGTATCTATATAGCAAGGGAAAAATTAGTTACAGTCTTAACTGAAGATGACCTGACAATTTCTGGATAGCAGAGTTACATTTTACCACAAGACCTCAGTTGCTTATATGCTTCTAGGCAGCAGCACTGCCATTTAATGACAAATGAGGCACAGGAACTATTTTGCTAAAATACTGCTATATGTTTCTTCAAAAGGCATGATGGAGGAGCATTTAAACCCTCCAAGTGTTTTCCTTGTGTAAGTGTATTACTGCAACACTGCAAAAGAAATGGCAACAGACAATATTTTACAATAATTAAAAAAATATTTAAGGAAAACAAGATGACCATTTTGTTTAACTGCACGACAAAATCGTTGTTTTATAAAATGAGTAATGGAATGTAATTGCTGCAATATTTCCACTTGAGCATGAACAGCTAGGTCTTGAGGACCTCTGCTGTTGGGCAGCGCACTGTACAGCCACATGGCTGGAATACTGTCTGCTCAACAGGAACGGCAAACAATCTCGCCTTGGCTTTAGAAATGACTTTGGCTGTAGAGTCACACTGAAATTCGAAAAATTGTTTAATTTAGGATAACCACCTCAATACTTTTGTAGGAGAGTATCTTTCTGCTGTCTTTTATAGTGTTAGATAAATTTCTGTGCAAATTTAAATAGCTAGTACTTCAATTCACATGCTTACATCTGTACAAATTAGGGCTACAAATGTCAAGAAGAAAAAGAATGTATCATTATCAGAGTAAGGAGGTACTTTCAGGGTGCATGAGAAAGGTAAGCATTTTGTTCTGCCCTGTAGGATTTTGGAAAACCACCCACTCTAAAATCAGAGCATTGTGCATACAGAGTGCATACACAAGTTACAGCCTTGCATGTGCTACATACCTATAAAAGCTGCTGGAGTATATTCTAATCTTGTTTAAGCCACTAATTGTCCTTTATTAAGAAATAGTTTTTATTTTTCAGGGAAAGTTGGACAGTAAATTTTGCCCCAGAACTTACTATTTGGCTTTCAAATGCCATTTGAAGAAAGACTGCACAAACAGAGAGTGCAGGCAGTGTTCTAACTCCACCCTCGATGTCCTGCCCTTGACAAGTATTCTCCTTTTAGAGGTATTAAATCTTGGCAACATCCATTGCAGTTCCCACTTAAGCTGAAGTAAGTACATGTACAGAAGGGCTCTGTCAACATATCTGAGTGGAAAGATGTTTGGATTAACTAAGAAAACCTATTTCAAATCTCAGATAATAAAATGTCCTCCTAAATCCTAATTGCAACTTTCATCTTGTGTCTTAGACCTCGCCACCAGCTGATGTGCCGATACAGATCAAGTGTTTAGTTTGATAAATGCGGCTTACGAGGGTCTTGGTATTGCTGACTGACAGAGTAGCTGAATAGGATCCAGGCTTCTAAAGGTGATTATCTGCCTAAAGAAGGAAGAAGATGAGCACAGGACAACCTTGTTTGTCATTTTGCGCACTTAATCAGACAAAGCTCATAATACTAAGAGCTTCTCTATACTATCAAAAATAAAACAAAAGCAGCTTTCAAATAAATTACACTACCATTTTACAGAGGGGGAAATCCATAAGTATGCATTGGAGGATTATCTTTTAGTTGCTATTTTCCAGCAAAAGAACTTATAACTGGAACACTAAATCATATTCCCAGAGCCTTTTCCTTAGAGTGTTGAGTTTGGAGTTTATTGAGCCAGCTCTCACTATACGGCACACTTAAAGCAGTGTTCTTGTTATAAACAATATATCCAGGTAGAAGGTCACTAGAATAGCCTGTGCTTCTAACTTAAATTGTTGTCTAAAAGAAATAGAAATAGAATGTTCTTTCAAGGAAGATAGCAGCCTGACAAGGCTAAGTCACTAATACCCCTTTTCTGTGTTGAGCTAACACCAGCAGTACGCGGTCACACTTTTATCTGTGTGTCTGGAACAAAAAATAAATGCAGAAAGCAATTCTAATGTACTACGACAGAGAGGTATATTTCTCACTTAGGAACTTATCTTACAAAGCATTATGCTTAAAGAAGGTCACTAAGTAGTGTGTCATTACACCTGACTTTCAGCTATGTTTTGTATGACAAGAAAAAGAAGAAATAATTTTCATGAAGTTCCCTTTACTTCCAGAAGGGAAAAGGTGAGAAATGGAAAAAAGAAGATAGTTTACTCTCATCTGCTTTAGGATTAATAATAGCATCTACAGCGGTGTTACAAACTTCTTTCCATTTTGTAAAAAACCTGTGATATTTAATTTGCATTTCTTTAACCAAGAACTTCCATTACATTGATTTAATACCACTATGAATGAAAATGGAGTATTAAAAGCAGGTGTAATCAAAGACATACAAATAAACAGAATTTTCCATGGGGAATACTTCAACCATTTAAATGAAAAATAAAACGAAACCCCAAACCTAAAGAAGCAATAAGGATGCCCAAGTAACACCACTTCAATACTAGAACTCAAGGAGTCAAAATCTCAGCTGAAATGCATTCAATCCAGAATAAACCCTACACATTCAGATTTGTCAATAACTCATTATTCTCATTATTATAACAATTTGACAGCAACTGAATCCCTATTTCATACTGAAATGTCCTAAGGTTCAATTGTATGTCACATAGTGCAAATATTTAAGCAGCCAATGGTCATAAAACAAATTCTAAAGTAAAGGCCATTTTCTCTAAGCCTCTAGCATGCAAAAAGGCTCATTGACATCCACAGGCATGTTCGCAAGCGCTGTCTCTCAGGGCCCCACACTGATGCTAAGAACTACACTTTTTGCCTAGGAACTGCACTTTTTGCCAGCTGCTGGTATCAGAATAAAAACACTCCCATTCACAATTTCAAAATTTTACAGGTAATTATTTGCAGTATCATTTATTACTATTAATCTCATAGCTGAAAGGTTTTGATTATCAACTCTGTCAACCCAAGCAATTTCCAAGTGTCTTGTAATCACACCTAATTCTATCTACATCTACATCATTAGAAGGATAAAGTTGTTACACTTGTAATGGTATTTGTCCTACTTTGAACATTACCAAACTGTTTCATCTAATCCTTTAGGAAACACCATAATGAGGCTCATCTAAGGGCTTCTACTAGTTAGGAAGGCAAACTAAAAGATTTAGCTCCTCAGTCTGTCTCTAAATCTTCTAAGTGAAAGATGATTTACAGTTAAGCTATGAAAAATGTGACTACTCTCAAGTCTGGAAAGTCTCAATCTGATTTCAGCAAACTTAAATCACGAGAAAAGACTACGTCTCACTAACTATAGATTTGCTTACCTAGGGAATCAGCATCTGGTGCAAAACATTCATTAAGTTATAAAAGGTTTATAGACTTGTCTGAGCTTCTATGAGGAAAAATTGTTAGATTTTTCACTGGAAACACTGATCTGAAAGGTTACATATATAGTTTCTGTGTTTGATACCTAAAATAATGTTTATCTGTCCCACTCCCAAAAATCTTATAAAATCAAATCAAATATAAATCATTATTGTGATAAAAACCAGTTTCATCTCAATATGCAAACCCAAATATTTACAGAAATCAAGAGAAAGTGTGGGTGTTCTTGTTCTGATGAAGGTAAATGCCCACCTTTTTTAATTACTTGAACTCCAAAGTGGCTGAAGGACAAGAGGATAGTACTGACATCACAGAAGGCATGGAATGATTATAAAGACAAGAGTACATTTTGTTTGGACCTTAAAGATTTAACAACTAATAGTTTCAGAGCAAGCAGGTGAGAAGGTGAATGGAACTTCAGCAATTCAAATAATTATAAATTTATTTGTATTAGGCTGTTGAAGTTTGATGCTTGCCTTTTGCCTTGTCAGAGACCTGGGCTCCATCATACCCTAGTACCAGCTCCATCTCCCTATTAATTCATATAAGTCTCTACTGAGCGCTCACAACTCGGTTGGAATTTGCAATACAGCTTGCCCCCAGCACTACCCAGTTAAAACCCCAACAGCTGCTCGGTATTAATAAAACTCAAGTCTCCAATAAACCAGTGGAAGCTGTTTAGTTGAAGTGAACTGAAATTTTCATTTAATAATTAAATCCTGTGCAGTACAAAAATAAAAAGAGAAAACTGAACCTGCAGTCAACTCAAATGATGAGTGTGATTGGGACAAGAAGGTGAATTGAACAGAAAGTCACTATCTGAAACAAAACTCAATACCTAAGATATAACTCTTCCCAAGGGCATGTAGCAACAGGACAAAGGGTGATGGTTTTAAGCTAGAAAAATGTAGATTTAGGTTGGATATTAGGAAAAGATTCTGCAATATGAGGGTGCTGGATCACTAGCACAGGTTGCCCAGAGAGGTAGTGGTGATCCATCCCATCTCTGGAGATATTCAGGCTTGATGAGGCTCTGAATGACCTGATCTAGTGAAAATGTCCCTGCTCACTGCAGCAGGGTTGGACTAGATGACCATTAAAGGTCCCTTCCAACCCAACACATTCTGTGATTCTCATGTTTGCTAGCAGCAGAACATTCTGCTGATTCATTGACAGCAAGGAGTAAAACAAATAGTTTCCTATATAGAAGTCTGGAAAAAAAATGAGAGAAAGCAACCACAGAGAGGTAACCTCAGTAGAGATTCTCACTACTGGTGCTGCCCTGCAAAACATAATTTTAAATCAGCTTTTAAACATTTGTGATAGCAGTTGTTAAGTTTAATTCTTTAAGAATTCGCTGTTCTTCCTAAATAAAATCCCCCAATTTTTATTACTCTATTTCTTAGGCCTCAAGCTCTCTCCCCCTCAGAAGATCTCACAGTTGATTTCTGTTCCCTGTTAAGTTCCCTCACTGTCAGCAGGAAGGCAGGAATGCAGGTGCTTCTGCACTTGTCACCAGTATTTCTCACTTAAACAGAGAACTCCTGCTAAATGACATGAGGGAACCTTGCACTCCAGAGCCAGAAGAGTTTGATTTAGATAGAAACTTCTAAGTAAAACAGCCCAGGGAATATACAAACTACATCTCTGAAAGAAAATATGGTTTTGATCCTAAGAACCACTCCTAATGAGCATCAAAGAGAACTATTTCCTTGCAAAAATATTCTGTCTTAAAAATAAAGTTTTGTACATTAAATGGGACTTTTATGACTATTTGATGGCCAGACAATAATCACCTAGGTATATAAGCAAATCTGCTGTAGCTGACACCACTGTGCAAAAGTCAAACTCCTACACCTTTCCGCCCAAAAAAGTAAATAAAAAGAAATGGCTAGAAAGAAAAGCGGAATCTCAGAAGGAAAACTTTAAAATATTTGAGGATAGAGATGAACACGCAGCCAATATGATTTTTTGTAAAACCAGTAAAGGTATTGCAAGAGCCAGGAGTTCATCATATTCAAATGAAAATGGAAGCAAAGATTAAACCAAACAAATTTAGCATGATGGGTCAAACGTACTCATTTTACCTTCCTCCCAAGAACAAATTCCCATAGAAATCTGGGAAAGAAACTCTTTTTCATGGTTTGTTCAAAGGGCTCTGAGCATTGTGCAGTGTTGAGTGGCTTTCAGTTTGAACAGCAATATAAGCACACCTGCTGAAACATTATTCTCCAGTTAATGTTTACTTGGGGAATAAGGGTTTGGGGGTTGGAGTTTCTTGCTAAGACACCATTGAAAATGTAATTTGAAAAGTTGATTTCAGTAGTACCTTTTCAATGATCCATGTTTGACTGTTGAACTGTTGTTCTGGTGAGCTTATCCAAAGCCTTTGTTATTAGCAACTTGCTATTCATGAAACCTGTGAAAAGTTTAGTATAACTAGTGATCAAATGAAAGCATCTTCAAAAACACAATAACACCTGTGGCGCCGGGTGCACCCTAACGTTGGAAGCTCTTCAGTATTATGTATCATTACTTCAGCACATTGATAAAACTGAATTCTATATGAAGCCTGTATCATACATGAAAAACCCCTTCAATGCTCAAGGCATTATAAAGCTGAGATATTGTCAGCACTGCATTGAACAGAAACAACAACAGAACAATACAATGTATGGCTAAGGCAGATGAAAACGAACATCTGGAACATTCCAGGAAAGCTGTGAATTACCTACTTGTTCTAAAGACCATATTCAAAGTCTGCTTTGAACTCCCCTCTACTGTGAATGCCGACTGTGAAGAATATGAAAAAGTGGAGAGAGAGCAAACAGAAGCCATTTTCTAACTCACAGCTCCATTGTCCTCAGCTGTGGTTTTCCCCACCTTTGCATTAGGAAGAACTACAGGACTAAGGAGAGGTTCCTTTCTAGATGGCCATGAAAAGATTTGATTCACAGTCACATTCGTATCATAGCATTGTCAATCTATCCACAGTGCACGTCAGCAAATAGTCTGTGTTTACTTTAGAAATATTTCAATAATGTTTCAGATGTCTAGAAAAAAATACTCTGACAATGGCAAACATGGTACTGTTTTCAATAAAGACTCAAAGGCAAAAATAAGGTAAAATTACTGCCAAATAACTTACCCAGAAGCTACCTATATGTTTGCCGGAGAGACTAATTTTTTCTCTCCTAGCTCTGAGACAAATTATTCACACATTTTTGGAGACAGGGAATTTACTTGTAGGCAAATATGCCAGGTTAACAGCTCTGGAGAAAGAGACACTGTTTAACCACAGAGCAGTTTGAAGTCAACAGCAGTCTACTGCCCCACATCAACTTACTAATGTGTTTCAACATGGACCAAGAGCATTTCCGTAGGTGAAACTCCTGCTTTCATTCTCCATTCATTTATATTTATTCAGCATTCTGGGAGCAAAAAGCATGGCTTTTTTCCCCCTTCTCTTTTCTTTGTGATATACATACACACCAATTTATGAAGATCTGGATTCTCATCACCATCCTCAATCATAAATACCACACTGTAGCAGTCTCTGGTAGACCTGAAATCATGCTGCTTGACATGAAAACCCGTATATTCCCTGACCAATCCAGTCTGAGAAAGCTTTTCCTTTTCTACAGTCACTAAGAAAACAATGACTGATCTTATCCAGAGTTTGGTAATTTTGAGGAAATCCTAGATCACAATCAAAATATACTAGACATGAGTAAGTGTGTGTATATATATATATACAGTAGACAATTACAGCAAAGAAGATTTTTACATTCCAAATATAACAAGGTTTTTGCTTGCTTCACAAGCATACACAAAAGAAACCTGATAGATCTAGGTATTTACTATACTGGAAGTAGTTAGGATTTTGGCAGGCTTGGTGGAATTGTACAGAGACTAAAGGACATTCTCTGGGCACCAGGTTATCACCATGCTCCAGCAGGACCCATCACACCAACTGCAGCTTGTGTTTCTGAACTTGCACAGCTTTAATAAATTAAAAAGCTGCATGAAAAAGGCAAAGAGTTTCTGTCATAGGAGAGGTGGCTGCCCCAGAGCACGGCAGCTTCCTCACCTGTACAGGAGGTGCAGACATAGTCCCAGCCTTGAGCCTTCTCATGACTTGCCAGATCAAACTGCCTTCAGTCCTTCTAAAATTTAATTTTAGGATCCTCCTGGTTCCTTGTCCCCAAAGAGTGGCCTGTTCTCCATATCTTAGGAGAGTTTTGTCCTTCTTTGCAATAATTCACATGCCCAGGTCACGCAATATTGATTTTAAAACATGGAAGTGCAAATCTGCTCATCAGAGGAAAACATAAGGCAAAAAGCACTAGATAGCAAAAGCATTCCAGTTGGTCTGATTCTAATTCTTGCTGGAATAGGCACTAGTGGCTAGAAAATAAGCCAGTAGTAATACTTCTCTGTTAGGCCTAACAATTTTGTGAACAATTTAACTAGACAACTTGCTCTGCAAATAGCCTCTACTGGTATTTCCTAAAGGAAAATTCACACCCCTGCCCTGTACTTTCTAAGCACAACTTCTAACAGCTTGTCCCTATTTCACTTCCATAACACAAAAGCTACTGGATCGCTTAAAATATTCCCTTAAAAACAGGTTATAATTTGTGTTATGGTGCCACTTAAATATTTTGTCAATTTTTCCATAATTTTACAAGATTATCTGGCAAGTTACCTGCTTATATTTACAGTTACACTGCTAACTTTGCTAGTGCTTAATATTAATCATTCTGGTTTATACACAGCATATCAATTTGAAGATAATAAATGTATATTTATAACAAATGTATTAATAAATACATTTATCTGGGGGCACGAGGATAAAAATCTTAACACTTTTTCATACTTGAACACTCTGTAAGACTGAAAAGAAAAATTAGCCCCATTTGAAAAAAATATTTGAAGCAGTATATATGTATAAATAAAATCTTTCATCAGCATTACCAACATTTATATAGATTAATATCTCACAAGAGTGCATGCAGACACTGGGGCCAGGTAAAAATAAGACTGTGTTCTGCTGCCACCTGCAGCTGAATGAAGAGTGCTTGTTTCTTCACCAACAACTCGAGGCCAGTGCTTATATCTGAAGTTATTGACAATTTTCAACCATTAAAATGATCCCTCTTGGGTCATTACCCACAAATCTGCGGTTTTATTGTCTTGCATTACAGAAAAGAGGTGAGAAATTCGAAAGGCTGATCCACTTACTTGAGCAATTCATGGTAGACAAGGAGGACAATAAATACATGAATGCTTCAAAGATCATGGACTATCAATACTTGCAGAAATGATATTTCAAACCAGTCTTATCCAATATTTTAAAGGTGGTATTAATAAGTGAGTATTTTAAAATTTCCAATTTCCTCATCAAACCTTTATCAGCAATTTGACTCATTCAGAAGCTTTATTACCACTTTGCTAAAGGAAACAATATGAATTAACTTTCATTGTTCTGCTGAACAAAACCGATTCACGTTCTGGTGAGCAGACAGCAGACTTGAGCACCTGAGACTCACACTTGACTGCAGCTGGATTGCTGTACGCCTAAGAGGAGAGGAATCACATAATCCAGCATTAGACTCATGTTATCATCTGTATAAAGGGTGCCTTATACAGACAGTTTCTCAGTGAGGCTGCAAAATTTAACAATCCAGGAAGGAAGTATTATTGATACTCATGCTGCTGTTTTAAAGCTAAACTATCACTGAAAAACACTCAAAGCTCTCATGAAGGACTAGTGGGTATGGGCTGTTGTAACAGCCAGTCTCACTCTACCTTTCCCTTTTTAACAAGCGTGGTGAATATTCATATCAGCATTAACTCTAGGAATAACACTTCTATATCAGCTGTGTTAGCTCATTAAGCACTGCCTATGACTTCATTTGTACAGCCGCTGACAAGGGAGGCTGTAATAGAGGATGCTGTAATATTCTATGCCTCTTTTTAGTCTTCCCAAACAGAAACCAGGAGTAAATAAAAGCAAACATAAGGATTTATTGCTGTTTTGTATATGCAATGACAAACAACACAGAAATAGATTTTTCTTTCTTCAGAGTGAGCTATTAACAAAGATAAATAAACCCCAACTAACCACACTGTGTTTAAAACCTGTAAATGTTCGCAAAGAAACGCGTTAGCTACTTGTTATTCTTATAATTTCTACAAGTTTTTAATCTATTTAACTTTTCATTAATAAAACACTCAAAATATTTGTAAAGCCATCACAAACATTCACGTCACAACTTCTTATGCTTTACTTGTCACCACAATCTTTATAAATAGTTTCTTTAGATTACAGGTCGTTCTTTCTGCAAGGAGGCAGTAACAGCCCTTGTAAAGATCTATTACAGCCTCCTACCACATCCTGAGACTTTTCTCTGGGCGTGTTATTTCTAAACATTTATCAACATCCAGAAGTCAAGCCAGCTGTATATCTGAAATGACATGTAAGGCTTAAGACACATGGTCACAGAAATTAAACGAACCACCTCTCGCTCATCTTTCAGCATTGTGTAAAATGTTCCTACTTTATAATCTTTAGGATAAACAAAGTGATTGCCAGGAAAGGCTCTGAAAGCTGCAGGAACTTTCTACAGCTTTGAATGGTCAGTTCTGAACAGCCTAAATTCTTACACACTAAAAGCTTTTTTAATATATATATAAGATATATATGTATACACACACATCTATCTTACAAACATGCCCATATTCTTTTGCATGCATATATATCTACGTGCATGTATGTGTTTGTGTACACACAAATACAGTTATTAAAAAAAAATTTTAAAAATGCCCTAAACCAGTGCAGATCCAAGGTACAGGCAGCCAAAAATTAAATAGGTCATATCTTTCGTAACTGGTCCCACAGTGTTTAGAGAAGATATAAAAATCAAAGAAAATAAACAGATATCAATTTTAAATCAGAGGAGTAGATAAGAAACTGAAATCAAGTATATAGTCTTTGGAAAAATATTACGTAACAGTAGCATGTGTTTGAAAATTAGCATAGAAAATGTGCTCAGCCATCAAATAATGTGACAGGTGGTACTACTGCATGAAAGATAAGCATCCCATGGAGGCCCCTGAAAAAGAGCAGGGGCTGCTTAATATTTACTGGTCTGGGTATCCCATCTGACAGGCTCGAGTCATGACTACCAGTCTCTAGGACTGTCTGCTTGCTTTCCATCCAGTGTCAGATCTGTGGGCTCCACTGCAGCTCCTCTGCTCTCTTGTTAACGTTGCTATCTTAGAAAATGTAGCGAGCCCCTAATGGCATTATAATTTAATCACAGCAAAAAGAAGAGTGACTGTCATGCTGACAGCCAGTGATTGACATGGCCTGGATTTCTGCTGTCAAAGATTTGCGTGTCAATCAATAAGAACCCATATGGCATGTGTTTACAATGATCAGAAGTCATTTGATATCAGTATCTTAGCAAAGCTTTGACGGAAATGAAATGAGATCCATGTCCTACCTTCCCAAACATACGAATAACAATAGATGCACGTAGTGTTCTCAGTAGCTGAGTTAATGCACATTAATGGTGAGATGGGTTTGAGAACACAATGCTCTAACAACAAAACCATCAGGGAATGTTTCCTTATTAAATTCAACGAGGATGCCATGTCTACTCCTGGCACTCTGTCCCATAGCTGTTCCTATTGATTTTGCAGCTTTCCATTTTATGAAATAATACATCTCCTCTAAATGTGTATGTGTGTGAAACTCATCACCTCTGGTAATGTCATCAACCATGAATTATTACGCGACTACATCTAGACTTCTTTCATAGTTTCTTTTGGCACTTCATGTGTTCACTTCCACTTTCTGTCTAAAGCATTGCAAGATCATTAGCTAAATTTGGAATGCAATTGGAGAACACTGTGGCTGACAGAAGGCTCTGAACATTAGATTCCAGAGAGAAAAATAACTTATCAGGCAGATATCCTTACTGCTTTAAATACCTGGCCTGGTGTTCACTGGGAAACCATTCTGGACGAGTGCCACAAAAACTGACACGAACCCATGCTGCTTTTATTGCAAATTCTTGATAGCAAAAAAATGCACGTCTGGTAGTAATCACAGTTGGGCATAATACCATCCTGTAACGCAATTCTGCACACCCAAAGAGTGATAAAAAGTGTCTTGACCCTTCTCATTCATGACTAAGGAGGCCGCAAATTTACCCAAGTGTACTGCAAGAGCAATAAAGCTTTTCTCTCTATAAGCGAGTTTCATGTTCTTAATCCCGCCCGCATGCTGACAGACCATATCTGAGCATTCTTTCGCACGGATATTCCAACAACAACAAAAAACCACACCAGGACTGCTGAATGACTACACAACCCCTTCTAGTTTTTAGTAACTTCTTCCTATTCCTTCACACGGAACCTCTTTCAATGCTGCAGCTGCTAATGCCAGTTTTTCCAGATAAGCTGAGTATTAGCTGTATGTGACATTCAATCGCAGTCAAAAAGTGTAAAGTACACTCACATTATAGTCAGCTCTATCTGGCCCATACATTAGAAGATGGATACATGTCAGATTTCCCATGTATCTCCTGGGACAAATCTAAACCTATGACCAAATGAGTTATCCAGTAGAACAAAAAACAATCTGAACCTTTTTTTTTTTTCTTTTTTTTGGATGGAAAAACATGAAAAAGTATTAGAACTGGGAGGAAAAAAGAGAAAAGAGAGAGAACTCGGAAAAAGCCCAAATTCTCTTGGGTCTAAGTGCCAAGTCCACATTGTCTTGCTTGTACCAGTTACTTGCATTTCCTGGATGGTCACTTAATGAAGTAATTAGTTCATCATTTTTAAGTCTAAATGTTTCATGCCTAGACAAGTTTTGCTTTTGTGCAGATATATAATGCCTGCGTATACCTATAATTCCTTCATCCTTTTACTGGCTTTAGTGCAACTCAGCAGTGACTCAGTTTAAGGAGAGATGCTCAGTTTTAGTTTGGATAAGAATTAACTGGCTATCCAGTAGCAGCAAGTTTTTCTCCTTCCTGCGCAAAGTGCTTTTTCACTGTGGCACACTGTTCTTCCATTGTGACCCTAATCAAATAAACCGATGAAAGTAAACATCTGTAATTCAGGGGGCGTTTGATCACTGCCTTTCCTCTGTATTTGAACCAAAGGGTTCTTTTACAAGATAACTGCCCTCTCCCAGGGTGGTATATGTGATTACTCAATTCCTGTTGTTAGAACAGACACACTTAAACCACCTATTGTGTGTACTATCCATAATTATATTTGTGGTTTTGTTCCATACTGTCTCCTGGTCTGTGAGCTCATGCCTCTCCTAATCCTCTTTCAATGAGTGACACGCAGTTCTAAGGCCCAGGGATCTTGTTACTAACAATTACCAATTTCTGCCTTTTTACAACACTTAAGGAATCAAACATACAAAGAGGATATTCAAGATCTTTTAAATACATGAATCAATAAATCACATTGGATTAAAAGAATTTATCATCAACCCTTTAATAAATCTGGAAGCATTAAAACTAAGAAATACGACAATGACCCCAGGTTAAGTACAATAAGGGAATATAATGATGAAATATGTCTAACGACTGTATTGAAATACATGTGCAGAAGACACATGGGAGGCTGGAACTGCAGTGCTAGGTTGCCATGTGTCACGCCCCGTCCTCCTTGCTTTATCTTGTACAACACTATTATTATGTTACACACTATGAATATTCACAGTTCACAGAACTAATTAAAGCAAAAAACCTTTTCTTCGTAACAGAAAGACTCTTAAAATCTTTGATGTACCTGCATCCCTGCAAGATCTGACTCACAAAGCATTCTGGCCAATTAAAACCAACAAAACAAAAAGTAGTACCCCACTAGCAGCCCCAAACAGCTTTATTTCTGTTATTTGCTCATTTAAAATTTGACATGTGAGAGAACCCCACATTTTCTAACAAATACCTGGCAACTGTGAAGGGAAAGCCTCTCCTCACCATGGCTATACCCGCAGGGATAAGGAGGAAATACTGAAGTAACCCTGTGGCACTTTCCTCCTTTAGCATTCTGATAACCCAGTGTGTCTTCTTCTCTTGGTATATTCTATGTGATTTCACCTGGCAAGGTATTTGTTCCTCAAGTATCAGCAAGTGACAAATCCCTTGAATTATTACTGTAAACCTATTATGCCTTTTTTTAAAAAATAAGTTTACACTAAGATCTTCCTAGCAAGCTTATTCAATATGCTGTATCCAAAGGCTGAGTGGCAACTGAGAGGAAGGTATTTGAAAGAGAACAACTATACCTAAGAATTAACTCTGACACCAGGGAACTAAATATCACACACCTGCATAAAAGCTGACCACTCCTGCAAAATACTATAATAACAGACAAGGATTTTCCTGGTTGATCCTGTTGCATCCTTTTAAAGATAAAGCAAAATATTATATACATATATATATATATATATATATATATTAAAAAAACCTTTATCGATAACTCTCAGTGTTATTCTCTGCATTCTGCACTACAGTTTACAGGATTCGGTCTGAAGTAGCAATCCCAAACTACTGGGACTTCATCTAGCTGGAAAATACAGGTAATGTTTTATAATGCACAGCAGGATTGAAACCAGTGTTGGGGAAAAACCCTGCCTTCAAAGGTCAGATATATTTAATGTTTGAGTGAAATTGCAAAAAGATCAGAAGAATGAGATTTACATTGAATTTGGGACACAGAAAGAAAATGTATAAAAAGTAACCCCCATAATAAAGCCAGTTTGGGTTTTTGTGTCACTCGTATAAAAAGTCTTATACCTTACTAAAGCCATCAGCTAAACTATCGATCTTATTTAAACAGTCAATTGCAGGATTACTGAATAAATATTTCTTACATTTCAATGAGCATCTAAGCACTATGTCCCTGCAATAATAATATTCATTCTAGAGATTAATATTTTATAGAGAGACCTTACTCTGAAGTTAGTATATTAACTACATTCCTTTCTGAAGCGCAAGAGACAAATTAATATCCACTCTATGCTGACTGCCACACATAAAATGTAGTTAATTTAATTGGAATATCTGGTAGAGAAGAAAGTTTAAAAAAATCACACACTGTATTTTACAATCCATGGTGTATTTATTTCTTTATTGCCTGACTCTGATGGTTTTATTTTCTTCCCTCTACACAGGAACTTTTACATCTAAGTTGGATTTGAGAAATTAGAAACTGGTTGGAATGTTTTCATTGAAGTGGCCAAATTCTGAGAGCCCTTCTAACTGAATACATTTTACAAAGCGTGGATAGATCTGTATGAATATAGACATGCAGGTCAGCCTATGTAAAGTGCTTGAAGATGAACAGAATATGAAGGTAAATAGAATCAGCAGTTTAATCCCATGCTCCATCTCTAGCAGTGTCCACCACCATTCAGACTGCCAGAATTGAAGTAATAGGCAACCTCAAAATCACAACGTACAGTTCTAGAACCCCCAATATAAGACAGACACTGTTAACTTGGAGCAAGAATAAGAAAGCATAAAGGGGGGGACACAATAGCAGCTTGCCAGTATTTAGCAGAAGGTTACCAAGAAGATGGAGTTGGTGTCCTCACTGCTGTGTAGTGGGGGAAGACAAGAGTCTGCTGGTCATAAAGTAAAACAGGGAAAGTTCCAACTGGATATCGGGAAACAAAACAAAACAAAAATCACGGAGAGGATAATTGAGCAGTGCAAGCAGGTAGGGAAATCTCCACCCTTTCTTCCTTGAAAGTTTTGGAGATTGGACAAAGTTCCAAGCAACCTGGTCTGAATGAAATCCTGCTTGGAGCAGGAGGTTGGACTACTGATCCCTCAAGGCTTCTACCAACCTGAATAAATCTGTGATAACAGCTGCTCTGGGCCAGGTTAAATATCCATCTGAGTCCACAAGATCTTTCTTCTGAGAGTGGCCAGAAGAGATCGGGAAGAGAAAAGATGAGGATGAGAATTATAATGACCCGCAGCCCAGACTCCAGTTGATGGATTTCCAGAGCTGGTAGGGTATATTTTATTTATTAACATCTTGTTTTCAGTTCTTGAAATAATTAAATCAATTCTTGTTGCAGAGCTTTTTTCCATGAGTATTTGTAATTGCTTTTGGAATCCATTTACGCACAAGGCACATGTTACAACCCGTTTCAAGAGTCTCACAATTTAATTCAACTATGCATGAAGAGTATCACAGCCTTTCATAGACATCAAACACTCCACATTCATTGTTGAGCTCATCTTTTTTCTCATTAGAAACCCTTTTTTGCTTATTATTTACAGAGTACTCAAATTGTAATCAAGTTTGCAATGATCACTTTGCAAGAAAGGCGGCAGTGATAAAACCCCTTTTGGATCCACAGTAGTTGATCATTTTTATCTGTTCTCTGTAAAGTTCAAATACTAAGACTAAATACAACTAAACACGTAGCACTGAGCCAATATTTAAAAATGCAATATTGGCCTAAGGAATTATTATGAGCATTCATACACAGCGAGACAAACTCCCTGTAAGGGCCCTTTTATATCACTCTTTCAAAGGATTCCAACAGTACACGCATAAGATTTTTACTGAATAATAATTACAGGCATCAATCACCTTTTCAGGTTGGTTTTTTCCCCTCTCACAAGCCTACATACAGGTCTACCACTTGTTGTAACCAGAAAGCACCTTTAGCCAGCTAAGGCATTTCACCGCGCTCTCACTCAGCCAGGCTACAGCCAGCCACATTCACGGGCAGGATCTGGGCACAGCTGCTTCCCAGGAGGGCACAGTTGTTTAGGATTTGGTCTTGTATGCAATTTCTTATTAAAAAATATTTTTTTCTCATTGTGACAGTTCCAGAGAAGAAAGGTTAATAACAGTAAAGGGCTGCCCTAACTTGTCTTTCAACAGCTATTAGCTGCTCTTCTTCTGAACATTTGTACTGACTTTAACTCGACGCTGTTACAAAAGTCGACTCCTCCCAAATCTTTCAATGCATTTGATTCCCTCTCATTGAAGAAGCTGCTCTTTTCCTCTGCTGTTGGATGCACAAGAAGAAACTAGCTTAATTTGCAGCAAAGATTAAGGTTACATCTAGGAAACCTTTCTAAATGTAAAGGTAGTGCAACGTATGAGTAGGCTACCCAAGAAGCCTACAGACTCTTTTTCAGTGAAGATTTTTAAGATGACAAACATTTGATGAAGATGGTCTAATTATATTTGATCTTGTATCTGTATAAGAGAGGCCAAACCAGAACCTCAGTCTAGTCACATCCTCCAATGATTTCTATGATTGATGGACTTTTTTTGAATTTTAGCTTCTATGCATAGTGCAAATAATACTCCAATCACTTGCTCTTTCATCATAATATAAAGTTTGTAAATATCATAATACCTAAGCAAGAGACAGGGCATGCCATGCAGATTCTAAACATGTCTAAGGAAGTTTTATTCATTTATAGTAAATAACAGGATTGGTTTTTCTTCTTCTAAAGAGAAGTAAATCACTAGAATTTTGTCTTGTTCAAGAGAACAGGAAAAAGAGCGGTCTAAATATGCTTCTCAGAGCTTTACCATTCATGGAGAGACCAATACAGCCCAGGAAACTGGAAAGGCATGCATTTTAAAAATCTAGTTTCAGAAACCATGGCATTTACTGGACTCACTTATTGTACTGGCAGAAGTTTGTTTTAAATTACTATAGCCTATATCTTGACATAAACTATTTATTCCAATACAATTAATTTTACTCAAACTAGAAAATTTGGGAAAGTTACTTCTCTGACTTTGTTTTTTCTTTTTTGAGAGAGTAGTGAAAGCATAATATTTACAAAGTCTGCTCTGAAACAGAAGGCCTTGCCATGGAAGAAAGACACGTTATGTTCAACTAAACCAGTAGATCCAGCTTTAAACCGGGATCATCAGGGTTGGTAAAAAAATAAACCTTCTTGAAAGTGCCATCATCAAAAGGAACCTGTGCATGTGTATTTTCAGACAGAGTCGTATCTTAGAAGCAAAATAGGTAAAGAATAAAATGATAAACTGAACGACGCAGTTCATCGATACTTTCAGCAATACATTCCTGTGACATATTTTTAATAGAATTTTAACCAAGCACAACCCCCTGCACATTATATATAAACCTCCACTGAGAAAAATGCTCAATTACTTTCTGCATGCATAATGACACTATGTAATAATCTTGAAATTATGTACAAAAGGAATTTAGATTTTAACCAGGGATTTAGTCACACTTCATCAGTATCATATTTACATGAGCTCAGCCAAACACAAATGAAAGTTTTACTGTCAACTTACTTTGCATGTTCTGTTATTAATCCACACAAAGTCCACTGAGGTAGTCCCAAAGGTACAGTCAGTTTTCAAATGTTGCGAAGAGTGTTTAAAATCTAGGCTAAATGGATTTGCCAAGGTATGGATTTTGTCCTATGACAAGGTTAAAATGTGTAACACAAAAATAATCTGTAGTACCAGATACCAGCTTTAAAAATGACAGAGAGGCAATGCAGGATATTAAATATGTGAACATTATGCATCTGTAGGATTTGTAGGTGTGTGCATGTTACTGAATTTAGCAGAAAAGATATGAGTAACAACTATAAATACAGTTTTATTCTTATTTGAAACTGCAGGTTCCCAAAAGGCACTAATTGAAGGTGAAGCCCCATCATGCTAGGTGTTGTCTAGACAACATGAAATGAGCTTTCAAGGATTTGCTAGCTGGATAGATAAATCAGTCAAGTCTATCGATATTAATGGACTTATTAATCCTATAAAAGATACAAAATCAGCAACAAACAATACAAGCACTTGCAGTATGAGGCAGCATCTTAAGTCTCCATACTATTCCCAGTGTATTTAACAGGCATTTCTATTTAGCAACAGTACTTTTAGCTCTTTAACCATTATAACTAATCAGAAGGATGCATACATGGGAATTCAAGGTCTAAAAAGTAAGTGAATATAAGCTATTCTTAAAGTAAGTCACATAAAACCGAACATTTTAAAGTCATAAACTTCCCAGCCTATTAGAAATAAAGCACGTTTGTATTTTAAGAGGTTTTCCAAGTGCAAGTGTGATTTACATTGTTCAGACACTTACAGTTATTATTCATTTCCGTGAAGCAGTGCCCAGGAGAATGGCTTTGCATGATTCATCTTAAACTGCCGGTTCTGTACTTTCTGTTTACACCTGTGTAGATGGCAGAGGTTTTGTGGTGGTTTCATGGGTTTTTGGTTGGGTTTTTTTTCCCCCCTCCTTTCTCTCCCCCCACCCCCGAACTGTATTTACCCTCTGAACTACCTATACTGCACAAATACCTGCCCTTCTGACAGAATACTTAGTATATTCTATGTGTTAGCTCTAAAAAAGTTCCATATATTAGTCAAAAACTATCAAGGTCATTTCCTTTAGATGAGTTATGTTTTGACTGGATTTTTCAATTTTTTTACTACAGCAACATATGGCCAATCAGAAAACGAAAATCCCATCTGTTTGCAATTCCTTTCAGCTACTATGTTTTAGTCTGCTGGTAATATTTTGCATTATAAGCTAAGCAGGACTTAAGATTTTTATTTTTTTAAAAATAGACCTCGAACAAAGAAGAAGATTTTGAAGCAGGTTTAATTCAGCAGTGATATTTTCAGGACCAATTTTCAGGTTTTTGATTGTATACTTTTATCAGAATAAGTGTGTTTGTATAATATCTATAGTTCTGTAAGAGATAAAAGCATGGAGGAAGCTACACCCCCTACCCCCAAGTGTCTTTAATATTTATATTATAGCACAATAGAGCTTCATTGTGTTGAGATCAATAATTGTCTCAAGCTATGACTTAAAGCATTTAGAGGAAAGAGTTTATAACAAAGCATGACTACTCCTGGCTTTGAAACTACATGACACCGGACTTGTCCAACCCGCTTTGAGTGAAGTTCCTTTCTCATCATGCCTCAAGAAGACTTCCTGCTAAACAAACACCTGGGTGGGGAAAGTAGCTGGAGGATCCAGGACTGCAAGCCTGGGCTGCATGTCTTTTTACTGGATTATTTATAATCCATACCACTGCTTCTTTCAAAAACTTGTCCACTTATATGTTCTTAGAAACTTCGAGTACAACACATCACCACTTTTAAGCACAGCTAAGCTGCTTGAACATAAAACCACCACACCACAGTGGCCAAACAGTACCTCAATTTTTTGTAAAAAATAAAGAAAAAAGGAAAAAAAAAGTGCACTGTTTATTATATTTAAACTTGTATTCACTACACAGTTTATTATGTACCTCTGTACCTTCTGAAGCAAGTAACCCGAGTGGTACACCAAATGCTATGAAAGGTGACTTATGAGATTGTTATGCTTGCTAGGCATCAACCAGAACAAGTTGCATATTTACAGGACAAGGAAGTCCTTAAGATTAGTGTCTGATAAAGGGGTAAATAACCATACACCAAACAGGAATAATAATCTAAGCATTTAAATTATTAAACCTACTGTGCATCAAATCATCTCACCATGGTGTATGATGAAAAGTTTTGAAAATAAACACCTGATAAATCATCCATGCAGAGACACAGTTAAACAAAAACTTCTAAAACGTACACAACCAAATGAAAATTTCAGGACAGATTTATTAGCTTGTGGATGTTCTTAATTATTTGAAAAACTATAGTCTTACTACCAATAGTAACAGCAAACTGTAATAAGACTCTAAATCTCAAGGAAAAAAAAGAAGTCACTTATTGAAGAAATGAAGAATAAAAAGATGGAGAAAATGAAACCAATCTTGTAACGTAAAGCAAACATATGGTGGGCAAGAGCAATGGTCTCCTTGCATCAGCACTGTTACTCTGTCACTACCAACAAGGCTTACTATAAGTATGAACGCAAAGATACAATGCAGAAGGCATACCAGAAGGAAGGCAGGGGAAGATTTATTGCATTCAATTATTTTTGTTTAAAAGTTTCCTCTGGGGCACAAGCACATAATATATTGTACTTTCCATTACCTGGTGCAAATGTAAAACATACCTGAAAAACACATTTCATGCTTATTACATATTAAAACAACAAGTAAGATGTCATGGCATGAATTTGATAGATTAACTGCCAGTTACTGATGTTGTACTATATTAGTTAACAGCAAATTAATATCATCAGGCATATTTTCTCTCTTATACCTAAAAAATATTAGCACGGAAACAGAGATTCCCATAAATTCTTATTACTAGTCTCTAGAACAGGGCTTTTACTCTAACCTGGGACAAGATAAGCAGCAATTTACACATTAGCTTGCAACCATATTGCTTATAACCAGACCCCATTCTATCTGTTACCTTCTGCAATTTAGAATATTTTTATACTATAAGCCCACCAACCTATGTAGGTATCCCCACTATTTTTTCCTGGTGCTACTTATTCCACTTCACACACACACACACACACTCTTGTAGTTTATGAAGTAGCTCTTAAGGAGCATTTCAACAAATTGCACTGAGTTTACACTAACTGTCCCTACTACAAGACCAGAGTCTTTCACCAACACCTCTAATTAAAATTTATGTAGCTCTGTAGATTCACTGTTAAAGTAAATAGAGCCCGACCATCTGGGATGTAGTGTCATCGTATTTGTTTTGTCTTCCACATTTTTTTTCAAAGCAAGGAAATAAATAGCAACTTAACACAAAAATTAGATGCAAACTAAGGTGTGAAATGCTATCATGTTGAACGTAGGGCTAAGTTTGACATTTCATGCTGGATGAGCATTTCAATTACAATTAACTGCAGGAAGTGACATTGCTCCATGCCTTTCCTGGCTCCACCTTCAGAAAAAAAGATGCAGATGCATTAGTTTTTGCTAAAGCACTCCAATTTCTATTCAGCCACCACTTCAAACCATGTCATGAAATCAAACTTGTTTTAATATATGGTGGCCAAGTCCTGCAAAGCCCCAGCCTTAACCATGAGCTGGACACATCCCCAGTGCTGCAGTATGTCAAGCTTTCCTTAAAGGCTCCAGGACAGGCGGTTCTTCTATATTACAGCTATATAACCTTTTGCTTCCTCTGACCTGAGAGGAACGTGGTAGTGACTCTCTGGCACATTTCCTAAGTGCAGGGGGTTAAAACCAGAGTTCACAATCTACTTTCCCCAGCCCACTGATAACCCTTAAATTTCTGGTGATGGTTTCGGGGAAATTGGTACTGTATGCTGTTGCTTCCTGTGTACTGCAGAAAAAAATGGACACAATGGTTTTACTTGAATTTAAAAAAAATAAAATCCCCCAATAACACCAATCAGCATAATTTTTGAGAAATTTCTAGGCTTTACTTGAATTTCTCAAAATTGTCCAAGACTCCTTGCATCCTGCTCATATTCACTGCCTGAACTACAAAGTTTCTATTAATCTTTTTCTACCTCTCCCTCTGAAATAATTAATTTTCCTCATTTATCAGAATACTGCCCTATAGCCAGACTTAATGTGCTTAAATGTAAGTTCTCCAGCAATTTATACTAGCAGTAGCTGGATATTCCAGCCCTTCTAGGTAGGTAAGGGCAACTACAAGTAGTCACCCTATATGACTGGATTGGGAGTAGTAATTCTATTTAAGGCAGCCTTTGGTCAACAATATAAACCAGCAGCTGTGGCTCCAAGTAGCACTCCTGACCTTTGGTTTATATATCAATTTCTAGCTTAGTCTTCCAGACCCTTGGCTGCTATTTGGGTTCCTGTCTGGCTCCAGAGCCTTGGCTCTTGACATACTGGCTACAGCATGATTGCTCACAACCCAATCCTTCACACCAGTCAAAGGATTTACCACTTCTTCCTGGGAGTTCAAATTCAAAGAACTGCTTTGTCCCACGCATTCACAGCTTTTTGTTCAGTTACTATTTTAAATCAAGTATCATCAAAATTTATTCCATTGTTCCAGGTTCTGAAGATTTATTGTGTAGATATAACACGGCTGACGTCATAGTCAATAAAGCACTGAGTAATACAGAAATTTCATAGCCAAAATTCATGTTATGCATATATCATTGCATTAGTAACATGGTCCAAATTCACAACACCAGGCTCTAAACCTAGAAATAGTATAAAATCTACAAGGATAAATTATCTGTCTCTGTTTTTCAGGTGGTTTAAGTGTATTTGTATTGCTTCTTATCTTACCATACAACCCTGAGTATTAGAAATTTAATTGAAGCAAAGAAAGCTGATGTACACACATGCTCACACACTTCTAGGAATTAAGTTGGGAACCACCAACTCATTTTACTTATTCCCAAAAAGAACATTTGGAAAATCTATGCACTTTGCCTCCATAACATTAGCAATAGAAATGAAAGCAAAACAGTACCCTTGATGTTTAAAAGAAAACAGGCACCTCTTTGAAGAGCACACTGTGTGGTACCTGCACCTAAGCCTTTGCTATCATCACCAGTGGTGGTACTTCCACACTTCAAGCTTGTCTTTCAGGCACATTTTCACTCCATCCAAAATACAATTTACTTTAAACATTTTTCTTACAGCTACTTTCTGTTTTTTCCAGCCACTCCCCAACCCTACCAACATCCAAAAATATTTCTCTAACGCTTCTCCCACTCCCAAAGAAACTGTCAGGTCTATAATCTATCTAATCCAAACACACTGACTGGCATAGGCAGGGCTAAGCTGTGAAGATCAGGAGTCCAAACTGCAATGCACACCAGTGGACACAGGTTGATTTAAGTTAATGTTAATAACCACTTCAACCACAAGAAGTTTTTAGTATTATCTATGTTCTAGATTTAAGTAATTTAATTTATTTGCATAAGCATAATGACTTTTTTAAAAATCATTAACAGATATAAAAACCATAGAATTGAGGCAGACCTGGGCTACGTTTTTTCTAAGTTAACTTTCAGTAGTATCTATGGTTTAATATGGAATGCAAAGAGGAAGCAAGTGTCTTTTAAATGCTAACATTTCAACATTCTTCTTTAGCATGCCACAAAGCATCCAAATGACTGACAGTCATGTTCTTTTGCAGAAGCAGCTAAGAACACTGCTTCCCCCTCCTTTACAAAACAACTCTTTTACCAGCTTCTAATGCAGATTAAGTTATGACAATATAAACCAAATGGAGTTCAGAGTCATGCTACTCAAAAACACAGTAATGAAGGAAGATTCAACCTCCAGTTCCGTGATAACAAACGAGCTATACGAGCTGACATTCCTAGCTTTTGCCAAAAAAGCAAATCAATAGCATCTTTAATGACTAGCAATCATCTTTAATCAAACCAAACAACTGCCTGAGAACCCTCCTGTGATAGGAACAGGACTGTGTAATACAGTAAAATACACGCTATAGAAGTAGAAGAATGGCTCTGAAACTCCTGCTCTAAGAGAAGAGTTCCGCTGCTGTCCAAGAGACAGGTGGCATGTGTAAAGCTGCAGAAAACAAAGCTTTGAAGAATCAGGATTCAGCTTATCTTTAAAAATAATCAGTAATAAGATGATAAAGACAGGTAAAGAAAAGAATTGTCCTCTAGGTAATATGTTCTGTAACTCAAAATGCAGAAGCAAGCAAACATAGATCTCTATTAAATCCCTATTTTCCCTTCTTCCAGGTCCAGCCTTAAGGAAGTGGGTTTGATTAATTAAAAAAAAAGCAGTAGAAGACTGCAGCTGTTCCTGTTTAAGCACACAGCTTCAGAAAACTTTGCTCAGTTTTGCAACATTGATCTGAAGGCATTCCCTTCTGGCTTCCTTCAGAAGAGGATGAAAAACCTGAATAATGCTGTACAACATGGCTAGCCTTTCACCCAGAACATCTTTTCTGCTTTTTGTTTTGTTTAAATTAAAGAAACATAACTTAAAAAGAATTTTGGAAAAAATCTGGTATGTAAAAAACCACAGCTGCTGACCTAGAAAGCAAAATTGTGCTGATAAATTTTTATTTTAAAATTTTGGAGTGCTAAGCAAAAACTAGAAAAAAGATTGTGCTGCATTTAGATCATTTTAGACAAACAAACAAGCAAGCAAACAACTGTGACTGGTTTATTTGGAAACTAATGAGTACCCTTAATGCAGAAGGGGCAGAAAGACGTTCTGTGCAGGAATCCTAAAAGAGCAACTATCAAAAAGCTAGTGAAACGTGCAGCCCAGTGAAAGGTTCAGCATCTAATGATAACAGCACAGCAGTGATTCAAAAGCAAATAAATCCTGCTAGAATGAAAAATCAATGAGCTTTGAGAAATTCTGACAATGAAAAGGTCTCTCTCCCTGTGAGATCAAGTGGAGAAGCCCCATTAACAGAGCAGCCATCTGCTTTTTCCTGCTTGTTACGTACTGTGCAGCCATTCGTGCTACTTTCTCCATCAATACAAGGGCATCCACAACTGAGCAAATAGGCCCAAAACTTGGGGGAAAAAAAAAGAATAAGAAAAAAAAAAATCACCTTGGGTGACACAGAAGAGACCCACACTGCTGAATAAGCTTTGAGATAAAGGACAATTTCATGATATTGAGAAATGGCCCTCGTGTCTCCTTTGATTACCCACCATCTTAGTGTCTTTCTAGACAGGTGAAAGGTTTCTTATATAAAGAGTGAAAAACATATGGTGGAGGAAGAGATTTTACAAGAGACACCACATAACAAACTGGTGGTAGATAACACAAGCTTAAAAGAGAAAGGAAGTAAAAATTCCACTCTCTTGAAGAGAAAATTGGCTCTGTTTCATTCCCTGAAGGTGACGTTCATAACAAAATCCAAAGCAACAAGTGTTTTGGATTTGGGGTCCTTTTTATCAGCTGATAGTTGAAATCTAGCTGTAAGCAGGGAAACATTCTGGCTCCATTCATGGTAGTTCTCTTGTTGCTTTGCATGACTTTCAAAGCAAAAAAAAATAAATTGGGAAATAAATTAATAAAAGTTAAAGAACTATTCATTAAAATTTTAAAAAACATTCAGACATTTGCACTTACCAAGACCCCCTTATTTTAGACTTGGTTCTTGATCACAGCCAGTCACATGGACAGTGCACTGTGGAGGAATGCAATGAATGTTTTGGCTACAGCACTAATTCTTTTCAGTGAATAAATATATTTGCTTAAAAGTAATGCAAAACATACATATTCCTTTCCTGATTCCCTAACTGCTTTCTCTTCTCTTCCCCCTCTCCTTTCTGAGGGACTGCATTTAATGGACAAACAGTTCTTCAATTTAGTAGTCTTACAGTTAATGAAGAGGGTATGCTGGCTCCTTACCACTAGAATTGGGATCTGTTTCTCTTCAACAAACTATTCTTCAATACAGTTTATACTGAAAGTATAATACGAGCAGACTGACTTTATACTATGGCTCTCAAGTTTATGACATGAGAAAAACATTTTCTCTATTACTATAAATTCTAATGATTCATTTTTAACTAGTAACATAGGTTTTAGCTCCACTGATGAACTTACATGCACAATATTGATTCATCTTTTAAAAGCCTAGTGCAACGCATCAGAAGAAAATAACCCAAATCACTGACCATTTTGCAGCACACTGACTATAAGTGATAATAAAAATAACCTTTATTTATATGTATTTTCTCCCTCAGAAATACGATAGAATGAAAAAAATTGGCATAGAATTCACATCAAGCAAAATGGTATTTTAGAGTGATAAAAGGGATGACAATTTAAGAGATAATAATGCCTGCTTGTGTCCCAGAAGAACAAGCTGTAATCTCTTGGTAGGGTGGTTCAAACAAAATAACATTTATTCAAAAACAACCCCCCTACACCCCAAACTACTCTGTAAGCTACAGATTTCTGATTTTTAAAAAGAATGTACAGTACTATCATGGCTTACTACGATCTCTCAGATGATTTCCAAATGTTTCATTACTACATAGTATGGGATACAGTTTCTGATCCAGATGCTTAAAAGAACAAATCTAACAAAGAAATTTAATCTGAGCTAGACTTGGCAAATTTTCCAGAAAAAAAAGTAGAATGATGTTTTGGAAGCTGCTCAAACAAAAGCCAAAATGGAAATATGCTTCTCTCAACCGTACCCTAGACTGCTGTTAAAAATAAAAGGACACTTAGAGTTTCCACAAGTGTGAACTGCAGCTGAGGTTTATAAAATATAAAATGTAGATGTCAAAACTGCCCAAGACTAGTTCTTTTATCTAACACTGAACCAACTATTTGCTACACTGCATTAACAAAGGAAGATATTAATGAGAGATCTTGCATATAGAGGAAAGATTCTGTATCAATTAGAATGAAAATACGCATTATTTTTAGATTACTATGTCTTTAAAAATAAATCATGGAAGCATGGAAATGGTAGAAAAATGACACAAGTCCGCCAAGCAATAGTAAGGCACACTTCTATATAAACTTTCCTCTGACCATTTCAAAGCAGAAGCTAAATGTAGGGAGAAGTTTTTTCCATCTATGTACTGGGAAACTGTGGGGCAGAGAGCTCAAATATGTTTTGAGTCACGTACGATTTACATGAATTCAAATGTGCTGAGGTATTGCTTTATCTGATAGCCTTATTCCTCCCCTGAAGACAGACAAGGCTAAATCTTTCTATAGCCACGCATCTATCTATAAACACCATAAAAATCTTTAAAATCTTAGCCAATTTTTTTTTATTATTATTATTTCAAGCCCTTCAGAGAGGAGAAAGAACCAAATTTATCCTTGGCTTCGCTTACTTCAGGCAAAGAATTTGGCCAAATGTTTGTATTTCATCAAGAGAAAGAAACTATGAACTTAAACAATAAAAATAACCAATACCATATACAAATTACATATGGAAGAATGGTGGTAATTGTCTGTCTTCCCCCCCCCTCCCCCCCCCTTATATTATTGCTGTATGGTTGCAATTTAAGAACTAGAGAAGTTCCCAAACTAGAATTCCTACAGTGAACTAGCCAGACATAACTACTAAAGATACAATCCCTGCCCACTGGATACCACAGTCTGCATGCTCTGATCTATACTGTGGATTTTAATTATGTAAATCTATAGTAATATATTCAGGTTAAAAAAATCAATTTTATTCTAAATTTCCTAGAAAGGAGGAATGGCTTCCAGAAAACATCTGCAACAAATCTAATTTGTTCATTCTACTATAGCCACTTGGCTCTTAAAGTGTGAAAAATGGCTATCACTTAGTAAACCTAGTGTCAAACTACTTGAAAGTACACTCACTTCCAGAATATAAGAAAAGTCAAATTACAAATGCTCTTACCTTGATTGGAGATTTACATTTTATAATAAAACAGAAATTTACAAGTAGGGAGAGGTCAGTATACAAAGTTAAAGATGAGAAGTTTAGTTGCAGCTAGTGAATAAACGGTCTATGGCATTCAGATGCTTTAAGTATTTCATCAATATTTTAATTATGTAACAAGGCACGGTAAAGTATGATTTAAGAAACCATGTCTATAATCATTTCTACGCGACATTTAGACTCCTGTCAATGAATCGTGGAGCTTTTAATTTTCCCTGTGTGCATGATTGCTATTCTGTTTTGAATTCACACCCACAATGGCCAAGATATTTCCCATAGTGATAACAAAGAGGGGTTTTGTTACTGCTGATTGAGGGGTCAGTGGCAGCTGCACTATGTGGCTGACATAATCAGTATAAAATACTGGCTTGTAACGATGGTGGCTCATTAGAATATAAAACAATTGGAATGTTGAATCTGTAATTTCAGCAGCTGCTACTGTAAGTTTTCTGTAACTTTTAAGCATCAGCTATCAGCGCACTAACTTTCTGCATCTCCACATCCCAGATCTCATTTTAGTGATAAAAAGCATTTCTGGGATTGTACCACAAATCTGATGCCTGAAATGATCCAATATAAAAAATAATCCTGCAAAACGGGTGATATTCTTGATCCAAACCATTCCAGGAATGCTTTTTGCAATGCAGATTTGTCCTAATGTAGCAGGGAAATGGACTGAAGCATAAATTGAGACCTAGAAGTAGGGGAAAGACAGAAACTTTCCAGGACAGGCTTTCCTTAAAGCTGTCTTCTGCCTGCAAAGATGACCTGAGTTTTTGTAAGCAAAACTTTGCTCTATTTTTGCATCAACAGAGCAGTACTGCAAAGTAAGCAAGAAAAATTATTGCGTTCTGCCACTCACAACTTCAGTGAGCAATGGCCTGGTCTGATGAAAGATTGCTTGATGTCAGTACTAGGCAGACAATAAATCACAGTGCTGGTGATTGTCTCAGCACTTGAAAAAAAATATATTTTGGGCAAGCCTAAACACAGGGTTTTTTTGTTCTTAATTTTTAAATCTCTCTCTCTAAAAATATTTAAAGAAATTATATATCTTCTAAAGTGAATTTCAATATCATGGAACTGAAATAAGGCTGACAAAGTAACATAGCAGAATTTTTCTAGCAGGCAAAATGGCAGCATGAGCAGGGAAGTAGGAGACTAATTAATGCTTCATTTACGCTATTCATCTATTAAAAAAACCCCAATCCACTACCTATGTAGAGCAGCTCTGGAAGTCCAGCCTTGAATTAAAAAAAAATAATTAGCTCATGAACAGCAAACCCTTCTTCCTCCTCTGCATGCTGGTTTCCTCAGAAGCCCACTTCTGCAGCAGCCCCCATAAGCAGACATGCTTTCACACATCCCAGGCAGGGTTGTTCCCAGACTGGTCCATTTTAACAGTCCTAAAGTGACAGAGGCATGAGATTAAGGATCTAGTGCCACACCAAAATGGCAATAATCTGTCAGCATCAGTGATAAAAACCATTCTCAACTAAGAGATCATCCAGGTAAAAGCATTTCCTATCAGATGCTATGAAATCGTTCTACAATACTTCAGGGAATCTACACAACCCATCTCTAACCCAGACTGCAAAGGAAAGATAAACTTCCAGGTTGGGAAGGTAACATTTACTGGCTTCCCTCAACCACCCTCATTCCTATCTAGATTGCACCTCTGCTGACCAGCTTTTTCACCCATGTCTAACATCTTCTGACACACAGCAAGCTCTAACAGAGGAGACAGAAATGCGGCTGTCATCAACCTACTGACAACTTTGCAGACAGTATATTCATATTCACCCTTCTAGTGACACCTTACACGCAGGAAGACATTTATGATTAATGCAAATTAAAATGTTGAAAGAGAATAGTATTTTTGCTATTTAAAAATCAAATTGGGTAAGGAGTATAAATTGTGTCATGAGAATACGCGGGAGAAAGAATGGATTTGATGTCTGATGAGTTGGCTTCGTTCCTGTGCTTTATGGGACAGTTTCTGTATCCATCTTTGCATTGGGTATGAGTTAGCAGTTACTCAAGAGTTATCCCTTCTTGTCAGTGACCATGGAAATATGCACTTGTACAGATAAACTTTTAAGTACCTGGTACTAGAATTCAAGACAATAAAAGTGCATGTCTTAATAAAAGATAACATCTTAGAACGCATTTGTAACTGCAAGCCAGCATTCAGAGGTTGACATGTATTTCTCACCAAGTAGGATCTTGCTTCCCTTAAATATAGCTCTCAAGGAATTAACTAAGGAATAAAAAAAGAATAAATTCTCTGAATTGGTATAGAACCTTCAGCCTTATCAAACATGGGTATGATGATAACGACATGGAAGATTTTACAATGACAACATGGTAAGGACTAGTGAACATTGTTTACTGTTCTTCCTAGAGTAATGTACCCGTTTTTTCCTCTTTTATTAGGGTGTATCTTCAGCAAACAACAATTTTCACAAAGAATCTGCAACCATTCTTTTAATGAGAAAGATAGAGGCAGCCTGCAAGTATTTTCAATGCATACTGTGCAATTAAAATAGCAGTGTCAGTTGCAAACAGCAATGACCACAGTGAGCATTACCCCCTCACCAAGAGAGGAGGAATGAATGTGGTTTTGGCCAAGTGAAAATAATCATATTCAGTGTCAAGCCTAAGTACAGCAATTCAGACAGATAACTCCTGGGAGACAATCAATTCTGGCACCAGCAGAAAGATGTAACACAAAAGTCCTTTTCCAAGGTCATGTATAGCTCTTCCCTTTCAACAGTGTGCATACAGACTCTCTGAAAATATTTAATCCACTTAAAACTCAGGTATGTTCCAACACCCCCTGGCCTTTCACACCATTGCTTGGAGATTCTCACCAAGCCTTATGCAAGCACTGAAGAATCAGTGGGGTGGGAAATAAAATCACGCACTGAAAATAACAGATTAGATTTAGGTATGACAATTGGAAAGGGTAACTTAACAGATCAGTTTAAGAAAGAAACAATGCAGAGCAAAAAATGTCATTTCATAGGAATGGAAAAATACGGATTGGGAAGCAAAAGGAACAGCACAGTGCCAAACTGATGCCAAGACAAGTCCTTTTCAGCCTGACTGAACAATGAGCTGCAATACTTCTGTATGCTTTTAAAGAAAGGAGTGTGTTTGTATGTGCTTGTATTACATTACAAACACACACATCAGCACACGGTATTCTCACTGAAAATTAAGGAAGCATATATTAAAAATCATGGTTGCCAAATCTCTATATTAACATTATACCTGTCCCTGTATTTTCCTGTTAATTTCAAATAATCCAAATAATTACTTCTGCAATGACACACCAACTATTTTCAATTTGTATCAGTCAAGTGATTTATCAAGCAAACATCCGCACACCCAACAGCTAACAGTGCAGTAAAGAGAATTTGGTCTCCACAGAATTTAATTTTGATTTTTTTTTTAGAAGTGGAAGATATGTCTGTCCTTCAGAAATACTCAGCAATGTTCTATTACATGTGAAAAGTTTAAAGAGTAATTTACAGCTAGCAGGCTCAATTTATTTTACCTTGTATGAAGCAGCCACCACATTGAAATGGTGGGATCGGCTGACACAAGCAACTATCTAACCCCAACCAAATGCAGTTAGACTTGAAAATTATTTACTGGAAGTAACATCAGATGAATTTCATTATCCTCCTAACTCTCAAAGATATCTGTTTCAATGCTCATTTATAATAAAGAATTGCCAGTCAGAAATACTTATCTTCAGAACTAGTCCCTACATATTTTAGGTTATATTGGCAACAAAAGTAACGTTAAGAAAATTTAAGCTGATGTAACGGTTTTCACGGCATCTTCAACAACAAAGCTTGTATCTAAGATCTGACCACTCACAATTTCTAAACCAGATTATAAAGCTAAATCCATGCAAACCCTTAATGGATCAGGATTTTATTTCTAGCGCTGCAAAAACTTCAGTTGTAGCCAAGTCTTATCAGCTACAGTGGCAGACAGATTACAGAAGATGTGCCGTGGATAAGTATGAAGCGCTACCAGCTTAAACCAATTACACACTTAGCACAAAGTTGTCAAACTACAGATGAATGCCAAATCCTAAACATGTAACTTCTATCGTGCTTATAAATTTTAAGGAGAATTAAACTGAATAGAGAACTGTATAAAATGCAAAGCATAGCTGGGAATACTTATGGTAGAAAAACAGTGTTTGGAAGTATGTAAGATGTTCGCAGTGTGTAAATAAGGAAACCATGCTAACTCAAGAATTACCCTTTCACAGAATCTGTGGGATTTTTTACTAGAAGCCCACCGTTCAAACTTACCTGCATCATTGGCAGACATAGCTGTTAAACTATTTGCCAGCTGAGAGTCATTTCTCTTACAGTAAGAAGCACAGTGAGACATAACTGCAAAACAATCTGTAGCTGTCCTAATTACTCTTTATAGGCAGGAAAATGTGT
Source organism: Laterallus jamaicensis coturniculus (assembly GCA_022605575.1). Taxonomy (NCBI): domain Eukaryota; kingdom Metazoa; phylum Chordata; class Aves; order Gruiformes; family Rallidae; genus Laterallus; species Laterallus jamaicensis. The sequence continues at coordinate 3,878,607 of JAKCOX010000025.1, read as the reverse complement.
GACAAAATGCATGTTTCATGATTCACTTCCCTGGTTTACTTGCTTTGGTACTTTTAACCTGTAGCTTCTGATGGCCTTTTACAGTGCTCTTAAACCCTATGGAGAAAAAAAATCTAGACAGACAATCACAGTACAATTTAAGGCACATAATTAGCAATTATTTCATGCACACTTCACAATAATAATCTGTTACGTACTAAGGGAAAGAAACATTAATGAGCTACTTCTGGTGCTGCTCTGTGTACTGTTTGCATAATAATGAGGTCCAATCTGCTGGAAAACACATAAAGGACAAATTAATAAGGTCGTCATTTTTGTCTAATGATGCTTAATACAGTTTTAGCAATCTGCTCAAGACAAAAGACCGTCACTCAGACATAGCCGATTATGCATTCGCGTGGCAGATGAAATCTTTATTAAACAGAATGATGAATCTGATTAACATGCGATAACAAATATACAGTCTGCGAAAATGACCGTGCCACCTCCTGCAAGCATCCCTCACGTCGACTATTAAGGCTTTACTCAGATTGAGGTCAGACTGGTATTCCCGATAGGCGCATTAAGATAAAAGTTTGCCAAATGTGGTAACATGATGAACAAAATAATATCCTGTTATATAAAAGCGACTGTCTCAACAGCTGACTGTCTAATCACTTATAGCAACAACTCCTTAATAAGTTTAAAAATTTAATTGTCAGAGTTTCGTTCACCTTTTAAGATAGGAAAGGCAATTTATTACGTTAGCTGAGCTAGATCTTAAAGCACCCTGAGTCTTCTACATCTACGGTACCGAAGTATTTTCTGTAAGTTCCAAAGCACTGTCTTCTATAAAGCTGTTATGATTTCACAGAGATGATTGCAAACAGGAATATACAATTATTTAGGGGATTTTAAAGGTTATATAAAATAATATTAATTTACATGCCACTGATTTCATGTAAAGTCTGAATAAGTTAATGGAGGTTTCTAGGTCAATGGCAAACACATGCTGTAACTGGAATAGTAGAAATATAACAGTAAATTTTAAAATCTGATTTTTCAATATAAATGTCTAATTAATAAATAGGTATGTTAAAAATTAAAAAATATTATTTGCAAAAATCCACCCTCCATTTAAGTAATAAAAATAGTGTTGCCTCTTTAAATGATTACCAAATCTAGAGGTAAATTACAGTTATTAAATCCAGTGATACTATTTTAAGCTTGCTTTGCTATAGCAATGTGATTTCTATTAAATGAACAATTCCTTGCCTTCCAGAAACAACTGCACTTGATTTATAAACAGCACATGACACAAAGTAATTTAAGATGACATACGATACCTCATGATAGTGTACACGATTTAACACAGGGTAGGCAGCAGTATAAACTACAATGTTGATTTTATCTCTACAAATATATTGCTCAGCAGCAGCAGGATCTTGTATTCAAGAATATATCACTGAGCTAAACTGACTTAATCACAGCTTGTTCACTTTAATGCAAATGTGTTTGCACTGGTATATCCTACCATATAATAAATCATAATTTTAAACTCGTTTGACTCATTCTAAATGTCTTCATTTACATTCCTATATTCCCAATTACAAGAAAACAACAGCCACTTGATTTAAAGCAAGATGATAAAATTCAAGCTGTATTTACCATCACTCATCCCCAGTCCATTCTACCTTTCTAAATAAGTAACATTATTTTCACACACACACACACACACAAAAGTATCTTCCTCAACATCACAACTCTCACATTCAAGTCATCTGGTATGTGAATCTAATAATAAGGCATAGAGTTTGCAACAAATCCAAAGCAGAGAGGCCAGTTCTGACAATTGTTTCATGGGTCTATTGAAGAAGATGGGATATTTGTTTCCCTGAGCCTCACTTTAAAACAAAGACATGCATTAAGGGATTAGATGTCTCTCCACCAAAAGCCACTAGCTTTCAGAATGACTCTCCAAAGCCAGATGTGGTCTTTTTTAGCCTATGTTGTTCTTCCAGAACTAGAAGTTTACAGGGATAGAATATAATGAGAAAAGAATAGGAAAGGAAGAGACTTATTCAGAAAACCTGTAGCAATTATTAGTGTCTTTCCAGCTAGAAGAAACAGAAGTAGTTAAATCTACAGGTAGGCTAAGAACACAAGGCTTGTTTATTTTACACTAATAAAAACACAGCACTCAATGCCAGCTGATTACACATTTGTCCTTGATGCACCTGGGATGAAAGAGCCAGTCCTCCCCTTGGATTGCCAACCTAGCCAGCAGCATGAATAAAGGTGCTGACAGTGTTTGGTTTGCACAGCCAGTCATGGGAAGCAACAAAGAAGTGGAACACAATGCTTCTGATTTCCTGACAGTGTCAGAGAGCCCCTTATTTTAAATGTGCAGAAACAGACTGTTAAAAAGATAAAAGAAGAAATAATTTCATTATACCACAGAGGAACCCATTATTTCCTATTCTTTCAGTATACATTCACTCAATGTAACATTTCATTATCTTTGATTTTAAATGAATGCTCAAGGACCGCGAAATACAACATTCATGGCATATAATGCTTCATAAACTTTGTTTCATTGTCACACTCTCATACAGTGCATTTCAAATAACTTTTACAGTGGATAATGATGCACACAGGTTGAAACATAGGGATTTTAGTGATTTTTTTGGCTAAGTTTTAGTCTCAAAAAATTTCTGATTAAGTTCAATTATATTTACATCCATAGTATAAATAAAGAAAAATTCAGGAGAAGCATTGGTGTTCTAAGGTTACCTGCACAGCTCATTCAGGATGGAGCCTCACCCTCTGCCTTTATGAAGAGTGAGTAAAATTACACATAGTTTTCCTGTCTAGATATCAAATAATTCTATGGAAAATGTAGTTTGCTCATACTGTTGGAAATACAATACCTATAAAAATTCTCTTCCTGTTGACTCCTTTGGACCATGCCCATTTTCATTCATCAGGGTCTGATTAACATTTTTGTTAGTGCCACAGATAACAAAAGCTAACACGTCTGAAAATTCAAGTCTGACAGTATCACTTGTGCAAATTGGTTTTGTTCTGTTTTTCCTTTCATGAAAGACACAAAAAGCTGCTGCCTCTTTTTCTATCCCTTTTCATAAGACATAATACTATCGACACTGCATCAAATTATGTATAGACAATTACAAATATATTAAGTGACCCAAACTATAATTTAAATTCTCTGTGGTAGAAATTAGATGAAGTCATATTCAATTCATCTAGATCAAATACAATTTTCCTTCTAGCTTTTACAGAAAAAGTATTTTAATATTTACTATATATATGATACAGTAATTGTTTTAGTGTAAAAAATAAGCTAATTTGACTTACCCATGACTGCACTTTATTATTGAAATGAGTAACCTCAGCTCCTATCAAAGGACATGGAGAAATCGACTGAATGACACAGCTCCTGCACTGTAAGTAACTTGTCAGAGAATAGTCCTTCTCATTCCAAATAGCATTTAAAGATAAACTGGCATTCAAGTCTTTCAAAAAGAAAGAAAGAGTGCTTTACACAGGCATCAAGACAGTTTTTAAAACAGATAAAAGTTCATCATAAGTTGCACTTCACACTTCAAAACTTAATGTTTTTATTTTGCCAGAAAGTAGCATGGCAAAGAGTGCCATGCAATACTAATCCCTGCAAGCTTGGGAACTTCTACAATGAGAGTCCTTCTGACAACAATCACATCTGATTAATTGTGCCATCCTGACACCAGAACTGGCCAGACACAAACAAAAGTAACTACTGAACATTTGTTCTCTGTCACCTGAACCCCTTGCACGTTCTGATACCTGGAATAATTTCACATCCAATGCATTCCTTCTGTAGAGCCCTCCTTTAACCACTGGGGCTGCAGGGTATATGACACCAATTTATGGAATATAAAAAATATAAATGATTCTGTTTCCATTATCCTTTTCTTTTTGATCACAACAGTATGGAAGGACCCACACAACGTTTGGTTAAAGATGCAGCGTTAACTGATCTCAGTGGCGTTTTGCCTACTTCCAGTCAACATTAAATTGTGTGGTACTCCTTTTGTGCGTCATCCAGTTCTCCCTCCCTGCTTGATGGTTCAGGGAGCAAGACAGTATCTCAAAGGACAAGTTTTACCATCAACTTCCCCAAAGGTCAAAAGCAAGGCCTGTAAATCTTGTGAATGGCCCAGTTAGGAGAAAATAAATGTATGTATTTTTTTGGCCAAGTACCACTGCCAATATCCAATTCTCCAAATTCTGTATTTCCAGTCTCCTGAAAAAAACACATTGACCCACATGGCTTTGCTGTTTATCTGCTTTCTAGCCAAATCCTGTGCCTGGGACAGTAAGCTTCTACTGCCTTCAGCTTCCCCAATCCATAAAATAGTCAAACTTCCCATAAGCTTTAAATCATCTACCCCATTTATCTAAGGTCAAAGACATAGTTTACAGTTGTCACAAACATCTTTCAGCACAGTAGAATCGCTTTTGTGCTTGTTTCACCTTCCAAATATTTCCTGGGATTTTCAGAAACATTCACAATACTTGGCAAGAATACTCAAAAAATACCAGTGTCACAGAAAGATTTGATATCTTCATTTCATTTATGAAAAAATAAAACAGCTATGAAATGGAAAGATGTCTCTGAAGGAGAAAACAAATGGCCAGAACATTTAATTCATACCAGACTTCCTTCAAACATCCAGAAACTTAAGTAGGAGCAATGGAAAGGTGTGGAAACCAAAGAACAAGGCAGACTTAACCACCAAACTGTGGCAATAAGCAAAACATTGTTAAACAAAGTATCTATCAAACAAAGATGTAATGAAGCTAGATACTAAGAGATGAGGATTACAAAAAAAAAGGTCAGAATTATTGACCAATAGGTAGGCAAAAATCAATACCAAGACCTTATTGACACAAGAAAGAAAACAGTGTTTGCAGCAACCACACTCTGCCAATTGCTAACGAAGAAGAAAACAGGTAGAATGCATGGTTTGTAACATGGTATTCAATGTCCCTTACAAGGACGAAATTTCTTAACAAGGAAACAATTATAACAAAGCTTTACTACAGCTTTGAACATTTTATGTAACAATTTAATGAAAGGCAGACTATAGTCTTTTTGAAAGCTCACATTTCTCTTGGCTTAAAAATGCTTTCCATTAAAAATATCGGCAAAACCTGTAAAGTGCTGTTCAGGAGAGTAAGGAGTAGTGGGGCAAGAGACTTGCACTGGTCCTCTCCATAGGACATTTCACATACAGATCAAGAGATAAAAACACATTACCAAAATCAAAAGCATCTGCAGGAAATGCAAGAAAACAATGTGTTGTATTTAATTTAAAGGTAAAGCACTTGAGAGATGTTAGGTGGTATTTATCAGTAAGATTTACCTTCACCTTTCACTGGCATTTGATAAACCTTCAAAGTTTCTTTCAGATGACTGAGACTAGTAGCATCTGAGATGAGCAACATCGTATCTTCATCTTCTGAAATGGCATGTAGTTCACACATACAATTATTAATGGAGTCTTTAGTTCTTATATTAGTATTTCTGAAGAGTTTCCAGATTATTTTCAGTTCAATATTACTGTAGCAAGCTTTTCTCAAAATTCCTATAATTTAAAAAGTGGGGTGTAAGACTTATATATACATGGTTTTGAATACAGTACTGTTCGAACATACTGCAAACTTTCCACATTTACAAGATGGTAATTTAGGCCCTGATCCAATACCCACTGCAGTCAGTGAAAAGACTTCTATTGATGTAAATGGACCTTGGAAGAAGGCCTTCTTTAAATTTTTTAACGTGTCCAAAATTTACTTTTCAACAGATAATTTTCCCCTTGTTATTACTCCCAAATTGACTGGGGAGTTTGAATCCACTTTGAATAAAGTCATTTATTTTTCATTTTCTTCAAGCTGGGCAGATTTTTTAACTTTCATTAATCAACTGACAGATGAGATTCAGTTTAAACAAACAGCATAAAACTTCTTGCTGACAACAGACACCTTGGTAACTGTACACATTGAAGTACCTCAGTGATTCAGAATGCTCCCATTTAATAGAGTGATTCCACTTCACAGATTCTACACCAAATTGCAAAGATGATGCTGATAAATGCACATAAAGGAGATGAAAGTCTATTGGTGAGATTAGACAAGGAGTTACATTATGGCTGCTCTGGGAAAACAGAGGCAAGAAGCAGCCTCCCTCACCTGGGCATCCCTTTCTTTACCCATAAGGCAACATGGACTTTGCTACCTGGCATATGACTTTAATGGGTCCAGCAGCAATAGGAACACCTCTCATGCTCCTTCAGGCTCAGGGGTGGTTTGAAAAAGAGGAGATTTGTCCTTTTTTGATTTCATCCAATCCAGACGATGTCTGGTTTAGCTTTACGACCTGACATTCAGTTCAAGCTACATCACACAACAGCCATGAGCCTCTTGCACACAAGTTCCTGCCTACTGAGCCTGGCCTCCCTCACTTTTACGGCTGAAGATGACTGAGAGGGTTGGTTGGTTGGGTTTTTTTGCTAGAGTGACTTTGATACCAGTTCCATACTTGCTTTGTCACTTAATTAACCTCTCAAGCAGAGAGGGGAGGGGATAATGAAGGGGTTGCTGTAAACAAGACTGTACAAAAATAACGTCTCTCTAATACACTCCTCTTCATGTCACCCCCCATATAATTTCTAACAATTCCTAAAAATGCAGCATTCTAGCTTGTCATCAAGGTCCTGAGACATACTCACAAAGCACACAAAAGCAAATGCCTTCTTACCTTCCAATTTGTAAAGCCTGAAACCAGTTAAATCCTCACTAAATTCTCTTGGAGCATGCTTTATACAATGTTTAAATGTATTAAGCATCTATATCAAATTGTCTCTGCATGTAACTCATGAGAACATTTTATAATTAGGTCATCACCACACATGGCCCAGTAGCATGAAGATAGAGTGCATTTTTAAAATGTAGTAGATTTGTTATTACCTTATCAGCTATTAGATTTCCAAAGTTAAAGTGCCTTACAAAAACATAAAGAGAATTTCCAAGAATATTTAATCCAAAAGGGTGAACCAAGGATTAAAAAGAAAACTAAATTAATACAAGGTAGGTTACATATTGAAGAATAACTGTGTGATCAGATGGTTTTTCTGTAAAACTTTTGACAGTTTGATTAAAACATGTATTAGATTCAGAGTTTGTGCCACAATATTACCAAACTTCTCACAGCAACTGGTAGCAAATTGACACCTCATCCTGAGAAGGAATGTACCCCAGTGAACAGGCCACTGTATCACAAATATTTTTTTCAGACTCCTATATGGTCTGGATAAGTTGCCTTCAGTTAACTCTTAAGTACCAGTTTGATTCCCATTGTACTTAAAGATAGGACAGAGTGTTAGGGCACTGCATCAAGCAACAGAAAGGTGTCAGAAAGACATGACATTAACAGTAACTTAGTCTCACTGAAATGCCAAATAGTTGCATTATTGTGAAAACTTCTTTCTCCTCCACAAAGGATTTTCTCTAGGTCTTCAGTGCATTTCCACCAACTCATTTATCTGGTTGCCATGCCCAGTGGAGAAATTAAACAATTATTCTAAAATATCCCTCTAGTCTCCAAAACTGCCCAAGAGGTGCACTGCAAATCCTATCATTCCCAATCTAAAACAAATGACAGTTCCACAGACCTTACCCTCTACTTTTGGCAGTATTTCAGCTCCACAGACAATACAATAAAGTCCTTTCTTGCAAGGCTGGTGTGTTTCCTTCTAACAAGACAATATTTCATTAATATTGAATAATTCATGCAAATATTAGTTTGCATATTGTAACTATACAGATTGAAGCATTTAAATATAAACAGAGAAATATACTATCTGAAATGGTCACAGAAATCTCCTTGTATCAGTATTTATACTTTATATTAGCTAATATTGCTAATACAAATTATTTAAAAATATTTTATATTAGCTAATAATTAAACATCATGCTAAAAATGCTTAACCTAGCTGAAACAGAAACACTTTAATATAAAGTATGAGCTATTTTATAGTCTACAATGCTGTATCTATCAATGCTAGCTATCTACAATGCTAGCTATCAAAGCCTTAGTTTGGAATTTTACAAGGAGGCTAGAAAGGTAAGTGCCCAACTCCCATTGACTTCCAGTGCAATTATGTTCTTACACTTTAAAAATCCTGCCCTAAAACGTACGTACTAAGCAGAACTCAGAAGCACCACTTCTATTGAAACAGGAATCACATATGTTATGAGTTATGAGCTGGACTCTAGCAGTCCATACCTGCAGCTTCTGCTGGTATTAGCAGGACTTGAAAACACTTATGAGGAACAAACGTATCTATTGAGTAAATCAAAGATCTAGAGCAAACCACACTGGCCATGAATTAACTATTTCTGTGTTATTTCACTTAAATGATTATATATTACATGGTTCCTATTTCCCTTGAACCTTAGCATTCAAGAGTGGCCACTTAAAATGGGGTGCACTTTATCTACACTGTACCTTTCCTTTACAGGTGAGGGCACTGTGCCTAACTGTAGCTTTCCTTTGTCTGCGTTGTCGCTGAACTTTCAATCCTTTAATAAATTCAAGATGTTATGATTACTTTCAACAAAAGTGATCATTCCTAGCTGCTATATTAAAGAATGAGAGGAATTATCAATAATTTAGCATTTACAGATTAGGAAAGCCCAAACAAATAATACTTGGGAAGTTGGTATGTTGACTTCCCTTCTACTTGCAGGGTGGGCAGCAAAGTATTCAATTTAATACTGGGAATTCCCTTAAATATATTAACTCTAGAAATAAGAAATATTCTAACCACTAGCAGATTAAATACCACAGTTAGTTATAAAGACAAATTAAAGTTGGATTTACACAGCTTTTACATCAAAACAAATGGTCAACCCCTTACCCCCTTCAAAGGATTTCTATCCATCAGTTGTCCCAAACAACCCAGCTATGGTCAGGATTTGAGTTTAGTGAATTTGTGGATGGAGGCTTTTCAAGAAAAATTTAGTCTCTAGTAGGCCAAATGCTGATATTTCAATACATATTTTAAAAAGTAATGGTTGAGGAGTATTTCACATAAAATGCAGATCTCGTAAATGACTGTAAAATATTTGACATGAAGGTGGCCATGTCTGAAAGGATTTCTAATCAAAATAAGACACAACACAAGATCAAGAAAGGAACAATCTGCTCCAGATAAGGAAAGGATGAGGGATTTTCTTTTTTTTTTTTTTTTAAAAGACAGACAAATCTTCTGAAAGACAAATAAGGGATAGTGGTCTATGAGATGAGCAGACAAGCCACAAAGCTTAATTGATTTCTATAATCTATGCAGATATACATAAAAATAAAAAGTGGTTTGGTACAGAAGAGTTGTTTTAAGAAAACTGAGGTATTAGAGACTTGTGAAAATCAAGTCTATGAGCTCTCCAGAGTGTAGTTGCAAAGCCACTGGCCACAGGCCACCTCTGCATTTGCTGTGGGATGGGAGATTGTTCTAGTCCCGAAGACAGTTACAAACATAACCATGCCTACCTTACTAAGTTCTGATATTCAAATAATTACTCAAATCTAAATTAAGTATTTTTATCTTTGGATGTGTCATATGTCCAAGCTGCTGTCAATACAAGTGTTTTATTCTGCCCTATCAACTAGGTCACAAGAATCAGCATCCCGCAATTAAGCGAATACTGGGAAACCTAGACCAAGAAAACATGATCCTTCCATGGCATCAGTATAACAAAAAAGTTTAACCAAATGCCTTATACTAAGTACAGCAAGAAAATGCTTATTCTAGAAATCCAACACTATCCTTGCCATTCCTGCAAAGAGAGCAGAATCCTGTCTGTTTTGACTGCAATAAATTAAATGTTTAAAATGCTTTAAGAAAGTAGACTGAGGAAGATTTGAAGACCTTTATGTATACATTTACAGTTATATTTGTTACACATTGCGTAGAAAATGTGTTTGTAGGGCATACAAACAAGCACATGTTTCAATATGAATACATACAGAACATGACCAGAAGAAATTAGATTCTTTCACAAAAGAAAATTTTAAAGAAACTTAAACTTTCATATAAAACAAAGACACCAAAGAAGCCTCTTACCATCATCATATATCAAAATGTTCAAATACCATAACTACAAAGCTTCTGATAGACATTTTGACAAGAGAAATTCAAGAGAAACAAAGTCCTGAAGAACATGCCAATTTCAGTATGCAGGCCTAATCCATCACATTACTTGATCTGCAGAGATGCTGTTCTACAACATAATGATTTAAAAGCCCTAACAAATGCAGAAAACCATAATTTGATTATGCTGGTGTTTCTGGGAGAATAAAAAACCCCAATTGTTTGATTGTATTAAATGGCAGATTAATTAAACGTGCAATACAACAAACCTACTCACCCTATGATTACAAGTCAAATGCTACTTGGGCTTCCACTTAGAATTTCCACACATGATGTCCTTTTGTCACACAGTTAGGATGAAGAGTCTTAGTTATATCTGTAGAGAACTGTACACTGCAAAACTTTCACAGTGACAACTAAAAAAGTATAATGAAAACCTGAGTCTGCCAGTAGCACATATGAAACAAGAACCAGAAAGCCACCACTGCTCTATAATGAGGCTGTACTGTAAAGGCTGCCCACTAGTTTCCTATAGAATGTGTCACTCTGTGCTAGTATTGTTTAATAGAAAAGATGACACACCTTTATTTCGTGATCTGGAAAGACTGATTTTCCTTTTTTTGATGTCCATCTCTTGAGATGTTACCTGCTCTGCTTCTATTTCACAAGCAATCTCGACATTATTAACTGCACTATTCTTACTCCCTTCATTTGGCATTACTCCATGTAAACTCGTGCTTCTGCCATCAGCATCAATAATTTTTTTAGTTACACTTAGTGTTTCCGAGGTGTTGATAGCAAAAAGATCATTGGTTGTGGAGTTTCCACATTCAATCTGATTCTCCTTTGTACTACAGGTTGGAACCTGTGGTCTGATTTCCTGTTCCTCTGATTCCACATCATCATACAGTTCTGGTGTGAAGTAGATGCTCTCATCCTCATCTTCAGCTTCTGCAGATATGTTTACCGTTGAAAGTTCAGATTTCCCTTCTGCTGGAGGAAACTCACTGCAGGGCTCAACGTGAAACTGCAGCTTATCAGGATGCTCTTCAGCAACTGGAGCTTCAGTATTAATTGAAAAATCAGTTGTTTCCAAACATGATTCTGGTACACTTGGTTTATGTTCTGAAATTAATGAGGACTGGCATTGATTTACACTATCAATAAGTTCACTGGCCTTATGCATATTCTTTTGTTTGCCACTAGCTGCAGACTTGCAGTTCTTGGCTCCAGGCAAAGGTGTTGAAGTCAATGGTTTAATGCAGCAATGTTCTTTCATAATACCAGCATTAGTCCAATCATTCTTTTTTTCTCTCTCTATTTTAGTTGCTGGCATTTTGGGGGTGGAGTCCATACGTTTTCTTCTTTGTGTTACATGGTGAGAATGACACTCTACATCAGCTTTCGGGCCACCTGTGAAAAATCACAAAACATTAATTAATTGTATATGCCTTCCCTCACTGATTTACAGCATCTTCAGCACATCAAAATTACCACTGGATTATTAGGTTTACAGTTATTTTATATCACTCATTAAGATCCAATACAAACAAAAGCCCAGATGTTACAACTATCTTTGCACGTGAAATGTCTTAATTAAATCAATAGATTAACTGGTATATGTAAAGTTACAGTAAAGCATGAACTGGATTTTAAATTTGTAGTTTTTTATTATTGTGCTCTTGTGTCACATCTTTCTTGGCTGAGATGAAGTCATAACTTTTCCTAAAATTTAGGAATGGAAAGATATCTACTTGCAAAGCTGATATCAGAAGACTTAATATGAAATGTGCCACACAGCAACACCTAAACAACAGATGTAGCTTGAAACAAGGGGCTCACCTTGCAGTACCACTAGCCATTACATGTTTCAAATGTATTTTAAATTAGCTTCATAGTTTTCAATGGTAAAATACATTTAAGTGAAAAATTTTCTGATTCCACTATAAACTTATCAAATATTATCAATTGTTTTAAGACAACCAGGTGGAATGAAAATTAGTTTCAGTCTGTTGTGCACAGCTCATACACATTCATGAATAATTATAATTTTACACCATATCACACGTTAAAGCCCATTTGTTTCTCCCAAAAAACTTCACATTTAAAATTTTTACCAATTTTTTCCACCCCCAGGAAAAGAACATACTTTGTTTCATTGTTGCCATGATGGTACTTGACTGATTTGATGCTGTAGGATTAACTGAGCTGATGGTAGTAGTAAAATTAGTTTCTGAAACCAAATTTTGCTCCTCGCTTTTCACAGGAGCATCTGGAGACAGATGAATAGTTGCATCCTGTTGGGATGCTTGTGACAGGTCTTTTGAATTTGAAGGTACATGGAGAAATTCAGTGCTGCACTCTGATGAACAATCAATGGTCTTCTGATTTCTTACAGCAAATGCATGCAAAGATTCAAGTGCACTACCAAAGTTTTCATGGTGCTTGACTTGTTGACGTATCCATTTAGATAATCCTAAGAAAAAACAAACCACCAAAACCCAAAACCAGAATGTTACTACAAAACCACATCACCTATAGCAGTCAATTCATATCAGTCAATAGTACCCACATATTGCAAATACTTCTACGTATGTATAGACAGATTCATAAAGATTTCAAGAAGTTGCTCATAGTAAGTTTTTGATGAGCAATACGAAAAAGAGGATTCTTTTTATTAAAAAAGACCCTTACCTTTTTCACAAATAATTTTAATAATTCAAACTGTGACACTGCAAAAAAATCATTACACTTTTTTTTTTTAAGCCTGAGTGTTCATTGTCCCTGTTAGCATGAATTATTAAAAAGCAACTCACATAAAGCACAGCTATTCGTTATCATACTGACAGGGTCTGACAAAAATTAGAATATAATGAAGCTTTTACAACTGCATTTCAGATTCAGTAGCAGTAACTCAGATATTTGGAAAGAATCACAACTGCCCAATAGTTAAAATATAATACAACATGCTCTTATACCGCAATCATTTAAAAAAACACCAAATCTCAAATTCCAGATGTTTTGAGTTTAATAGCCTTTTAGATTATGTTGGATGACACAAGAGTGAAGTAAAATCTAACATTCCAGATTTTAAACTCATTTCTATAGTCTTTTATTATTTAAAAAAAACCCCACAACAGAGAAGTTGGTCCTTCTGTGAAGTATTAGTTTTTAGAAAACGAACTAATCTTATCAAGTCTTGAACACACAGATTATTTGTATTATTATATGAATTACCTCTGCTTGCTCAGATAATTTAAATGTATTTTTAGTACAAACAAACGTGTCAGAAAAGCTGTTTGGCTTTTACTACAGCTGCTGAGCTCCACCTGCTGACCGGACTGCAACATGATCTGTTCACATCTTTCTGCCCATCTCTTCTAAACAGGTCAGGGACAAGAGATACATAATGCATTCCCTAAGCAATATCTTTTTAGTTATTTATTTTTAAATTTGTATTTATTTATTAAGGTAGTGTACACAGTCTACATGTATTTCTAGTCAGTATAATACTACAAACAGAAAATACTGTTTTGCGTATTGAGCATTTGGTGGCTCCTAATGGCACAACCATTACGTGTTCTTACCTAAAAAGCCAAAATGTTAAAATCAGACAAACCCTAATCATTAAAGTTCCCTATAGGCAGAAAGTAAACATCCAGTGGAGACTCAACCAAAGTTCAACGAAAATCTAATAACTATTTATATATATATGAAATTTCCACATAATTGTCTGTACCAATACACCAGGGTACAGCTTTAGAGTTTCAACCACACAACTGGAGTTCAATGGATATATTTCATGACTTCTCCTCCTTCTCACCTGGGTCTGTACAACTCTATTTCTGTAATCTTGATTTTTCCCTATATGTTAATATCTGGAACTTACCGGTTATGTACTTGGTAGGGTTATTCCGGAAGCGATCATCCACTAAAATAAGAGCACCCCAGTCCTTCCTATGTCTTATACACCTATAAGTGAGAAAAAAAGAGTGTAGATATAATTACAGTGCACATAGTAAAAAACTGTGGGGATCAGACAACAGGGATTGCAATGAGTCAGCTGGATAATGCAAAAATAAACAGGAAGTGCTTTCCTACCATCTCATATGAAAAATTGTTATAGATGCCATGGAAGTTTAATTTTCATTCCGTTCTTAAATTTATTATAGGAAAACAGGTTTGATACTATTGCATCGATACTATTTTTAACATTATTTCTATACTTCCTACCAGAAAAATTTATTGAAGAACAGTGATAACATAAATGAAAAGAATCTGTCAGTTTAGGATCATTATCCCTGTTGTATACAGGACAACGTTTGATGATGTTTACAAGTGTACATAAAACCACAAGTGTGTCAGAGTCAGGGCTCAAAACAGGAGCAACAACAGAGGCTGGCTCTCTGAAAAAAATATTTATTTACATTTGAAGTCTCTCTGTGATAAGAAAGCTAAAGAAACATCTTCAAGAAACAGATTTCTTCCAACTTCTCATTTTTTTCATTGCTTTAATAAATGCTCTTTTAACTCATAGTTTAAATGAATTATGCCCCCTGGAGACATATCCCACACTTTCAGAAAAAGTAGCACTGGAAGGAATTCATAGTGTGATTGTCACCTGGCCATACACACCATCTGTTCTATTCCCAAAGGCTGCCATTTCATTTCATGGACTTGTGTTACTTCATATAATGTAACAGCACTAAATTAAGAGAAAAGTGCCAGATTGAAGACTATCATGCTTCTGCTCACTTCTATCCCTGCAGGCATCCTTGCAGTAAGAAGCTTGCCTGTCGACTATGTAACTTAGTATCAACTTTGTAGACTGTTCTGGTTTTATAACATTAGACATCATATACTGTCATCTTTCACCAGATCTCAGTTTAGTAAGAACTCAGTCTAATGGCATTACACACATTTTATACAGAATGTAAGTTTCTTTTCTCCATGTTAGACAAGTATAACTTCATTGATAAATTATACAATAAGTAATTTTCATTAAAACTAGATTTAAGTCAAAATTTATTTCCTAGTGACAAAACTTAAAATTAGTTTTTTAGTATTAGCATTCCACAACTTTCTTACATTGTTGTTAACAAATTTTACAAATGCTCTTCCTCTCCCCCAAGAGGAATCTAAGCCATCAGACCTGTAACAAGATTTTACAATGAGATTTTATTAATGCATAATATTTTATCTCTATTTTCTTCCAAAACCTTCATTTATGTCATCACACTTGTATTTGGTCTAATTCAAATAATATCTTGCAGCTGATGTTTCTTTTATCTGTAAATCTGTGTCTGTACCTCCATACATCTATGAGAGATCAATGGTATCTATGATTGATATGGATGACAGACAGCTATATCTACCTATGCATATGATAAATTTTGTTGGAGAAGGATTAATTAATTCCATGTTGTTAATAAAATTTCAGAATTTTTTTTTTTCATTTGAGAAAGGAAGCTACTCCACCACATCTAAAACTGAGAAGGGATCACTGAGCATGATAATTGAATTGACCTTTTGCAAAGGTCTGAGAAAAATCCCCACTATTTCTCCCTTTCAAAAATACTTGTAGGCTAAACATCAAACAACTGTTTTGAGCCCACCAAGAGTGGCAACAATTAGCACATTCAAGAAGACCTAAGAATTTTCATTTGGTTTATAGCTCAAGTACTTTCTATCTCTGCAACTGCTCTCCTTTCTGTATAGCTGGACTACAAACAATAAAGCCTGTAACCAAACTAAAGTGGATTCTGAATATAAAACTAAACCTCTGAATTATAACAATACTCACATGCACAGCAGACTGAAAACCAGACAGCTGCCAGTACAGACCAGCTGAAGACCTGATTTCTGCAACAGGATTTTTTTGGCCTGATCTATTCCCTTTGCTTTAACAGTGAGGAATTAATCCTTAAAGATGTTGCAAAAAAAGTTCTACAAATATGTGTGTGTGTATATGTGCATATATATAAAATTATGTTCAGTTTATCTCACCTTCCCAGGGCTTGGTTCAGAGCTCTATAGGCTTGAATTTCATACCACTGACTCCCTGGTAGAAGGCCTCTTGAATTTTTGTGCTGGTCATTGTATTTTCTCTTTAATTCAACCTAAGAAATAAATCATACATTTTTTTTTAATAGAGGTTTTGAAAAGGAACTATTCCAGAGATGGGAAAACAAGCAAACATTTCTTTAATAAGTGAATAGGTAAAGTATGCTTCAGTGTTTCAAGTTTGTATTTTGCATACTACCCAATTATGGCTTTTACCCTGCTGAAGTTATTTGTAACACATGTTCTATTCCAATAATTTATATGTAATTACACAACAACCACACACTTATCTAAATCTCTGTGCTAGCAGGAGAAGGATAAGCTTTTCAAACAGGCAGAAACCCCAGAAACAAGTAAACGGACTAACTAGACCACAGATTTATTTGTTCATCTGGAAGTGTGATACAAATGGAGATCCTTATCCTTCCTTTATCACAAACTCTGACTCCTTATCTATTGTTGGGACCAGGCCATACTTTCCTCAAGTGAAGGTTAAGCAAATACAACCCCTTCTTCTACAGAAGGTAAGAAAGCACTTCAGAGACAGAGCGGTCTTGCCAAAGTCCCAGAAGTCAGCAACACCAATGCTAATTCCTAGCTTGGCACTACCTTCTGTGGTTTGGAAACAAATGTTTCCCTGCTAAGCATGGAGCAAAGGCAGCAGCTACAGTCTGCAGGCCCATGGGCTAGCATAAGGCAGAAAAGACCATGTTTGGTTTTTTTTTAATTTAAAAAAATGCTCTTTCCTAGCTGCTCCAAAAGCAGTTCTGATATCAACTGCAAAACAAACCCCCTGCCTCCCCTTTCCAATCACATGGATAACAACACACCGATGCCTGATCAGAATTTCAATAAGAATTTGTATTTGAAAATTACACCCAGGTCCAAGTTGTATGAAAATAATTCATCACTGGGAGAAGGGAGACTGAAATCTATTTTTTAAAAATAAGCAAACATAAAACTACAGCAAAAAGGGTCTTTCCATTGCTCTTTTGTACAGTATTAACCTTTCTAAACTGACAAGTGAAAGGACACGCTTCAGGAGAGAAAACAGCAGACTTCTAACCTCTTCTGACAGGTAACTTTCAAGTTGCATTTGGATAAGAAATTTTATTTTACGTACTTATGCCCTTTAAATTGCCTGTCAAATTTACAAATTCAATCTTTACAGCCAGAAAGTAAATTCAGTTTGATTTCACAGATTTAATATTTGTTCCAGTCACTCAGAATTTATTGACTGGCATGTGAGGTTTCCTTTGTAATTTTCAAAACAGAAGATGATTTCTTCTGAACATTTTATGACCATTATAACCATTCCTTACAAAGGGACTTAAACATATCTGTGCATTTCTACAAATGGAAATACGACCTGGAGAAACAAAAAGCTATCCCTCACCATTTCAAATGAGGGAAGATGTTAGAAAATTTCACTGAGGTCTTTGAAATGGAACCAATGAGAATATACTCCTGTACACACTTTGCATTTGTCTTCTAAGTTGTCTACCAATTTCCTCTTTTGAAGATTTTCAGTTATCAGTAGGATTTTAGCCAATTGAAATAAATGTTTTACGACTGTTTCATACTTCACTAGCAGACTGCTCAAAACAGTATTAAAACAGTCGTATCTTACACTGATAAAATGATGACTTTTTTATTATGTGCATAAAACCACTAAAATAACAGCAGAACATAAACCAGTCAGATCATCTGCATTGTACTGCATTACCCTGTGAATATAATACATTACTTCCACATTCCTTTAACACATTTTAGCCTTATGCAAATCTATACTGCTTGTACTACACAGCAACAATGACGTTTTCATTTCTCAAATTCTATAAAAATCCATATTCTCTTGGTCTAAATGGGTAGTGCATCTTAAAAAAAAACACCTATCTTTGCCATCTTAATTAAAAGAAGAGTTAACAGAAAATAAGCATTCTGTTTTCTCACTTAAGTGATCATGTCTCAGCATGAGATGACAACTTACATTGCCGAGAGTTCAGTTTTCATTAGAAGTCTGCTAAAGGTAAAAGGCCAGGGCATGTCATTTTAATGCAATCAGAATCTATTTCATTGTATAACTCTTACATTATCAAGCATCAAATCAACGCCCAATTCAAAATGACATGTTACATATGTGAAAAAGCCAGTCTCTCCTGCTAGCAAATATCCTAAATGTGCAGTAAACCACAGGCTAGAAGGGATTAGTTAAAATGTCAAAAGACAGCCTTTTACTTTTACCTGTTCATCCTTAAAAATATACTCTTAGCTATCAGGCATGCTTTACAGACAAATAGCTTCAGCAAGCAGCAGCAGAAGGCCCATGGCAAGCTCTGCCATCTTGTAGCTGTCAGACAGATTAGTCTTTGATCTATCTGGGAGGTCATGGTCACATTCACATTAACTGAAGTCTAACAACATTATACCTGCTAACCGCTCCTTCTTTTAATGCTTAATTAGTTCGACATCTTTCACTATGGAATATTAACTGAGAAATATCACCAAAAAAAAATAATGCCATGAACAGATCTATTTTTATGACTTCAAAAAGTATTTTGAAACTGTTTCTGCTACAATTCAAAAGAATTTTCAAGCATATTTTTCAATCAAAATCAGCAATAAGCTTTTATTTAAAGACAACATTAAACAAGATTTATTATATTCGATTTCATGTTTTTAATTAATCACAAAAAAGTTACCTGTGGTAACATTCCTTCACATGAAGAAACTCATGACTTATGCATGAGTCAAATGATATATTACTACATGAAATGGACTTATATAGTGATGGCCATGGACAATATCAGTTAGCTTATGGCACAAAGGCAAGATAACTAGCTCAAAAGCTAGAGCTTGTTTTTGAACCTCATATAACCTGCACATTCAGATAAAGAAGTCTGTGGCCAGGCTAAAACAGATTTATTCAAAATTAACAAAAACATGTCTATAATTAAAAGCAAGGTATACAGTTAGCAATCTCTTATGAACTGATTTTTTCTACAGAAAAGTCTGTGGTTGGCCAATAAAACTAAAGCACCATTTCTGCCTTTAAATTGAGTTCTTTCTGTAAATAAAGTTCTGAAAAAGCTTCTCCTTATTTTGTGGTCATAATTACAACAGAGATAAGGAAAGCTGAAAAGATTTCTATGTATTTTAGATATCTTCACTAAATATTTGCATCAGGCCAATTTAAAGAAGTCGTATGGAGAAAGCATTCAACCTACAAAGAATGAAACCTACTCTGCTATCCTATGAATTACTGCAGTAAAAACAAGCAGATGATCCAGCAGGCACTCAAAGTCACCTTATCTCAGCCAAAGAACAGGACCCAAGACCTAAAGAGTGAACTGCAAAGCTGAGCAGAACTGGAAAATGAGCATTTGGGGCACTTACCATTCATAATCAGAATTCTGTAAACCTCTTTATCAGAGCCAGGAGCACAATATGAAGGTTGAACTGACTAAACCACAGTATATAATTTTTTATTTTCTGCAATTTAAATCCACATGAGAAACTGTATTTGGTTTTATTTCACCTAGCAAAGTTTCAGTATTTTTTAAGATGCATTATTTAACCAAATACAGAACTCTGCTTTCTAAAAACAAAGAAAAAATCCTAATCTGTTACTAAGAGTTATCAAGGCAGGCCTGTTTTTTGACAAGACATCACTTCACAAACATCTTCAACTGCCTCCTATTTTCTCTGGTAGATAAAGAGTGATGTCCATTTGTAACCGGTGGGATTACACACCAGGTTACCCAGAAGCCTATAGACAAGACAGAAATTCATAAATACAACAGCACTATTGTGAGCAGCTGAAGAGCACTCATCTAAACTTCATTTCTCTTTACAACAGTACTTTGCAGTGTTGAGACAGCCCAGATTAAAGAAAAATTCTGGTGCTTAAAGAAAAAGGCAAATAAACTTGGAACTGTGTCAATGCACGCACACATGTGTAAGTAGGTACATCTACAGGCATGTGTAAACTCATGCCATTCACTCCCCAGCTCTCTCCTCCATCTAAACTCCATGGAAATAAAAACCAGAAAATGGATATAAATGTTTTCTGGCATTCCACTGACTTGTTTGTCTGGTTTTATGAGAAGAAAAATAGTAATGAAAACAAAGACCACTGCTCATATCATCAAAAAAACTTAAGACACAGTCACGTTTAACATCTACTAGTTCCCCACCTCCTAAAAACAAACAAGCAAAAAATGCCAGGTGGTCATTCCCTGCTTCCATCCCAAAAAGAAACATAAAATTGGTTTTTAAGCAAATCTACCGTCCTAAAAATCTCATGTGTCCAGTTAGAGTCTCTATTCCACCTGAAATAGCAATAATTAGAATACTTCAAGAACATACTTGCCATCTACTTTCCTCCTGATGAATGCCAAGTAATCATAAAAGTTTGTAAGTGTGGGAAAGTAAAAGACATGAAACTCCATTTCTTTTCTTTTACATCTGAAATAACCTTAAATAGAAGTAGCATTAAATAGTGCAGCATTTAACTCCCCCCACTCCAAAAGCAGTACAAACGTCTGTGAGATTTAAAGACTAAATAATGCATGTGTAAAGACCTGGGTGAGTCACAGACTGTGCTTCAAACATCCTCACTCCTCAGTAGACCTACTAAAACTGTATCTAAACACAACGCCTCAATTTATTAGCCCACAGGAAAAAAGATATTATGGCAGGACGTTATCTTTAAATGCTCCAAGCATTCCAAGTGCAGTGTTAACCCATATAAACCAGTATGAGATAAGCAAATGTTTATTAATTATGATTTATCAAACTAGATTCTGTATGCAACAATAATTAAGCACATTCTAACCATCTAGTATACCTAAATATGATCACCAGACACTGAAATATTAACAGTTTCTTCCTTTCACATACAAATACTGCATTTCTTTAAAAACAAAGAAGAAAACCCCACAGCTGTGAGCACAGCAATACCATCTATACTATGAACATGATCAGCTAGAGACACGATCAATACTTTGGACTGCTCAATTATGTTCAAGATGCTCTGTCACACAGCTCCATCCTACAAGAGTCTCCTCAGCAGATGAATCACTGCAAGGCTGAACTCTGCACCCACCGCTGTCCAGCAGCTGCCCCTTACACAGCCTATCCACTCAAATCAATAGTTTGTGCATCAAAACCACATAAGCTTAAAAATAGCTCAGGTGACCTTTTCTGCCCAAAAAATTTCTAGCGCGCTTAAGAATTTGCCCTCCTCAGGTAACACTGAATAACACAGGGAAGTGACATGTGTGCAGATCTAGATCTCAGACCAGCTACATCTGGCAGACTATCACACCCAAACGGCGCACCTGAAGGGATACAGGACACCCATGGGATGTAGCTGTCTATGGCCAGAATGAAGACATAATCAAAGCTAGGAAACATTACTGAAACTGAATAAACCCACCCCCAAAACCAACAAACCAAAATGATGAAAATGATAAGAAGCAACATATGCCCTTCCAACCCCTATGATTCTATGAGAAAACACCACTAGTTTGTTTCCTCAAAGCCCAAAAACTTAAATATGACTTCAAAAAGAAAAGCCAAATGACCCCAGAGCAAACTACTGTCTATTAAGTCTACTAACTGCCCAATACTATCTTCTGGGGCAGAGGAACAGTACTGCCTCTTTATCAAAGCCTTATTTGTCTTATTTTGAACACACAAGGTATTTTATGACTAAACACTTCCCCAGTATTCTCACTCTTAATCCCTGTGTTAGAGAGATGGGAAGCTTATGTAATGTTGTAACCACTGAACACTTTTAGTATTGTCAA
Source organism: Laterallus jamaicensis coturniculus (assembly GCA_022605575.1). Lineage (NCBI taxonomy): Eukaryota > Metazoa > Chordata > Aves > Gruiformes > Rallidae > Laterallus > Laterallus jamaicensis. The sequence goes on along the minus strand of JAKCOX010000025.1, from coordinate 3,856,535 downwards.
CTACACCATGTGGCATCCCAGAGATCTGGAAGTTTTACGGTTTGACAAATCTTGTAGCACATTCACCCCAGGCCCATCTACTCATCTCAGTCTTGTAAGCTTTGAGGGACTGCGAACAAGTGACTTGATTAAAATCTAATGCAACCAAAACTCTCCTCTGAAGAGAAAATTCAATCCATTTCCAGTGAAGCAGAAGTGAAAAAAATCAAACAGCTTCCCTTGAGGTACAACGCTGCTGCATACACTCAGTGCCACTGCGTCTAAGGTGAAGTGGTAAGTGTCAGTCATCCTTACAAATCCCCAAGGTGATAGCTTCACTTTTAAAGCTTTCAACATACTTTGACAGTAAAGTAAAAACTTAAAGGTCAACACTACTTGCTAAGGACAAGATAAACACAAGAAAATCACTTTGGAATTTTTTATGGACCAGAAAAGCAAACTATTAAATGTAAAGGAAAAGTTTTGATTTGCTGTATTATTTATCCAAAGGCTTAACTCCCAGATATATTCAGAGATGACTTTGGTGATCTGTGCCAACAGATTGACATCACCAGGAGAAGAGAAATGCCATCCACTAATCTTACATGTTAGGTCGAACTTGAACGTTACCTTTCTTAGCTACAGAACGATGTATTTTATAGGACTATACAGCTACTCCCACAAATTAAGCCACTGCTTAATTTTTCTTAATTGGCACAATTTCTATTGGATGTAAGAAGAGTGCAGATGACTTTCATTTTTCACAACCATTTTTATTTCTGGAAAAGTGGGAAGTGAAAGGCTTTTGAGGTACATTACCACTTCAAATCGATGTAAGAAATTACCACACCACCACATATTTAATGCATTGCTTGTTTTTGTAACACAGGTAGCTATACATCCTGACATTTTCCTTTGGGGAGAAGGGGGAAAAAATCCCTGTGACAGAGATCTGTAATATCCAGCCAGTCATCTTGTTATGATGTGATTCCACACACTGCATTACCCCTTAGTAAGCAGTATCCCAGCAGATTGCAGTCATTTACAGTGCACTGCTGTGAGACAAGAACAATGATGTCTGAATAATCTGAAAGCATGCTCTTTTACAAAATTTACTAGTGTATTGTCTAGATAATTGGCATTTAACATCTAGAGGCTTGCTGTGTAACACTGTATATTTTAATGATGTAAATATATTTCTTATTTATATCTATCATTGTTTCAAAAAGCTACTTTGAAATTAAAATACAAATTGAATATTAAGTGGGCCATGGTATAAAGGCATTTCAGTGTATGCATATATACACATACACAAATGTATGCACACATTGCACTTTCACCCTATTCAGTATTTCCCTCTCAGAGAACATTCAACAATATCCCATAATGTTTGGCTTTCCTGTGAAAGTTCCATAAATGTTTTTCTGCTCCCCAATTTATATTTGTAATTTTTTTCCAAGCAATGGGATTAAGAAGAAAGTAAATGTGGCTCAGGTTTAGACAGCCACTAATACAGACAAACAAAGTTGATCACTTCTTACAAATATTTAAATGATACTGATGTCAGACCATCTGAAAATGACAGCACATACTGTGACAGTCATTGCAAAAGCCTTGAGACAGTTTTGACTGGGAAGTTGTGGGAAAACTGCTGAGAAACATTCATTCTGTTTAAAACATCCATCACTGAAGAGACAGTTTATGTATTAAAAAAAACAAAACCTTAACAAGAAGTTTTCATATTCTGCTAAAGATAAGCACAACAACGATCTTGCCATAAATTGTCATTTTCTGCACCAGTACACGCAGATTTTAAAATAATAATTTATTCCAGATAAGTGGAAATCTTTTTCAAGGAATCCAAAGCTATGCCAGCATTCATGCAGTGCTTAATATCTTTCTCAACTCAGGTTAAGCATCTAAAATAACAATAATTTTCTTAGAAAATTTTCTTTTCTTAGAATAGAGTATGCAAGTAATTATTTCATCAACCAATTATCTAGCCCACAACTCTTTTGCCTTTCAATGAAGAAAAAGCATATAGGCTTGAAAATTGCCACAATGACAAGAAATTAAATATTCAGAAAAATGCATTATTCTGAACTGATATAAGTATCTCAATTTGCTGAGCACTTGAGAGAGGAGCCCCATAGCTGCAAACTCTGTGTATTGTTAAGTTACATATAACCCAGAAAATTGTAATTGAAATGATGTGTTCCATCATGTTTCCCAAATTACATTGCTGGAAACAATAAAGAAAGTATTTGCCATCATAGTTCATATTCACCCTATAGCAGCTATGGGAAATACTTCTCATTAATGGCAAAGTCAGCTCCAGCTCTCAAGTAATGTCACTGCACAGAAATCCTAGCCTTATCAAGTTTATTTTCTTTGCACATCTATTGATGTAAAAGGGTTTGACTGCATTTTCCTCTATGTTTTGGTAAAGTTCTCTTAGCTGTTACATGATTAAGTACACTCTACTGTACCACGATCAAAAGCATCTGGAAGGGTGGAAGTGAAGAAATGCTCTCTGGGAAAGTTAGCTTAATGCTTGCACTTCAGAGTCGCCCATTATCAACATTTCACAGCGAGTTTCTTTATTTTCAGGTCCCCAAGGTAAGAACAGTAAATTATGACTTGAACTAAACAAGTCACACTTGGCTCCAAAATCAGATTTTCCTACCTCCAGTTTCAGGTCCCAGAGGTGGGCAGAGGAAATCCTGGTCACAGCCAAAGAAGTCATTTTTGGCTCTGAAATAAATTTTCCTCCTTTACAAGAGCCAAGCCCTACCATTGAGAGTACCATAGCTTTAAGCAATACTTTAACATTTCTTTTATATATTTTGCTTTAGCAACCTGATTCTTCAGCAATATGAAACCGTTTTCAATAACATAGAATTAGGGGTTTGGCCTCCCTTTCTTAAATCAGTATTGTTTATTATCAAGTACACTTCTGAGTCTTAAGAATTTCGTTCTCCCTAACACTGACAAAGTGTTTTAGACTCTTCTCTTTGTGAAAGTGAGTGAACCTAAGATACTATGTGTCTAAAATTTTAAAGTGAAACTAAGTGATACTTTTTAAAGGCTCTACAGAAAGTAATGGAACTTATAAAAGCATAGTTACTTAAGGAGACCAATTGCTTGCCATTTAATACCAGAAGTTGTGGCATATATTTAGCACAAGCATATGGAGAAAATAAAATTAGATATTATACATCACACAATGAGTTTCTTGCCCAAGACCGATGTCTGAATCCAAAATGCTACAATTCAAAATATACAACAGAAGTTAATGAATAGTATGTTAGCATCAGATAACATGTATATGGGATTACACATCTTTTGCTGTCACATTATTTATGTTCTCTAATATTACAGTTCACTGGTATTAGCATCAAGTTACAAATCATAAAATATATTTAGAAAGCAGGTCGATCACAGACAAGTAATATTAGTGGAGATGAGCCAACATCAAACTGCCAAAATAAAATATTGGTCTCCAAAGGTAGAATTCTACAAACCCTTAGATTGTGCACAGTCCTAGAAGTATTAAAGGGATTACTCACACAAGTTAAAGCTGTGTGCAGGAGTAAGGGGTTATAGAATTGAGTCTTAAGAGGACTTTTCTTAACCCAAAAAGCAGACATGCAAGTGTATTTTCATGTAGAAGCAGAGAACTTTTTAGTGATTTAAGCCAATCCCAGAAGTATATCCTTCATGGATATTCCAAGGGGACTATTAATCACTTGCATTTCCTGTTTTTAAAGGGACATCATTATTAATCATCTGACCAGTTTCTTTGTTCAGTGTATCTACTAAGCACCTACTGCTATGTAAAAACAGCAGATGTACCTGTGTTCACAGGTTAAGTCTATATAGGTCTAAACTGACTTGTGCCAATCTCCAATATCAACAGCTGGTTTTTCTCAGAAATTTAATTCCAATTCCTTTCCTGAGCTGACAAGCCACTGAAAAGGATGCTTAATCTTCCAACGTTCTTTTGTATCTATGCATACATTTCTACAAAGCCACCAATTAATCTTCTTCAGTGAACAGGGTGACTATCCTTCAGAACATCTTCTTTCACCCAGCCGATAATCTGAGTTCAACTGCTAAAAGAAACCCCAAATCATAGAATGCTTTGGGTTGGAAAGGACCTCAAAGATCATCTAGTTCCAACATCCCTGCCACGCGCAAGGACACCCTTCACTTGATCTGGTTGCCCAAACCTCATCCAACCTGGCCTTAAATGCTTCCAGGGGTGAGGTCAGACCTTTTTGGGGTGCCTGAAGCCCTAGACAAAACAAAATGTTCTTCAATTTAAAGGACTTAAGTGACCTAGCTGGGTCTCACTTAGAATCCCATTTCTTGAGCAAAAGATAGGTTCACAATAAAAATAATTTCCCCTAGCATTATTACAGGAGCATTGCCATGCACCAGGCAGCTCCTCAAATCTGATGCTAAGAGACTGGTGCATGCCCTTCTCTCATCTAGAATTGATCACTGCAGTGCTTTGTGCATTACCATATCTAAATATACACACTCAAACCTTTAGCTGCTTGCAATTTGGCAGCTAGTGTTTCTATCCCTATTTAAAAATTTAGAGGCTCTCTTCAGTCTAATTACAAAAAAAATAGTTCAGCACAGCACTGATTTTTTTGGAATTTAGTTATTGGTAATGGGATGTGCTGCCTGTCATTCTATTAATATGACACATTTGGTTGAAATGAAAGTAAAATCAAATGCACTATTTTAATCTTAAGGAACACAATCCATTGTGAACATAATTTACTCATGACACATTCTATTCAATTTAATTTTATGTCATTTAGGACACAAAAATATTGATTTTCTGGAAATCATTGAGTAAATTATAAGAGTTCCAGCCATGTTACAGACCAAGTATTTCCAAAATACCATTTCAGTGCATGCTTCTAAAACAAAACATTTCTGACTCTAGAAAGAGTGCTAAATATTTTTGAATGCAAATGTTTTTATACTAAAGTACAGTGCATTATATTTTAGCAAGAGAAAAAAATATTATGGCTGAATAAAAGCTTCAAGAAAGTTATGCAAACATAGAAAGAACATTGCACTAGGCAGCCACCACTAACATAACCTTACTAGTCCTTATAGGATGTGGGTTTTTTTCCACCAAGGCTGTAATTAGGCACATGTTGTAGACAACAAAGAAGTCTTTGGTCGTTCACTTAAGCTCAGAACACATCTCAAACCCAAGCTGAGTCAGTTCAGGCTTTCAAGTACAAACCCATGATTTTCTTGTTTGATTTGGCATTACTAATAACCAGAATCCAGCTGTTCCTGGCGTTTGTTTATTCTGTGATACTTCACTTTGTTACTTAGCTGCACAAACGAGTCCCCAAAAGCTCTAAAAGGTACACATAGGATAAAGCCATGATGGTGGCTATTATTGCTGGGAAGAAGTGTGCCAACAACCAGGTGACTACCTAAGTGGCATGCACAGACCACTAAAACGTAAGTGGTCTTACTAGTCAATAATAAATGTTCTTTTCCAGCAAGTAGAAAGTCCAGAAATCTTTTTTTCCGTATTCATTGGCTTTCTTTTCCTTTATGAATGCCTGGCTTCAATCATGAAGTGCCTATTCTAATGGAACATCATCTATCCATTAGACAAGCCCTGTTAAAGTCAAAAGGAAGGAAGTACTGATGTGGGTAATTCCACAGCAGTGCAAGCAACAGGATGTTACTTTGGCCAAGTGATGAAAAATACAAGTAGTCTCAAATTTCCTTAATTGGAGCCACTTCAAAATATTATCTTTAGAAGGCACATAGAAGTGTTTGCCTAAAGTTAGATGAAGATTGAATTATCAAAATAGTAAGATCCTCAGTATATAGGAAGAGGTTCTGTTATGTCATAATTTCATACCTCAAAATTTCAAGCTAATAAAGCAGCATTAACTTGGAAAAGGTTTAGAATTCCAGTCTTGGTTTAAGTGGGAAGTGTCATACACATAGTTAGACTAAAGAAGGCAACAGGGATTAGACCAGTGACACGTTCCTTCACTGTATTACTATTTCACACTATAACTATCATTATCTTTCCACCCATTTTCTGAAAGAATCTTTTGCTTAATCTGAAAGCTTTATTTAAAACAGTATTTTCTGAGTGCTTATTCTAGACCTTCACAACCAAATGACCCACCACAGTACGTCAGTAAGCAACTTCATTTCTATACAAATGACCTAAGGTCTGGTATAGGAAGCCAGCAGGTGAAGATGGAAAAACGTACTGCTGCTTGGCAAAGTATGAAGTCAATGATAGCTTTAGCAATACTACAGTCTTCCTCAGCAATGTCAAACAAAAAATTTACAATACACCTAGTATGACATAGGTTTACTTAGACTGTCAAATGAGCTCACAAGGCATGCGACGGTGTTCCTCCTCTTACCTGTATGGAAGGTAACTCAAAGGATTCAAATGGGATTGAGGAGAATCCAAGAGTAAACATTTAAAGAATACATAATCACAAACATTTGGTGTTTTAAACATGACACAAAAATAAAGTACAACTCTTTCAATTGATAGCCTACCTGAAGGTCTTTCACGTTTGGAAATGGAATACCTATGGTTATAACCGCACGGGCGTTCTCGTCACAGAAATCCAAGCCTTCACTAACTTTTCCTCTGCATACAGCAATCAGGAGTGCTCCATCTTGAACAAGCCAGAGAGGAATATACAAGTCATTCCCAGTGATAAACTGAGCATCACAAGAAAGCTGCACCAACGTCTTTCCAAAAGCTAAACACATTGTGTATCCATCTGGAAAAAGTTGAGTGGATGAAAACCTCCTTTGTTAGAGGGAGAAGATTAACTCCACATTCATCAATAATACTGTGAATTTGAGTATCATCTAGCAAAATAATTTTGCACCCCATAATACAGTGGTACATAATTATGCAAGAACTATATGTATTTACTACAAATTTTAAAATTTTATATCTTAAATTTTGCACTTCAAAAATCATGCTATTTCTTGACATACCACCAACCTTTGTTCTCTAGGATAATATTTAAGTATTTGGAGAAGAAATCCTACAGCGGCTTTAATATAAGATGGCATATATCATTATTAGGATGATGTATCATCCTGTGCTGCCCTATATCCTCATGGAATAATACAAATAGCAATTAATTACAATTCATTATGCTGAAGTTAATTTAACTGCTTATCTACACCTTATTTTAATTGGCAATCCCCCATTAAAACTTGAAGAGTCTCTATCAACTATTTTGTATGACTGAAGAACATACCTTTTTCTCCTTTGCATTTTATTGCATCATAGTATATTTTCAGTAGCTCATCAAAGTCACTCTTTGCCCCTCCTTGAGGCTCTGCAATGACTGTCTTAACCAGCTCCAGGTTTCTCCATAAACCAGTGTGCAACCAGCGATCTTTTAATTTATCCAACAGCTGTGAACAAGCAGAAAAATCCAGAAGAGATGTAATGAAAGCTCAATCACTTGAACTGTTCAAATAAAACAAAGACACTTACTTCAATGAAATGATACTATTCAGGTTTTGTATTTAAGATTAAAAGTTTCCCTATCACACACCGTTCCACAGCTATGCAACATTTTGTAAACATGATGGCCACTAATTCTGCCAATTAAAAATACTGCAGATTTTTGAGTTATCAAAGCAAAACTCTCTAAACCTATGAGAGTGGTCACTAAAGAGCATGTTCTGGCATTCCTTGAATCAAAAGGAAGGTAATTTCTGGTTTTCTTTGAATGACATGTTTTTCCAATTACCAAATAACAGATTCATAAGACTGGAAGCAAATTCTAAATTAACTTGGAGCAAGTCTCTCTCTCAAATTTCCACAATATTTCAAGATTTAAAAATTTAAATGAAGGGGGTAGTATTGATGTAGGATGTACGAACAGCCTTCTTTGCTGCTTGAGGAGCCTGTCAGCATGGTTATATCTACCAGATTCTGAACTGTACACGTTTTACTCCAAACCTGCTCAAATCTTGCAAGCAAATAAGCTTGTTCAACATTTAGTGTGAATGCATTTTCCATTACAAAAAGCAAAGTCCAAAATTACCATAGAAACTCAAGGTAGATGGGGTGTGTGTGTGTGTGTCATTTTGCAGTTAGCAGACAACCTATGCCCTTTTCTCCCCAATTCGTAGACAGAATTTTGTCAAGACAAGGAGCAAAAACCTCACTCCTTCACATGTGTCAGATGGTGCACAGCACAGGTCTCCAGACAAGAGCAAAGCAATCAACACAGTCTAGAATGAACCAAGTAGATCTCGTTCAATGGAGAGAAGTAAATACTTTCACAGAATCACAGAGTTGTAGGGGTTGGAAGGGACCTCGAGAGATCATTGGGTCCAACCCCCCTGCCAAAGCAGGCTCCCTAGCTCATACTTTGACTCCTATTACTGTTCGGTGATCAGTAGCGTGACACTAACTATTGTTGTGCAGCAGCATTACTGAGCTTCGTATGTATAGAGATTTTTAATTCACAGGTTCTGTAATAACGGTTATGCTCCAAATTTGTCTGTACTTCCCTCAGCTCTTCTCACTGAAGACTTTCATAGTATTTTGCCTCAGGCTCTATAAATTGCTCCACTTGGAAGCTGCACTTGCCCCATCTCATTGCTCAAAAAGCCACAGCATCCCGTAACTCCAACACACCCACCATTTTCATGCGCTCCAGCCAAGGTCTCAGCCTATTGAAGGGTTAGACTGTTAAAAAATTAACCTGTCTCATGTCCAAATATACAGTCTAACTGTTATTGTGAGGCAGAACTAATGGTAGCTAGTTGTTAACACAGTTGAATTTTCAGAACACTTGAAAATTTATAGGAAACTGTTTACAAGAATCCTTGTTATTTCATGTTCAAGATCTGAATTTACTCTCTGAACATTAAAGATTTGGATCGGTTCCTTCTGATGTTCACGTGGTTCAGAGGATGCAAATACTATGTTATTCTTGAATTGTCTTTGCTCAAGCCTTTATTCATGGAATTACACTTGCTTACTACTGACCTAACACAAGCAAGCACAGAAAGACTAAGTGATGAAAAGTAGGGACAGTTTCCTACACACACAGATGTTTCTGTAGAATAAATCATCTTTTCTAAATGCATCTTTCCTACCATTTGTCCCTTCTCTACCAGCTCTCTCATTTCCTGGCAGTATCCTGTCTGTAATCTCCTTCTAAAAGAAAAAAAAAGCTTGTAATACTGTGACTGAGCAATGACTGTGCCATCCACAGCCTGCCACTATTCCTTCAGTTCTTGGATATGATACAGAGATAATTCTGGTAACGAAAAGAATCCAAGAAATTATGCCTCTAAGTACATCCATTTGGGATGTTAGAGCTGCCAATGACTGTAACATTATTACCTTTCCAGATTTCATTCTTCCTTCTGAGAAGCTAATGTCTGCCTGGGCATCCACTTAATCTATGCTAAATTCATTTCTAGCACTGCCTGCTGTGCCACCATGCCTACCACGCATGATGAAAGGAGGCCAGTAAGAGAATATAGACAGGCTATATTTGGGGTAACCTAATTTGACATTTACATACATAAAACTACCCAAGCTTTGGCTTCTAAGGGTCACTTGCCCCTGGCCACCTCCTCCTTCTATCATACCAGCTACTGGCATTTTTTACACACATCCCCTTAATGAACTGTTCTTAGCAGAAAAATGGTATCTTAATTAAAGAGAACCAAAATCTGTTGGTAGTCTCAGGGCAAGATTCCTTGCAAAAATTACTTAATCCCTCAATTCTACTGTATTTCACTTTTATTTGAAAGAAGCACAATTTATATCCACAGCTGGAAATATGGCAGTAGAAAACCTTCTTCCAAACTCTTATGAAAACATCTTTTCTTTTTTGTGGGTTACCCAGCCCCTCTGGGTACTTGTTAGTCCATAAGTTCTGGTTCCTTGTTTAATTGTCAGCAACCATCACAATAGAAAAATCTACAATTTTTGATGGAAATGCATGAATTATTCACAAAAATCTCTGACAAGAATGGAACAATTCATTTCATTCACACACAATCTATTACTGCTTTCATTTAATGGAGTTTGCTCTGGAAACTTTCTTATATGCAGGCAAGTATGCGCAAACATACACAACACCCATGCTATAGACACTGGAATGATGAGAATTATGGACATGACTGAATACAAATAAATAAAATATAGAACACATACATGTCTCATAAGAGCTAGGAATCAAGTGCAGGTTTCTCATAAAAAATTATTTCACTTTGGGTTGAAACAGTGCAAATGGCAGCAAGATATAATGCCAGGAATCACAGGATGCAACCATTAATGCCCACAGTCAGTCACTTTTTCTACCCAAGGGAATAATAGTTTCTGCAGTGGAAGGCAGGCTGCGTATATTTTATTAAATCCCTCAAAAATGGATTCTCAAATGGTTTATTAAAAAATGGTCTTCCTCCAGAAGAGCAGAAAATCTTGTTAGAAAGAATCTGTCATCCTTCCCATGCACTGAAGGATGTTTACTTTGATAGCTTTTTCTTTTTTTTTTTTTCCTTGTGCAATTTAAAGACACCTGTAAGAGATGATTCTTAGAAATGACGAGCGCAGGTTTACATTCAGTATTTGTCTTTGTCAGCATCCCCCTTTTTAGGCAGCCTTCGAAACAAACTTTGGGAGTGAGGGAAACTGGTTTCTCAACATCTCTTGCCATTATGTTGCACTCCTAGGCAAAATCCTCTCATCTTGTGTCCACGAAGGAAAAGCTTTGCCCCTTTCCATTTGCCTCTTCGTTTTATACAGTGCCAAAAATTGCATTAGGGGTTTCCCATGTCATGAAGCAAGACCAAAGATTTGTTTAATGTATTTTACCCTAAGGCAAGTTTTTTCAGCATCTTAACAAAGTTGCACAGTTAACTTGCAGCAATCAAGTTGCCGGGGATACACTTTTGCTACAGTATTCATTACCTCCTGACAGTGATTTCTGAAGTAGCAATTACCCAGATGAGGGAAGGTCTAACAGAAAACACTGTAACTTGATGAGTTACTTATTCTGGTTTACAGTTCCCTAGCTCTTGTCCTGCTACAAGCACCTGCTACTATATTTCTTTACGTAGACTATTCCTTAAATATTTTAGCATTGATTCAGGTAATGAATGGATTGCACTTTGCCAGCAGAATAAAAAAGGCATCACAGATATAACCAATCCATCAAAAAGTGCTGGGGCAAGCAATGGAACACTTAAAAATATGAAACTATGTTCAAAAGCAGCTCAGGACAAAAAGCATAATTACCTGAGCAGCACCTGACAGCAGAGTAAAATAACTCCGGCTTGATTAGCTAGTTGAACAACTATGAACTATTTAATAATAGTTATCAGTTACAATTTTATTGCATATTCTATATATGCTGTAAAATATGCTATATTAAAGGAAATGCTATATTACCCATACATTTCTATAACAGCTGAAAAGAAATTATTTCATGGTACACAAAATTTACACAAATATTTTGTTTGCCATTACACACTAAAAACCCCACTTCTCAAATATTGGTATTTTCCCAGCTTGTTTCTATGGGTTTTTGTTTTGTTGGTTTTTTTTTTTTTAAATGATATGAAATTCCACTTTTCATTGTTATTCAGATATGAACAGTAGCCGGAGGGGGAGAAAGGAATCAGCCATTTGGTTTTTCTTAATAAAAATCACAGTATTGGCACCACTGTTAGTGCAAAAAGTCAGAGATTCCCAGGGGACTAACATTGATCTAAAAGCCTTTTCCCATGCAGAGCTCTTCATGTGTTTGCTACCAGAATTTTCTTTTTGAATAAGCACTGCTTCAAATCAAAGTGTGTCTCCAGTGGGCTGGAAACGTGTTTGAAGGGTCAAATAGAAGTTCTACACGCAGTCAGCACAAAACTTCAGGAATGGAAAACAGACAGCTACAGCCAACCCAACAGGACTTCAGGCTCTAGCCTGGTAGAACAAAAAGGGCCATGCTATGCTTGGGACTAACAAGGCAATCACTTGCTGAAAACAGTTACCATTTGATCCACCAATGTGTAGAAGTGGCACACAGAGACATACAGCACTGCTATTATGATGCACTCATCCTTTGATATGATGTACCCACATCATCTACATGCAGGCACTGAAATTCTATGTGTACATGAAATGCAGTGAGGACAGTATGTAGTGTCAACTTCAGAAGGAGATGAAAATCTCATAATACAAACATTTTTCCTTTAACTAGTTATGAGTTATGTGATATTATGGTTTGGGCTTTTTTTAAAAAAAGTAATATAGACATATGCATCTGAAAGCACATTGCCAGATGTGGTTTGTAAAACACCAAATGGAAAAGGCTGGCCTGGACCATTCCCTGCTGAACACCTACAACAGATTATGGCAAGTATGACCACAGGGAATCTAGATTAAACTAGAACAACAGAGACATGTAGATTAGGGACTTCAAATATGGAATAAAGGGATCCCCCAAAGCTGCATATTCTTCTCCATTAGGTATTTTTACATCTACAAAACTGAAGTAACACAGTGCTATTTTCCTAGCACACAGACTAGGGAAATTACTCATTAAACAGTTTCTTTTTCTATGTAGCTCTGGAACTGTCCTACAGATTTATTCTCTTTTTAACTTTGCAATATTCAAAACATTTTAAGAAGCTGCAGATGTATTTACCCACATCCAGCTGTGCCTCCCTCCGCCTACAGGATGATCAACTGTTTCAGCAACCATAATTAAATTCAGAGAGAGACAGGAGAACTTGTTGAATTGAACTGTGCTTTTCTAATCCTTTCACAATCTTACTTTGTGAAAAAGGCCATGAATTCCCTCTGTAAGCAAAATCAGCCACAAAGTAAAGAAAATGTATCCAAAGGAACTCCCAACTGCCTAAAAATCTAGCTAGGATAAGGGAACAACACTAAACCTTATCTATTTAAATAAAACAATAAAACTTTTCCAACACCTGGTGCTCTAATTTAAAACCTGGTGCTTCTTCCACTCTCATCTGAGTCAGACTTATGAAAATGAAACAGGTACCCCTGTATATTTTAAACATTAATAAGGGCTTGTACCTTTCCAAAGTATGCAACACTTGATGTCTCACCAGCATTTCAATTTCAATAACACATTATAAAAGAGAACAAATACATAATAAAAATAGACCATGGCACATGTAAATCTGCAACTGATGGATAATGTAAGTGATTCAGTAACTAAACAAAGCTAACTAACTCAGAGACAGTTCTCCAAACACCTAACAATAAAAATTAATAGTATTAGGTAATGTTTGGTCTTTGCAAAAAATTTTAATTAAAACTTTTTCATCTATCAGTAAGAATGTGCATGAACCAAAATCTTTTAAAAGCATATAATTTAAGACAGACCTCATGTCACAGCTTTTCTTTAACTTTCATAGCAGAATGCAAATATAATTTATTCTTTCTTCAATTACAGAAGACATTAATTTCTGTATCTCTCCTTTCCTTCTACTGATCTCAAACTGGCTTTTGCTTCAAGACATGGAGCAACTCAGTCTTTCAGCAAGTGCTTTTATCTTATCTAAGGAGCAGGAGGCAGCAGTGGAGTAGAGGAGGCAGAGGAGTGCAGATACCAAATTCATACACTAAGCTTTATCGAAGATTTTTTGCTTCAGTGCAGTGTTTATGTCTTAACAGAACAGAAACAGCTGCCAAACCCAAACAAATAAGAGGTTCTTTCTCCCCTTGTGCATCTATGGAAAAGCTTTACTTTTAGAGAACATCAAGAAGAAATGTTTACCAGCATTTGAGCTGCCTGGGAAAAAAAAGTACAGGTTGCTTTATATATCACAGGACAACTCAACCTGCACCAGTCACCTCTTCTCCTCCTTCCAGTTAAAAAAAAAAAAAATTAAAAAAATTCTATACACTCTGACAGATCCTTCAGCAAATTTAAGTTATTAGGATGGAGGACATAATATTTTCCACTAAAGTAATCCTCTGATGATCTCAAGGCACAGATGTTTTTATAATGTATCTAATTCCATAGGTATTGCATTACCTTTAATAAGCTTCCAAGATGATGCAGTTTGCTGAGTCAGCTGGTTGGCTACAGCTGTAAGTTTTTGTTCAACCCACTCTCCACTGGTCTCAAAGCTCTAGTCTGTTCAGCATAATGGTTAAGTACCTGGGAGAATGCTCTATTTCTATTATTAAAGAATGAAACTGTTTCTATACTAGCGATAATCCCAAAATACACTCAGTCATTAAATAAATGCATTTAGTACATTGCTTAAACACTAGCGGCCTTAAATTCCTGTTATTTCAAAGTAACCCTGGAGAATGTATCTGGCCAGACTCCACCCACTTTTTCACATTTCTTACATATTGGTATTACAGGCTCGTATTAAACTACTTCAAGGACTCAGATGTTTTGGAAAAATACAGAATTAGCAGAAGTTATTTGACAGTTCTCGGAATTGAGAGGTTTGCCAAGCCTCTGTATGAAAGGACTTGGACTCCTGTAGGTAACTGACCTCCAGGAATATTGGAAATCTTCAATTTTGGGTAAACACCAGTTTACATAGCCAAGGTGGTGGCATGGGATCAGCAACTAATTCCATTTCCACCTTCAATTTAAACAAAACAAAACCCAACAAAAACGACCTTTGAGTTTAAATGTGAACACAAAGGAAACAGCAGAAGGAAGAAAGTGAAGAGGAATGAAAGGGAACAGAAGACTGGAGGGACAATAGCTAACTGCCTGGAAGGATTTGTGTAAATGGAAATAGCTGAGTTTTCCTTTAAAAAAAAAAAAAAGGAAACAAGGAAACTCTCAAACTATTAAAAATAATACTACAAAAAGCCTAATATCCCTTAAGAATGAAAGGTCACATGTGAAAAAGCCATGAAACCCAGGAACACTTATCAACACCACAAAAATACTGTATGCTTTGAAAATGCCTGAAAGAATACACACTTTTTTGCCACAAATCGTTTACAAACTACTTTACGTTTCATCTTTTTTTCTTCTTAATCAACCTGTGCACTTCTTCAAGTATGATTTTGTTCTTACTCATATGCCTCATCAAAGAAGGAAAAAAAACCACCTCACTTTTGTTTGACACCCAGACATTTGCACTGCAGTAGGCTGGGGCTACTCCAGCCAAGAATAACTTAGTCCATTGAATTATTTAAGCAGTTGTTTGCACTCATTTAGATTTTCATGAAAGGTTAAGGAATAGACTGATTCACAGAAACCTCTTCATGTATATGGGAGGTATCTAACATAATGGGAGGTATTTAAAACTCCTTCTTTTGAATGAGTAAGCTGATACAAAATCCTAACGTATCTATTTACCAAGAAAAGTGTTTTAAGCTTCAAATTTCATTTTCTCCATTTTTAATTATAACATACTTCATTTAAAGAGAACATGAAAATATCCATGCCCAAAGTATTTCATTTGTGAAGTAAAATCTACTTTCCAAATAGAACGTTCATTCCCTACTGTTAATGGGAACCTGGAGAAAAATACTGACTGCCCATATAACTACATAGGCACAGGTAATCTTTTCTTTATGTGCCAAAAAAAATTTAAAAATTGATTTAAAGCAGCATTTTAATAGAAACAGGCCACACAAAGATGCTATTCTCATGGAGGAGAGGCTATGCCTCCTTTCTACTGCACATTTCCCCAACTATTTATTATCATCGTGGGGCTATGACCAGCAATGCAAAGAAGTGTTCTTTTGAACCAAAGCTGGTTTACAGAGTACTAACTCCAGATCAGTTTCTGTCTGATTTCCTTTCCCAAAGTGTTACAGAGCCTCTATAATGAAATGCTCCATGATTGCAAAGCAGAAAATATGTATTAAAAAAAAAAAGGTATTAAACATTTTTTTTTCTGCCATCAGGAAAAAGAGAGCATTCTATTGTAAAACTAATAATTAAAGAATACAGGGAACATAATACAGTCAGACTTTGATGTCTTTGTTTTAAGGAATATGAAATAGGCAACACAGAAAGGAATTCTAATGTGGTAGAAAAGTCCTGAAATAGAAGGAGACATTGTGAAGCAGTGAGACCAGAACGTATGCTCATCTAAGTGCAACTTCCAGAGGAAAACACACATTCCTCACTTTCTTTCAGAACCTCTCCTTTTCAGCTGATGAGGAAGATTTTCTAATGTGCATTTAATGGCTAATCCCTACCATCTGTTACAACAAACATTCAAATCAAGTGCATAAAGGAAGAACACATATTTAAAGCAAAAGTAGTTAAAATGAAAGAAAATTTTAAAACTTAGGCTTTCACAGGCAGTCATGATTCCAAAAATAAAGCAAAATTACTGAAGTTGATCAATACTCAGCAGGTTTTTATCTTCTATAAGAAAAGTTTCTGTTTGTTGGAAAGCTTTCAACAGTCCAGAGGTGGAATCCAGGAAGCTGCAAAGGGACCTTGACCCAAGTCACACATTTATTTCCTCCAGAGTTATGAAGAAAGATCATAGAGCCTCTGAATTTTCCTAACAGGTGGCCTATATCACGGAGTCTTTCCTCAACAGATCTCCCGGGAGAAAGTTGCCCTCAACTGGCAATCTCTACGGCTCTTACATGTACTATTTCAAGAGACTTTTCATCACTTAGATCTCTCTTCTCATTTCTTTGCAACAGAAAAATCAGCTTTAAGATTAAAACTTTAATAACACATGCCCATGGTTTTCATAAATTTGTGTGGGAAAAACATAATTTTAAGTTTAGAAATACAGCACATACTTTTTCAAGGAAAAACTGAAACAAATGTAAAAGAAAAGCAAGCATTTAGGACCAAGACTCATGGGTTGAGATACCTACACATGCTAGGAAACGCGGTGTTAAAAATCTGTGCTAGCACACACTGGATTAACACACACGGGGTGGTGGTGGTGGTGGAGTGGAACAGAAAAGGGAAAAAAAATAGATAAAAGCTACTGAGCAACTCAGCTACATAATTAAACTAAGCCCTGAACATGGTGAAAAACTCTGTATTATGAACAAGAGTCTGATCACCATGTGCACACTCCAGCACAATAAAAGGTGAATAATTCATAATCATTTTGGAAGAAAAAGTATGCATCACTCAACTTGGGGGAAACACAGGGGATTTCACTGGTATGATTTTTCTTTAGGGACAATGACAAAGTGCCGCTCACCAGCAGGAAACTGAAGCACTGAACTGTGTTCCATGTGCCATAAATCAACACTGCAGCCTACAGGATGTCTCTCTGGTACCAACATACCATCAATTTTTCAATAACCTCCTTAAATAATGGAATATGTGAACGGCTACAACAGTAATGAAAAATGAAATGTTTTGCACGCCAAAGACTCTATAATAACATGGTTAATATGTTACTTCTACAGTTAAAGAAGCTTTTTTTTATATAAAATTTTTTCCCCAAAACCCCAACATGCTTCACCACAAAATCTGGATAGCCTTTGAAGTATTCAGTTGTTGAGCTCCATCGCAGCTGTTTCTAAACAACCTGGTTCAAAACAGGGTTTCTTTTGTGGTTTTAAAATTAACCAAGACAACAGCTTTCTGTGTTACAAGAACTGCTTGTACATTCACCACAGGCTATCATTACACTTTCACGTTCCAGTGAGAGAGCAAAGAAAGCTCTCCAGAAAAATTTATTTTTAAAAGCATTGATTCCAAACCAGGATCTAAACAAAGACAAAATTGTTAACTCTTGATGAATGAAGTCAGCATCCTACAACGCTGTCCTCCTCTTCACCAGTCAAAACCCAAGCTCACTCATCTTTGACCTCTTTTTTTCCAGAATAAAGAGAAAAAAAAAACCCAACAGACAAGGTTGTCTTAGTGGCACATCAGCAGTGAAGCACAGTATCATCTGGGAAAACAGATTCAAACAGACAGTCATAGGCACGAGGCCGACCAAGTCCATGAATGCTCACACAGTAAATGGGGACAGGCAGATGCCTGTCATGGGGAACTGACTCCAAGAGTGGGAGAGTAACAGGTTTTATCTTTTAACACTAACAGAAAGTATTTTTAAATTTATAGAAGGGGTTTTATACCTGTAGGCACCATATAATTTCATTAAAGATTCATTTTATCTTTACTTTCTTGGAGAGGTTAGTAATTTTCGCCTTATTATACAGCAAATCAGTGCATGTAAGAGAACTAAGAGAATTTCTCAGGAACAGCCATGTACCACATGCACCATGTTGAGTTCTGAATAGGTAACTACATACTGATAAACATTATGATAACAAGGAAAAATACCTGCTCTGATTCCTGGGAACATCTAAAAACAAACTTCACCACAAATCCCCTGGCCTCATTGGAATGGTGCTAAATTATGCTACTGAAAGACCAAGTTTTCTCTTTTGGGCAGATATTTGGATTATCTTTCTTTTAAATTAAGCATCCTTCCTTCTCAAGTGAAAAAGAACTATCTGACCTTGTATAACCTGGACCACCTTTTTTCCCCCAACAGCAAATCCTTGATATGCCTTCACCATACATACTATCCAACAGAAAAAAATAAAAGAAAAAAGGCTAAGATAAATATTTCCTCAAAGCAGACAATTCTATCCCCTCTCTCTCCTCCTCCACAACAAAAAATGTAGGAAGAAAGAAGAATAAAGACTTTATGGAATATCTGATTCTTAGGAAAATAATTTCTCACCTCGTGATCAATAGGAAAAAGAGCTGAAAACAAAAGTTTGAAATGCAACACAGCATGAATTGGCTACCAACAAGGCACGTGGCTCATCTGCAGCCAAAACCTGAAGTTTTATGTTTTGTGCAAGTTATTTGGTTTAAAACATTTTTTACAAAAAAATAATCGATTAATGAACTATGAACTGAATAAAAATGCAATGAAGGCTTATCACCAATTAAATTTTATCACCAACAAGCTTGCTTACCCAATTAGCAACTAAGTCCAAGGCATGATTCTGTAAGACACAACTCGATAGCCCTCCTGGCTTTCCAATGTAGAATTTTTCTGAATTTAAAATAGCCCAAGTTTCCCTTTCAATACATTTAATATTCAAATTCTTGTATATGCTGTTACATAGCTGATACAGAACACACTAGGTAAGCATATGCTTTCAAGTATATTTTATCTCATATATATTGACACACGAAGTAGTCACATCTCTACCACATCAGGCAGTGAACATGGGATGTGGCGCTGCAGCTTGCAATGGTTCAGACCAATAGTAGTCATGTTAAAGTAACATCTGCCAGACACACCTTCTCTGTAAAAATAAGGTTGCTTACATATTTTGTTCTCTATTAACAGCTACTGTTTTCCATCCCACTTTCTTACCCCTTCATTAAAAGTTCTTGAGGAAAAATACTTGTTGACTGTAATTGTTATTTACTATTTGGACTCTGATGAAAAAGGCAAACTTCTTGACTATGGAAACTCACTTCCAATGCAGTTACTACTCTAATGATATGAAAAACATGCAAGCAGAAAGTGTTAATTACAACAGAAATCATAGCATGTGTTAACTAGATACAACAATTCAGCTTGCAGCATTTTGACAAGTCAGAGCTCAGAAGTGAGAAACAATAATAGATTTTTAGTTTATTTCCTGATGCTGTATGCTCAGGGTATTTAAACTAACAGCCTAATAAAATATTAAACTGCACAGCTCTCAGGGTGTGAAATTCACAAGCAAAATACCCATCTACCAGTACGGCATATAATTTTTTTAGACATAATATCCAATAATCTGCCACCGACTGTCGCTACAGATTCTCCTTCATAGGATGTGCAGCTGCTATCAGAAAGCATATCTGCTCTATGTAAAAAGCAAGTGCTACAGGGCACTTGAATAATTGCACATCCCTTGCTAGTCACTGGAGCCGTTCAGTAAGCCAGGGAAAGTGTATTTGTTCACTCTTTGCAGCCAGTAATTGAAAAAGATAAGGTGAGGCCCAAATCACACCTAGAAATTTCCCCTGAGCCAGCAGCACTGAAATGCTACAACACTCAATCACAATGGCCATTGTGTACTCGAAGAGCGGCGGAGTGTAAAATGTCTGATTGCAGTAAGTAGTACATACAATCAAACAGCTCCTCCACTGCCACAGTTTCTACAGGTTTCCACACAACAAGAAGTCAGAACAGTTCATTCTTTTCATATCACTTCACCCAAATTTCCATTCACCCAGAATATTCACTTGAGTAGCTCTCCAGTTTATTTGGTTAATGTGTGGTAAAGGCAGACTCGGTTAACAATGCTGCAATTTCATACTAACTTTAGAATATAAACCATATTTTTCATAGAAAGATCAGAACTTCCAAATTAGTATCATTATAGATTCTCATATTGAGGTCGACCACTGAAAAAAAGGTGTTTTAAAAAAAGCATGGTAACATTTCATAGCTGAGACTGAGCTCTAGCAGTAGAAGGGATGATCACGCTTTCCTTCCTTGAGCGTGCGATATCATCTCTTCCCTTGAGCTATCTCTGACACTTCTCTGACCTCCTGACGAGCCAACTCGGTTCACAAGGCCAGTGGAAAACTAACACAAAGAGGGGGGGAAAAAAAAGTTTAAAACTTTTCCTTTTTTCTGGATATCTGAATCAGTTGACACAAAATTCAGAGTAGCACAATAATGATGACAAGGGGGAAGAACCTTGCTGTTTAGCAGCAAGCTGCTGGATCTTCCCCCTTAACTTCTCCAAGCATATCTAATGTTTGGATTGTCTCTAGTTTAGCAGAAAACAGGAAAGTTACTCCATAACCAGTAACCTAGAATCTTGCCATACTATTTAAGAAACAAACCAAGTATTGTTCAGCTATTCAGATTGCCAGTTCTCACCCTCCAAAGAGAAAACATTATCTTTGATGTAGCTCAACACTTCCCTTGCCCTGCTTTGAGAGCAACACATGTGGATGATCAAAAGTGAAATTAGCTATTGGTAACCAGGCTAATTTGAAGAAAAAAAACACCCCAAAAATCAGACACCTCAAGAGGTTAGAATATTCTAAGTGAAAACTTTCTAATAAATCATTATAATAAACCACACAGCAGCTTTAGAAGTTTAGGAGAACTTCAGTTATTCCTTTGGAGAATAATTCAGCACTATT
Source organism: Laterallus jamaicensis coturniculus (assembly GCA_022605575.1). NCBI lineage: Eukaryota > Metazoa > Chordata > Aves > Gruiformes > Rallidae > Laterallus > Laterallus jamaicensis. The sequence goes on along the minus strand of JAKCOX010000025.1, from coordinate 3,835,413 downwards.
CTTGTTATTTCAAGGAGATAGGCTTGCTGCAGCCTCAGGAATTACAAAAGAAATCATCTTGCCAAAGTAGGAACTGCCAGCTCCGTCTTCAAATTTAGCTTGGCAGAGTAACTTGATTGAACTGATGACATGAAAGATGGAGGCTTGCCAACAGAATTTGGGGATAAAGATTATATACCTGGTTACAGAAAATCTCTTACTCTAATTCTTTTTCATGAACTTCAGTATTCCTTCTGCTACTATGCTTCTCTATTTGAGCTGCTACCACCACAAAAGTCTTCAGTGCCCAAGGAAAAGAGGGTTGTGATGGGATGGTTGATATCTCCCATGTCTTCTCTATGCCCAAGTCAATGGGAAAAGCAGAGACTGTAGACTTCACAGATCACATTAAGTTTTGCAGGAGCTACTGGAGCTCTCAGAGGACACCTCAGATAATGCACATCAAGCCTAAAAATTGTTCTTTTGGATGAATGTGAGGGCCCCCATAGCTAGACAGTTTATATTACAGACATTTAAATGTTTAAATGATGGAAAAAATAGAGAATAAAACTGAGAGTAGATATTGTAATATGATTAATGAGAGAAAAAAAAAAACATAAAGCATGAAGAAGCTGAGATAAAGATCAGAAAGAAAACTACCAGTCTGAGTAAGAGTGAAACACAAGCAATGGAGAAATGATAGTGACAAGTAAAACAAAATTCCATCTATGTTTATTAGGTACAAATGTTGAAATGAAAAGTTTTTGAGTCATTAGAATTTGGCTCTTTCAGAACATGCTTTCCCCAAATTATGCCCCATTAGACAGAAGTCACTTTACTAAGATTTTCATCAAAGGAAGGCAAAAGACACAGCTTTAGAATCTGGCAACAAGCCTTTCTTTTGAAAGAAAAAAAAACCAACCCACCAACCCAAAGGGTCACTTCAGTGTCATGAGCCCTACCTCAGCCCTCTGCAATCACTGAGAAAAACTCTGGTGACTTCCAGGGCCATTGCACAGAGTCATTAGTGCCAGGAAAGAGACACTGAGTGCTTCTCACATGTTGTTTAATTACTCTGCCATCATTTTGCTCTACTTCTACTGTTAGGTACTTGCACATAATTTGAGATAGCAAGGATGACAGAATTCTATTCCCTGAAGTCTTTTCTTGTTTTTAGGGTTTCTTACATACTGTAATAGCACCATTGCAGCTGTTTGGCTGAAACAAATAAAGCTTCTGGAGTAAGAGAATGCCTTCCCTGGAGAGCAGAAGGCAAATGCTGTGCAGAAAGTGAGTATCATTATTAATTTACAATTATTTCATAACTTACCCCTGATATGCCAGCCTGTTTAAAGACCTCCTTCTTTTCATCCCAATGAATGTGATGTCAGATATTAGCTACAGTTAAAGCATTTAAAACTATATGATACATGAAACATTGTTTCCTGTATTATTTTAAAGCTGTTACAGCGTAAATTACCTTCTCTAACATTAAAATTATGTAGAAAGTTAATGTTTATGTAACTTCAAAGAACAAATTTCTGTCATAAGACATACTCGGTGTAAACAGTTCCCTAGATCCTGCAAATATTTACACACAGGAGTAAATTTTCCTGGAAGTGCTCCTACAGCTGTCAGCAGGAATATCAAGGAGAGTATTACTCTCAATGAAGCATTTGTCCTGGCATATTATACCCAAATACACCTAATAGAAAGATTTAAGCAACCTTATGGAATCTACCCTGTGTTACTAGATAAATCCTCACATGAGCAGTCTGCAAGCAGTGTGACTGTGCCATAGACAACCATCTGTGGTGCAAATAACTATTTTTCTATTTAATTTCAAAGTCACCTTTTAACTGCACAAACCTAATGGTCTCCAATTTTTCCTCCATAGACATTACAAGCATAAAGACACTGTGGAATGTTTATCTCTTATCTGGATATTGTCATTTTACTGTCTCAAACTTCTTAAAACAAGCTTTTCGCTAGGGAGGAAATCAGTCAGCATCAGACCTAGTGGGGAAACCCTGCACTTGCTCAATGTCTATGGCTCTTACATAGTTCCAGATGTTCAGAACATTAATAATGCACTAACTCAAAACCTCTTTTTGAAACTTTAGAATGTGCAAATTGCATTAAAACCTCTTTGCCCTCATTAATGGTATTGTTACAATCCCAGTACTCTGGAAAATGTTTTTTGGCATTTGTTTAACTTTGTGATATTGCCATTTACTCATTTTAACAGCCAGTGCTCAAATCTTAATGCTTTTAATAGGCCTGGCTAAACAGACTACCATCTTTTGTAAATTTATTGAAGTAATTTATTAAATAAGTAAAAGTTGTCTGAAGGCAGCTTTGTTGGTTTTTTATTGATGGCAGGAAAAAAATGAGTTTCTTTATTTACAAAACTGTGTTTCAGGAAAGTTTTGGAAATGAAAATATTCTGTTCTTTTTTCAGCGGTTTGACCAATTCATTTTCTGCCATTCTGACATAAACTTCTTCTGTGAAAAAACCCTTTTCTACCAACCTCAAGCAAATCTCAGTAAGAAAAGGGGTCTGTCTTAAGCTAGGAAGAGCCAGACATGCAGAATTAATACTGAAACTGTATCCTTCCCTCAGCCTGTCATAATTAGGGGTGGCACATTTATGTACAGGCCAGGAGACAATATGTTCAAGGACTTGGGCTCATAACCAATGCAGACACAGTGCTGTGCAATGGCAGAAGAGTGCAATAGTCAGAGGTTAAACTCAGGTCCCTCCTCTTTATTTCAAATAAATACCTAGGCTGAACCTGAAGATTCCAAGTCCATTTGAAAACAGCACAATTTAGACCTACTGCCCACAAAGTCAATGAATTTAGCTAGGGCCTGCGTGCCTGAAGTTGTGCAATACCACCAAGGTTTGTCAACAGAATGATAAAGAGCATTTGTCTGTGATTTTGCTAATAGCTTTGGATGATACCTTAAACAAGGAAAGGGAGCCAAGACAATAAAGAGAGGTGTTGCACTCCAAATGTTGTTTGGATTTGCTGTTACCCAAGCTTGTCTGTTCTAACTGAAGAAAACATGATCAACCCTGTCCCAAGACAACAGGAAAAAGGGATGAGACTGACAGAACTTAAAGTCTACACTAGCAGCTCTGAAAGCTGTGAGATGCATACAAAGTCCAATGTGAAATCCAGCGATTATTTTTTGCAAGAAGTTACTATATAGGTATCATTATAACCTTACCCCAAAATTCTCAGGGGAAACAGCAAATGCAATGCAGCATTAATTGGTCTCTACCTACACGTTAATAGTTCTGCTTTCCAAACACAGTATATGGCAATGCCAATTTAATGAAGAAGGGTATTTATTCATTAGAAGTAGGATTGAGACTGCCAGATGTACTAAAGACTGAATATTTAATAGTTTGTACACAAAAATCATTACATACTTGCACAGAATAGTAACAACTAACTGTTGTTAGGACTGACTGTATTGCAATTATTTACCTTTATATTTAAACCTCAAGTGCAACAGAATCTGTGATAAAGTGACCCAAAAATTATTTAGTCAGGTTTTGGTTGCTTTTAAACTATATCCTTAGTTACAAAAGTGCTCCTTCAGGAATGGAGCAGCAGTTTCAATTAGCCTTGAAATTCCTGTTTCCTCTTTTCCTTTATCTTTTGTCTCCTTCTCATCAATTCCAGCTCCCAGCAAAGGGCTGGTGAACAGGAACAAAACTACCCCTTAACATGGGATGTACAAGACCCTTCTTTAGGATGTACCAACCTACTTTACTAGAAATATGTCAGTCTGAAAAAAAGGTCATTCGTGAGAGAAGTAATCTGGGAAACAAATGCCTTAGACCACTTTGTTGCAACATAACATTTGTTCAAGTTATTCATCAACAACCCCTGTGGTATCACAGAAGAAGCTCTAGATAGTCCAACAATTTTCCAGAAAATGATGCTTAGCTGTAAGAAGGTCTTGCTCCTTTTTCATTATTCTGCACTAAATTCTCCTAAAAGTATTAGTGTTCTGGAAGTTATACATAGAAAAAGAATCAATATTCATGAAATAAAAGAAAGGCTTAACATTTCTGCATTCATTTTCTTTGCCATTTCTATTATCTTCCCTACTTTTGTAGTTATCTATCCATTAGAGATAAAAATTCATAGAGCACAATAGCTGTGAATCTCAAACAACTGTCACCTGCATTTTAAAACAGTAACACAACTGGTATTAAAAAAAAAAAAAGTATTTTAGAGACATTTGGAGACAAATACTTCAGAGATGATAGCAAAGGCTTAGATCATTCAGCCACTTCTAAGAGGTTCATGAGACAGATGACAAAGCAGTTCCTATTTCTATCTTTGTAGGTTAGTATTTCTTGACTTTTTTATTTTTTCAAGATACTTCTCCCTACAAAACTATGAAACAGCATAATGCAAGATACCCAGCAACACTCTACAACTGCTAAGTAAAGCTACTTTTTAAATTCAAAAGGTAAAGCTTTGTAAAGGAAAGCAGATACAAGAGAAACATATGGCAATACCAACTTATGAAGAAAGGTATTGATTAAGCTGAATCAATAGAAAACACTACATCTTAAAGGTGGAGGAGAAAAAGAAAAAGGTAGCAAACAAATCTTGGATTCTCAAGTGAAGTGTAAGTTTTACTGTTGAAAACAGGCATTCAAAGCCTTTTGGGCAACCATCTTATTTTAAAAATTCTACTTCCAAGTTATGGTTCAATAATTAGTAAATACAGATTAACCAACAATTCCTCACCAAAAAAAAAAATCCAACCAAACAACCCCTCCCCCCAAACTGACAAAACGAAAAACCCACCACGCCAAAACACCAACACTAACATTATTGTCCAAAGCTTATTTTGTAAAAAAGCTACTAAAGAAAGGTCAGTTAATTCATCATGATGGATTATCACTAAAATTTATAAGCATTAGCATTTTTCTCCTTGCTAGATACCTTGACTTTGATATGACACATATTGAATGAATCATCTAAGATGCAGGCACCAGGCAAGATATATCTTAATGCAGACAGGTCGGCGACATGAACCCTAATGGTCCTTATCTTAATCTTGTTTAAAAGCATCTTAGATTTCTGAGTAATCTTTTCACCTTCTGATATTCTCTTTTATAGAGTGCTTTTGCTGGAGTTGCTACTGATTTTCACATAAATGCATTTTTGTTGCATAGTATCACCAGTTTTAGTAGCCCTAGAAATGATCTAGGTTTTCAATTTCTTAAATGTTAAGATTAAACTTTTTTAAAAAGTCAACACATCAGAATTTTGTTCATGACGACAGATATGTGTATGTTATTGTAGATTATCCCATTCACCAAACATGGCATTACAACTGGTCCTGGCATAGACACCTATCAAATGTGAAGATGTGTATCTGATGCATTGTTTTCTTTCCATGCATATACTTTCTTCCATTGCATTATCAACCTTGGAGAGTTGTGATATGTGTATTTTCAAAATCACTCTTCAATGAAAATATGTTTATTGAAGTATCTGGCCAGAGGCAGGTATGTAAATTACCAAAGGCAAGTTTCTCTACTATTGCTTTTTTCCTATTCACATCTAAATTCCAAATGACACAGAGAGAAAGTGGAAAGCATTTCCCACAGAAATGCATTGAGCTCTTTCTGCTACAGTTGTTTTGAATAAAAAAACAACCAAATGCCCCAAGACCAAAGACACACACACACCCCAAAAAAAAAAACCCCAAACATCCAAAAACCAAACAAGGGATGGAAGGGCACAGAGGAAGATAACAGGTAAATTATTTGTAATTCAGATCCTGAGGAACAGCAGTTCATACATTAGTTGAAAAGATCTTTGGAAAATACCTTGTCAGGGTGACAGTATTTTCTTAAACTGATGATTAGAAAAGGAAGCTTACAATGTTGTGGACTTCAAATTCTTTACAAAAAAGCTGAATAACATTCTACAGATTGCAAATATCTTGTAAGGGGCACTACAGAACAAAATACAGACAAGTGACTACTGCCTCTTCCTGGCAGTAGACAACTTCTTCAAAGAAATCTAGAATCTCCCAGGAAATAATCTACCTTAAGAACCACTAATAGAGAAAATTGCAAGCCATTAATGGATGCTTTCTGCACACATTAGCACTGGAAGGGGTATTTGGCTAAAATGCTATCTCCTGCAGCAACATACTCTGCTGACATTTATAACGTTCATCTCAGATGTTCTATAAGCAGCATACAGTTTTCTCATTTTATGATTAGGTTAACATGGTGACATTTAGAAATTTTATTTGCCCTCTATTTATTTGCACATTGGAAACTTTCTAGTAGGTTCATCTCTTGTAGGTGAGTAGGAGATATTTTTTCTCTATTATACACTTCAGAAGTCTGAGACAAATCATTGCATTTCTGTCAGAGTTTGTTTCTCCAGCTCTAACATAAATACAGGGGTCATCACTTTCACCAAGTACTGGTAGTTTACTTCTATAATGTATACAAAGAAACCTGAAATTCCAGACAAAATATAGAGAAATCAATATTACTCAGAGAAGTCCCTTAATTTCAGATTGGGAAACTAAACTGGTAATATTCATTCTATCTGTGCCATAAGCTTATTTTATTTGCAACATGATGTAATGAAATTCTGAATAACAGGACAAGCAGTATAGGAACACTGGGTGCTAGCTGCTCTAGGACCCCAATACAAACTGTCAGGCAGGGTTCTCAACTTCTGCTTCCTGCAGCAGGTGCTGCTACTTCTATTTTTCTATTCCCACAGACTGAGGGCAAAGTGTTCATTTACCATTTTCACAACAAAAAAAGAACATATACCTACATGCTATTAAAGTGAAAAGCAATCTATGACATTCAAAGTAAACTGAATGAAGGTACAGTAAGATGCAATTTCTGTCAAAGATGTTTTCAGACAAGCAGGTAAAAACATGCTGCATTAATGCTGAAAATGAGGTCCTGAAACAGCCAAAGAAGTAGGGCTTCTGTCCAAGGTGCAGAGCAGAGGACATCATTGCTGAGCCACAAGTTCTTCAAACTAAAAGAACATTGTGGTGAAAAATGCATCTCTAAGTGAGGCCAAACTAAAATTCAAGCTCCATCAAATTACCTAGATAGTTGGTATTCAAGTGCCCTTGGCCTTCCAGACATTTAAAAAGACTTTATCACTTATTCTAAAGCTGAAACTCCATAATACAGGTTGAGCCCTCAAAAAACCTGCCTAACTCATAATAGTTAGTGAGGTACATGACAACATATATTAATCGGATCTTGATAGCCTCAAACAATTTATTTAAAAGCTGCAGGTTTTTTAAAGAGACATAGCAATTTCCCCACCAAAATCTCTGAAAATCAGTTTTGAAATGCAAATGTGCAGGTAAGCAATACTCTGTATGATGATGAAAGAAAAAATACTTCGTTTTCCCTGTGCTAATGTGCTTATGCTTACATTATTCTGTGTTTTCAACATATTAATCTCAGACTTAAAGGCAACCCAATCCAGTGTAAAAGTAGTAGAATGAAAAAGGGCATCCATAGAAAAATATTGGCAATGTGATTTTAAAATATCATCCTTCAATTGTCTGCAATTTATATTTATCAATACTTTTGCTAGGATCATGGAAGTGTTCCCACAAAGGAAAAAAACACTCAACGTGTTTAGCTAGGTGACCTTTCAGTAAAACATAAGGGCAGTGAGAGGGGGAAGGGTACCAGAGCTGTCCAGCAATCTCTTTCCTTCTTTATTAAATGTCATTACAAAGTCTCTCTCCATTTTCAATTCAGATTGCTATTCTCATAAAAACTTGCACAAATATTTGTCAGGTCTGCATACATAAAATGAACTATCCCATACTGTTCAACATTACACACTTTGGCAAAAGAATAATGATGATACTGAAAAGTGAAATATACTCCCCTTGAAATTCCTAAATAGATTAAATTTATTTTCAGATCGTTAACTCTGCATGTAATATATGGTTTTGTGAGGTAGGTTAAATAAATTTATAGTTGGTAACCTGCCTTTTTCAGTGGCTGTACATTACCTGGTCTAATGTGGTCACCCAATGGTTACTGTCAGTAACTGCACTGCTGACTGCAATTCTTTCCAGGCACCCAGTAAAAACCCTTGCTTCACAGCCTCTTCAGTTAAACAATACAAATAACATGAAGGTTTTTTAAAAAAGACATTTGTTTTATTTCATCTGAAAAATACTCTGTTAAGGAACTTCAGAGATGAGGGAAATGGTCTGAAATTTATTTCCATTAGGCTGGGGGTTTTGTTCATTTGGTGGGAGGTTTTCTGGGTGGTTTGTTTGTTTTGTTATCGGGTTTTTTGAGAGCTTTTTGGTTTTTTTGTTGAAAGGATTTTTTTTAATCATAAAGGAGGCCTGAAAATTAAAAAAGTCACACTGCAAGAAAAATGGGCACGAATCCTGGAATTATATTGCAGGTTTATATTCCTCTTCCTCAGAGCAGACCATAAATAACAGTAAGAACTAATAGAGAAGAAAGCAGAACTACTGTGAGGTACAGATTAACCATAATTAGATATCTGTTGACAGTGAAATTAGATATTACGTAGTTTAAAATGAAGAAATTTGATTCCTCTCAGCCAATGTCAGTGAGCAATTCCCTCCTGACTCAAGAAAAATATACTAGAACCTCCTATGCAGTGAGATGGAACAAGAAACATGGAAAGAAGAAATTACCTGGACGAATGCTACGTTCAAATAGCATACAAAGCACATACAAGGGCATTCTTGCTGCTGAGTTATGCACATAAAGTTTCCTTTCATGACGTGTGCTTACATGGAAGAGATTTTTTAAATTTTTTTAAAATAATTTCATAACATTCAAGGAAACAATTTAAGAGAAGACTGCAGATTGGCTTTTTTTTTTGGTAAAAGGAATCATAAACATTTTACTCATTAACTAAGATATAAACATCTGCTGAAAACAAATATGAACATGCTTTCTCATGAAAACAATCTTGTATACCATGAAAAATGACATCCAGGAAATTACAGTATAATAAAATCACAACGTGTCATCACAATACATGTATTTTATAACCATTAATCTTTTGCTTTAGGCACCAACATATATCACACAATACATATTTGAGTAGAGAGTGTGTGTTTATTTAGAAAAACAACATGAATTTAGATTTCCTTACCTTATAGGATGGCAAAAAGCACAAAATTCCCTGGCCAACTGTTTGACACACTGAAAGCAGAAGTGCTCCCACCTCATCTTGGAACTCAAAGGTCTCTGTATGCTGGAACGTGGCACGCAGCGTCCGACCGTTAGGGCCTGCACCAACAGTGCCAACCCAAACCTGGTGTATTTAATATTTTAAAAGTTATTTCTAAAATATGCAACATACTAATTACACTAGGTTAAAGAATGATATTTTAAGTGTAAGAGAAAATAGTGAGATATTTCTAAACTAATTAATTCCAGTACTTAAAAACAGTTGAGAAATCATGGAATCACAGAATGACAGAGGTTGGAAGGGACCTCTGGAGATCATCTACTCAAATCTCTGCCAGAGCAGGATAATAACTGATACAAGATTACCAAAACAGCACAACTAACTTTCCCAGAGGAGTCTAAGGCTAAAAATTGACCCTTTTTTTCATTTGAATGTACATTTAATGTACAATTTCATTAACCCAACCAATAGCCTGTTCTGTACAGTTCTTCCTTCTTAAAGAATGGGTTTGTGATAATTTTTATTCCCAAGGTATCATTTCTTTTACAATGCCCCACATTACACCTCAGGGGAGGGAACAACGCTGCAACAGTTTACCTGGGAGTTCCGAATAACATGATTTGCCTCCAGCTGGATAGAAAACTTCACCCCAAGCTCTGAAGAAAACGAATCCATTGGAGAGAGCGTACCAGATGTCAGAACAATTGTCCTAACATCACTTAAGTCTGAAAAAGCCTACATTGGAGAAAGAAAAGAAGAAATTTAGAGAATAAATACTATCACCTTAATATCTTAGATGTATTTGTTATCACTCAAAATACTTAAGGCCTTCTACTTCACACTCAGCTTACCACAGCAGGATTCAAGCACCAAAAATTAAGCATGTGGACTGCAGTTTTGTGTCGCAAACCCCTTTTATGCTTGGGCCGTGCAAAGAAGGCACTTGTCTCTGAAACATCAAGTTGGTTTTCATTCATCCAAGCATATGTTTGTTGTAAAGCAACTCTGTAGTCATCTGCATACCTATATAGTGATACATAAATATCAATAAAACCTACAATTAAGTAATCAAACTGTAAGCATTAAGCACATGAAAAGCAAAGACAGTCTTGCTATAATGCATTTAGAATTTAAGTATAAAAATAATTTTATACAGTACATTGTTTAAAAACTGCTTTGGACCATGTTGTATGTAAATGAGTATTCACTGGAAGTAGGCAACTCTGCTCAAGATTTAAAATTTCAACAGCTGCCACTTTCCCTTTCACAAAACACAGTAAAACTTTACCATAATTAATATTTTAAAATAAAGTTTAAATCAGAATTTTTTTAGTAACTGCTGGCATTGGTAGTCAAGATATCAAGACAGTCAAACAATAAGACCTTTGTAGAAAAACAAAATCCATGCATATTTAACTTGGCAAAATATCAAGAAAATTTATACCTAAACTTCAAATAAATTTCTTCTACATTTGAATTCATTAATGAGTGAAAAAATAATTTGGTAGCATTTAACCTCTTCCCACATAAATAGATATACCAAAGCTTTTCGCAATGTTAAGTAACTGAGGTGTTCACCCATGAAGGAGGCAGTTTGACAAAGCAGCTGAATTAGACACCACCCCAAAGCACAGATGATGAATTTGTACTGACCTGCTATTATCTTTAAAAAGAAATAAAAGAACCATGAATAACCCTTTCAGCACAATCTGAGTGACAGGGCTCACTACTGGTATCTCAACAAGCTCCTCTCTACCAAGCATCGATATTTTTTCTTCTTTTTCCAAAACAGTAGCAAGATGTTTCTGTAAGAGGATAACAAATTTCACTTATCAACATTCAAAGTATCTTCTCCACAGCAAAGCTAATACAGATGCAAGACTACCACTGTTTTAAAAGTTCACCTAAGATACCTATAAAGTCAGACTGAAGACAGAAATGGAAAATGAAAGTGTAACTGCTTTTAACATTATCTGCCTTACACAGAAAGGAAGCTTGAAAATAGTGCCATACATTTCAGCAGTCAATAAAAATGCAGATGGATAGAACAGACAAAATCATCCATTACTCAATGGTTCAATTTAAATAATTGCACATGATCAGTTATATTGTTTAAAATATTGATTCTCCATAATTTCCAGTATCTCAAGTGAATTACTCCTGTTTTTTTTCATCAGGTATCAATTTTCAGACAGCTTTTCAGTATTGCAGTAAATTAAAAAAGCTGTTGGCATTTAACTTATGTACATTTAAAGATGTTTAATATCATCAGTACTATTCACTCTGGTTCTCATTTATAGAGCATACAAGATTACCTGCAATATGGGAAAAGTAATACCAGTTATTCCCATTTCGTGCAAAATGGAGACCATTTCCTTCCCACTCCAAACTTTACAGGAAGTTTCATACCCTCTTTCTACTAATTGACTAGAGCTCTCCTGTAACCAGCTGTAAAAGAAAGGGGTCAGAAATTATTTCAGCATTAGTTTTAGAGATTCTTCACAAGTGCAAAATAAACCTCAAAAATTGCACCAGACTTCTACGATGATAAATGTTTTACTACATCTAAGTACAAAGATTCTGTCCTGCCTTTTGCCAGTTTTTCACTGCTGAACTGATTCCTCCAGAATTCCTCTTGATGCAGTTAACTGAAGTGAAAAATCTGTTCCTATACATTTATATTTTATAATCATAGAACAGCTTTATTATAAAGAAAAAAGGATTAAAATGTAACGTATAACACGACAGAGTCAATTAAGAAAGATTCCTGCTGTACTTTTAAAGCCATTCATCATTACTCTAACAAGTTGGTTTATCATCCCTGTCAATTGCAGGCTTTCCTATTAAGAACAACTCAAGACTTCAAATTATTTATACACAGTAAGGGAAAATAGAACCAAAAAAGTGCCTGTTTTAACCTATCCACAGGTAACTGCTACTATTTGGAAGTTAAGCAGAACTGCAATTGTATATACAATGCAAACTATGATAAGACTTTCTAAAAACATGATCTAGACATACAGATCATCTCATCTGTGGCAGAGCTACAGTTTTCTCTAACTGAATGTGTCCCTGGTCCCTGCAGTATTGAAAGACCTCGCTCCATCTAGAAAAGCAGGCAGGCTTCTCAGGAAATGCCGAAGCTGTCTGTGTCATCAACCAGCAGGAGGCATCAGAAAGACAGCTGTCATTTCTACAACAGTTCAAAATATTTACCTGTAAAATCGGTTCATCATTATCAACTAAAGCAACAAGGCTTAGTGACTGCTTCAGTTCCAGATTTCCTCTCCTGTCACTGCAAATAATCTGATCAATGGAACAATTAAAAAGCTCCTTTTGCTAGGTTAAATGCAAACGAAACCCCATAAACAATGCTATGACAATCACTTCTTTGGCTATGATTTGTTTTATCTTTATTAAGGAATGATCACTAGCACAGGTAGTGTTGTTTTCAGGAAAAGATTTAATGAATGTTACAAGCATGCCTTCAATTCAAAGTATATTTGCTCCTTCCCTCCCTAACAGAAAATCCCACTGTTGATACAGGTTACTCCATTGAACAAATTAATTTGCCCTGGTAAATCTGCCTCTCATCAGAAAAGTTTGCCAAAATACCTCTATTGGTTTATCTTTAAATTCCTCAGGAAGGTCATTTTAGCACCTCTGTGGCACTAAGCCCATGCTTAAGTGCTTTCTGGAATGAGGGTCCAAGATCTTTATAACTGAAATAAGATTTTTCTAATTACCCATGCATTTGGAAAAGCTGTGTCACAATGCAACAGCATTTTACCAATTACTGGTTATTTACACCCAGTCTTCTGCTTTCCAACAACTGCTTTTCATGCTGTCGGCAGATTTGCCAAGACAATCAACCTTAGTTTTTCTGATAAGGTTAAAAACCTCGAGGCAATCAAATCTCCAGCCATGCCATTCTCATCTTTTACTAAATTTTAACATTTGAAACAGCCAAGGTAGGAGAATTTGCTTCAGCAAAAAAACCAAGTCACTTGTCTCCGTGACACAGGAACAGTAACTCTCACAACAGAGAAAAGGATAGGAAAAATGGTAATTTACTTGCTGTAGTGTTGTCCAAGGTCTATTTCACCAACCACTAATGCAACAAAATGACAATTTGACATGCACTGAATCAGAGTTCAGTTAACTTCAAAGCCACTTTTATCATTATTCACTTTTATTATGCTGACTTTGTTGCTCAAGGTTTCATTAGCAGTATGGTTCTCAAATATTTCAGTCCCTGGATCCCTCAAAAGGTTCAAAAATTAAGTGCTACAGAGCTGAATTCCAAATTCTCTAGTGGTGACTGAGTCTTCAGACATTGTTTCAACTTTAAGTTCCTACTCCACTGAAAAGACTTTTGCCCTTAACCCTTGGTTTCTTCCCCTCCTTCCTGAGCTTCTACCCACAAGTCCATTTCCTTCTGTTCCATGCCCTCTTGTGATTTTTTACTTATGCTTAGGTGTTCCTCATCCACAGTTTGTGGGTTTTACCTCCTTACTACCTTCTCCTTTATGGGTACAGGAAGAAGCAGGGAAAAGAACATCATCTGTTTTTATCAGCTTCTTTCTGCCTTACTGATCAACTCTTGCTTTCAAAAATACTCCCTCAATCATCCATATTTCTCTATCCACTGAACTCCACGATCTTTGTGTTCCAAAAAGGCAGGTAAGAGATTCAGCACATCCTTGATTTCAATATCATCCTAAGTTGGAAGGGACCCATAAGGACCATTGAGTCCAACTCCTGGCTCCATACAGAGCCAGCCAAGTCAGAGCATGGGACTCAGTGCATCGTCCAGATGTTTCTTGACCTCAGCCCAGCTCAGTGCTGTGACCACTTCCCTGGGGAGCCTATTCCAGTGCCCAACCATCCTCTAAGAATCACTAACATTTTCCACACCCGTATCTCTTTACTCCAGTTTGAATGGTTTCACAGAGAAAATAAAGGGCCTGATGGATTATTCACTTTCAATGATGAAAAGTGTGTTACAGATGGATTCTAATCTGATTCCAAAACCTGGTCCAAACAATTCCTGTCCAAGGCACTGAAATAATTTTATAAATGTGAACTAATTAAGATGTTGACAAAAAAATGCTATTGCTATCTGTCAGCCAAGGAAACTGAAGCACATGAAAGATAAAAATTATTTCTCTTAGGTAAAATGTTCATACAGAAATATGGAAGTAGTATAGTAAGCCACAAAGAGCAGCACATCATTGAAGAGCATAACATAGTTTTCAAAACAGAATGCCAAGGCCTCCCTTTAAGACAAGTGTGGGTTTTTTAAAACAGATCAAACCCCTCTGGATTCCTGAAGTGAACAAAATATCAGGTGACTGCATAGTTTGAAGTATACCTCTGTTGCATTCTGTCTGATACCACACAGTAACCAGTAAATTGCATCAGCAAAAGGAATCTAAATGTAATTTTTAAAAATACTAATTGATATAATGGAATTAGGAAGAGTTGCCTTACTTTGTCAAAGAGCAGCACACAGCCTGTAGGGCCTCGTGATCCTTCTTCCTGATGTTGTTACTGACCATGAATTCTAGCTCTGCTCGAGCAGCTCTCAGCTGACTTTCTGTAACACCATAGCTCACTGACTCCCGAGCACAGTCCTCAATATTATGGGCTTCATCTAAAATGACTACTTGGTCTTTTAGCTTAATTTCCATCTAAAAAAGAAAATTATTATCTAGTAAATCAGAGTGAAAGGCATTGAGAAACAGCAACTAACAGGATCCTCTTACAAAAGCGCATATTTTGCATCACAGTGTAACCAACAGTACTTTTTCAGCTTTTTGATACAGTCTCTGTAACTTAGAAAATAACCAGGGGAGGGAAGCTCTTATCTCAGCTTGGATTAATATAGTCTGAACCTACTACACACTCCATAGACCAAACAATTGTGATGTTTGTAAGGGTTTCTTTTCCACTGGTTGAAGAAAATATGTGACAGATCAACTAAAGAATGAAACCAGAGAAAGCATTACTTGGAATACAGAAATGCTCATGGAGGTGGGGGGAACGAGAAAAAAAAATTCTTTAACCCAGGAGTTCATTTGTAGACAATATTTTGGATATAAATTGGATCTCAGTCGACCACAGCCACTGAACATTACATTTCTAACTTCCCTCTAACTCCATTATTGCAATCTTCTTACAAATATACTTACACTCTCCCGTATCTGTGGGTCTAGGAGATAATTATAAGGACAAATTACAATATCTGCGCCCACCATGAGTTCTCTGGCTGCAAAATATGGACAGGCACGAAGCTTCTTTCCCAGGCCCACTAGATCTTCAATGTCCCAAGCCTGACACATCCTATGTGCAGACTGTACAGCATGGTGTTCACTGAGTTTATGAACACCATGATAGTAAAGACATGACTTGCCCTAAAAGCAAATGAGTGCAGACAGTTAGTGGTTTATATGTGTTTGACATTATTTCCTGGAAGCATTTCCAACAGCTACTTTTCATGTCAGACAATAATGAAAAATACTTCATATCAGGAATAAACCAGGCAAATCCATGTTCCTAAAGTGTACATCGATAACGGTCACTTCATGTATAAAACTGAAGACAATTAAATCTTACTGAGAATATTAAACTATTATTAAATATTACTCCTATCATTATATTTTTTCAAGTGTAGATACCATTTATTGACATTTTATAAGAACTAATATTTAAGGCAAATTACCAGAGGCATTTAACCAATATGGTATAAAGAAGCCAAAAATATTACTCATTTCAACCTTTCATCTACCTTACATTTTAATATGCTTAAATGAATGCTCATTTTGTGAATCAAAATTACTCACCTGTTTTCCTTCCAGCAATTCTACACACATTTCATTCCTGTTACTACCACTACTAGATACTACTGGATGAATACAGGTATAATCCCTGCTAGAAAGAATTGTCATAGGGATGCTGGAATGCACTGTTCTCTTCAACTCTCTGGTAATCTGGGATATTTGCTTATGTGTTCGTGTTCCAAAGAATATTTTGGGAATGAAAATGCAGTCTCCATTTTCTTTCTTCTTTGTGTTACCAGTATCTTTACCCGTATCTTTTCCAGAAGAACAGGAACATTCAGTGCAAGAACTAGAAGACTGCAACACAAAACAAACAAACAGACAGATTAACAAAATCCTACTGTAAAATGAACATGCTAAACCTGCTTATGGCCTGTCTAGGAAATGCCCTCTAGGATAGTTCGATCTGGCCCATCGAACTGCAAAAAGTTTTAAAATGTTAAAGCTTACACACCATGCCCTCTGCCTGAAAATCTTTAAAAAGCTTCTAGCAATCACTGGCTACAACTTTATAATGATGCAATCTTAGAAAAAAAATATAATTATTCTAGTGTAGTATTTATACATGTGAATAACACAACGTTCTCCTATTTAAGCTTCACTGTAAGGACACTCCTGGAGTTTCCAGCACCTTAAACGAAGAAACCCTGGGACCAGACACACAAATTAAAATACTGGGTATGTTCTTCCTTAAAGTCAGCAGAAGTAGTCTGCCCAATTTAGAGAAATTTGTTTGTAGATAAAACAGACTACATCATAAACTTTCCATTAGAAATGTTTGCCATGCCATAATGACAAAGACCATCTAGTAACTATAAGATTAAAACACAAAGTAGGTATTGATCCTAAACAGAACCAAATTCTGTTAAATATTTATTTTAAATCAACTTTTTTATTCTTGAGAAGCATAATCTTTCATAATATACTGGAACAACTGTCATGAACTTGTAATAATTGGTGTGAAAAGTCACGAGGAAAACAAAATAACTCATGACTAACCATGTCCACACACACCTCCCATAAAAAATAATGAATTCTTCTAGTGTAAAAGTTTGTACTTGGTTTTCAGGTGACAGTGCAAGTAACAACATGCAGTTGCCTGCTCAAATACTCCTCCCTCTCCTTTTAATTGTAAGCAGTAAGATTATCCATTATAAACAAATGCTAAGTCATGCTGTGTGTTACACCACAATTCTGGGGATCAAGCTGTCTTTTAGCCTCTGCTCTGAGCGAAAGCAAGTTCGTATTACCCTTAGTCCCACTCAGCCTTGTCCGCCATTAAATATTACAATACATGATAGAACGCATGTAAATGTAACCCTTCTGGAGCTGTCACTCACTGGGATAAAAGGTTCACTGATGTGCCAAATAAACAGGCCCTCAAAGCAGATAAAGTTACACCCATGCTGGAATTGTTACATTCCCCTCTCAGGTTGCCAGTAACAGCAGATTTCATTACGGTGTGCTGCCACATTAAATAGCCAGTTCCAAATATCCTGCCTTCTATATTGAATAATTACTTATTCACTGAAAGGATAAAAAGAAGAGTTATGAATGGGCCTTTTGTCAACAGTGAAGCAGGAAACAGCTGACATATGGTATATGTTACATATGTGGCAATACTCAGCTTGGTTTGTACTCACACAGAAAACTGTAATGCAAATTGTACCTTGATATTTCTATAATCTATATTCTATTTTGATCTTTGAAATAATGAAAAGCACATTACCATGCTAACAATCAATATTAGCTGAAGTTGTTACTTTTGAGGGCCTTTAAGAACTCATTTATCTTTTAATTTTAATTCCACTCAGATTGTGTTTTCAGAGGTAAAAATACACAGAATTCTAAGATGATACCACACCACTAATACTTCACTGTTCATACTAAGCCTTTGTTTAGTTTGCCAAATAAAAGTCATTTGTCCAAATATTTTTCTATCAAGAATTGTTCTAACACCACAAAAACGCACTTCAAATAAATATATATATATAAACATGAACAGAAGGTTCTTCTATGATGGGTTTAAAAACCCCATGTATTTCCTTTTTATGTAAAGAATTTAAAGTGTTACATAAAAGGCTTATAAATTATAGCATTTTACAGGCTACCTTAACTTTTTCTTAAACTGTGAAATTGGTATACTACCAGCTTTAAGACGTACTTCAGCAAATATTCCAGGTTTTTTAAAAATTACCTTTAACTAAAAAAACCCCACAACAAACAAAACAAGAAACCTAACACAAAAATTGTAAACTCAAGACTGATTTTATAGTAACTAGTAACAGTATAAAACCGCTTGCAGTACTCATAACATTCCTAAAAGCCACAGACAACGTCAGCCCAAAATACATAAAAATAAATCAATAAAACCTTTTAGAAGATCCTTTACGGTGGAGATACTTTAAGAAACTGGTTAAAACACAATCTACAAGTTGGGTTCTTCATGTTACTTGCACATTATATTTAAGTGTATCAGCTAGCACTGAAATTGTTATCCATTAGAAAAATGGTTTGGTCAGATTTAAATATTACTGAAACAAAACTATTTTAATTGTATATTCCTCTGAAAATAATTTAGTATTGATATCACACAGTAAAATCTAACATGGTGTTAATTTCCCATTACTACAGGAAAAGGAATGAGAATAGTCTTCAGCTCAACAAAAAGAAAACTCCAATATGGCAGTTTCCATGGCCGTGTTGCCTCATAAAGTACAATAGTCTAGACTCGTAACAGAGATACTGGCTATACTAAAGTAAAATTAGAAAGTGTTTCAAATTCTTTATGAAAGGGTGGGAGAGCTGAGTAGAAGTAATTAAGACAATAGAAAACTATTTCATAAAACTCTCTAGCTTCGGAACTGAACCTGTTTTCGGCTGTTCGGAACTGAAATAGAGATCTTCATTTGGGAGAGGGGAGAAAAAAAGACACTCCTTTACTTTCTGCAGTAATCAGAAACATCCAGTAACAGATGCTGTTAGAGATCAGATAGCAGGCTATATGCTCCTTAGGCTAATCCAGCTTGTTTTCACTTCTGTTCAGGGGTTAGATAAAACAGCCTATCACATCAATATTTATATGGCAAAAACGTGGAAGTCCGATTAAAAAAGGAATAATCAAGTCCACCAACCTGTCCTACGTGTAAAATAGAGCTAAACAAACACTGAGGCTATGATCTTTGAAACACAAAGAGATAAGAGGAGTTCTTCATATCTTCATCTACATTTCCTGGTTACAAAGCCATTTAAATGATACAGCAGTGAATACCTCTTGTGTGAAATATCACACAAGCACAATCTAGTAAGATATCAGCAGTGACATTACCAGAGCTTTTCAACTATTCCTTTATAAGCTCTCAGAAAGCAGAGCATTCTGCTGCTGCTGCAGCCTCTTGATTAAAGTACACAAAGCAGCTGTTTATCCTCTCACAGTAACCAGCAGGTGAACCCGGTTCAATATTTATCACAGGCTTTCACAGATCACTGCTAACCAAGCAAACGTTTTAATTAAGCTGGAACTTGCTTCAAAGAGCTCATTCAAAATGTCAATCAGCGGGAAAAGGATCAGATACGGTGTCAGGTGAGAGCGTGTAATACAAATCCACAACTTTCTTCATCCCATCGTGGTAAATTAGCCTATTCTGGAGTCCAGACCCTGATTGTAACAGGCTGCCAGTCTCCTGGAATGTGTAACAGAAGTCACTCAAACTCCATTGTGAAGGTTGTAAGCAATATGTTAAACTGCAATGGGCTAGCACATTAAGACAGATTCTTTTCACAGTTGTTTTTTGATACCCCAAGTGTTTGTTACACTACTCTCCATTTACTGTTTACTTTTTTTACCTAGTATAAATGGGGATTCCTTAACCCAGCTGCCCTAGTTTCTCAGACCGTATGCTTTGACAGAAGTAATCGAGAGTACAGTACAGGTATAGTTTCTCATCTAACCTCACACCAGAACTGCCCTCTGTTGTAAGAATTAACAGCAGAAGGACAGAAATGGATTACCAGGCCCTGGACTGAAAGCAGCCAAGAACAGGCAGTCACCTTGGGTGAAGATCCTCACCCACTGGCTCTACAGGTGTTTGGATGCAGCAACACTGGGCAGAACCTCTCACGCTCTTACAACCACCAACCCATTCCCTCTTTTGGGGCTATAAAAAGGACTTGACAAGAAACTAAATTTGCTTTAAGCACAGGATTGTCTACAATCTGTCTACAGTAAACACAATTGTCAATTGTCTACAGTAAAACACAAGTTATACAGCAGCAGGATTATCCCATTGATTAAAAAAAAAATTGTATCATCCTAAATACATAGTCAGCTATAACCTCAGCTGACTTTAGTGCATAAATTACATTAGAACATGCTGTAATGCTCTTCATATCTTAAACCAGACTTAGTTAAGACACAGCACTACTAATGACAAATAAAGCATTACTTAATATCGTATCTCAGTATCAGGTAAGTTCTCATCAGCTGAAGTAAAAGTTCATCACAGGAAAAAAATGCCTTCTTTCATTCTTATGAAGAAAATTTAACAGAAATAAACACTTTTATTTTGTAGGTTACTTCATACTAAAGAAGCAGTGAACAGTAAACCTTTAAACCTTGAATGGTATATTGTACCATCTATCTGCAAAATCAGACCCACGATAGCACATTATAAACACACACAGGTACAGTTCAACTACTGTTGCAAAAATGAAGAGTTTTCTTCGAAAATCAGACTATGATTCAGTATTTTATTATTTAATAGTTGATCCATAAAATATTTAGTTTTCTTCACTACATGAAATCACTAGAAGTTGTAAATCAAGTTTTTACAATACCTAGACCAAAGCATCAAAGCAAATTTTGCAATGATGGAAGGAAAAGTGGTTTTTATTTGAAAATCAACAGCACACTCTGCTGGCCTTTGTATTTCAAACTACCAATAGAAGTTCAGCGGCACAAAGCATTTCAAATCCTACTCAAAAAAATCAATGGAGCTTTCAAAAACTAATAAAATTTATTTCCACTGAATGACCTAGAACACAGATTCACTTTTGTCAAGAAAAGATCTAGCTCCTAATGTCTTAAAGTAAAATCAAAGCTTTTGGCTTCTTTTGTATTTATAAAGATATAGTATACTGGAAAACAGCTCCTGAAGTTGAAACATGCTGATTAAAATAAAAGCTACTTCAGGGCATACAAAGAGCCAAGAGCTGTTGGAAGAGGTGAAAAGAGAATTGAAATGCTTGTTGAAATCGAGCGTATTTCCAAACATGCATAAAACGCCCTGTACTTAGCAGTCAAGTTACCTACAGATGGGTATTACCATAAAAAAAACATTAAAAATATTGTAAAGGAAGAGTGTTCTTTGCCTTTTGAAAGAAGAAAGTAGACTTCTGTACTGAAGTAATAAAAGGTCAGGCCTCATTCCTCTCTTTTACTTGTCTCTTTTTACAAGTTCATAGCATGCTCCTATTTTTTAGTACTGACAAGCATTTGTGGGAACTACATCACTAACATCATTTGGCACCTGACATTAATCTCTCTATTGCCTCAGATTTCTTCTTCTACTGGTTTTGCTTCAAATGTCTCTGTAAACTGTAAGATTCAAACGCCAAGAAATGCAGAAAATACCTAGCAGAAAGCTGCAGAAACAGCTTCATATTTGTATTTTAACTTCTTATGTGATACTGCTATGGAAGCTAGTAATTTTAAAAAATAAAAAAAAACAAACCCAACCACAAACCCCAAAACATAAATCTATCACAGTTAATACACAGGTTTTCTTGATAATCGAGTGCAATATTTACTAGTCATTTTTTGTTAGAATATATTGTAACAATCAGCTCCACCTTTGTTCATACTACTTTTTTAAGGTCTAAAAGGAACATGTCAATATTAAATGCTGTCTTTCGTTTACTCCCTATGCCACAAAACAATGAGCAGCAAGTTGATCAAAATCTACAAACTCCGATGTCACTGAATTTCCATGGTCCCAGTTTCAACCTTTTCCATAATGTCATAAATCTACTGTAGATTGGAACATATCACACAAATTTTATATCTGCTGTACAACTGCTATAATTTATTGAAAGTCTACATGCTAAAGTGCTGGGCCAGATTCTGTGCTACTGGAGAGACGCGGTGTAAAAGAGTTTAACCCACTATTCAGAAGAACAGCTTTCACAGGAATAATTTACATTTTGCACACACTGTGGTTAGTACCATGAGGAGTAAAAGTCACCACAGTTCTCACTACTGGCAGTAAGAATATATTACGTTAAAGCAATTTACATACTTGGCAATCTTTACATTAAGCTGTAATGCAGCCAGAGGTACAATGTTTTCTGAAACTATATTAACAAGCTTATTTCATGCATAATCTCTTTGCAGGAAAATATTTTTTTTAAATTGCTCTGGAACTAACAATCAGTCCTGATGTAAAAGATATTACTATATTACTTACTGTTTGGGGAGAAAAAGAAGTGGTTTTCACACTTTTTTCAGAGGGAACAGTCAGCTCTCCATTTTTTCTCTGATTATAAACATCTAAAGCATCAACTAGCTGCACTCCTTTTGCAAAACAATGCCGTTTTCTAGCCTGCTAGGGAAAAGAGTACAGTGTTCAAACGCACTGCACAGGAATACGTGCTTACACTGGCAGTGATTTTGCTTTGACTGCCTTCCCACAGTCTGTTACAGTAACACAGTGCATCAGTAGTGTTTGTTAACAGTTTAACCAAATCTAACCCTCACAAATATCATTTAGGAAAAGCCAGAAAGTTTTAATTTAAAACCTCAGTAACAAGAAGAAGAATCTGCAAATATTGCTGAGCTTTTCTTCTTTAATTTTCCACTGTTAAAAGACTGACATAATACTTTATAGGTATAAGCAGAGAGCTTCCGTAACTAAAACAAGAAATAAATGCAAGCCATATTGATCTAAAACCTTGCAGTAAAGTAACCATCTGAGCAATGCTCTAAAGCAACGTGAAGTCCATTACAGTGCAGGTCTGAATACAAGTACTAAGTCATGTGATACCAATATTGACACGGATGAAAACATTACAGAAATATCTCACTCCACATTATCAGGCCAGAGATAACAACATCTGACAGGACATAAAATGGAACTCTAATGCATTCAGAGTATTATTTGTATTTCTAATACATATTTCCAAGAGCATGTTCAATTCTAGAATCTCATACTTTGACTTAATATTACAGATCAACTGAGGATAAGTATGTTTTGAGGATATTTGGTGTTTAAATATGCAAGATGTAATTTAGGACATGGTATTATTAACAATTCAGTGCAACAATGGACTCCTTTGTAACAAGTAACAATAACATGGAACAAAAACCTGTCAATCTAAACTATGACTGTGACATTACTCAACTATTCTCTGTGCCCTTCTCTGAAATGTTGATTGGTGTTTGACAGCTTTGTGGAGCTATGCCTGGATTATTTTACTGCCAAGAAACTTTGCTCACCTGCTGCTCCGTTTCTAAAGGACGAATCCTTTTCCTGTCTACTTGAAAATCATTGTCACGCAGTGATAACCTTTTTTTGGCTGCCAATTTCGAAGCTAGCTTTTCATTTTCCTTACGTTCTGTAATTAAACAGAAAATAGAAAGGTGTGTCCATCACTAGGAATGCATTAAATTGGGGCAACATTTTAAAAATAGAATTTACTATAAATACACATGATGTAGGAAAGATTATTTCTAGACCCATTAACCATTATTTCCACAGAGATTTGCATGCAAGGCAGAATTGTCTAAGACTCTACTATTATGATGATTAAGAAGTCCATGACTTGAAAGCAAAAAAAAAATATTATATCACCAGCGATGTATTTTACTTTCAGAAAAGATTTTTAGCTGTCTATGTATAAAAAGCTACCTTTGCTTGGTAGTGGGCTCCCAGGTTTTATGGAGCTTTGTGTTTCATAATTATTAGAAGAACAAGAAGCACCATGATTCACACTTGTTGCAGCCTCATTGCTCTTTGATTGAGAATGACACATACAGCGACATGGTAGTGATGTCTCTGGCTTTCTGTCTTCCTTTTCACATGACGACGTAAGCAGTGATTTCTCTGAAAGACAGAGACATTTGTCTTCCATTAAAAACTACTCAAGACTAAACATGACAACTAGACTTTCAAACAGGTAAGATGAAAGCTTTTTTTTAGGTTCCAGTTATAAAACTTTGTGTCTCTACAAAGTCTGAACAAGCTACCATCAGAAGAAATGCAGTGCAAATACAGTGCAAATAACTGTAACAATTTGCAGAAGTTAAAAGTACCCCTCTTTTTCAATTGAATCTGCATAACTACAATCCACAAGTTCCAACATCCATATAATTCTCTAAATCCAGCTTAGTGTGACTGTTCATTACTGTTTTATATTGTCAAAAAGGCAATATGTATGTCAGACAAACACCTGGTTAGATTCCTGAAATCAAATATTTAAGGGCTGATAAAAACCAACCACAATAATTAATTAATTAAAATATATTTTGGTAATAAAAATTGGTCAAACAGATATTAAGACAACTTACCATACAGAGACTGCTGCCATGATATTGCAGAACAAAGTAATGCCAAGCTTTTGCCACTTCCTGTAGGGCTCTCCAACAAACAATGTTGCCTGTTATTTAATCCCTTAACAATCTTTAAGGAAAATAATAAGAACAAAATCAGAATTAACGGGGAGGTGAGGGGGAAGAGGATGCCTTTAGTTAATTTCTAAAAATAGATCAGGACACCTGCTGTCTTATGAAAAAAAAAAAAGAAAAGGAAACCCACCCCTCAATCATCTTTCATAATAACAACAGTCAATAAGCCTTAGCTGTATTTCTCTCATGTCTCATTAGCAATGCTCAGATTTACAGGGCTGTGAAATACTTACCTGCTCACAGCAATACCTGATGGAGTTAGCTTGTTTCCTTTAGTCTTACAGAACCAAAACATTCACACCATCCGTTAGACAAGCAAACCACTTGTCCCACAGAAAAGATAAAATGTTTGAAAATGTTAAAATATAATGTGTAATAATTTGTTTTAAAAAATGAAAACTTACTGAAATACTATGTTTTGTTTAGTAGCCAAGATGTTGTACTAAATCATTCTCTCCTTATATACTTGCAAAATTATATAAAATTTTTTAGAATATTTTATTTATTTATTTAATCATATGTTACATAACACAAAAATTGTTTCCTAGCATAGATGTTCACAAATCCAAAACATACTCCAGCATTCCCTAGTCATGGTACAGGTATCACTCTACAGCTCAGAGAACAATTAAGTTATATTACAACTGACAGCATAAGCTCTGAAAACATAAGCTGTTAGTTTAGCGAATGTACATATAAATTCTACTTACAGCATTCATCATAGCAAGTTGTGAAGGGTAAGCCTTGCAAGGGAATATAATCTTCACTCCCCCGATAGTATATTCTGACACATCGGAAGACATTGCCACGTTTTCGTCCCGTTTGCTTCAGGTTTATAACTGCAATAAACCACAGTATTAACAAGTCAACACTAACAACCACACACACCCTGAAACAACGTATAGCAGCAAACAAAAACAAGCAGAAAATAAGCTAAGCAGGTCAGAATATTACCAGAACTGGCATATAGGAATTTATACTACACACTGTCAGTTCAGACTCAGTCCTTTTTTCAAACAGCAAGTTGCCACCATCTGATGAGTAACAGGGGCTTAAATAAATATACGATGAACTGCATGCATAATTTCTATTTCTCAGACTGAGTATTGTTAGGATGAGAACCCAAATCCTTGGGGGGAAAAGTATTTTAGGATATTTAATAAACAAATAGCCAGGTTTTCAATTCTGCAGGTTCATCAGCTTGAACTCAAAGGCATTGGAAGCTACAGAGATACAACTGACAACAGGAGCTTGTACTACTAATTTTATAACGAGAAAATAAAACTAGGCACTGACTTTAGAAGCGGGATTTTTTAAAAACCATTATTTCCACCAGCAGTGATACACCATTCTTTCATGGGAAAATGAGATGTCATTCACTTTATTATTCTGTGAGTATTATCTTGCATTTCTCTCACTCTGGATAATAAAAGTCAAGTTTCCCTAGCATGCTAAAATTTTGAAATCATTGAGTTAACACTTAAGAGACATAGATGGCTTTAAAAAAAAAAAACCGAAGCAAAAAAGGACATTTTTAAAAGATCAATTGTTTCTCAAGAGTATTCTGCACCTACAAAAGAGCAACTTTAAATTGGCTGATTCCCTGGGGCAAATTAACTCACTAACCTGTGTCCTCATCTGACTTTCAATGAGTATAAACACGTACATCAAAAAACCACCAACGCATGGTGTGATTCAGCTTCATCACCAGCTTTCTCGAAAGGAAAAAGAAACCCTAGCAAAAAGAGGTTGCTGATGTGAGTTTACGTCCTACCCCTCCTTCCAAAAACGTAACCGCGCCCCATCAAAGGCTTTTCCCTAAAACATTCCAGGGAGGGTTCGCTTAAAGGAGCTCTGCCCAAAAAAAAGGCGGGGGTAGGTGCGGGAAGGACCCGACACCAAAGCGGGCTGGAGGCAGCATCGGTCCTGGACGCGGAGAGCGGGGAGAGATGCTCCGTCCACGTCTGTTCCGCCCAGCAGCGCCTGTGGACGGACAGGGCCCACTCCCCAGGGAAACCTCAACGCCACGGCGGCCCTGCTCTAGCTCCAGCGCCGCGGAGATCTTTTCCTGCCTCCCCGAGGGCGGGGAGCGCTGGGAAAACCCGCTGTCATTCTCCTGCGCGTGTGCCCAAGCCTACACGGACACACCTAGGCGTTTCCTTTAGCTTCATTTAAGTGGTAGGAACCCCCGAAATGCCACTTTCTTCACTTTCCCCCCTTCCCTCCCACGCCGCGAGTGCCCAGTCCCCTCAGAGCCCCACGGGAGGCAGCGAGCGGCGCCGCAAGGCCGCTCACCTCAGACCACAGCGACCCTCTTCAGCATCCGTTCTTCCCGCCTCCGCCCCGGCACCAATCAGCTGACAGGAAAGGGCCGGGAGACACCAATCAACAAGCGGCAAACTGAACAGCTCCCGCCTTCCACCTCTGCGCTATTGAACCAATTACCAAGGGCCTTGTTACTTTCTGGGTTGGACTTGTTGAGGGGCTGCCGGGCGTTTACCTGAGGGAGAATTCTATCACCAAATACTTCTAATGATTTTATAATTTACCTCGATTTAAGCGTAGCGCACCGAAACCGCGCTCCTGGGAGCTAAAAGCGAATAATTGCTTTTAGTAGGCAGTAGCTTTTAAGCGTAGCCTGGCACAAATGCCCCTGGGGCAGCAGGCCCCGGCACACAGATGCTCAGTGTGTCAGTATAAAGCGCTCGACCCGCATCTTACACTACGTTTTTTTTAAGTTAAATACTACTCCAGCGTATAAAATTACACTTAGAAGTGAGGGGTGGAAAAAAATACATACGTTTATTTACATACTTTACATGAGGATGACAAAAGAACACTTGGCAGGCAGGAGGTGGTAACGGATGGTTGCAGCACACAGGGCACAAACCCAAGTGAGTGTGGCAATTGAGCATGAGCCTTCCTAAATAGCTGTTCAAGTCGCAAGGCTTTCTTAAGGCCACGCTTAAGACTCAAGACTGTTACTTTCTGGAACATAAACTGGTTTTAATTGAAAACTATTTTACTTATTTAAGGACCCTGGATGCTGTCATTTAAGAAAAGAGCCAAGTGGTGGACTGACAAACTCAGCAGTTCACGTGAGTTGAAGCACTACACTTGCTTCTGGCAAAACAGCCAAACCTTCATTTTCTTTAGCTGCCATAAAAGCATGCGCTGCCTCACATAAAATCTTGTGCAACTGGCAAGAAACTCCCAAATATGTCATCACACACACCCTTCTGCAGTGCCACAATACACATCTGTCGAGGATAAATCCAGTAGCTTTTGTATGTGAAAAAACCACCAGCTTCGTGCATGAAGCACAAAGGATTCATCTTTCCTGGCTGCTGAGCTGCTCGTAACCACCTGGGTATGGCTGAAATCCATCACTCCTTTCATTATGGGAAAATTTAGCTTCTGTCCAAGTCAGCCTCAACACTTGTTTCTTTTTTAATCTTTTTCCTGATGACAGCTTAAGATGCCTTTGCACTTATTTCTTGAAATCCTTCTCATATTTTTAACTAAACCATCCGAGGTGCATTAAAATACGTATTTTTTCAAAATCACATTTATACAACTCATTTTGTATTACTAGTTGGGGTTTTTTTTAAAGACACTTTTAGACCAGCTTCAAACTTCTACTGAAGGCTGGCTGATTTTTAAATGAAGTTCCCGGTCTTACGAACTGAAACTTTCACCAATGGTTTGAAACACAAATTTAAAGTTAGAGCATTTTCTTCATGCTTAGTGTGCTGGTGCAAGTTACACCACTTTTTCTGGCCTTCCTTGGGAGTATTTTATTTTGTCCTGTGCTGCAAGGCTCTGGAACAGTACTTCATTTAACTTCAGCAAAGCGCTTCAATCGCAGATGCTTCTTACCCATCATTTTGCTCTTTGCGCAACAACTGAAGTCTTCACTTTTCAGAGTGTTATAAAACCCTTTTGGGTTTGTTGCTGCATCACTTCAGAAACCGAGCAAGCCTGAATATCAGCCTTGGTTTCACTGGAAATTATTCACCAACCCCATTTGCCTCAAAAATTTTCACTGGAAGCAACGTAAACCTTTTATAAAGAATTCTTCTCAGCTGGAACTGAATCAAATGAGTGAAAACCAAGGACTTCTAGTGCTCCAGTTCCTCAATCCACTTTCACAGCTTTCTCCAAATTCACACACCCCAGACCACAGGACTAGCCATGGTACAGTTTCATTTGCCCTCTTCCTAAACCCCACTTACACTCATGTTAATTATTTCAATGATAGTGTTTTCAACACACTGGCATAGCCGAACATCAGGGTCCATGCTCGCAATGTCCCTTGAACAACTTTTGCTAGATGGATCTTTACAAAGTCCTGACGCTTCATGTGGTTTCTCCTTTAGTTGCTGGAGACCTGGAAAATTAAGCAAAAGAAGAAAAGTACATCTAAGTATTTTTGAACCCATAACACAAACACTTGTGCTATGAACTTGCAAATTTGAGCCATCACTATTTTATGCACCAGGCTTAACTCCAGAGTATTTCTAGAGACACACCACAACATTTCTCTTTCATTTACCTATGTCTGACTCTTTTAGGATTCTTTTTCAATTCCCTCTTACTTCTTTTAACATAAATATCTTAGCATAGATGGAATCAGGGAACCTTTTGTCTTTAGACAAAAAAAGAGACAAAAAACATGTTCAAGATCAACTGCTAAACAGTTAATCATTGTTCACACAATCCCTATATATTTAACCAACCATGCTGTGTCATGAGTAAGACTTGAGGTAGCTCATTTGACTTTGCATTTCCCACAGATTAGGAAGATTTATATGGCTGTTAATGCTTCTGTGAGGGGTTGAAATGTCCTTGTGTTCTCAGAAGGCAGTGGTCTTTGCTCACATAGCTCAGGCTTAGACGTCAGTGGTAAATTCTATGCACTGCACTTGCATGCAGGGATACATCTTGAAATGACACAAGCAAGGAAATAAAACAGAAGGCAGGCACCACAAAGTTTAATAAAATGGGTACTTCCAGACCCTGTAAACTCTTTCCTCCTGTCCAGTGATTCCACCTACCACTGTTCCTGGTGGTGTTCATGGGACACAAGCAGTAGATTTCATACTGCATTCCAACTGCACTCAAACTTTTGAAACATTAACACACTTTTCTCCCCAAGACAGTGACGTTCCTTTTGAAATACAAAGTCCTTTACTTACGTGTAATAATTGGGTCGAAGTCTCTTGTCTGTGTAGCAACATCCGAGGCACAAACTTGTCCTATTTGTATCAGCAGAGACATAATATCCTCATACAAAGGAGGAAAGGCTTGACAGAATGACACCAAACATGGTAGGGTTGGCATAAAAAAAGCGTAGCGCTTCGACTGGGTTAAAACTATCAAGGAAAAAGAAATGGTAAAGTAAAAAGGAATTACTAAACAAATCCAATCCAGAATTGTTGTTACAACTGTAATTAACACAGTGGTGTTTAGACAAAACTGCATTCAGCCTAGAGAAGTAATTCTAATTTACCTAACAATGTATTTAGGGGCTGCCGGAGTGCTTACCTGTGAGCAGGGTTCCCATCACATTGATAGCCAAACGAGCCACGCTGAGAGATTTCGGTAGTGCGTACTGGATACACAAAAATGAAAGTAACTGGATGGCAAATATCTGTTCATCAGGGGAAAGGCAAAAGAGAAATAAGCACTAAGTTACAAATTGCTTTGCACTTTCTATCCAAAGTTCTTCACGTAGCTTAGGAGTACATTTTTAAGTGATCCTTTTAATTTCTCCCTGTAACCAACACTACATAGAGTGATTCCAAACCAGATGACCATACAGTACCTGTTTTTCAAGTTCAGGCTGGGCAATGAGCTCTGGTATGAAATCCAGACAGATGTGCATCGATGGAATCCCCGCCACTGTCAGTGCCAGAAGTTCACATGGATAACCCTGTGTGATGTAGAGGTGGTTTAAAACTTCTGATTCAATGAAGATTTAAAATAGATTTGCATTAATGCTTCCCCCCACCCCCATAAAAAACTAATATACTAGTAAATCTCTTTTGTTCAGAATTATAAGCAACAGGCTATGTCTCGAAGCAACATGAGGCAGGCTGGGTGACAAACCCCAGAGTCTGAATCAGTTCTTAATCCTCAATACTCAAGGTATTATTTGCAGATACACTCCGCCTCCACTCCCCAAACTAAAACAACCTGCACTGGTCCCTTCCTGCTATGTCCTTCCCCTGCATTCCAACCTTCAACATACTTTCTTATTTCATGACCGCACCATGATGACTGTTTTAGTTACTTAATCAGTTTGAGGTCAAGGCAAATCAACTCCTTTTAAAGAGACTGGCAATGAGCAATTTAACACACACTAAAAACCACATATCTATGTTAAGAAATTTGCTAATCTTTCCCCTCGTCTTTTTTTGAAGGCTTTGGCAGGGGCAACCTTTCTCTTTCCACTCTAAAGAAATAAACTCTGCACTAATCAAAAGGAAAGGGAAGAGGTTTACATTCAAAGCCAAATTGCAGATTTGAATAATGGGTATACTAATTTAAAAACATGGCCAGAAAAAGGGAACCCACAGAAGATGTGGAACAAGTAATTAGATGATTAGGCCAGTTTTCCTTGGCTTAGAACAGACATGCTATTTTTGTATAAAAAAGAGCAGAGGCACAAACAAAGCATGTGTTTAATCATGAGGAACATAGTGTAGGTGTTCCTTTCTCAGCTCCAACCCAGAGTCCAAGCACTGAAAAACGGAGGAAATGTAGGGACTGCAAATTTGGCAAGATGGGAAGCAGAGAAGCAGGCCATTGTAACTTCTGAAGAAGACAGCAGCCACATCCAGCATCCTTTAATCACTTCATTTGGCTCTTTCTTAACCAGAGAAACCACGAAAGGACAAAAATAGTGCAAAGCAGACCTGGAAATGGACTAGTTTGACGATGTTGGGATCAGCTATATACATCTGATGCAGCAGACAGCAGATCAGACACTGGACCTCTCGGAGATTACACAGCAAGCTATCTTCTTCCTCTAGTTCAGGACTTGTAGGGGCTGTGGTACTATGAACGCTCTTTAGCAGACTGTGGGTATTACTACTCTGGGCTTTCTCCTCTTCTGTAGGTAAGCAGATCTCCAGAAGAATCTGCACAGCAGCACTGTCCTGTGAAGAAAATAAGCAACAGACCATGCATAAAAGCCCCAAATGAAATCAAAGAAATCAAATATGCAGTAAGGTATCTAGAAATTCTAGCTATAGATTTTTTTTATATAGAATAAAAACTCACTTCAAGAATCACAAATTCCGTATAACATTAATTAGACTCTCTGTGAAACAGGATCACTCAAGAGTTCCCATAACATCAAGCTAAGTAAGTTAGCCATTCTTCAGCCTCACACTTTATGTTAGCAGCTTCTCTCCAATAACATGATTCAAATGATCACACACAGGGCTGACATTTATTTATGTTTTACTGCTACAGGAGGAGCCTCTGGGTGACACAAGCAACAAGGCAAAAGGGCTAGAAAGCAAAACCCTTCTGTTCTAACAGAACATAACCACAGCAGTTAACCATCTTAAATATTTTTGGTCTTCTGTTTTCTAATCTGGATACAGAGATGGTTTTCTTCATTATGGTAGCAGAAGTCAGTATAAAAAAGAAGTTAAAGCGTCTCCTTCTTTTAAATTCCTGCTTTTGTATTTCTGTTTTATCATTGCCTTCCCTCACATCATTTAATAGGCATTTCTTCCCCCTTACCTGAGCAGCAAGCAATGCATTTTTTAGTTCTTCCCTTGTAACTTCTGGGGCCTCTGGACCCATTGCGTTGTTTTGGGATGGCCTTATGTCCTGCTCTGCTGTTTCTTTTAGGTGAGCATTAAGGTAAGCTTTTGAAGCAAGAAGATATCCATTCAACATATGCAAAGTTATATCCATCAGAGGAGGACTCCTGAGATAAAATGAGATAAAATAAAAGCATTGCAGTAGGCAGAACAATAAGACACTAATGCAAAGAAACTAAAAGCACTCCTCAAAGGCTCCTGTGGTTGTACTCTGGTTCACAGTAAAACTGTTTCCCCTAAACCAGCAGAGCACTAAAGGTCACAATTCCTTCTGCTGCCCTGCTAGGCAGCCCTGCTTTTCTCACATGCACACGTGTGTGCACACACTCTGCAAAACTCGAGGAAGAAACTCATTTCTGATGAATCCAAAAAGTGTTGGCTGTACATGAAGTCAGGGAAAACAATTATCTGAACAATGGGGGGAAATGAGGCAGACAAGCTCTGATCTGCTTCCACAACACTATGATGGCAGTTTTCAGATCACATGGTGTTATAAATGTCCCTAAGAGTTCTAGAAACAGAGGATTATCAATTTGCATCCAGGACTGAAGGGACATACATTCATAAATTTCACCTACGGGTTGGGGATTAAAGATGTCATCAATAGAAGCTTGAAGCCTGGGAGAGTTGTAGCAAGTCAAATGAAAATTGGATTCATAGCTCAACTGCTGAAAGTCGAGGAGCGACAGATGCATACAAACAAGGACGGAAGAACAAATCAAGCTGACTATTAGCCATTCATTAGGAACAAAAGGATAATACAGAAAGGCAAAAATATAAACACCAAGTGACAGCAAACATGAAAAAGAATACACAAGGAAGAAACCTAGGGGCTGAAGCGCATTTAAAATGATTAACTGTATCTTTTTTAGAGTAACATGCAATTTTCTTCATTACTGTGACAAAGCAAAGATATAATTTACAAATTTTGACTTACTGTTTATTTCACATTCTCCTTAAAATACTGCCCATTGCTATCAGCTGTCATCATTTTCACTACTAAAATTCTCTGCATTGGAGCCATAAAGTGGCATTACCTCCTCTGTCATCACTGACATCTAGAGGAACTAATTTCTAAGTATGACTAAAAGACTTTCTTGGGAAGTCAAACAAATCTACCTTTGTCATATCCATCAAGCACCCACTGTCAGAAACTGCTAC
The DNA here is from genome assembly GCA_022605575.1 of Laterallus jamaicensis coturniculus. Classification (NCBI taxonomy): domain Eukaryota; kingdom Metazoa; phylum Chordata; class Aves; order Gruiformes; family Rallidae; genus Laterallus; species Laterallus jamaicensis. Next base: position 3,801,674 of record JAKCOX010000025.1, on the reverse strand, counting down.
CCAAAAAGAGGGAATACCTACAGGCCCATGAGGGATGGCAAAAACCAGCGTGCAGTGGAAGGATGTTACAGCTACATCCTCACCCACCACCTCCCTCCGTGGCAGCAGCCATTTTAAGTGTGCTGCCATGACTATTTAGAACAAATTCAAACACAAATCTAAAATGGATGATCAATGTACAGATCCCAAAGTTTCTCAAACACAGAAGAGTGTAAGGTTGTCCAACAGACACTTGGCTGGACAGGGTGACATGCTGAAACAGCCTGCCCAGCTCACTCATCCTCCAACCAATACAAAAGTGCAAAAAAGATAGAATTTACAAGCTCATACAATTAGTTTGGAAATATCTTTTCAAGTACTGAAAGCTTTTAGAATGTTTCTGTGAGACACTGTGATGTTTAGCCTGCACAATGTATCAATGGAAGCACCATAGAACAAAAAAGCTAAAGGAGGGAGACACTTACCTATGAACTCTCTGATCACATCTCAGTACAATCAGAGGATCAATCATCAGATCATTCTGAGTGTATTTCTGCTGTCGGACTATTTTGGCTGAAGGCTGCAGAGCATTAACAGTCATTACCCACAACCTAAAATGAGATTATTTTTATGATTTTTTTAATAGATAATCCATATAAGAAAACAGACCACACAAGCATCTGGATACTCCTGTATCTTGTTAGCTTTTTCTAGGCATACCGAGGAGCCCACACTTCATTTGCAGCCCTTGAAGTTAACCAAGATAGATTTAACTTAGATTCAATTACAGCAACCAAACTGTTTTCACTGCAACACAGCATCTTCTTCCTCAGAAAAGGCATGTTCTTATGGGAATGAGTTTGTGGTTCTTCAGTAATTCATCATAAACAATGTATGCTACAAAACCAAACTCCTACAGTTTAAGTGAACCAGTGACGTCCTTTCCCTGGAGAACAAGCACCACCTTCCTTTTAAATACTTACTTTTAGTATTTCCAACAAAGCAACAAAGAATGCAACTCCAGCACATTCTATTCCAGTTTCCAGTCAAAGGCATGATGTTGTTATTCTTGAAACACAAAGTGGGATTCCTTCTATCTGCAGCAACCACCGTAACAGCATTTTGAACCTACCTTCTTGGCATCACAGTGTTAAGAACCATCCAAAGTTTATTGACGGTCTGAAGAATCCTCCGAGGGACCCCAGCGTTCAGCAAGAGATTCATATTTGATGTCAATACCTCTGCATATGGGATCAGTTCACCAGCTGAGAGAAGTGTCAAGTGTTCTAAGATCTGCATCAGCTGGGTGTGATTTCCAGGCAGCATGGAAAATGCTAAAAATAAAGACAGTGGGGTCTTGGTAACACTGGATTTCTGACATTTTTCTCTGACTCCTTGACCTGAAGACTCATGTATCAACAAGTCTGCAGCAGAACATTTTCATTATACAAATGTAGTACGCTCAAACAAATTAAATGGTTACACACCCTCAAACCCACCATACTCCAACTGATTTGGAGAGTTATTTACCTTCCTGGAGCTGTTTGGGAGAGTGATTCTTTGCAATGTTAGTAAGAAGCATCCTCCTCAGTAAGACATCAGTGCCCGTGATCTGTTCCTCACAGATCCAGTCTTCCACGATGCAGAGGTGAGGATAGTTCGTTGCAAGAAGGCGTAACAGCGCAGAATGCAAACCTTTCAGGGAGAGCAGGAAAACACACACCTTGGGTTCAAGTATTTGCATCTTTCACCTGAACATATTTATGCTTATCAACACCAGAGTTTAACCAATTCACTGCCAAGAAGTTCAAGGAGCTTGCATGGTTATAGCTTGATGTTCTAACTGCATTACAAACGAGAAGCTACCTTGTGGAAAGGTGGGAGGACCCTACAGTAACTCTTAAATTCAGTCTGGAATTCCCAGGCAATTCCTACTCTAAAACCTACCTGAGGTAGGTAAAACCTACTCTAAAAAGAACCTCCTTGCTCAAACTTTCACTATTACTCCTCTAACAAATCTGTAATCTCACTGGTTACTACTGAGAGATTTTAAAACAAAGGATGGCCCACTGTGAAAGAGACAACAGCCACGGGTCTGGAAATGCAGCGTCCTGTCTTCAGGCATGTTAGGGTCTCCACACAGCCCTACCTCCCAGTTCCTGCTGCAGTCCTTGCGCCTGTCGGATGAGGTATTTGATTGGAATCTGATCCATCAGTGCTGATGAGTAAGACTTGGGTTTTTTCTGCATGGCAGCTGTAAGTGAACAGGACAAGATGTAATAGTAACATGTAACAGTTACAGCTAGAAAAAAGTATTTCCCCAACTGAATCAATAATGAAAATGTAAAGCATTTGTCTATATTATCTGGGTAAAACAGAGAAAATCCCAAATAACACACCTGATGACTGCTGGGAGTTTTGCACCCTAAAAAGGGCTTAAATACTTCTTTTCCCTGAAATTAAACTCCATCAATAAACCATACAACATTCTTTCAGAACTGATTGAAAGTTTCATCTTCAAAGGCAAAATGGGTTCACTCAGTATTGTAAACTATAAGATTGCAAATGCAAAGTAACGCATGTGGAAGTTTGGAGGCACATGAATAAATGAAGACCTGAAGTAATTAGGAAGTCTTTGTGAATTAGTGCTGTATTTATTAGGTGGTCACAAACATTTCTATAAGTGTTTGGCCAGCTTGGACCTTTTTTAATCTGGAAAACAAATTCCTCAACTACAGAAATTTAGCAGAAATATGATCTCCTGAATTTCTACATCAACGCTGTATCTATCACAAGAAGCTAAACTTTTTATGCTGTGCTTGATTTTGACAGCAACATCAATTTTGGTTATTCTAAGAACTTCTCTCTTTCCATCTAATTTTCAGTTAAACTGTTTTCCACCAATGCACTCCCGTTACCTAGTATCTTTGTGTTTGCCAGAAGTGCTTCTTCGTACGACAGGACATAGTAGAGGACAAGCAATTGTGTTGTGATGCTGTATCGTTGAGTAAGACGAGTATTTTCTCCCTGTACAAAAAAAGCCATACAAAGGTCATGTTGCATCCCTGATTCTTGAGAATATAAATTCAGTTTTACCTACAAATATGCAGAAAGACGGGGCAGTAAGCCTGATCTAAACACACTGAGCCATATGAGATACAAGCCCAAAGTTGCAGGGAATATTTTTCTTCTCCTCCTTCATTTTTAAAATGAGCTTCAAATTTAAAATGTATTTTTGATATCTTGGGACACTAATAAGGAGTAATCCCAGGACTGCGAAGCAAGTCAGTGCTTGCCACTCATTCTACATGTGTCCAAGTTACCACTCTCTACTTCCATCAAAATGCAAATGCTGCTTTCAAAACCAGCTAAAGCCCTTCAGTTAAGTATTATTTTAAACTATCAAGATCAGTCCAAAAACTACAAATCCCATATAATCACCTGCACTTTTCAACCCATGAAGGGCTTTTCTTGCACTTTTAACAGCATGAATTGATGAGCTTCCAAGGAAAAGGGCAAAACCAGGGACAAATAACAGTCCTCCTAAAAACCTGAGTAGTACTAACAAGATTCACTTCAACCACCCCTGTAAGCAGAAGGCAGTTTACAAAGTAACTTCCAAATCCACATGAAGCATACACACCAAGTACTGAACCACACGTCCACATTAAAGGACATGAAAGAAGCAAACAAATCACTTACCCCTGAGAGTCCTTGAAACACATTCAGTATCTCCTGCTCCGTGACAGGCTGATTTGTGGCCTCTGGGTTGGATTTAGATGCAGGAGTAAGGATGGAGTTAATGTAGACATCAATAAGAGGAAGCAGCTGAGGATGGAGCGGAGTGGTGGTTTCACAGAGCTGCCGATAGATCCAGTCCTAAACAAAACCACACCAGCACACAGTTCACTTTCAAAGCTGGAAGGCAAGTTACTTTTTTTTATCTGCAAGTATATCCCCTTTTAACTAATTACCAAAATATAACTGAGTGTGGTTTTGGAACGTCTAAGAGTAGATCTAAGTCGGGCCTGGTCTCACATCATGTATCATGGACCCTGCTCTGCAGAGACCCACCAAAAAAATTTATCATGGCTGGGAACATCACTGACTATGATTTTATTAAGGGCAGATGGGAGGAGAGCTAACTTTCTTAGTATTCTTAACTTCACTAAGTTGTGGTCTATGCATTAGAGAGCTAAAACTGGATACCCTAACTTCATACAGTGTTCCTTCTTAAATTTCAGGGTAACAGGCTGTAAAATTCATCAAGAATTCTGTTCCTGTAACTAGACCAAAAAACCCACCTGCAAAACCTAGTTAACACTCAGAATTGTGAGGAGAAATGAAATGAAGGTCATACCTTAATGGATACTTTGTGTTTGGTGAACGATCGACTTTTTAAAAGCTGATAAATGCAGTGAATAGGTAAGAACCCGGTGATGTTGGCACTGAGACTGCCTGTAACAGGCACGCGAACTGCGTGAGCCGTAACAACCTAAAGGAGAGTTACAATCAACAAGAAAAATACCACAGATACTCAATTTATCACAGCATACAAGCACAAGGTGACCAGGTGGCACTGCTACATTCTTTCTGGCACTTACTGTTGGTTGGTTAGGAACTGAAGAACATTCTGATGTCGTTTAATACAGTGTAAACCTGTAGCACACTTATTACATTTGTGAATGATTTCCTGCTACTGCAAAAAATACCAGAGTGGAGAGTTTTTCTCCTTTGTTTCCCCATTATTTAAAAATGCCATAATCAGATCAGAGTACAAAAAGAGCAAGCCAAGGCTCTTCAGTCCCAGCAGGGCTTTAATTCTTCTTGTAGGTCAAGCTGAAGTAATTACAGAAGAAAGAAAAATAAAAGTGGGGTAGGGGGAGACCCCAGACTTAAGTTTAAAATACCTGTTCAGTGAAAATCTCCTGTGTGAAGATTGTCTTCATCCTGCTGAGTGAGCTGGGCTTAATAACAATCTGAAAAAAAGAACAAAATCATTGTCATCTCAAGTCCTAGCTTTCTTTAAAATAAGTACTGCACATTTATTTTATGAACTGTTAACTTTTAACCTTTTTAAACTGTCCTTCACTGGGATACCAGGAAAACATTCACATACATACTTCAAATAAAACCAAAATTATTTTCAAATATCCCAAGTTCATCACTCCACATCTTCCTTATCCTAAAAACTACCTACTCAGCTTTCACATTTGATGAGACTCTTTTTCACAACAGTAAATTGAAGGTGAATGTCCCTCAGTAAACTTCAGAAATTAATTCTTACACATAAAGATATTGCTTTAAACTATTTAAAATTAAAAGTTTGCAGCTCAGTTTTGAAAGCACTTTAGTCAGTCTTCTAAAAAAGTTCAATTCTTGCAAATAAGGATTTCACCAAGCCAATACACTCTGAAGATCCTTTCATCCCAACACTCCTCTGTACTCAGAAGTACGCAGAGTTCATGGTTTTTCTCAAGGAACTAACACAGTTTCTCACCCATTTTTTACCTTTACATTTGCTTTAAGTATACTAGCAAAATTAAAGTTCTTTATATCAAAAATAAAGTAAATTCAAGAGTACAACTACACAGCAAATAGGTCATTTTAATAGAGAATTGTATGTGCTAGGAAGAGTTTAGGATTTACCTTCATTCCCAAGGTGGAGCAGACCAAGTCAATGATCGCGCTGAGCTGATTGCTATGGAAATACATGGCTACCAAGAGAAGCATCTCTCCAAAAGAAGCAGACACACCAGAAATGCTAATGATAACAAAGGAAGAGTTAGTTTTCAATAGGATGTAAGTCAATGTGAGATTACTGGTATCATTAGAAGCAAGAGAGGACTGCTCTCACCTTTCGAAGTAAGCTTCTTCCTTTATCATCCAACTAAGCCACATCACCATGAGTTGCTCCTGTTCCGGGGTGCTGCATAAAGAAAACCCATAAAAGATCCTTTTCCCAGGAACTACCACTAGTTTTACTAACCATTACTAGCAGAAAAGCTGTATTTGAGGATTCTTATGCCAGGAGACTTTTTGTCACTTCCACTTCAGCACCAAACAACTGAGGAGCACTGGTAATTAGCACAAACTTCAGTTTGACTGTCAGGCAATGTCCTGCCTTGAACACACCCAGCAAAAAGCTACATCCATGAAGCACCTATGCTGCTGCCCTCTTGGACAGGGTGCCCCAAGGTTCCAGCCATAAACTTGTTCCATGGAAAACTGAACTAGCAAGGGCTCCTTTAGCCTTCAAAAACCATTCCAAATTAAGGCAATGCTGATGCTCCCCTCTCAAAAGATCTGTTATAAACAAGAGGGAGAGCAGCATGGAACATCAGTTTGCTCACTGCCGTGTGAGACAAATCCCTTAACCCAACATACAGAGATCTGTATAAAGAATTAGGAGAGCAGAGCTGTGCGGCTCTGGGGAGGCAGCTGCCTTGCCCATGCTAAAACAGTAACATTGCTATAAGCCTCCTGCTTTCTGAGAGGTACCTGACAAGTGTGGAGAAGGCCAGGAGCATACAGAAGGAGAGAGACACGAAGCGAACTCCAGCGGGAGTTGCGGGAGGCCGGCTGGTCATCAGCTGCAGTAGCTGCTCAGCTTCTTCATCAGTTGGCCTGAAGAGGACAGGAAAGCACAAAACCCACTCTGCTGACTGAAAAGAGAATGCCAATCCCATCACAATGCTTACATTTTCTGTTGCTTCATCTGCTTATTAAGTGGCCCTTGATAGATGAGTATCAGGATTAACTGGCAATTCTCTTTGAGTTAAAAAAACCATCTCTGTTAGGAGGTAACAGTGAGCAAACTTCCCCAGGATATAATCTTGCCTATTAGTATAAAATACTAAAATTACAACTAACAACACAGGAAGTTGTTTCATTATCACTCTCCATAAAGTAAAAGCAGTGCAACAGAAATTCTAAATTCACGTAGTGCTCATTGCTACGTGGTTTTAGCTGCTTTCTCTTCTGCACACTGCTCTGACCAGAGGTCTAACTTCCTTTAACAAGGCAATAGACTTGATTTTGCAGCATTAAAGAGAGCGACACATTTTCCACCTTATTTTAGATTATTTTTTTAAATCAGCAAAGTTGATAAATGGATCTTTACCATTAATATGAAACAACTTTTCTGCTGAGGGTAGTACCAGAAAGCAAAAGCCATTGTGTCTCCGCAGATCTTAGCACCACTGAACTGCATTATAAAGAAACTTCTATCAAGTGGTGAGTCCATCCCTCAGCACATGAGAAGGGTCTAATCTGTGAGTCCTAAAATCCCTGAGTCCTGCCATGACAGCTTCAAGGACACATTAAGACACAGCTCATGTTAAAAATGCCCCAAACTCTCAACCTCCATTTAAACAGCAAAATAAACCCCACAGAGCGTTAAAACATTCATTACTTCAGGCCAGCAATTCCCATCAGGGCGCAATAGAGACGCAACAATGCACTGGCTTTCACAACATGCTCCTCCTTCAGACCAGAATACACAGACACATTTGGCTCCATCTCAACATCTGCTTCTTCAACAATGTGTGTGCTGCGCACCGTGGGCAGGATTCCCATGAGCTCCAGGAGCAGCTGCCTCCTCATCTGCCAAAGCACTGAACCGATATTATCTCTTTTTCTCTGTGGAAGAAGTTAAAAGGTGAGAATGTCAGTGTAAAATTCATCCCATCCATGTATTATATCAAAGCTTCCATGATGATGAGGTCAAAGGGAAAAAGAGGGGAGCAGAGGAATTTTTTTTAAATACAATTTTCAGTAGCCAGGCAACACATGATCATATGACAACAGCTTATTACAGCGAAACAAAGCTTTAACTAACTCAACTAGCCAAGCAAGACAGGAAGCAATTTCCCATTGTGAACACCAAGGATGAACGTGGTTATCTGGCAACCACTACAAACTTGTAACTCCCCAGTTTCCATGCCTGTTCAATCATCTACCTAAAAACCTTGCGAAGAACAACCAAACAGCCACCTTTGGGGATGCTATTTATAGACCTGATGGTCCCACAGGAGGCTGTTGCCTTGTAAAGGTTGCTGCAAGCCTTGCAGCAGGATTTATATGCAATCACACAAATAAGGGTGCCCACATCCAGAAGACTTACAGCGAGCTACAAGACTGATTTTCAAAAAGCAGAATACTTAAGGATTTTCCTACCTGCTGGCCATTTCGGATAAAGGTTCCAAACCAAGTGCGAACCTTTGCGTTTGTTCCAAGGAGCAAGCCACTCACAAAACACACCAGGTCACTCACTCCATCATCTGAAGCTTCATTCTTGGTGTGATCCAAGGTCAAAGCCACACCAAGACCCGGCAGATGACACTCTTCCACCTAGATAAAATGCTCAGGCTCAATCAACTTTTTAAAGCTCCAATAAGGATCCTAATGATGATTCTCAGGACACACCAAAGAGAGACTCACCACCATGCCTCGCACCCTTAGAGCTTGGGACGGGTTCATTTTGCACAGGTGGCGAAGCGCTTCTGTTCTGCGACGTCCTCCGACACTCTCCTCATCCTGCCGTTCGCCGTTCTTAATCAAACCTCTACAGACTGAACACCCAACGGGAGGTGTTAGTAAACCTGCCCTTCCCAACAGGAAGCCACAGAAACACTTTTATCACCTGGCCATAAAAACCTCACCTGGGCAAGAGCTCCTGATCCATAAGAAACAGGCTTTTGCCTCAGCAAAATTACAGGGTCATTACAGGTCACTCCCTGTACTCTATCTAATGTAACCTGTGCATCTGGCAGCCCTGGAGACGGAAATCTTATCCCAAGGTAAGGGATGCTCAAGAGGCAACACCAATGCAAATTTTTCACCTTGCAGTACAGCTCAGCCTGTGGGACAAGACCTGTCAGCGAGGCCATGCCAGGCCGGGTTTGCAGTCCCACTCATTCCCGGCCTGCATCAGGCTTTGCAATGGTGACCTACAGATGAAAAGCTGCAACATTCACACTGTGAGTCTACAAAGCTGCCAAAAAGGGAATCACCATGATGAGGATGGGAACCCATTGGCTTCTCTAGGTCTCAAGGCCTTCAGACACCCGTTTCACAAGCCAAACGCTCTCCCATTTGAGTATTTATGACACGTGGCTTAGCACAGAATCAACTACATTGTCTGAAATCACTTCAAACATTCAGAAAAACTAAGCTGGACAAGGAGAGACAGTAACTCACCCTCATTAAAGCTATCAGGAACGTTGGCCACGAGAAGGCAGAGGAACCAGGCTCCGTTTTTAACATGCAACAGAGCTTCAGCCACATCAACTATTGGCAACAGCGATGGCAGCTCTGTATGAAGAGAGAGATTTAAAAGTCACCACGTTTTACTGTGAAACAAGTCAAACCTGGTTTTAATACACCTTTAAATGACACACGCAGGTCAATTAATGGAAAAACAACCTGTGAACTTTCAAAGAGCCAGACAGCCTAGATTAACTTAAACCAGTCACAATGGCTCCAAAAGCTACGCTGTTACATTTGTAAGATATTAGAAAACACGAGATATAGAATACTACACCTGCTTGCAAAATGCAGAGGACATCTGCTGCCTCCTCCAGATACACAGGACTCTCGAAGAGCTCAGAAGATTTGAGAAAAAACTCCCCATTGGATTCTGACACCTACAAGACATTATTCATCACCACTGAACAGGTTTTATGGAGCAATTTGTCTCATCAGTCTTTTACAGCCTTAAATTCAGCAGATTGAATACACTGAACACTGCCAAAAACCTACAGCTATAAACACAGAACAGGCAAGGAAAGCGTTCAGATGAAGAAATATTTACATGGGGAAACACTTCAATACGGCTGGTGCCTGCTGCTTTCCATAAGAAATAGCTCCCTGACAAATCCAAAAGCACAGGAAGTTTACACAAGGCAAATAAACTGCTGGGGAGGGTGAGGAGGAGCAAGGGAACACACTGTGGGTAATATTCTGCTGCCACTGGAGTAAAGAACTGGGTGGAGAAAAGTCATAATTAGGATTTTAAATGCGATTTCTGCACTGATACATCACAAAATCATGCTGTATTTGAGTACAGCACGTTACAGAACATACGGAGTCTGTGTCACGTTAGAAAAGAGTACCCGTCTTTGCTCTGAGGATGAAAGACTTCCTCTAGGAAGCTGGTTCCTGGCAGTTTACGGGCAGCCCCTGCTCAGCCCGCCTGAGCCTTTCAGCCCTGCGAAGCCAGGAGGAGGGGACTCACACCCACCAGCAGCACCAGGACCAGAAGCGAACAGCACAGCGACCCGTCCACAGCACGTTTCTACCGACACAACCTTCACAGGCATCCAGAAACAGAGTCATTTACCTTGTTCATAATCGCCAGTAACTCGCTGAGCACAAGACGAAGCCGGCGAGGCGAATCGCTGTGTTCAAATTCCAGCGTCAGCCCATGCTGGAGCTGCGACACCAAGATGCTCTCTCCGCTACCTCCTCCCAGCTTGTGCCTAACAGACAAACCGCCAGCCGTCAGACGCTTCGCCAGGCGGCAGTTCCGCAGGGTCTCCCCTACCGCGCCGCCTGAGCCCTCCGCTCCTCGGGGGCCGAGCCAGCGCCGGCCACCGCGCGGCCCCCGAGGCGGGGTACCCCGAGCCGGGCGGGCACCGACCCCCCGCCCAGCCCCTGCACGGAGCATCCCAGCACTTCAGCGGCAGGGAAGGGAAGAGTTGTAAAGGCCCCAGGGCGGCTTTCGCCACACCAGACGCCGCTCTCGGCCTTACCGGAGCTGCTGCTCTTTGCTGGCGTCCTGCTCCAGGGCGTGGAAGTCCACAGAGAGCAAAGCCACGATGGAGTTAACGGCCTCCACGCCCGAGAGCAGCCGCAGGATGAGCTTCTTGTCCTGCGCCCAGCTCTGGCTCTGGTCGGCAGGGGCGCAGAGGGCCATGCGCACCAGGCACGGCAGCAGCAGCCGCAGCTCGGGGTCGCTCAGCGCGGCCAACCGCACTACGTCCACCTTCTGCATCGCCTCGAAGGCGTAAGGGCTGACGAACTGGAGACCGGAGCACTCCGCCATAGCAGCAGCCCCTCCCCTCCGCCCGAGCGGCCGCGCTCCGCCTTCCGGCGCGGATCGAAGCGCGTCACGGCGGGGATAGGGCGCGGGAAGTGAGCTCACGGGCGGGTAATGAGGTCAGGGCAGCCCCGCCCTTGCATCCTCCCCCCCCGCCCCCCGCGGGAAATGAGCAGACCCCACAATCAAGGCTTCATGAATAATTTATTCCATTTGAAATTTTTTTTTTTAAAAAGTATAAACCTTTTTCATTTCCTCAATCACAATTTGTACAACTCAGTGTTTATGGCATTCGGCAGCAATAGTGTTTGTTCCTTAATCGCCTTCTTCCTTCGTGTCTCTTCTCTCTCTCTCTCTTGTCACGATAAATACGACGACTTGGCCGATGGCGGGTGGCGGCTGCGTGAGAAGGGATGAGGGGTCCCCCCAGGGAGGGACCAGGCGGCCACAGGCTGTATCCTCCCCGCCACGTGCTCTGCGAGGTCCTCGCGTCCAGTTGACTCGGAAAACCTAAAGCTAGGTTAGTAACGTCCTGAAAAAGTGACCCTGAGGATTGTGGTAGGTCCCAAATCCAGTTCTACTGTAAATTAAGCTTTACTCCACTGAAAACAAAAAGTACACCCACAAACAGTAATAATAATTATAATAATAATAAACTTTAAGTATGAAGCATAGTCCTGGGTCCTTTACTAAAAGAAAAAAAACAAAAAACAAAAAAACAAACCACAACAAAACCCCCAAACAAACCCCCCCCAACCACAGACCGTCCCGGCTGGAGGCTGTCGAGGCAGCGATGCTGTACAAGGTCACCTCATCACTGAATTCTCCAAAGAAACCCAGATTAAAACATCGTTAATGCAGCATTACCATCAACACAGAGTGATATGCTGTGCGGCAAATTATACGGTGCAAGAGCAGTTTTAAAACATTTTACTCTTATTTTTTTGAAAGCTTTAAAATAATGCGACATAATATTTTGATATTACAGTATTAACAAATAGTGCTTGATTAAAGACATCGGCACGTCTTCATAGCAACACATGAAGTTAAAATTACCACTGGAGGTAAATATAGAAATACAATAGTCTGCGCCATAACTGACAGCTAAGTAAGAACATAGCTGAGGATTTAAATATAAATTCATTTATCTTCAATTATTTCAGGCAACAGTAGAAAGATCTAAATGTTACAGCTCCTTTCAAACCTAAGGGTTGTTTGCAAGTACAGCTGGTGGCCAGTCTGGTGGGAGGGTTTTCGGAAGCCTGATTCAAGAGCAGTGAGTCAGAAGCGACTAAACAGCTTCAGTACATGAACAGCCAGGTTCAAATACAGATTTTTTTTAATATAAGGTTTTTTAATCGGTACAGAAGGATGGCAGAGTCTTCTCCCATTGGATGCTAAGAGGCTGCAAACCTCCACAGCTACTTAACAGAGCTCTGCCAAGGACAGTGTTTCCTTGCAAGGCCATTTTGGGAAGCTAGAGCTGAAACTTTCAAATATTTAAGCTTGTACTTGCTAAAGAACCCAAGTTATTGGATTGTGACAAATTTATTTATAAACCAGCTATTATGTGCACTGAAAATAGTTAAATAAAAGTAGCTGACAAAAGGCGTAGCAGTTGGCTCCGTGGTGCTGGCAATTTGATATGTACATTGCCGGCTGTGACTCTCGCTCCAGAAATGTCCCTCTCCCAATCTTTTCTAGTGGTTACAATCTTTAAATTTACTTTAATGGCGTTCGTGGGGAAAGAAGCAGCAGCTGCCACAGTTGGGGAGTTTCACAGGAAAGGCTGTGGCCCGGGTAACAACCCATTACACCAACATCCAGGCAGCCGATTCACTTACCTCCGTTAATACAAGTCAGGTTTTAAAGTGAGCCACACCGAACCAAACCCAGCCCTTGGAACTTGGCTAACTAAGCCAGGGTTAAAAACGACCACAAAGCTTAAAAAAAAAATTTCCAGTTTTAGGAGCACTTTCCCACTTTAAAAAAAAAAACAACCAACAAACCAACAAACAGCCAAATGAGGAAACAAATTTTCTCTAAGCCAAAAATGTGCTGTTCAGTCTGCGGTGCGCTACCGTGACCAGGATAAAGTAATGGACAGACCCAGTTTTCATTCTATTTATCAAAATATGCTAGCTTCTGATTGCACTCATGTTATTTTGAAGAAACGACTGAAAATTTTCATCACCAATTGTACAACTTCTTTATACAAAACCCAAAAAAGTTGCTAATATTGTATATATACACGATTCAGTGAGACTGGTTCTATGAAAAGTTCCCTCAGGAGGGTATTTAGCATTTACGAAACATGATTCTCATGAGCACATTAAGGTTTGGAAACGCAAGCGAATTCTTCCTTGTAGGGGATTAACAGCAGGTGCACACATGGATCTTAAAACTTGCTCCTTGAAAGGTTTAAACCAGCGAGACGGACAGTATTAAGACCCAGGACACGGGTTATCGCAAACAGGCTGGGGAGCGCTGCAGGAGTTAGGTTTTTCATCTGGCAGTCAGAGGAGGAACCCAGGAAAAGCAAATGCACTTGCTCTTCAGCACCCGTAGGGGCTATTTCAGAGCGTTTGGCATGTGCTAGGATAAAGGAAGGAAGCTGAGGAGGAGAAGTGGGGACTGTAGGTAGAGGAAGGCATTTCGGAAAGCCTTGTGATGTGTCAGCCCCTTCCTTGGGGAGGGCTAAGCCTTCTGGGCAGTGCCCCAGCCAGAGCCCGAAGCGGGGACATGGGGAAGGCCATACATCGATACTTGGGACCTTCACCACAGTGCCAAAAATACATTAAAAAGGAAAATGTTCAGGGTTTCGTGCTGTTTTTAACTAGTGGAATAAAGTCTGAATACCAGAATTCACTGAGAATCTATATACACCACATTTTAGTTAAACACACACCAATCTTAAAGTCAAGATTGACTATTTTTGCATTTGTAAAATGGCTAGAGCTGGGCTAAATTTCAGCCTTATAGGAGACTTTGGATAAGATCAGAGTTTTTCTGCCTGTTCCATATCAAATTCATGTTTTTATCTCAAATGCGGCAGAAAATAACACAGCCACTGTGGTGCCAAGAATATCTGGGCAGCAACACCACCACACACCAGATATTCTTGTAATATTACAACTTGTGTACTGAAAATAGATCTGAGAATCTAGCCACAGCCCTGAACCATAACACAAACTTCAACTGAAGAGTTTATTCATTTTATTCTCACTACAAGTTAAACCACCTACAATATCACTTATATATTGCCATTGTTACTCTGTAAAGGTGTGATATAAAATGCTGTAAGACCCGGTACCTTTTCAATTTATATAAACACAGTGAACTTCATTACTGTACATGTACTCTGCAACTACAGCTTAGCTGTAAATCCCCCACACACAATGGTATGGACATTAACCCCTCTATCCCCATTAAACTGTACATCAAGACAATACAAATTTACTGTCCCCACCCCCCCTTACAAAAAAATAATACTCTAAAAGCAACCTACTGCAACTTTTAATTAAGACGATTACATATATTTTAGACCAATTGCTTTAAAGCAAGAAGGCAGTATAAACCTTCTAGGAAAATTTTTATAAAAGAGGTTAAGAAATATAAGACAATTTATACATTTAAAAACTTACAATAAATAAGAGATGCAGGCATTTTTTTTGAATACTAGGTACTATAATCCAATACAAGAACATCTTGATGTTCCAAAGCCATAGGTTGAAATTTATTGTTCCTCATGTTTCTTCTCATCTCCATGCTTTTAATATTCATTAACCATGACTGGGTACTATGGCTCATTACTCTTCACAAATACTGTGGCTGGGGAAAAATGGTTAATTTTGCTACTAAAAATGTTATAATACACTTTCTGATCATCACTCTCAAGCGCCCCCGTAGTCGATGACTCCAAGACAGCCGGGCAACCGGAGCCCCTCTCACAAGTCAGACCAATATTTGCTGGAAGTAACAAGATTCATAACCCATCGCAAACAACTCGCACTGAGAAGAATTATAACTTAGTCCTGCAGTGAAATATCCCTTTTCCTCGTTTTTATGTCTTGCAAAATTCAGATGAAGATCACAGCATATTCATGATAAAGTTATACAACTGATTCAGCACCACAAAATGAATTGGGAGACACGACCGTCTGTCCTGGGTTGCAGGATCACAGGTTAGCCAGGAGAGTGCATTGTACTGTTCCAGAACAAACCTGAAAAGCAAACAAGCTTCCATCAAGTCAACAGATTTGCCAAACACTATCTGACAGTTCTAATTTAATATAATCCAGATATTTTGGCCTTAAAAACCACATCCTGAGATAACATGCCTTCAGAATTATTACAGGCAGCTCAAAAGTTAAAGCTTCTTTCAGTGGAAATCTCCCATCTTAATTGTCTGTGCTTAACGTCAAGAGGTTCTCATTAAAAATCTGATGTTTTCTCAACTAGCGGCCTCTGTTTACAGGAGCCTCTCTCAGGTCTCGGGCTTCAGCATTTCAGTATTGCCACAAGATTCTGGCTTAACTATAACTATCTTCCACTCATTTACGCACCATCTTCTGTCTTACACCTCAAACTCTCTTTCTAGCTTGAGGAATTCATTGTCTTTCAAATATTTTCAGTTGTAATCAACACTGATTAGATAAAGAAGGGCTTAGAGATGTTTATCTAATGGCACTATTGTGATAAAGCCACCTTTTAATTGTTCAAAGCACGGCGATTTATGTTGTCTCTGTGATGTATTAAGGATTTATCAGCAGCACAGAGAAAAAAAAAATCAGCAAGAAAAGCAAACAGCAGCTTCTCTGCAGTATCACAAATGAAACACGCAGTATTTTTTGCAAGTGATCAATCATAAATACCTGAGCACATCAGAAGTTTGATTAGAATCAAGTGGATGGGAGTGTTTACTGTGGAGTAGCTCGTCTGATTGCACTGAAGGCACGTGGAGGTGCAAAGAGGCCTAAGGAAGGAAGAAAGATGCCAGCAGTTACCGCCTAGTTTAACCTCAGCGTGATTTCCTCCCTGTCTATTACTGTCTCTGACACACAAGCCAAAACAAATCTTATCCTTAGGCCATCAACAAGTTGGGGAATTATCAGAACACAAAGAAAATGCACACAGATCTCCCCTAGAAGCACAGTGCTAGTAGTGCAATATATTTTAGGATTTTTTTTTTTTTAATTAAGTGATTATTAAATAAGCAATTCAAGTGGCCCAAGACATCTAGTAATATACAGGCTTGGAAGTCCAGCTGCTTTGCAGAGGGGTGGTCTATTTATATTCAATAGAGAGAGCTGCTTAGGGTAAATAATAAATCCCCTCTTCAGAAAAATCCCAGTCTTATATCAAAGCCACAGCTGAGCTTAGGCCAAGAGGAGTCAGTAATCCAGGCACAAATAAGGCTGAAGAAAATATATCTGTATCATTACAAAGTAAAGGACAGTGTGAAAGATGCTAATTTAAGTTAAAAAATGAGCAATGCTAATAGGGAAAGTTTCTCTATATATTAATGTATAGCTTTCATGTGCCAAGTATGTCTGGATTGTGCCATAAAGAGATAAGGAGATCAGACAACATCCAGACAGACGATGCAATGACCATCACTTGGCAACAGCCAACGTGGAAAACCTGGCCTTCTGCTTTGTGCAATACACCAGGAGATGTTACTTATTATTTTTGTTTTACCCAGTGTAACTGACACTGCATGTTACACTTGTGTACCTCCCCCTTTAACACCAGTCCCCACGGGAGTCAAACATTAACCAGAGATCTGTCTGGAAACTCAACCTATGCCCACGAAATACAGTAGCACAAAGCCAGGAAAGGGACAGAGTTCCAGGCTACTGTGAAGAAGCCATGGGAAGAGCAGAACCCTTGGAAACATTTGTTACTTCCACTCATCATCTTTCAAGCCAGAACTCTGAAATGTACAACCCAACCTCCCTCCCCTGAAGGAAGGGCAGACATGGTCCAAGAGACACACATCGCTCTGGTTTAAACACAGCAACACTTGGAATCCAGATCCCTCACAACCCCCCATGACAGGCTGCCCAGGAAGATGGGTGCACGGCGCTGGAGTTACAGTACCTTAAGAAACAAGGGACACTGATTTTGTGCTTGAGGACACGCTGACCAAAACCAGTCAGGCAACGGACCTGCTTTGGCAGTTGACACAAAATAACCAAGGGCCAATGGCTGCTGCAGAATATTTGTTACTTCATCATGAGATTCTGTTGAAAGCAATCGGTCTGTACCTTGACCCTGTAAACAACAGGCAATGGTTTAATCTTAGGAGAGCACAAACTTAATATTTTTTGTAGCTTTCTAAACCCAAAGAACTTTGAAACACCCAAATATTACATGCATCCTGCAGAGACATTCCAATATCCAACCGATTCAAAACATTCCACAAGAACCTGTCATTCCACAAAAGAAAATCAGCAGGTGGACTAAAAACAAACAAGACACACACAGCTCTGTATATATTCCAGTAGTTACCTTGCCCATATCACCTCCATGGGGGTAGTGGGACCCTGGAGAATGTACAGGGGATCCAGTTGGGGACGCAGGAAGAATATTTATAATATCAGGATCAAGATCATCTCCAGTGTCTAACAAGTCAAAGATTCCCATTCCATCTGCTCCATCTTGAAAAAGAACAAGACCAGTGAATTTCTGGAGTGTCACCACATACAGGATACAACAACGCGTTCCAAAATCAAGTGATTTTCCATATAAATCTTGTGGCTCATTAAAATAAACACACACCCTTATGTTTATTATCAGGAGAGAGGCAAGGGTTTTTTTGTTGTTGTTTTTTTGTTTTTAAAACAAGAATAAACCCAACCTACTAACCATTGTTTGTGTTAAAGGCCAGATCCAAGTTTTCAGTGGTGTAAGTTGACGATGCTACTTGCACAGATGCAGATGTGGGGAACACAAGTATGTGAGTGCAGGATGTGTCCTGTGGGGTGTTCAGCTGAGACGTCTGCATGTTTAGAGTGGTGCTACGTCCAAATACAGAGCCGGTCGAGACAGAATCTTTGGAAGAGAAGTCAAGTATTTCCTTAGTTTTGCTAAATCCAAACCATTAGTTCCCTTGCCAACATAAAAGAAGAGAGAGAGGGAGTTTCTTGAATACCTGGCATAATAATGAAGGATCCCTGTGGTTCCATGGCCACCAAACAAGCACTGAGAATGCTGGGAGAGTCTGCAGCAGAGATACCACACATTCTGCACATGTCTTTTAGTCTCTTACTAAGGGACTGAAGGTTTCGGCGACTCAGCAAACAACTCCAGTCTGAGGATAGAAAGGGGACAGGTTTATCTACAAGAAGAGTGATTCCTGCAGAAAACATTTTACATGTAACAGTGTGTGGTGCAAACTCCACACCCGTTAAATCTGGAATAAACAAAGAACTCTCAAATTCTTTAGAATTCCAGAAGCAGGGACAGACACTTTGTATTATTGAAATATGAAAGCTTAACCAAGTTTTAGACTCTCAAAATGCTAACGTTACCTTTTAATTCTCCATGCCCTATTCTTCCTAAACGGCCTATTACAACTCTCCATGGCAAAGAGCTCATCTGCACAAGTCCCAGGCACCATTCCCAGAGTTTCTGAAGACCAAGTCTGCGGGCAGAGCCTTTTTTCCTGCGAGCTCTACAATTAAGAAGGGAAAACAAAGCTAGAATCCATCTGCAGGGAGTTTTTATTGCCAGATTTGGAACTTATTTGTATTAACCTGAATATTCACAGGTTGCAAAAAAGTTGGTATTGGAGTACATCAATTGCCGCTTCGGCTTGTTTGGTTTTTTAATTAATCACATTCTAACAGTAAATCAATCAAAAGCTGGGAGGAGGGGCACACACAGACAGGATGGGACAGTATAAACACACATAATCTCATGAAACCAAATAATGTTCTTCCAGAAATTTAACTCAAACAACGTGCACACTATACAGACAATATCTGTTTGCTTTAGCTTTGCAATATAGTGAGTCTAGAAAAGTGAGTGTTATTCTTACAGCATCATAAATCAACTGATTCTTCAGGCGAACGAAAGACAACAAACATGCTAAGAAGTCAAGAGGCAGTTCTGTTCTTACCGGTTTGGTACGTCAATATTGATTATGCAAGTTTCTAACTGCTCTCCGTAGAGATCTGTACAGGATGCAAGAAGCCACCTCTGATCATGAGACAAACAGTAACCTACAAAAAGTACGTTATACTTCTGGCCAGCTTCTCCAAAAGTTTCTCCTAGTTCTGTTTGCTTGTCCTTCACAGGAGCCAGTATGAAAGGAGGGGTGTACAGGCGAATACACTCAGGTCTCTGTAAAGACGACAGAACAGACAATGAAATTGCAGGAAGCAATTGTTCCTAAGAATAACTCTAGTCAGTGAACACGAAAGATGCTGGGATTTAACCAGGGACACATGTACAATTTACACAAGCACATTACCACCACTCACATCAGGGCTCTTAAGAGCAGTTTCCATGGCTAAACCTGGGCCGAAGCCAGTTAAGGTTTTCACGTTGGTGGAACTTGGAAGAGGTCTCCGACACTGAGTAAAAGCTGAAAACGCCAAAGATTTTAAATGCTGCGTGTAAATCTGACGGTCTTCATGTTTCACAGGTTGCAGAAGGTACTGACATGGGACAATCTAGAACAGATCATAGACAGGGGAAAGAAAAAAAAAGAATTAGTGATTTATCACTAGATTAAATGGCCTTTGACACAGTATTTCTGTATGCTGCTCTTAGAATTTTACTCTGCAATCAAATTCCTCTGGTTCTTGGCTATATCCTGTCACTTCTTCCGAAGCTATGTGGGGCTATTTTCATTGACATTCTCTTCAGAGAAAAAAGAATTTGTTTAGAAAAGAATCTTAATGATTGCTCAAAAATAAGATGCCCTCTGTTAACTACCTTTGCAGCAGCTGACAGCATTACAGCCAGATGCCTATCAGGAAGGAGCACCGTCTAACGCCCAAGCAGCATCAGGCTGACAGCACAGATTCCAGTGATGGGACAAACTGATTCCCTCCTTCACTCATCACTGGAGTGGGCCACTACACTTCCTCAGAAACAAGACTGATTTGGCTTTGGTTAATAATACCCAAGCTGCTCTAAAAACTACAATCTTACTGGCCTAACAGCTGTAGAACTGTAAGTTATGTTTACAGAGCAAATTAAACTTGCGTCTTGAGGGCGTGATCTCCAAAACACAACCAAAGATACTTTGTTTAGCTCACCTGCACAGAGATTATATTCTTGATGTTAGGAGGAAGAACCTGAACCATCTCTAAAAAGCAGCGCAGAAGTCCAAGTGTCCACAAACTGGACGAGCTACTGTTCTCATCCTTTTTTTCATAGGTAAAAGGATCAATTATGTAAACTACAATTGCAGGTGGATAGGTGACAGCATGTGAATCTCCGTCTGTAGGGACTCCAACTTTATCACGATCCATAGTGCTGGAAAGGAAATTTTGAAACCAGTTACCCAAAAATAAATTGAGTTTTATAATGATTTACTTTAAAACTAAGATCAAATTGTCAAATATTAATCTGAAAGACCTTCGAGTCAACTATGGCGTAAAACCCAGTCTTTTTATTTCATTTTTTTGGGTGAGCTTATCAGCAACTCAGTATCCCTTGTCTTTTCTTTAGCCTTTTTTATATCACAGCAGCTAAACAGCATGCAGCTCTATTGCTTCAACTGGGGAACAAAGATAACTACAAGGTCAGTCTCTCAGTAAAAGCTGTCTTTACTGCCATAACAGAAAGTAGAACTTTAAGGACATTCAAGGTGCTTAAGTTACCTATTCTTTACAATACAGAAGGGATTAGCTTGGTACATTTTTTTTCCTCTTAGAAGAGAGGAAAAAAACTCATTCTCCCTAAAAAGCAGCTTGGCAACTAGAAAAGAAGAAAAGTATTTTACTGAGGGGCCAGAAATGGTGTTAACAGGTTCACACTAGTTGAGCTGTGGGCCATTTTTGGCCAAAGAAGATTTGATTCTGCAGTTCATTACCTTTCAGAAACCTCTGGATGGGGCTGTGCAGGCGCTGAAGTAGCTTCTCCAGACATCCCTGCTGCTTGCAGTGTTGGCTGTGGCTGCTGTCCTCCTGTTTGCCCATTTTGGACTGTTGCTGCCTGAGTGGGCAGGGAGGCAGAAGTGGTATTGTTCATACTGCTAAAAGGCGGGAAGGAAGAGGGCTTGCTTGTTGGTATCCCACTGCCTATACTGGCAGAAGAGGATGATGGGGCAGTGGTCGTCAACGTTGAGTTAGCTGTAGTAGGTGCAGAAGACATGGCACTGTTGGATGTTGCTGTCATAGCACTACTGGTGGGAGGCGCAGGAGCAGACGACGGAGTGTTAGGATTTCCAGCATTACCTGTCACTGAGGGCTGAGCGGACGCCGTCTGGCTTTGGGAAAGTAAAGAGTTGTCCAAAGGCTGAGAAGCAAGGTAAGGACCTAAATACCAGGAAAAAAAGCAAGCATTTTATATTGCAGCTGGTTTTAATTTATTTCATTTATACATTTTAACATTTGTTCACTTTAACAAAACAGAGACCAATCCCTTTGCATACATTTTACCTCTGAAATTAAAATACCTGCAGGAAATTTTCAGGTTTCAGTATTCTCACAGGACTCAAAAATATCCAGAAATCTATTTTTAAAATCGTTTTTTCCACCCATGTTCAATTGCTAGAAATCACTGCTTCAGAATTTAAGGAAGTCTCCAACAGAAAGAGACAACTGAAGCCCCTGTCAGGCTGCAACACTGCCACTCCTTACAGATACTGCTAGATGCAAAGAAGCCATTTCGGCACATATCTGAATATAGGGGTGGGGTTGCATTTATCCCCCCCCCAGTCTTAAAACTCAATGAATAAATGCAATATTTCTTCTCCTCTACTGGAGGGGAATACGTGGTAACTGTATGAAGTAAGAAACATTAACAAAAATGTTCATACCCAGCTCATATCTGCAAACTTGGGCATACAGCTTGAGTTTGGAAAACGCTTCGTTGTTGGCATTCAGTGTCTGTGAGAACCATTCTGTGACCAACTTCTCAGAAAGTTTCTTTGAAGCAGTAGGTCCAACCTTCATGATCCCATCTGGCAGTAACTTACAGATAGGTCTGTGCTGACCAAGCCTGCACGACTGCAAGGAAGGCAAGATAAGTTTAAGTATGATATGGGATTTGTAAGCCTTAAATACAGTGAAATATCACAGAAAGGAGCATTTTAAAATATATATATATATATATATATATATATATATACATACACACATACACACAGAGAACTTGCAGTTTAATGATGGTATTCCAAAGTAACATTTAATTCTAGAATATCACACCAGCATGAATTATTTAATAGTAGCTTCTTGGCTTATTTTCAGGTTTTCCTAAACACAAGAAAACCAGGTTGATATAGCATCTACTCTAATCTTAATCCTAACTCAAGTAATGCATGTGTTTAATTCATTAATTAAATGTAGCTAGAACAATTGAAGTGGCAATACAAAGTTTTACCACTGAGTGGCGTTTATCAGATAAAGACTCTAAAACAGCTATTGCTAAGAGGGATGGTGAGCAGCATGAACAACCCTTATCTTTCCAGCGCCCATTCCTAAAATCCTTTCTAGCAGCTTTCTGAGAGAGCATTCTGTGTGTTTATATCATCTGAGACAAGCCTGATAAGTAGTTACAAGTACGTATTAGAAACAGTCTTTGAAAATCCCATTTCCTTGCTAACTGCCATAAATAACATACCTCATATATTGCAGTCAGATCCCTAAAGAAGCTTTTTGCTCCATTCAGCAGAGCCTCATTCTCAGGGCACACCACAACATAAGCAACATCTCTTTGAGATCCATAAGGTTCCAACATCAGCCTCTCCCAATAGGGCAAAGCAAATGGAGACAGCACCAGAAAATCGTAATCATACCCCAACAAAAATGTTGGGATTGGCAGTGGTTCCGGGGATTCATCCGTTCCTGGAAAAGGAAGACACATTCTCCAATATATTAAACAGAAAGCTTAAAATGAACAGCCTGCTTCTAGGAAACGTGAACAGAAAAAAAACACTGGTGTTCCCAGCACTTAACAGGAAGTAGCACAGATTAAACTGAGAACTGTTCCATTTATAACAGATAGAAATGAAAACCCTGTGTGTATGATCTAGCCCTCTGTAAAAAAGCATCAGCTCATTATTTTCATTTGAACACTCCCAAGGCCTCAAGAAGTTGTTCCATAGTTGTGTAGTATTTCTGTCATTTTGTAGACAATCAGGAATCGATCTTTACTGCCCAGGCAGACTTCCCCACAGAGCGATCAAAAAGAGGGGGAAGAAACATAACTAGTCTAATTAAATATGTAAAGGACCACGGAAGGAAAAGACACAGAACAAACCCAAACTCAATGAGAAAACCTTAAAGACATGCATTTACATGTACCCTAAGCATATAATTACCATGTTCTAAATATAGCTACAAAAGATGTGCTGGTAAAAGTTCTCTCTTCAATCTCATATGCTAAGGGGTCAGTTTAAATTTTAAGTGCACAAAATTTACCCTGTGTCTGTAAGTCTGCATCACGTGTTGGCCACTAAGTATCACAGACAACACATGGAATAATCTCAAACTGAAACTACCAAGCAATAAAGCCCACTTTTTCAAGCATTTCAAAGCCAGTATTTTTAACTGTAATTTTTACAGTAATATAAATGGAATAATTCTTTTGAGTAAAAACAAAAAAGCAATTACTGGTTTTAACACTAAACCCATCCTTGCAGTTTCAGTCCTTCACTTGGAAGAGTGTCAGGTGTCTATAAATACCTCAATTGAAGCTATTAATTTTAAATACACACATTTTTAATTCATTTGCTGTTTTAAGGAATAGAAGTGTTTTCTGGTTTCCTAAAGAGAAGAATTCTCCCCTGTCTATTAGCTCTTGTTAGTTTAAAGAAAGGTCAAACGCTGTTTAGAATTCCAATAGGCTGAACAGACACTGAGGTTTGGTGGCCGGATCAAGTAGAGATTAACAGAGAGGAGGCTACATAGCAGTTTACCATAAGAGCCTCTGCCAGCCATTTTGTGAAACTGTTGCCACGTGAGGGGGCCTTGCACACCCCAGGACCGGACTGTTCGCTTCTTCTGAATCGCGTCCTGAAGAACTGGCTGGAGCGAGAGGAGCATACGCAGGATGTCCTGGGAACACTGCATGCTCACATCCACAACTGAAAGGACAAAGAAGAATCGTCAAGGCCTACTACAACAACAGGTTACTGTGAAGCCCTCCATAAGTGACACCCAATCCTAAATCACCGTGATCTTACACAAAGTCACTCTCCGAATCCTACCCACTGGCCACCCAAAGGCATGATATAGAAGTTAAGTGCACAGATTAAGCACTCTCTTCTCAGCCACTTAAAACACACAGGTGGGGATTTTTTTTTCCTGAAGGGTTCTTTCCCTTAAGTCCTTATCATCCTATGGCCTAAACTAAGGCAAAAAAAAAAACCCCTAAAGCCTTTAAAAAAAAAAATCCCCCAAAAAACCCAACACACAAATATAAGCAAGCTGCACAACCCTTAAACTACAGGCTTTTCCCTCCAAGAGGAGGGTTAGGCAGAGTGCCCACTTCACATGAGGCCTCAAAGAGTCACAGCCCATCTCAACACAACTACACCATTTAGCGTACAGCATTTAAGAATAAAAAACCTAACACAAAATCTGGTATGGCTATAATTTCATAGCCTTCTGTTTAAAAGTATCTTTGCATCTTTTTATATTAAATACCAAGGTCACAGAAATACTGAATCTTCTCCTGGGTGCCTGGAAACACTGATTTATCTACAGTCTGTGCTTTTAAACTTAATCCCCCACTGCCACACAGAAGCCTCGCTGTGTTTTACTGTTAGTCCTCCTCATCCTCATTAAAATCTATGAATCGCAGCTAACTGCTATCAATCAAAGTTTCCCATTTTATTCTTCACCCTGTTAGAGTTGCTACTTGAAAAGACTATTATTGAGAGGAGAAGTATGCAAATGCACACAATAAAGGGTATTCCATGAGATAGTATATCATTAGTCAGGGCCTGGAAGGAAAAATCCAAGGACCTCTAGCAGATCCAACATACAGTGAAGGCTACAACAATGCTTTATTTGCCACACATGCCATTAAACCACTGCCCCCCCGCTTAAAGAAGGGGGGGGAGCCAACTGAATCATAGATCTTGTTTAATTCTTCCACAGTAGCCTTGACAATACAGTCACCATTTGAACCACCTACACTTCCTACGTACACTCATTCCACAGAGCCTCTGTAGATGCAGTCACCAAAAGCTGCTTTAAAAGAACAAGCCCAGTGAAGTGCTGTGGACAGTTACTGTGGTCTTACGTTACACTTCAAATTTACGTTAGGAATTTACAACCAATTGTAGCCAGGGCCTACACTCTGCCTGGTGTACCGTACCGGCACAGAACGCAATTGTGTTATTCTGAACACAGTTAGAAGTTTAAGCAAGAACACAGGTGGAACATGTGTTAAATAGCCAATATTCACGAAGAAAAAACACAGAAAAAAATTAACTCTTAAAAAAATTCATAGGTGGAGAAATAGAAAAAGCAGCTGTTCTCAATATTTACCATTTCTTTTTGACCAGTGGTGCAAGCAAGTAGTTTTCACAAGTGCTTCATCAACTTTCCCTCCTGACATATTGTCCATGAACTGCCGTCCATGTTCCAAGGCTAAGTAGCAGTCATTGCAACAATCCCTTTCTTCTACGCGTACCATGCTGCTAACTGCACCAACTTTGGGAATGGAATCTTGATCGGCTGCTCCAAACGGTGAGAACAAGTTGGTGCATTGATCTTGCAGCAACAGTATTAACTCATCAGGCAGCTTCTCAGGTTCTTTCAGTCCTCCACTGCCATGTTCAACAGAAGTAGCTCTGAGAGCTTCAAAGCGTTTTTCTGCTTCTTTGCCACCCTCCGTATTGCGTCCTAGAATATCCAATTCATCTTCAAGAAACAGTCCGGAACTGTTGCCAAATTTTCTATTCATAACAGCACTGAAACCACAAGTACACCTATACTGGGCCTCTTGTGTTGGATCAGGAATGTAAACTCCAACATCAGCACCTTTGATGTTCATATTGCAAACACATATGCAGCAGCTGTCAAAGTTACAGTCTTTGAAGAGATTCATTACAGACTCTGAGAGGATGAGATTCACGTAAAGACTGTGTGCCTCTGGAATGGAAGGCACAGTTGCAGGTTCAACAGAATTAAGCGGTCTACACGTCGATGGCGTGGAAGCTGGTGAGTATAAATCAGAGTTCTCGTATTTGACTGAACCCTGTGCACTTGCAGGTCCACCAGCTCCACGAGGTGTTCGAGGAGTCCTTGGGGTTCTAGGAGTTGGGAAACGAGGGGTGGAAGGAGAAGGGAGAATTCCAGCTCCACCGTTACTGGGAGGTGCGCTACTTGGTGGCATCCCAAAAGGAGTATGAGTTTGTGGCGTGTAGGCCGGGCCATACTCTTGATCCATAGTGCTTCCATCTCTAACAGTCACAAGAAAAAAAGAAGTCTTTTAAGTATACAACATACTGTTTTTGAAGTTTAAGTCTCAAATTTCTAAAAAAGGACCTTCTTAATTGATAACTGCTTTTTAAAACTAGTCTTTCATAGTCTACAGCAAGGATTTTTCATTCCCTATGGAACTTACAAGAGTATTTGTTCTAAATGACTGTGCAGGACTCCCACAAACAGCCCTGTTAAAGAAACTTGCCTGCCTCCTCTCATCTTTTCCTTTGCACAAACTGTCCAGGAAACAAGTGTGGTCAGAATAAATTATAAATTGTATGGTTGTATGGAGTGTCTAAAGGACACATTTTTAGTTCATGTTTTATTTACACATTGTGTTGACACACACTAAGAAAATATATCAGGTCTATCAACAACAGATTCAGCTGGATCCACAAGGAAAGCATCACCTGGAAACATTTAACATTTTCTTTCTAAGCACCTGAGTATCTCCAAAGACCTATAATGCTAATGAGACCTGGAAACATACTGCTTGTGAATGACCCTAAAGGAAGCAACATCACTATTTCCTCCACGATTTAATGTTGGCATAATTTCATCAATAAATGGATTAGGCAACAAGGAGGCTACATATTTATACCAGCTACTAATGAGGAAGAGGAATAAACATTTTTCTTCAAAAATAACTGCAAGACCATTGCTACCAAACATGGATCACAGAAATGCTTACTGCAAAACTGCTGTTACCAGGCAGTCTCGCACTGGGCACAGCTTCTGATCAAAGGAAGTGCTTTCTTAGTCCCAGTACAGTGGGGATTACTGCTATTTAAGAAAATAATTTAAGAAATAGAAGCATCACCTACTCAGCCCTTACAGTACCTACACCACCACCACACAAACCAAGTCCCAAGTTTACATTTATCTTGATTGTTACCATCTTCATTACTTATTAAAACTGGACTTGCACCATTAAGCTTCCCCAAGAAACCTTTAAAGAAGGCAACAAATAAAACGTATGCACAGTTAAGAAGCTATCTGAGAAGAGAGTCTCTTATAGTTTGGTTTAATCTAAGGATTTTAATGGCTCTTGTCAGTTGTATAAACACTGTATAAACACAGTATACAGTGTTTACACAACTATAGCAGTACACAGGGTGTATTAGGGGTACTTCCTACAGTGTGGAGAACCAACCACCTTACAAAACATTTGCAGCACACATCATACCCATCTTTGATGAATGGCATGGAAGGTCCTGGAGGAAGTAAATCCAACTTTCCCACAGTCCAACTCTGACGATAAATGCATTCTTCTGGCAGTTTGATGGGAGGAAGACACTGGCTGGGAAGCGTCTTCAATGGTGCAAACATGGAACATCCCACTAAAGCTTGACAATTCTCAGGTTTATAAACATAAGAATAATCCTAGAAATTAGACATGGTAAAACATCAGCTTGTACATTAAAACTTCAGCAATAAAATCCTTTTAAAAAAATGCAACTACATTCAAGCAGTTCTTAAATATTTAATTCTGATATGGCTGCAAAAGATAATGATTTATACATACATCATTCATACCCATACTTCTCAAAAAAGCAGCATGCCAACACAAAACAAACAATGAACTACAGTTACGGAAACGCATTCTTTCAGCTTATTATGTATTACTCTTCCTTGAAACCTAAGTAGGAAAATATTATTCACCACTTACTAGAATGTGCATTAGTTACCCCAGTATAATGTGAGGAACAAGCTACAAATTGTACTTGATTGCCCACAATTCCTACTCAGGATTAAGTAATAAGCTCAACAGTAATCATCAGAAACATGTATCAGAACTATCAGCACTACATACCTTAATTTCAGCAGGTTTGGGGCTGCAGAAACCCTCATCTACTTCAATTCTGAACTGAGCTCCCACACTAGAGCTATTCCCTTCAAGTACTGTTCCTCCAAGTGTAGTGTCCATGCTGCCGTATTCCTTATTATTCATATTCATTGGAGAAAATCCCATAATGTGTTGTTCCAATGAAGGTGGAGTCGGATACATTTTATGGAGATCTGCAGTGCCTAATTTCAGATCAGAAGTAGGGCTTTAGAGCACAAGTACATTTTGAAGTATTTACTTCGTCTTAAAACTTCAGTTCAGCAAATGAAGTGTGTGTTTCCAAATTCCCACAACATATTAGCAATCCAACGTTCAAGGCTAGTATTTTCCACAGAAAAAAACACCAAATAAAACTTACTTATGCATGACAGTGGGTCTAGATTTCCTGCTTTTGCCTCTTTGCAGTTGGATTTGTCATCAGCGCCATTCACTGTTCTTTTAGATCCAGGCTAAGAAAGGAGTATTGCAATAAAATCACTTCAGATGTAAACACAGGTTCAAATCTTCTGCTAACAAGACTGTTCATGTGCAGTGAACATACTAAGCTGAGACTTTGTAAAATATTCAGAAAAAAATTTTAAAACCCCAAAAGCCAAGCACTAGTAGTTGGGGTTACACTTGTCCTCCCTTAGTACTTGTAACTCAAGAGAATGCTCTCCCATCACATCATTATTAAAATGAATGTCCAGTTATAAAATAACTCTCAGCCTGTTAGCAGACATATTAAAGCTAATCAGGGCTGCCCACAATCTATCAGAAGCAGTATACAGGCTCCCAAACCAATGCTAATATTACTGATGTTAATACACAAACAGGAATAGAAAAAAAGATAGAGAAACACAAATCCTGGAACAAGAGGTACAGGGAAGAAAAGCTGAAGAACAAGAGAGATATTTTACAACACCCAGACAGTACTAAAGTCTATAGAAAATAAGAGTCTTCACGTTTAAGAGCAAATACACTCGCTTTACATAATGATGACCTTTGATAGCTATTAAGATCCCTCAGCCCTTACTCAGCTACAGCTCCCATTAAAGTTGATGGGCATTTTGTCTGGGTAAGGGGATTTAGGATTAAGCATGCAGCAAAGTACAGTTCAGAAAAGACAACTGATTACAAACAGTATTGAAATAGAAACAAGAAAGATAATGGATTCAGAGCCATCAGAGACCGCAAGAGAAACTCCTTCAAGATAACAGCTGCTGCAATGAAGCAGCTTATTTGGCAGAACGTGTTTAAACACCTCTTCTCTTTCAGAAGTTTTTGGTTTGTGAGTGTTACCTTTATTGACTAGTCAAACAGAGCCTAAACCATAGAAAAAGAGCACCACTACAACTGCTAAATATACCTTCATTTATAACTTTACAGATTCAAGAAGCATATACGGTCTGGACAGTAAGGATCTAAGATCAAAAGCTTGTTTGTATCAAATATATAACTGTATGAGTCAAATCAGAACAGTATGTCTGCTACAGAGGAGCCACAGCACTTGCTTATATGCATGTTTTGCAGCTATCTGACAAATGCTAAAAAACCCCCAACGAACCAACAACCAACCAAAACCACAAAAAGACATAACTTTTTCCTCAGGCTTTTTTGTCTGGCAGGTGCAAAAGTGATAGCAGATGACTTACTGTTAGTTCATCTTCATCAGAATTGAAGAGATTGTCAAGGTCAGTGTAAGAGACCACTAAGTCTGTTTCGTGGAACAGGCTAGTTGAAGCAGTGCGAGCGTGAGCAGCAATACGTTGGGCATCTTTAAAGAAAAGCAAACATAAAAATTTGCCAATAAGTATTCATTAAATAAAATAAAAGACATATTCAGAAATATTTCCACAGCTGTGGGGGCAGTGGGGAAAGGAAGTATGTAAGTGTGGCCCCTTCAATTTTATAGCATTTGGATTTTATAGCCAACATTTAATTGTAAGATGCAATTAAAAGCGTGTTCCAAGTGGATTCCTAATTCTAAAGGGATAGGGAAATACATGCCATAAAGTACAAATGCAGCAGGCTACCTACTGACTATTCAAGAGACCATTAATATAGTACAGTTAGAAGAGGGAAAAAAATCCCAAAACTTCCTTTACCTTGCTTGACAGAAGGACTAAATAGAGACATGGCATCCTCTCCTTCATGGGATAAAACTGTAACACTAGATGTCCCATCCTCAGCCTGTTATTAAAATAAATAAATAAATAAGAGAAGTTTAAATTAAGTGGGGGAAGAGATATTTATCTCCCTATGAGAATTCTTGCATGCATCTGAAGTATCAAGTTCTCATTAGCCTTCTAGCTCATTGAGGTGTAGTCTGGGGGTCTGGTTAGTGGTGTTTGCTCAGGGAAAAGCACACTTGGAATCCAGACAACAGACAGATGAGCAGCACAGACAAGAACATAAATCTTAGGTTTTGTGTGGGGATAAATTTCAAAAGCAAGCTGTGAAGTCTCACTGCAGCACCTTATTGAAAAACACTTGCAAACAAGTGCTATACATTAACTATACTGGTTACTGAATGAAGCTCTTGATACAAAGAGTGCATACACACACAACTACTCCCAATGGGCAAGTTTATTTCATATACAAGCTCCCAATGCAGTTATATTTTCTTTTTGGAGAGCATATTTTTGCTTTAAGTAGAAACCTCACATGGTACTGGCTAAAGTGGGCAAACATTTAACTGTCCATGCAACTGGACAGCTCACCTCACCTACCCTCAAACCCTTCTACATGTGCACAAACCACTTGCCTTGTTCTTCCTCTCTTTCCCAAGCACCTGCTGTCACCTATTTCTATAGACAGGCTCCTGAGCCAGGCTGATTTTTGTTCCAATCCAGCAGCATTCTCCCAGTACATGCCACAAAACCTAATGCAATAACACCCCCAGCATGCCAAAAAATAGTTAGGTGTAGTTAGAGGCACGCTGGATAATTTCATTCATAATTTCTGCTAGATTACATTTTTAAACATACTTCTAAATAAATTTAAATTATATTTCATTACTGAATCAACTTGCTTTAATCTCAGTGATTTGTATCCTTGTTCCTTTACTCACCTTATGTTTCTTCCCAGCTTCCCTCTCAATGTTCTGCCTATCTTTTTTACTATCAGGAAATAAGAATTCCACATCACCATCAACAAAGGCATAAGGATCGATTTCAGGTTCCTGGTCAGCTTCCATCGCTACTGCTGCTAGGTATTGGTTTTTACTCTGATACTGTTGCACCAGTTCATCTGAAACCTTTAAAGGTTTCCTACATTGCACCATTAATCTGAACAGAAGAAAAAACACAAAATATTATTTATCATTTATTATATGGGAATGATTTTATTATCACACAGCCTTTACAAGAACAACTTCATTTTGCCTTCCCACTTTCTTCCTTTCCACCCCAGCTTCAGAAAACTTTTTGGGAAAAAGATTAAATCATTAGTCATTTAATATAACCTCCTTACACACGTCAGACACAGCAGTGTGATTCATTCTGCCCATCTCTCCTCAAGCACTGTCAATTCAGATAAAGATTAGTAATTTATCCCAGGTCATAGCTGTCATTTATTATAAAATACAAGTGTATTAAACTATCTATATCCACTAAAAGAAACTCACCAGGTTAAAAAATTACCCATTGCCAATCCCCATTCAGATCCAAACAAGAGATCAGAAAGAAGTGATTAAACCCAGGTTTTCCATATTTTAAGACTCTAACTCCTGAACATTTAATTCATTTCAATGTAGAAAGTATGACAACCTGCCAATACCTGGCTGTGCCCAACACAACAGACAGACAAGCACTCTGGTGTACACAAAGCCTGGCTAGCCAAAAAGCCCAAGCAATAACCACTACTAAAGCACACAAATGCCACTATGTTTAGTTCATACCACTTAAATCAATATAAATGAAGCTTGTAAACACCAATATCAAATTTACTAATAGAATTTATATATATACACATGACTTTGTAATCATTTTCTTAACGTTTGGAGCTGAAAATGGAGTTGTAAGCACACAGAAATTAAGTTTCTTGTATTGGGACTATTGTTTCACAGATATAACACCACACCAGCAAAACCAGGTGTCGGCATGTAGACAAGCACAATATGATTGTTAGCTATATAATGCCCCTCTACCTCCTGTCCCTACAGATACTTTTTTTTATGTATCCTGGTATATAAGAGGTATGAGGAAGATATTCTTTCAAACAAGTACTTCAGAGTCTCAGACTACTGTAGCTACACCATTTCTTCTCACTCCAACACTCTCTTATTCCCAAACAACAGAATGACCAGTGAGAAGCATTTACAGAAGTCTCACGTATGTATGAAATGAAAGAGGGACATTGCCAGGATGAAGATTACAGAGAGATACTTCAAGTTCAAACACAGGTTCCAACATACCTATTCTTCCAGCTCTCAAGCCTCTATCCAAACAGAAATGCTATCCCTTAAGAAACTAACATGTCAGTGAGTAGGGCTTGATTTTGACAGGCTAGATCTAGGAGTTTAGAGTAAGATAGGCTTACATTTCTCCCTTGAGAGTTCAGAAAGAAAGAAAAGCACAGTATAGAACAACTCCAAGTTCAGCCTTGAAATTCTGCACACAAAAAGGCACAGTGATTCCTCAGAGTCCCCCTCACTGCCTTCTATATCCCTGTCAACTACGTGGTACAAGAAAGGACATAGAAACAGTTTTACAGTGTCAAAAGACTTCCCAGAAATAAAGTTTGCAAAGAAACACCTCACAGCCAACAACACTGCCAAATGGATCCATGCTACATCAAACCTTGCGTCAGGCGCAACCACCACAGCACAACCGCTCCAGACAACACCGCAACGAGCGTGGCTGTGTGTCAAGCACCACTGGCTTTTGTGGCTTGAGTAGCACTCAGAGTTGAGGATTTCCTCTTTTCTAAATCCCGAAAAACTTACCATCAGAAAAAAAAACACCCCAACGAAAAAAGCAAACAAAAAATGGGGACACTTTTCTAGGAAGAATAAGTACAGTGAAAGGGAAAATGCACAGTGAAAGCAAACAGCATTTTCCAGTATTTCTGACTGCCAAAGAGGAAGATAAGTTAATAGCCAGATATTCTAGGGGAAGAAAAATAGGTTCAGTAAGTTGTTAAATCATACTAGAAGCCACACAAGGAAAGAACATGCCTTGAACAGAAAAAAAAACGTTCTGAAGTAGAGACTATCTTTCTCTGTCTGGTTGGTTAAAATGAATTCAAGGCCAAAAAAGTGCTAAAAATCCTATAAATGCACATCTTGAAAGAGCTGAGACATGCACTAACTAATGTAAACTCAAACAGTGAACACAAAAGATATGGCTAAGAAAATGTGTATGAGAACAGACCAACAGCTACAACATATTTACTACTTCTCACAGCTTTCCTACGCACCAAAGTCAATGTGACTGCCATCAGTGGCTTTCCACTGCCAGCAGTGAAACAGAACATCAACATAAAATACTGTCTTGTGAGTAGCTGCTTCAGCTCTTACATCACAAATTAAATACGCTATCTACTGAAGAGAAAAAACCACCCACACCAAAACACCCAATGATTTGACCCTGTTCAGATTACAAGTCTCCTTTCACCTGAACAGGAAAAAAAAATAAATGTTTTTGGACCAAAAATAATCAACAGCAAGTGGGCTGATAGAGGCAACTCCCAGTGTAATCGAGAGGCACTTTTTTAATCCCTCAGTCACAACCCTAAGCCAAAATTTGTCACCTTTGGATTCAGGTTCCAGTCACGTGAAGTTTACACTGCTATTAACTTCCCTGTCAGCACCAGTAGCTTCCCATTACCATCTTTTTCCTGCAGGAAGTGTTGCAATGATGGATGACAGGAAGAGTTTTACACAGTGTAACAGCAAAGGAGACAACCCAGAAGGCCAAGTGGTTTCGTTTCAGGCTTTTGTTGTTATGGGGTTTTTGGTTTGGTGATGGTCTTTTTTCAGGTACTTGTTTTGGCTTTAACTAGTAGAGTGAATCAATATGGATTTCCTTCTGCAGTAAAACAGAGCTCAAACATGCTTTACCACTAAAAACACTAGTCTTATTCTTTTCCTCCATTGCCTTCAAGCTCCATAATTTATGAAAACTTGGGCAATGTCAAAAAAGTGACTGATGGAACCAGACAGCAGCAGAGCAGAACAATTTAAAACCTGGTGCTAGATAACACCAGCTTTCAGAAATAACAGTTTATTCAGCAAAAACTTTTAAAATAATTATAAACTACACATATTCTATTTCAAGATAATACTAGCTTCTGTTTAAATTAAACAAATATTCTCAAATACATTTCCTGCAGCTGAGGTAGTAACAAGGATCTAGTTTCAGTATTTCTTCAAGTTAAACCCTTGTTCATGAAACAAGGCTTGTCTCCCATATGATCTGGGGTACAAGAGCAGTAACTGTAGGTGCACCAGTCACTTGTA
Organism: Laterallus jamaicensis coturniculus; assembly: GCA_022605575.1. Classification (NCBI taxonomy): domain Eukaryota; kingdom Metazoa; phylum Chordata; class Aves; order Gruiformes; family Rallidae; genus Laterallus; species Laterallus jamaicensis. Next base: position 3,766,749 of record JAKCOX010000025.1, on the reverse strand, counting down.
TTCTCCGAATGATCACATCAAAGCCTTCAGCCCTTTGAACAACACAGGGAGAGAGCCCCCTGTGCAAGAACACCAGTTTATGTTCCTTATTCCAAAGAGAAATTTCTGATACTAGAAAGTAGTTGCAGCCAACATTTAGGTTAACATCATCCAGGAAAAGAAATGATCTTCCTCATCGTTCCTATCAGCCATTGAAATACCAGCTCTTCTGAATAAAGACAAGAGCAGAACTGAGATCATCCATGCTTTCTCCAAATAACTATATATTAAAAAGACAACCTTTCTTTTTTGGGTGTGAGGGCCAGACACAATGCTAAGTCCCAAATAAGCATAATTTGGCTACAGATTAGTTTTTCTGTAGAAATACATACTTCATTGCTATCTGCTAAATCAAGAGTTTAATGAGAAAAAGCTGGAAAGCCTTACTACAGATTTGACCACGCTTCATGCTCCCATTTCACAAGTATTACTGTACACAGACAGCAGATAGTTATGCTCATACACATGGCACTACTGCTTGAGCTGATGAGAGCCACATTATGCTTTAGTGACAAGCTTGCTGGTAATGAGAAAACACCGCCTTTGGCCTTTCAGTTTCCTCACTTCTCAGGTTATTATTACTAGAGTATTAAGCACTACTTACTCTGTAACTGATGTTACATTTTCCTGTCCAGCAGGTATTACTGGATCATCTCTCAACTTATCATTTGGAAGCTGAGGTGGTAAGAATTCCACATCTTTTTTCTTTGGAACTTTATAATACTTCCAAGTAGTATCAGCTTCATCTTCCTCCAAATTCACTGCAGTACCAACATACATCGTAGGCTCTATAACTTCAGGAAATTGAGCTGGAAAAGGCTGAGACAAGCCATCAAGTCTGTCTTCCATTGTTTTTGTGGGAACCAAGGGGTCTGGTGTTGGCATCTGGTAGAAATGTTGACTCTGAGGAGTAGAAGGCGCTTTAGCTACCCCTTCATCAACTACATCACACGGGTGAGGACTAAGCGGTGGTGGCTGAGGTGAATTTGCCATTTCAGCATTATGCATCTGAGGAGTCTTTGCTACATCATTAGTTCGGATATTTGAAAATCTCACTTGACTGTCTGGTGCAGTCATCACAAGCCTCTGACTTGCTGAATCTGCCTCCATGGCAACATCATCACTGATAGATACACGATGATGAAAAGGAGTCAAAGGGCGTTTCTGTGGCTTATCCCCTTTGTCTTGCTTCTCATTTGTCTTGTGCTTTGGAGCTGCTTGCTGTTGTTGGCCCACAGGTGGTGCCTGCCCCTGTTGACCTGAATTTCTTGGTTTGAGATTTTTGTGCCTGCAGAATTAACATAGGGGAAAATACTTCACATTAATCTTTCAAATATGTCTATCACGTTCTTTTTCACTAGATAAGAACCCACTTCTAAGCCATTAAAACAGCCAATTATAGAAACCTGAAACCGATATCATTCTGAAGTGAAGCCGCCTCTTTCTGACCATAACAACTTGAATGACTTGAGTGGCATCGCAAGATTTTAGAAAACCATTTAGAGAACCTGGAAAAGCTCTCCTATGAGCCAAATGTGCACATAATCCTCCTAACTGAAGACAGTAAAACTGCTTTTATCAGAAATAGTCACATGAACACTGTTGCTTTTAACTTCTGCCAACACTGATGAATCAGTAGAACAACATATGAATTAGTGAATGACTTGTTGAATTCAAGCATCAATACTGTCCAATAGCATTGCCCAAATCTCTATGAGTGAAGGAGCAGAAAATTAAAACACCAAGAGTCGAGAAGCAAAGCTCAGTCCTACAAAAGCTATTTTGAATCTTTTGTAGCTATTTGCCTACAAATTTAGCAGGTGTGGGGAAGAAAAAGAAAAACTCAATGGAGTTTCTTTTTTTTCCAGTATAAATGCATTTCAGCTTAAACATTTCATCTTGGAGTTCAAGGTGCCAACTTTCTAAATCACCTGACAGAACGAGACATGAAACACCAAAGTCTAAAATGAAATGTTTATGATCTATCTACTGAACTGCATGTACATCCTTAGTGCCTGGGGATTCTTTGTCACTCTTCCATTAGGAAAGCTAAGGAGCATGCAATTTGTATTAAAAAAAAAAATCCCAAACAAACAGTATTAGGCAGGAATAAAAAGGTATCAAAAATCTAGTTTTACTTTAAACTCTCAAACATACATGTTTTTCACCACTTAGAATTCAAAACACAGAGAACAATAAGGGGCTTCAAGTCTAGAGTTCCTCTTTAGGGCACAGCATATTTCTAATACACACTTCACAGAGTTAATTGCTTGTTTTCTCTTAACTAGTGTTACCATATCTCAATTCTCCTCCAACAGAATATTTAATCCTCCTCCATTTCCCAGATCTTCTCAAGACCCAAGAATTTCCACAGAACTTAAACCACCCAATTCAATAAAAGAGTGGGGGAAAAAATGCTACATTCTCCAGAAATTATTCTTTTTTAATTAGATTCCAATATTTCCCATTGCAACCCAAGGAAGTTGCCCATGAGATTGTTTCTGTCCTATACAGGCTTAAATATTCCAGCCCAAGACTGGGGAATTGTCACTGAAATGCCAGTACCTCTGCTCACACAATTCACTCGAGTAAGACCTCTGCATTATCTTAGCATGCAGAATTTCAAGACCCACAATGACATTTAGGATACAAGAAACAAATTTTGTTACAGCTTTCCTACAAGCAGCTATTGCTTAATTACTCCTAAAGGAGTCGTCCCAAGCCCTCTCTCGAGTACTTCAATCTCAGCTTACGGTGTTGGACTGCAGGTTTGCCAAGTACTGTACCTTGAACAATTGCAATTTGTCCTCTGTGTGGCTTCAACAAAATCCCAGGATGCTACCTTCACAGCTGTCGCTTCATCACACAAGCCATTTGATGTAGCAGAATACTTCCTCCTATGATTCAAAAATCAGGAGAGTTATTTGGGATCAACATATGTTCTCTCCTTATCTTCCGTCAAACCTCAAGAGCAGTTTTGTGAGATAGGATTCAGCAAAGAAATTATAAATAGCCTTTTACTAACATGTTAATACAAAGAACTAAATAAACAGCTAGTTAGGAACAAGTTAACTTATTTCAATTGTTTTATCACTAAGAGTAGATTACTTCCCACTATCAGTCCCAGTATCTTTAATAGAACTACTTTACACAACAGACACACAAGATACCAGGGGCATTTTCAGCATCATAAAATGGGAACATACTTGTTCTGTGCTCTGTTCATATTGCATTCTTGCCAAACTCTGTCCACCACTTGGTTGGCTAATTTTCTAGGTATTTTGCCACCATGATGGCTAGTACTGTCAGAGATAAATCCATCAGAAACTGAAGAAAACTTCACCCATTTCTGGGCAGATTGAGCATCAACTGAAAAGCAACACAAGAAGAAATGGTTTCAGGCAATGAGGCAATACACAAAACCGTTACTCCAATTCAACCACCACAGGAACATCTTAGGAAGCAAAGTATCTTTTTAACTCAACATTAAGAAATAAAACCAGAAAATTTAGGTATAGTAGCTGATTACAACATGATTTCCCTTTCATAGGAAAGAAAATAAAAATTTAAAACCCACCATATATGTTTATATTATAACTGGGCTGACTCTTTGTCTTCCATGACATTTTTGACCAGAAAGAAAATAACCTGAGCAAAGCTACCAGTTAGCAAATTTTACAGTATTATTTTTTTTAAAAGGGTTAAACTAAGCTAACAGAAGGCCTTGGGGGGGGGGGGGGGGGGGGGGCGGCGGGGAGAAGGGGAAACCAAACAACCAGCAAAACCTCTTCTGCACAACAGCTGAATGTAAAGCCACCTGAAACTACAGTGAGCCTTACACACTTTGTCTTAAGAGTGATTTACCATAACCACTACACCACTACTCACACACAGGTCAGAGGGCAGACACAGAGTGGAGAAAAAACCAAAATGAAAAACTTGACCACAGAAATTCAAAGTACCAGGTCACAGATACAAAAGCAGTCCTCAATTCAGGACCTCACAGAAGTGTTCAAGTTAATGTGCCCGCCACTGAACAATAAAAATTGGTTTTACTACAAACAGACTTATGAATAAAGAAATGTGATTCTGCTGGTACCCAAGTCAGTTGTAAAGAGAAGACCTGAATCCTTCCCAAGCACTGCCAGATTTAAAGGACAGTCCATCGAAATGCTTTCCCACATGCAGAAGCTGATTGTATTATACCTGTTTGAACTTCCTCTGGAGATGTTGGTGGAGTCAGAGTAACTGAAGACATGGCAGGATCTCTTGTGGAAGCAGGCACTTGGTGGACACCCAAGCAAGTAGTTGAACAGTGAGATGCCCCTACAGTACTAGGAGCAGGGATGTCTGTCTGAGGAACTAGAACGAAGCACGCTGGGTATACCATTCGCACACCAGCTGGTAAAAAGAACAAGTTGATTTTACAGTTTACCAAAAGCTTACGTTTAAAATCATCAACAAATGCATCATTTTACCAGCACTCATAAGCTTACCTGCCCTTTCTACCTTGTAAAGCATTATGTCTGGACAAAAAGTGTCTGTTGTCACCCTCATCATTACATTATGATTTGCTTTATACAGAAGATTTGGGTGAATGAATAAAAAGGGCTTTGTACATGCAGGCAGATACAGCTGTGGCATCCATGTGCTTCTGCTTGTTTCTATCGTTTTGTTTTATAAAGATGACCAAGAACATACTTTTTTGTATCACATAACACTGACAACATTCCCTTCCCCATCATCATCAGGGTCGTCAGCCATCACCACAATATAAGCTTCTAACACTCATTAGAGAAATGATTATGTTAGTTGGAAAATCAAAGGTCACTTGCCCACAACAAAGGAACAAACTGTTATGTCCCAGAGACTTAGATTTTAGGAGCAGCAGCAGATAAACACAGTGCCTGAGTACACCAAGTTCTCCAGGAGACTGTGGTTTTGAAGGCATCCCTGAAAGGCATGCCTGTTCCATTTGAACAGAATCTGAAATGCTTTTGATGCACCTCAGATGCCAACAGTGATGCCCAGGGTTTTTTTTTAATTGTCTTTTCTTCTTTTATTTATGTATTTTATAAATTATCTTGTTTCTCATGGCACTTGAGCATTAAACAGAAAAACAAAAGACCAACAGCAGTGGCAAACGGTTGCAAGAGGAGTAAAATGGGGTCACTTTTGCATTCAGAATTTTGCAGACATTATCAAGCCACTGTATTTCAGTAATTAAAAGGCAACCAGAGCACTCACCAACAAGAACTTCAACAGCAGCTAAAGAGTCATCCTCCCAATCCATTTCTTCTTGTTTTTCCTCAGATCCCTCCTTCAAGTTAGATGTGACAGGATAGAATTGTTTCCATTCACCAATAAGCTTTTTTGTTGATGAATCAGAAAGCTTGAAAGACTGCCCTGTGAGCGTGCCATTTAATCCAAAGGGACTTAGAATAACTAAAAAGAGATAGAAAAGTACTTGGAGATTTTATCTAACCAAAATTCACTCTTTCCCACTGACATTCCATTACAGTTATTTCAGCCACACTAAACAGACAGCTTACCATCTGTAAATCAAAATGCACCATAATCATCTTTTACTACACTGTTTTTACTACACAGTTTTTGGTAATAGGTAAACATTGTTAAGTCTATGTGTATTGTACAAATCTGTATTTCTTAGTGTGGTACCTAAATTAATTTATTTGAACAAGCAACAAGCTAGTTTTCATCTTGGCTAGCAGTCTCTCCAATATACAGGTGAGATTAAAGAAACATCATTTCAAATTCTGACAAAGTTAAGGTGTTTCCTCATCCTTTCATCCTGCTTGGTACAGTTACAGCAACAATGTATATAGAGGGAAGTAATCCATTTCATGTTTATTCTTGCCCATATCAGGAAAGCACAGCTGCTGTTAAAATGCATTCAAAGAAGCAGGTTTGGACACTGAGTATAAATAAACAAGGGCAGTGTGTGGTCATGCAGAACTGATTTCTATAGCCAACACAAGTGTGTCTAAGACAGGGAGTGATCAGACAGCCCACTAGCCAGACTCAGGCCCCATCACTCCTTTGTCTTCGAGAGCATAGCTTGCATCTGCTGGTGGAACCAAAGGAATTTACAGGCAAGGAAAAGCCAAATAAAAAAGGGGTAGAAGGAGTGAATAGGTTAAGTATGGTGAGTCAGAAATGGATTTCTGAAAGAGGGATTGATTAAGATACATGTGGGTTATAAAGCGTGTTGTAAACGTGAAATATTTAAGTCACCAGCAGGACAGCACTTGGAAATTAAGACAAATTATGTGGCTACATGCCAAGAGATGAATATGGAAATCATCCACCTGCAGAAAAGCTGAGACACACCAACTGGCTTCTGACTACGTCATGACAGAGGACATGTGGGGGAGTACGTGTAACCAATACAAAACAGACAATACCTCTGCTCCTCCGCCAGTCTTTGCCAGAAGTCCTCATTCTGAGCAACTCAAAGGACTGAGTTATTTTAATACTCACTCCTGAGTTGCAAAACCTACCTTGGAAAGGGCTGTTAGACTGCTGGGCAAGAGTGAGGTGCTCTTCACTAAGCAGGTACACAGGTTGATGCTGACTGATTTCCACGCTGGTGCAAACATTGCTGTCTCCGTGTAAGAAGAAGGTGAATGAGCAGGACAAGTGCTCGCTGGGGAGAGAGGAAGAAAAGCTCCTAAGTATACAACTTATTTTAAGTTGATAGCTATTTTTAAGATATTCATTAATGAACTAACAAAAAAATCTGTTATCTAAATAGAAAGAAAATGCTAAATGCATGTTCTGTTGAAGCATTTACAAAGTATTCCAGCATTAGACACAAAATGACAGGTCAATCAGCTAAAAAACAATGGACACTAAGTTTTCAGTCTCTGATTATTTTGAGGTCTGGAGGAAATTTAAACCACCATTTTTTGTAAGACAAAGAAAGCTACAATTTATTAATTTATCTCTTATGCTTACTTTAAATCTAGAAAGATATTACTGAACTTATATTCATTTTAATGAGACGTTATCCAGATTCACTTGTCACAAATCCACTAAACAAAATTTCTATTTTAAAGTTCATATTAAGTATTAGCCAACAAGTCAGTTATTTAAAGGCAGGAAGAAGAATGGCAAGAGCTTTGAGAAGTGTTGGTTTGGTGGTGTTAAATTAAATCTTTATGCTCCTGAAGCCACTCAAGTAACTGAAAATTAAATCCCATACCTACACACAAAAGGGAAGATCCAATCAATTAAAAAAAACCCGAAACAAATGAAAGCTTAAGTAACTGTTAAAGTCATTAAAACCAGTATCAATGTTTAATATCACATGCTTCACTGATAGCTTCTCTCAGATGGGAGTGTTTTAGAAAGAAGAAAAAAGAAAAAATAAAGCCCTGTACATCAAAAAACACCCCAACAACAATAACTTCATGTAACTCTGAATCAAATGCTGTTTTCACAGTGCTGTACATAGTCACTAATTAGCAACTCCATGAAATCATCTACTCGCAAGACCATGCTTCAGAAGCTTCAAGTTTTGCAGCTCCCTGCTAGCTGCCAGTTACAGATACTGATAAACCCCTGCAACTACAACTAACAAAATATTTCCTGTTGCACTCAAATGAATTAAATAAATAGTTTATGTGAAATATATTTTACCAGCTTTAATTAAAGGGCAGGAATAGATCACAAAGGCCAAAAAAAGCATATCCCTGCTGGGACACCATAGAAGTGGTACATATTCAGACCCAGTTTTTATTTTCAGACCCTGAATTTATTTTATTTTTTTCCTTTTAAAGAAGTCATACAAGCACTGCAGTTTTCAGTTATATTAGCTACAAGTTATCTCAAGTGTCTGCCAGACTAACATACTCCCACAGGAAAAAAACAGATGTTTGAGAGCAAGACGCTATTCACATTGGACGTTAAATTAGGTCCACCATCTCAGCAATACATGAAGGAAAGTCCAGGAGAACCTTAAAAAGTAGTTTATAAGCTATTGAATAGTAAAGAAATCCTCCTCTACAAGGAGGGCAGCCTCAAGCACCTGCTCAGCCTCTGGGAAAAAAAAAAAACAACCCAAACCACAAAATAAGTCAAGGGAAACAGACTGAATTAAGATAGACAAAATAAAGACACCAAGTGTATTTTTTGCAAGGTCAAATGGAAAAGACACTCCATGAGCTACTGTAGCCTAAAAAGCCTGTATGAATGCAACACCACTGTTTACCAAAAAACCCATAAAATTAGACCTTGCCAACCAACACCCAGGATCACACTCTCAGAGTTCATTAAACACTTGTGTTTCTTAGTCTACAGCATGAGAACACGAAGCAAGTTTTGCCTTGGTGAAGTTACTGAATACATCTTTAGTGTCATTTCCAAGATGTTTCTTTCCTCCTCCAGCAGGTAGATAGATGGTGGGACAGGAAACAGCAAGGGAAAATAAAAAGAGCCTCTGGAATTGGCACTGTCCAGTGAGTCTTACCCCAAAAAGCAGACACCATGATAGTCACTACAGTGAGAAGAAAGGAGGCTACAGCCTTAAATAATGGCTTTGCCCACCAGCAGATTTCAAATTAGGGACCTAAAACACTTCAAGGATGAGAGAACCCACAAACCGTTCAAGGGGGAACAGGAAACAGCACATTTTTTATTACAGTGACTTAAAGCAGGCCACGAAGTGAACTCAGTGAGGAACTGCTCTCAGTGGCTGAAGCATTAACAGTCTAAGGCACATCAAGTCTGGTGGTGCACTGATCTGCTCAATTTTAATTGCGTTTTAGGAACAAAGAACCCCAGGATCCAGACATACAAGTAAATTATCACTATTTATCAACAACTCTAACACAACTGTTTCAGCAATCCAAGTCTGGACAGAACACTCCCTGCAGATAAAATATTATCCTGCTCAGGAGTCCTTGTAAAGTGAAGTGTCCAAAATGCAGCAATGATGGAGCTAAGCATCTTGTTGATGATTTCAAGTTCAAGTGCAGTCACGTGGATAGCAAACACCACTAAATTCCCATATGGAAATCTGATTAAACTTTAATCCTTATGCAAATAGTTGAAGACCGATTTTCAAATTTAATTTTATTTTAAAATCACATTGGATGGTTTAAGGTGAAAGAGTGGATAGTGCTCTTGGTTCAGAGTGACAGAAAACAATTTAGAGGCTTAATATAAGTGAGGCAAAGTTTAAAAATAAAAGCACATATTCTTTAAATACACTTTAAATGCAATTAAGCTATGCCTCTTGTAAATACCACATTATTACACAGATAAAGGGCAGACAATTGTCGCATAATCTGATGGAATTCAAATAAAGCAAGACAAAGAGAAGCATCAGCATGATAACAGAAGCATTTCAATTCATTACACTGCAAAACTCATCCTAAGAATTAGCAAGGAAAATTCAAGGTCATCATGCAAAAGCCAAATAAAAAACAAAAAACCAGCCAACCAAAAAAAAAATTCCTCAACTCCTCCCAAAATTAGAACCCTTGTCTCCCCCCACTCAGCAAGGGAGAAGTTCCCAACAAAATAATGAAGTCAGAGAGTAGCCATTGTTGTCACTGACATCATTCAAGCAGCGCTGTCATGAAAGCTGTGAGCCCTACTTGTACGGCAGGGAGAGCAGACCTGCTATGGTACAATGCCCTCTAGAAAAAAACAAGTATTTTAATTAATTCTGGTTATAAATTCAAGCGTTAAACAGCAAAATGATACATACTATCTCAGGGTTCTGTTTCAGGACTTTCTGAGGGGCAGTCATTTTCTGCACAATAGGATAACGTCCTTTCATAGTAGAAATACATAGTAAAAACTGCTCTGTAAACTGGAACTAAGGGAAACAAACCCCCATAGGGTACACACTGTATCTCCTGAAAACATGAGTCTTCTTTAAGCTAAAGGTTGACATGAAAAGCAAAGCTAACACACTGCATCCTCCTGCTCAGAAACTGTTTCTTCACATTCCTCATCATCATTTCTATTTGGTTACACAACTTGATGAAGTATCAATGTACGTGAAATAATGACAAGAGATACAATGTAAAATCCTAAATTAAAAAGAAAATCAAGCAAAACAGAAGCTCTCTGTGGGGGAGTGGAGAAGTGTACAAAGGAAAACAAAGAAACACAAGCCAAAGTTACTGGGTGCCTTACACACATCATTTTATGGACTTAGCAAGAAACCCTAAATGTGCACTTTTTTGTTGTCTGGTTGTTGGGGTTTTTTTAAAAATTAATACAGTTGTACCTCCTCCAGTCCTGTAAGTTTCCAGAGACTGACTGCAAGTATATAAGTACAATTTAAATACTGTATTATATTGATAAAATTATATACATAAAATATTATAAGCAATATGTAAATAATCTAAAGTCTATTTTTTATAATTATGTTGTGTGTATATATGTATATACATCAGTATTATATATAGTCTCCCTTTCTCAATAACACACCTCATAACCAAAAACCACAAGCAAAAAGATTTACTCATCACTTTGGGGTAAACAGGTAAGTTACCTTCACAATTCAGTTAAGGACATGGTAACAGAAAGCAAGCTGAGGGTTTCCTGTCTGCTAGGGCAGAGTTCATCCTATGCTTTTATTTGCAGACATTTAAGCAGCACAGAAGATCACTAGATAATTTGTGCAGAGCATCTCATGACTGATATATTTAAAAAATACTGATACCTCAGTGCTCAGTACATTTGTCCTGCAGCAAGGATCAGTGAAGTTCTTAAGGTACAGATACAGCAAAAATCATAATAGCTACTCTTAAGAGTTACTACTGTTCCCCACCTCTTTTTTTTGTTCTTTTACAGTAAGGTATTGTTGCACATGCAATAATAAAATATAATTTTTTATATATCATGTAAGAGCAGAAGACAGAAATTTAACAGAAAATTCTGCAAACAAAATCTTAGATCTCCCAAAAATCTAATTTCATTTTCCCATCTGACCCTGAATACGAAGTTACTTGATTAATATTTCTAATTAACTTAATTTCATTAAAGTTCTAATCACAGAACTTGAATATCAATAATCCAGTTTCCAATTGCTCTCTGAATACAAATGTTAATGAAGTGCCATCAGAACAAGCATTCTTTATCAATTTTGATCCAAACACACCAGAATTCAGTCAGAATGAGTTCCAATACTGAAAGTGACTTTCAAAATAAAATAACAAAACATTCTTTGGAAGTAATGCTATTTCAAGCCACCTTCAGTCCTCACCTACACTCCATTAAAATACATTTGTATAAAAAGCAGTTTTGATTCCCTCATTTCTCCCTCTTCACTCTAACCACACGAAACAAAGATGATGTAGTTTCAGAGACAAAAGATAATGATTCTACGTGAAAAGAAATGGAAACCGATGTAGACAATTTCAATACAATTTCTACTTCTACCTTTGTAAAGGAAACTGAAGGAGGGAAAGCACACTAAAATTTACATATACATGAGATTTCTACATCTCCATTAGCAAATCTGAAAATACCTCCTTGATAAAAAGGTAATTAGGCCTGGTTTTTCCTCCACATTAGTACTTACGTAGAGCTTTATATCTTCAAAGTGCTTCACAAACATTAGCTGCATTAGAACCTCACTAATCCACACTTTACACTAGATTGCATACTTCAAATCAGCACCACGCTACCGCTGAAAGGCACGGAGATTGCAACCACGTCAGGAGCAACAAGGAAGTCTCCAACTAAAAAACCCGTAACATATTTAACAGCAAACTCAAAAAAGCATCCAAATGTTTCAGCTGAGAGAGGTTTTGTTTGTTTTGTAATCAACATCTCATGTTTCCCTAGATTCTTTGTAAATCACTTCTGAGTTGAACCAAGAATGGTTTAACAAATCAAAGCATTGCTAACCCTATCAAAACATTCACCATATCCTTATAAACTATGTATTTTCTACTGCCATTTCCTAGATGAGGAAAACGGACACTGCAAAGTAAAATTATTCCCAGAGAACTAGTGGTTGCCACAATTAGGATTCCACCATTTCTCTTTTTATGGGGTAGAGCCCACCTTGTTTAGGACCACAAACACATCAGCTACAGTTTTAAAACTCTAATTAACAAGCATCATTTCAGACTCTTACAAAATGTTTGCCAAAAATTGGTACACAATGGCCAGCACCCAAAATCCTTTGGAGCATTTTGACCAAGAACCAATATATCATGACTGGCTGACTACAATTAGCAGCAGCAATAGACCTGAGAGTTCCCAGCTGATGCATCACAGCTCCCCAAAGAGAAGCACCCCTAAACAGTTACTCCAACTACAGACTATTTCACTGTGCCACTTAAAGCATCCAATAAGTTCCTTTATTTATAAAAAGTGGCAGCTGCTTTCTACTGCAAATTCTTGGGCTGGAGGACATCATCTTACAATTAAATAGGTTCTTTCAGAAATAAAAAAAATAAATAGATAAATGTTTCAGCTGACACACACATACAGCATGAAGCCCTGAGACTCTTCATATTCGGTTATTTGTTTGTTGGGGGTTTTTTTAACCATGTTGAGACACAACACTATAGCAACCAGCACAGGATAGAAAACAAAACATAACTGCAAAGAATAAGTCTCAAGGAATTACATACCTGACCACACACTCAACATCATCTCTATTCTCTGATACATTACACTATAGGCTTTGTTCTTTGTCAGGCAACCCTCTAGGGCTTTTCATCGTGGAGAAGTAAGAGCCAAGCTGCCAAGCCACTCGAGGCTTTCTGAGCTAACAGAAGAAAAGCAGAAGTGACTCCCTCAAGACAACCCATCTACCACCTTTTCTTTGTAAGTGCTTGTTCAGGATAGTTCTTTGTGACTATATACATCTTCCAGGTACAGCCATAACACTGCAATGCACTAATGAAGAGAAGCTTTCCACACAGCCACCTTCACACCTATGCTGCTTATTTTAAGCATGGCATCTTCAATTTCCATTCACCATCAGTAATAGTGAATTACAAAACCCCAGAGTCTTAGTTCAGACTAGAAAGGAGCAGGAAATTAAGTGTATATTTGCTGTAATAAGCAAAACATGAAATAAGTAAAATGCTAAAAATCAGATTGTAATATCAAGGCAGCACCAAAAATCACTGCCAGCAAAAATATTTGAGCTTTCTTAAGAAATTAAAGTGAAAGACAAAAGAAAAAAAAAAGCTCAAATGCACAACTTGTTTCAATTATGAAGTTTATTGTACATCAGGAGCTACTTTGATTTTGTTTTGGTTATTTAGGGGCAGAGGATGTTTTGCTTTTTAAGTGCTGGGGGCTGAGAGAAATCAGGGTATAAAAGAAATTGGTTCCTAGGAACCAAGGAAGAACACGCTATCATACATACTCATTACATGGCAGTACTACTATTTACGATAAGAGTTTGAATCATCATTAATCAATTCACAAACATGCCTTTCTTGCCCTTGGCTAGAAGTTCCCCTCTAACATCAGAGTTTGTATCAGCCCCATCACAAGGTCTGCGCTTCAAGCGGATGCAGTGGCATTAACATCCTTAATTTGTGCAAGCACAAAGAAATCTAAACAAATGCACATCCACATTTTCTAGCACGTTACATATTCTGTATCTTAACATGAAGTAATAAGATCTCAAAACACAGATGCTTCTCTAACTGCTGACAAAAAGATGGAACAGTAGACATTTTTCTAAGCATCTCTGAGTAACTCCCTATGGTCATGAAGGTAAATATAGCAGAAAGCTGATTTTGATGATAACACAAAGCAAAAAACATAGCTAATAGCAAAGTAGAAAAAAAACTTCCAGTTCAAAGCACATCACTAATGACTACTGTCAAAAGGCTCTCCAAAATATTTTCACATAGCTGAAGATGTTTTCATTTTAGACCTATGAGTTAAAAATATTTATTCCACAACAGAGTTATGTGCACTAAAACAAATATAAGTGTAGTAATTGACCTGTATTCCAGAATAAGTCATATTCACGCTAAATACTTCCACATTTTTATATTAGCTTCTTTATTAATGAGCTTAGCTTCATCCCAATAAAAAAAAAAAAAAATCAAGGTTGAAACAAAAAGATTTTATTTTTGGTCACTACTAAAACTATTGCATGACATCTTGCAGAGAAATTGATTTTTAGAGTACAACCAGAATTTTATAGATGCACACACAAAGATATATGTATTTCCCCAAACACAGTCATTATAAGCAATACTAAAAAGGAGTTTGCTCCTGATCCTGTATTTCAGAATTTAAATGATATTAATAAAGCTGTCTTCTTATATTTTAGCATCCTTTAATTATCAAGGGATGCAAATCAATAATCTGTAGTTGAGCTTTCACAAGGAAATGTGTGTGCTCTAAAGAGTAAGAAACCAGAACATATTTGGAAAACAGCTCGACGTTACTCTGTTTCAAAGACACTGTAACAGCTTTCAATGTATTGCTCTTTCCCATTCCAAAACATTTACAAACATCTTAAGCCAGATTTTTCCAGAATTCAAAATTGAAATGCACTATAGAATTTTCCTTTAAAATCTGACGTATCTCTACAGGTTTTTGTATGATCTTACTGTTCAGGGAACAAAAAGATCCCAGATTCATTGTTGAAAGGTAAAAACAAGACCCATATCATTTTTTTCATTTTGTCCTGATGAACCAACTAATACCGTAACTTAAACTAAATAAGAGAAAACTGCTTTGTGATATAAAGTGCTAAATTTGTCTGCTTGTAGTCTCTGTAGCAACCCAATATTCCAAAGAGACAATCATGTGATCAATGCTCTCAGCTCCTGCTGTTTATCCTGCACTGTCCTACTTACAGCAGCTCTCAATTCCAGCTGTCTACAGTAAAAGGAAAAACATCACCTGCTCTCCTGCCGGTACATGATGCCAGAACAGCCCCATTAGAGCTGTTGCAAAAAAAAAAAAATTGACATTGTTTCATTTAAAGATTAACATAGGGAGGAAATTTGCACTGCAAAAAGAGTTAAGCAGACTTAATAGAAAATACTCCAAACTAAAAGCCCTGTAGTTTCAGCTCTAAAGGCTTTAAAGTAAATATATAGAAATAAATGCAAAACCTGTGACTACATGTTGTTCTTCTATAGTTAACTCTCTCAAGTATGAAGAGGTTTGAGCTCTAGCACCCAGGAATCTTCCTCATTCTCTTTAGTAACAACTCACAGAGTCATTCTGGAGGGCTCAGGAAGCAAACTGCTCCGTTCGCATGGCAAGAGGACCCATGGGAAATAGGAAAAGTGTTGCCAAACAGGGGGCTAAGGCAGAAGTGTGGGCTCAGCACCAATTCACAGCATTCTCTCTGTCTTAACGCCAGTGAAGACCAAACAGACAATAGATGATCATTCACACTGCTGCATTATCAATACAAACACTTCTGAGGTAGGCAGTGAGACCATTCCACAGCCCAACTGCAAAAAATAACCCACCCCACTGCAGCCATGGCCATTCAAGACTGCAGACTGGCCATCACACTTCCACCAAGCTTGGGAATCCCATCTGTTGTGGCTGCTTTTCCCTCTTCATCCAGGCAAGATGAGGTAAGGAAAAAAAATATATATTCAAGAACTATGATAAGTACGCCTTCAAATCAAGATAAATGCATGTACAAAGGCTTGTAACAAAACCAAATTTATATCTAGAATATTTTTCAGCAGTCATTTCCCATGAAGCCATATACTTATTTACATCAGGTAGATAACAGTGTTTCCATGTAAAAAATAAAAGAAAGGTGGGCTGGAGTTATAAAATCTGTTCCCAGATTAACATTAAACATTGCCTGTGAAACCTGTGCAGCAAGTTTAATTTTGTAAGCTCTGATAAGCTTATCACTTGTGATTTTCCAAGGGAGTTTTTGGGGTGGCTTTTTTAATTATTATTATTTTGGTTGTGCGGTGGGGTTTTTTGGTGTCTTTGTGTTTTGTTTTTTAAGCAGAGTCAGACATGAGCCCTGCTTTGCCACCCACTGCAATTGGCTATATTATTTTCTATTTGCAAAGGGGGAAAAAAAAAAAACCTTCAACAACAACAAAAAATTAATCATACCAGTAATATCATGGCTTTTAGTATTCTAGATTTTTCAGTTGCCTATCAGATCCTCCCACAAAATCAGGATTACTCAATTATTTGCTTATCGGTATTTCAATTACATTTAGCAAGTTGTACCCATTGCCAAACTTCAGGAGGTATCCTCCACATAAGCACTTCAAACTCTTCTTTCATTGGGAGTGTCACATTTAATCTTCACTAAGGAATTATATCTAAGATAATGTTGAATCTGACGAGTTTCTTAACCGTACTTATTCAAGGTACACTACTGTTTTAGCATCCAGTTGGCAAGAAGGGAAGTCTTATCCAAAGGCTGTTACCTGATCAGTCTAACCAGAAGAGGTGGACAGATAATTGGAGGTTGTGATCTGCTGCATCCATTTCCTAATAGGGTGGATTTTTGAATAAAACATACACAACCATACTTCTGAACATGGGAATAAAAACACAATAGGTCGTTATTCTGTAATCTTCCTTGCTTTAGGTGATTGAAAAAGGTTGTGACAAATACCAAGGCAATGACATTTTTTTCCTGTTTGGTTACAACTGAGATCATTAGCTAAACTTTCCCTTTGGTCTTTATTCTACTGTTGTTCTCCTGCTGACCTCCATCACCTGACCCTGAGAACTGAAAATCGCCTATTTACAAAGGAGCAGCAACAGAAAACCCACCACATGCACTTTAGGGAGTAACTTACTCCATTCCAGCCCCATCTATAAACAGAAGTGGAACTAGCATACTTGAAAACCTCAGACAGTTTCCTCAGGCACGGTAATCATGACTTGTTCTAGCAGATCAAGTATCACCAAATACATGACTGTCTCACTTTTCTCAATGCTGGTTTTAGACTGGGAAGACGTAGGGGGAGGGAGGGAAGATCAGGTCATGGTTATTACCTTGCAGCCTCGTCAACACGCGGCGTGTGACTGCACAATGCAAACATCTGAGGGTTTTTTTTTACTTTTTCCACAGGAAAAAGTTTTCAGATATATTAAACAATAATATGAGGTTAGTTTAATGAGTTTGTTCAGTTGTTTTAGGAGTCACATCATTAAATATAATGAATGCCTAAAACCACCTAATGCTTTTTTTCTTGGTCATCTATTCACACGCCACATCTATTCACATGTGGCATCAGTTTGTGAACATTAAGGACTGTCCTCAAAAAAATAAAAAGGCCATTTCATCATTATGTTGCAGGCATCTTAATATAACCTTATACAAAGAGGAAAATAACACAGCAACAGACAGGAAGCCATGGCTGCCTGAGGATGTGTCACCACAGCCAAACACCTATTATAAATCACAGCCTCATGTCTGTTGCACTACCACATATATACACAAAAAGTGCAGCACAACTGTGTTCTATTGTTGGGACACCAGATAACAGACAATCTCACATATTCTGGAACCACACACTTTCAAACAGACCTCAAAAAACCCAGATGGGATCAGTTCCAAATGAAAAAAACCAAAACCAAACAGCTCTATCTATGAATCCTTCAAGAGAAGTGAAAAAGCAGGACCAAAGTCCTGCACATTGCTCAACTCTAACTCTAGAAAGCACACGTTAAGAAGTTACCTCCACCATGAAGAGCATCCACTACTCAGTTTGTAATCAAAGTCTTTGAAACTAAAGATCACCAACAAGAACCACCAACCTTATCAAAATCTGTAGTTGTAATACACAGAGAACAAGCCTATCTAGTGGCCAGCCAAGCCCCGTGTGCAGGGCAGTATATAAACCATGGTCTGAAGCAGACTGGTAGTGGATTTGTGCCTTTAAATTATACAGGCACAGGAATCCTATCTTGGGTTTTCTGAATGCTAGTGCAAAGAACAGTTCCAAGGAAAGCAAAGCTTATATAACAATACAGCATGGAAGTAGGCACTAGAGATAACAGTAACAAGGTCCAAAATGAAGCAAGACAACACTGATGGAAGGATATCAGAGCGGGGAAAAGCTTTCCCTTTTTTGGGTACATGCAGTTTCTTCCTGTACTTCTCCACTATTCTTCTTCGAAGGAAAGTATGAATAAAAATATACCAACACCATCACAGGTAACTTTTTCTTCCTCAAGAATGAGATATACAATAAACACAAACAATACAGAGAACTAATTACAATTTCTCAAAGAGAAATGCTTTATTCCCTATGACAGATGCAATACCTGCGCCACATCCATCTGTGACCACGTCTACATGGAAGCAGCACTACTTGTTGAGGAGACATGTATGTTTTTAACAGAAGAAAGTCTTCTTAAAAAAGAATCTATTCTTCCTGTATCAGGAGGCTAGTATGACACGCTTTTGAGATTAGCATTAGGAATAGTAATATTCCTACTACTTGAAAGATGGTGAAAATGCCCAAAAGACCAAAAAAAAAAGCTTCAAAACTGTTCCAATTCTTAAAATATGTGCATCCATAATCATGAAGAGAGGAATGGTTCTGGGGAGTGGTTGGTGGTGACTTGTTCTTGTTTAATTAATTCAGCCACACTTTAAAAGAAAACCACCACAAACTTGCTATGAGTCTTGCTGATTCAGTGGCTCCCAAGGAAGGAAACGTATGCAAGAGTTGTCTAGAACTAACAAGAACTGAACCTTAATACCATTTGTCTGGCAAGAAACATCAGCAGCCTGGGTGCAAGATTTGAAGCATTTTCTAGGCAGACTGCAAGTCAGTTTGTGTAGCATCAGGCTTCATGTTTGACAAGACAGAAATGTCTCTTTTGACTAGAGAAGCATTCCAATTTATCTAGACACCAAAATCCACTCAAACTGTCCCATTTCCCACTCCCTCTCCAGACCCAGAGACATGCTTTCTGCCTACAGAGGTGATATCACAAAGCACCCACTTCAGCCGTTTGGATTTCTCCCATAGAAAGTTGCTGGGAGCAGCAGAGCCCTGAACCAATACCTCCAGACTAAGTTTCCAGAGTTTAAGTTATCTGAATTACAGATATTTCTAGAAAGGATGAGCCAAATATGCCAAGTGTTTACACATCTACTAACTGTTCCCCTCACTTCATTTCATAAAAGCAACTACTCAGAATATCATGTGGTATTGAACTATCTGGTAGGAAACACTGGGATTTCTCTACCATTAAGTTATCATACACACATCTGTCTGATTTTTCCAGTAGTTCTGGACTACTCACATTGAAATAGTCATGTGGGGAAGCATACAATTCCTTTAGTTATGTTCATCAAGCATGCTGACCTTCTTTTAAAAAGAATTAGACTCCAAATTAAACACTGCTATCTTACATTAAAAGCTTTCATC
This sequence comes from Laterallus jamaicensis coturniculus, assembly GCA_022605575.1. Classification (NCBI taxonomy): domain Eukaryota; kingdom Metazoa; phylum Chordata; class Aves; order Gruiformes; family Rallidae; genus Laterallus; species Laterallus jamaicensis. Next base: position 3,747,349 of record JAKCOX010000025.1, on the reverse strand, counting down.
AGCTTTCCCAGCTGCTACCAAGAGCTTTACAGAATTACTGTAAGAAAAGCCATGCCACAACTAGTGCTAGTTTCAATTGGGAATCTGGAAAACCAGTTCCTCAAATGAGGAAAGCCCCGACTGTGCCAAAACAATATTGGCCTAAAGAGTTAAAAGTAAACTCTTTGCTATTGATTTATAGCGACAACACACTGAAGAAACAGATGGACAAGGACACCCCAGAGAGGAAACATTTTCCCTGACCAGGGTGCAGAAAGAGATGCTTAGAACTAAAGGACAAATTTATACTTAAATTAAAAGCAGCAGTTCACAACTACTAATAGAAATACACACAAACATGTGCTTCTGCTTCTTTTGCTCCAAAACAGCTCTCATTTTCTTTCAAGTTTAAATTTATTGCAGAAGATGCCAACAATGGCTAAATCCACACCCAAAAAAGCAAAGCCACTGATCTCAAAATTTCTTATATGCAAGATTTAACACATCACACACAACCAATCACAACACACCAAAAAAAAAAAACCCAACCAAAAAACATATCCATCGTCTAAGCTTTAAATTACTTTGGATTTTAAAAGCTGATTTGGGAACAGCGATTAAACTTGTTCCAGCTAACCTAGTTTTTATTCATTTCATTATTTATTGCTAGGCAACATAGACCGTGTCAAACCATGTTAGAACCATGAGACGTCGTCCATCCAATTCAGATCAAAAATTCTCTTCTCACCCTCCTCCCCCCTCAACGTGGGGGCCACACATATTCTCTTCACAGCAGTCTTCCCAGACACAACCTCCTTTCTGACCAGAAGCTGACATTTCAAACTCTCTTCAAGATCTCCTATAAGCTGCCATTTATCCAAACCTCACACCGTGCCTGTAAGTAGCTCTCCAGATCACTCTAGCTCAAAGAATGAGTCTTAGTATTTACAAATCAGAATCAGTCCCACTCACTATACTGGCAAAGGCAGAGCAGATAGCTTTTCACACAAGCATCTTTTTCTCCCTTTCTAGAGGTCTCTGACTTCTTTTCCAACAACCCTATATCCATGCTCTGCATATAGTACCAGTACAAAAAGGCCTGCCTACTACCTTTAGTATTACTTCCTTTTATCATAAGAAAGTTTTGAAGAACTCCAAAAAAGGCAGAAAAACAAGAAAGGTCAGAGATTCAGATTCCCAAACAAACCATAAACAGAGTGCTCTTAATTAAACGTTTCTTTTAGCACAGTGCTTAAATAAACCCTATAACTTTTTTTAATAAAGCAAAACACAACATCCTACCTTTTGTTTATAGGTTTTTCATCTTTCTCATAAGGCTTCACAAACCATTTCCCAATCCGTACAAAATTGCGATTCATCAAACACCTCTCCAGCAGGTTGTGAACAGCTTTGAAAAGCAGAGTGCGACATTCATAAGAGAGTCCGTTCTCCCAAACACCATCTTCCTCTTCTGTAAGGCAAAAAAGGAGAAAAGAAATATAAATTAGCACCGAATTCCATCCTATTATTTCCATCCACATAGCACAATATTTTCTCTCAAGCTTTTAAGACTCTCACAGAAAAACAGACAACCAAAAAAAAGCCTGTTACATTTAGATAATAATTTTACATTAGAGTAACTGCTAAAAGTAGATCAGCTATAAATATATCTCATCTCAAATAAGAAAAAAGAAATCAACAGCTATCCATACACAAAAGGAAACAATGAGCATCAGCACATTCCTTATTTCAGCCTGCTGATATATTGATATACTGATATACACTGTATACTGATCTATCTGCAAGGTGGTTCATGCTTTGGGGAGTCTGAGTTACTTACACTAAAGAGTTAGCTGACAATTATGCTTAGAAATAAGCTGCCCAAAGCCAACCTTGTAATATAGCCTCGTGTCTTTAGCTAACACTGACTGAGGAAAGCCGGGCACAAATATAATTGATCAGGTGACCCTCAATGATCATTAATTTACTAGAAAGGGGTAGGGGGGAATACCCAGATTGAGAAAACTGCGAAGAGCAACTTGATTCTCCCCAGAAGACTCCCACAACTGCAACTTTTCCTTTTAATTTAAAAAAGAAAAATTAAAAAATGAAGCAGGCTAGTTCTGCTTTCTGATTTATACACAGAACAGAGGAGAAAAACAGAAAGCCCAGTTCATAGCAATGGGATTCTAAGATGAAACACTGAGGTTTTACTCACCCCACAAATCATACATAGTCATGGACTACAACTTATACAAGCCAAGTTGATTTGCCAAATCGGAAAGCGAGATTCATTACGAGAAGCTGTAATCTCCTCAACTACTCTGGCTCATGATCAGTGTTTGAACAACGTTTACAGGCCCTAGAAATATACACACCAGTCCAAAGAATTACACTGGCATTACAGTCACATTGCACAGGTCAAACGAGGGACATTTCTAAGTTCCTGTAGCATCTCTCAGCATATATGTGGTATCGGTCATTCCCAACAGCACACTAATACGTAGGATAATATAAGAAAGTGTGAGATCTTGTCCTTAAATTACTGGCAATCAGGTCTTATCTCTATGCCTATAGTTTTTCATATATCATACATATATCCCTACAGATCTACTACTGGTCACCTTGGACCACTCAGAGTTCAAAGCTAGAACAGGTTGCTCATCACATTCATCGCCCCTCACGCCATCTCTGCACACCTCCAAAAAAGCAAGGCTTGGGTTCAGGTTTAATCCCATACAACAGGCCTTAAGATAGAGACCTGTCCGCTCAGCTCTCCTTCATGTGGGATTTTGGTTCAGCTTTCCATTGCTTTACTCAATGGTCAGAAAACCTCAGTAATACAGCCAAGTCCTTGCATTTTAAATCTCCCTTTGAAATAAGCCCCTTCACCTTTATCTGGAAGCCACTTACAAGCTTAAAAGGTTGCAATAGTATTAACTAAAGTCTCAATATCCTTAAATTAGACAGCATGTAGAAAACCAGACACCCCACTTTTACGTAAAAAAAAAAAACCCATGCAGATTATTACAACAAACAGTATTAAAAGACAAAAATGACAAAGAAAAAGGAATTTCAAGATACTACTGTAACTGGAATGTGGCAGCCACATTTCTGTATTGCTAGATGCCATTTCCCCTCAACATCACCGTTGCAAGTTAAAGAAAATTACTCCCAGTATCCATCTTGGAGGGACAGAATAAGAGTAAAAAGCCCTGCCCCTTAATTTACAAATGAGGTGGTGTGCATCATGACATGAAATAGTTTTCTGAGAAAGACAAGGAAAAGCAAGGAACCACATTTCCTAAAATAAGGACCTCACCACGAGCTTCCCGCCCCATCACCCTGCTCCAGATTTGAAGTTCAGCAAAACCTTGTTTTTAAAAACCATAAAGCTACAAGATAATACAGTAACTGGCTAAAGAAACATTGTACAAGAAGCGTGTAACAAAAAAGCAACAAAGTCCAGAGTCAAAGGGCATAAAATGTTTGTGCCAAGAGGACACATTTTCCCCCAGCTCAGAGACTTGTAGACACACACAAATGAGCAGCTCTATCCTACAGGCAGCTTTGCTGTTCAGCATGTACTGCTCAACTGGTGGCAAACAAGCAGCTCAATAGAGCAAACATTAACTACAAAGCTTAATGATATTGGACTTTAACTGCACAATAAACTCCACACCATTTCAAAGGTTAAATAGTTGGTTTCCATATGGCTCTTGTAATTTAAAAAATAAATAAATAAAAAAATCATTCCATGAACATCCCCTGCATCAATGACCTATTGTGAGAGGAAATAGAGCTATTTCCAGCCTTTATGGCTAATTTTGTTTTGATATATTAGTGTATCAATGAGAAGAAAGATGCTGAAATCGCAAAGATACAGTAGTGTTAACTCAAAGCTTGTATTTTGATGGTCATACTATGGACATAAAGGAGGCACATCGATTCTCTGGAGAACTAGAAAGGGCTGGGTATTTCATTATTTCATTTAACACCAATCCTTGTGCTGACAACCAAGTTATGAATAGAACTTTACATGCAAGAACTTGCCACGAGATTGTAATTCTTAAGCTCTCGTAGCTGTCTTAGTTTGTCATTGCAACAGAGAGCTCTTAGATGAGCATTATGTGGGGAAAGTGTAAGGTATCAGATGGAAATTACAATTAAAACACTAATATTTAAATAAGAGGGCACATGCTGTAAAAGCATGCCTTCTGATCAAGAAGAGTGTTTGGTACCCAAAATAAGACCACCTGTTCAAACTGAAGCGTGCCTCGCTATAAGAAAGGGAAGGTTAAATAAGATGACAGTTAAAGATATCCTCATTTCAGAACATTATTCAAATTCATTTAAAAAAAAAAATAGCAGTAAGCCTTCTGTGTCTTTTTCAAGTCTATTTAGTCATTCCCCTCCTCCCCCTTTTTTAGGGTGGTGGATGGAAGGACAGAAATATGACATCTGCTCACATCTTCCAACTATTTTTCTTCTACATTCAAACTGTAGCTCCTCAAGATCAGAAAAATCCTCCTAGTTAACAAAAATTGTGCAAAGCAAACCATATTTAAAAAGAGAGGGAGAGGAAGAGGCAGGCACTTTTGTCTTCTAATCTTCCTTAAACAGAGTAACTTCAAATGTTCAATCTGATAGTGATAATAAACCAAAATAAGTTGCTGACTCATTTTAAGAAGGTGTTAAGCCACAATTTCACTTCAGACGAGCGTTATCCACAGAACTGCTCTGGCAACCTGAACATTACAAACATTTTATTTTTTATTAGTTCTCTTCGCTGCCCAAACCACTCAGCTCCCCTGCAACAGGCTTTTATGTCAATCCATTAAATATATATATACATATTACCCCACAATAACAAATTTTGTTGCCTCCCTCTTTATACCACATATTAAAAAGAGTTTACCTTAAACAATAATAATTTAAAAAAATAATACTAGGAAGTAGCAAATTAATGGAAACAATGGCCAGGAAAAAAACCAATTTTCATACTACTCATAAATAACAAACTTGTCAGTCAACACCTCCTTGATACTACCACCAACAAATTTTAACAAAACAGCTGTAGGAGTCTATTTGCCTTCAATGCTTTTATGCTGTAACTTTACATTCTTCATACAATTCACATGAAACAGCAAAGTCATCTTTACTGATTATTAAATTCTTATAAGTTATTAATTTTTTGAGGGTTGCTAACAAATAAACAGATCTTTACTTAATGTATTTTTGCAAGAATAAAATTTTTAATTTCTTAAGTTGTATCTATTGCACTATAACACTAAAATTTACATTTTCAGGAGCAATTTTAAAGAATCTAAGCTTCCCCTCTTCTCCCTCTTAACAGATATCTAGCCACATCAGCAAAACACCAGTAAGTCTTGAAAAGGCTGAAAACGTTTACCATACCATTAAAAATATCTTACTAACATGCAATGAACCTCTAAAATAAACTATGCCAGCAAACAAACTACAGTTGAGCCTCTGCTTTGGATTACAACTGCCCCTGATGTTACTTCAATTGCACAGAGGAAAAAAATCCATCTCTTGGTATCAGGACCCAGGCATGTCCTTTAGACGTGCTGCTTACCTTCACAGGCCTCCTTTCTGCCGTCACTTGACAACGTGCCAGTTACAGCAATGGCCAGATGCCAAACTGATTTATACAATCAAACTTCCTATATAAGCTTCAGATTACAAGGGAAGTATAATAAGCAAAGTAGTGTGAAATTGCTGCTGTATACAATATTGTAATAATATGATGGAAACACTTCGAGTTTTCCATTTAAAGAACAGATTTTTAAATTCAAATACTTTAAGATTAAATAAAATTGCTCAATGGAAGAATTATCCAGTTAACGTACTACAAAATAATTGAGGGCCTATATCCCTTATGAAATAAGTGAAAAGCAACAGACTGTGTGAAAATAGGGACCCAATACAATTCAAAAACACCAAGTAAGACAAGTTGTTTGTTTCAAGTAACCTTGTATCTGTATCTACTCTCACTGGAGCCATTGTATCTAAGACTCCAGATATCCAAACTAGTCTAGTCGGAATATTTCACCAGAAGGAAGTCAAAACATGAATAACTATGCAAAATACCACCCTCAAAATATTCAGCACTATTACAAGTCAGGTTTTGTAATGCCAGTCCTTTACCAACATCACATATATATATGTTTTATCCTTTCCCTACCCAGTAGTGTATTTTTTAAATATTAAAATATATTTTTGTGAGCATTCAGCTTTTTGGAGCGTGTAGACATGCCTGGTTATAAGGATAACAAAGTAATAGCTTTCCTTCCCTAGTTACTGGGTGTAAGTTTGGCTGCTCTGGTCTGCAGGGCCACAAGAAAAGCAAAGCTTAACAACTTTCTAACTAAATGTTCCCATATCCACACTGTCTTTGAGTAATTCCATCTGCAGATATATTTTACTTCTATTTTACTTTTATTTATACAGCTATATTATGCTCATAACCTTGTTGCATACACAACAGCCAACAAAATACGTCTCCAAAACCTCATTTACTGCAACAAAGTATTTCTCACCTTACTCCACAGATACTTCCCATGCATGTTGGTCAGGAAACAAGTAAAAAAAAAAACCAAGAAAAAAGCAAAACACCACCTTCAAGCTGGTGCTCACCCCGAGTCACAGAAGTTTTACAAAGACTGCCTCAGTAATTTTTGCATTAATGCCTAGCAGCAGTTTTGCTTAACAGACACATCTCTAACATGGAGGCTGAAGAAAACACTAAAGCATCAATGCACTACCCAGCAAGGAACACTCACAACACCTTCTTATTACATGCACCGGAACACAAGTATCTACCACAAACAAGTTACTTAATGTCACTGTGGTGAGCTGAGATGCACAATTTTTAAGAAAGCTTTTTTTGGGTTTTTTTTGGTAGGAGTTAACTAGTCTTAGGAAGCAAATGGTAATAAAGAAAAAAAACACAAGCTGCTAGATGAACTATTTTCAAAGCTCACTTTGCCAACTGCTTGCAACTGGCAGGCTTTCTTGCAGAACCCTCAGTATGATAACTGGCTCGTACCCTGGGTTCCATTGTATCAGAAGTAATGAGACACTGAATGCTGACATCAGCACAAACCAGGCAATTCAAAGATTTGTTTGTAGACCAGGATTTGATCTATAACACACATAGACTGAGAACTACACGAGTCTTTGCTGCTATATGGTAAAACCAGCAACAGACAAGCATCAGTATACACACCTTTCTCTTTATTCTTCCAAGCTCTCCTACAAGCCCAACAAGGAGCTAAGACAGGTATGATTTTTATACATTTATACCTTGCAGAACCAGAAGGAGGACTGCTCAGCACACATAAACCAATTAACCCAATATATGACAGCTACAAGGAAAACTCTTCAATTTTTTATGTAAATTAACAAGATTCAATACACACCAGAACAAGACACACCTTTTAACCTCACCATTTAAAATATGTAATCTGAAGGTCAGAGGCATACAGAAGCATTCCCTTCTCCAAGCATTAATCAAATTGTAACCATAAGACTGTGTCTTATACAATACATAGCTCATGCCCAACTGTGCTGAGGTTTGAAACCATTTACTGCCAATTTTTATAAAACCCAAGCGTATCCATAGCCACTTTAAAACAAGAAAGAAACTATCTGATAAAATAACTGCTGATCAGACCAGTGAGACACCACTGCCTTTTGAAATCTGAAGGGTTGTCTGACTTTAAGGTTTGAGTTGCAGGAATTACTATAATCAAGCCCCACTGTCACAACAAAAACATAACCTCTGAGGTTGTTAGAGGATAAAATAACATTTCACAAACTTCTGTCTGCCTCTAGCTATGTTGGGGTAGAAATAACTTATGGGGGGTTTTGGTACTGCATACAGTAAGTAGCTTCCTGGGGAAGGGGAAAAAAAAAAAGATTGAGTGAAGTCAATATTAGTGATCAATCAGCATCTCTGAACAAGTCTCCTTTTGACATGCCCCCAGGCAACAACAAACCCTGACCATCAACAAGACAGTTATCCAAGGCTTGATACGAGAATTCAGATATAGCCAGTAGCAGGCATCCAAATGTATCTCCAGGGCAAAGAATGAACTTCTAGAATGTATAGGCTGGAGAGAGATAGACTTTATTTTTTTAATCTGATACACATAGATGTACACCCACAAAACAGGGTATTTCCACTTGAAATCATCTTGGGAAGGCACTTGGTATGGGACAAAAGGACTCTTGAAGGCCACCATATTTCAAACCTCCAAGGGTTGATAACCAAGATGCACTGCAGACAATGAATATCTATTGTTCCCTGAAACTACAAATCACCACAAAAAAAGAGTAAAATACCTTCAAAATACCAACCTCGTTAACAGGCATAGTTTCATACCAAAGGAAGCCAGAATCAACATTTAGAAATATGCCAGAGCAATGTTAATAACTGCAGCTCTCTCAAGGCCACTTTCCCAAGAGAAGTCTGTCTATTCAGGCCTGTCTGGCCAGGCTAGCAGCAAGGCTCTTAGCCCCACTCTGCTTCCTTTGCCCAGTTCTTCTGAACAATTCACTGCCTACCTTGTAGGCAAGTTCTAAATGGGGCAGCACCTTAACCACCAGCAGCAATCAATTTTGCAGGTAACAAGCCTCTGCTAGGAAGTAATTTATCTTTCCCATTGAAAATGTAACTAGCAATCACTGGGAGAACAGTGCAACATGAACTACTACAAGAAATTGTCCACCAATGAAAAAATCCATTAGGTCTATAACGAAGTTCAGATAACATTGTTTGAGCCCAGCCATAATTCTTTCTTGTATGAAGTTCACATTAAGATGATGTGTTAACAGGGAAGAGAAAGAAAAAAATGCAGGTGCAGGCACTCCTCAGCCATCTCCTCTACAATCTACCTGATTAGTATCTTTATCAACTTCTGCTCCGAAGATCCAAGCAGACTAACACACTCTGAGGAGATTATTATGTCTCCTTTTAATTAAAGGAGACAAAAACATGCCTGCAAAAACCAAAATGTCAGATACATCTACACATCGACATAGGTAACATTCTAATGAGCGATAAGCATTTAGGTAGAAAAACAAGTAACCAAGGTGTGCAGAACAGCCTCTCTACCAAAGTACAGCCATCCACAGGTGATGTGAACATAGAAAATACCCAAAACAACTGCAAAGACATAGCTGGAAGACTTTAATCTTCCACTCTCTCCCCCTTATAACCCAAGAGAGTTTAAGAGTTGGTATGATATGTGCTTATCTACCTAAACAAAAGTGTAACTCCATAAAAGCATAACTGTACACTGATCTAAAAGTTCAGCTACAAACACCGTGTTTCCAAAAGCTATGTCTGCGTTGTATCAGAAGTACATAGATTCACAAGAGAATGCAAAGAAAGTTGCTCAAACAAGTAATTTTGATGGTCAGGTAGTGCACAGATTCAGTCTCCAGATGGCTTAGACTTTATTTCATCTTCCACTCAAAAAAATAATGCAACGTGTTTCTCTCAATTTAATCCCATCAGTTAACAGCATACAAAATTTACATAGATAACTTTTGCACAAGTGTTGGTCTTTGCTCAGGGCAGGCACAGGCCAAAAATAGCCTTTCATCTAAGTTACATTTCAGTCGTTCAAAGGATGTTCCCTGCAGGTCGAGACAGCAGTTACTCATAGGGCAAAATAAGGATGCCTTAAATACACTAAAATATCAAGCAACTTCCAATGTAAGTGCCATTTAAGATGCAAAGTTTCTAATTCCAGGACAGATGGGACTACAAGCAACATCCCATTCTTTGAAGTAAATCATTCAAAGAAACAAACATCATTTTAGTGCGTCAATTGCCTTTTCAGATCACATTATTTTTGTATGAAAATTCCACACATCATTAATTGTTTCAAGTCAGCTTCCTCAGCGGCACTTCAAATTCGTATTTGTTCTTCAGCTTATTCACAAACACAGACAGCATTAACAATTTCTGGTTACCAGGTCACCAAACCTCAGTCTCATTTTACACTTCAGTAATCTGAATACTGTACATTATTTGAAAGGAAATTGGAGGGATGTGATGGGTTGTTTTTGGTTTTTTTTTTCTAAAATTGGTTTTACCTCACCACTAGACTTACACAGTTTAAAAACCTAACCTCATCACCTTCCTGATAAGCAACTGGAAAGCCATCTACTTGTGGGAATTGAGATCAACAAGTAAACACTTACAAAACAAGCTGTCACATGTGAAGTACAACATGACTGAGAAGTATAAACATTGTCAGTCTTTCAAAAGTCTAAGTTTAAAAGCAGGTACCGGTTCAGAGCACTGGGAAAGGAGGAGAGAGAAATCATAAAAGCAGAAGGTTTAGAGATTCTTGCATGAAATAGCGTGCTAGTTTCAGACACTTTCTTTTAAGGGCTTCTTACTGATGATGTGACTTCAAATCAAAACAAATCCACACAGTTCAAAAGTTGCCCAGATCTCTAGAATTCTTATCACATAATAAAAGGGGGTTTACTGTTTGGAACTTTCAAATTCAATTGCCCAACAAAAAGGATCTTATCAAAACATGTTTAAGACATCACTTCTGAATCACAGGCACAGCTTTAGGCACAGCTTTCTTGTGAAGAAGCTGCCAAAATTCATAGGCTGGTTGGTTGGTTTTTTTCCCCAAAAGAAACAAGTGGGGAAGAAAAACGTGTTTCTTGAAAATCTAGTAATCCAAGACCACCTAAACCCAGGCAGTAACTGTTTGATCACTGCGCTGTCATAACAGCTTGGTGTAAATTGTAGCAACAAATTTATCATAGAGTCATTAAGGTTGGAAAAGACCTTCAAGATCATGTAGTCCAATTGTCCCCTTACCACCTATATCCAACCTATAGACAACAGTCCATCTATTACAAGTTTTCTAAGGGCTGGCAGAAAGCAGCCCTCAGTAACAGCATTCTTTTACTGCTCAAAAGAAGGCATTAATTTCCTCCTACCTGAGAGATCATGATGAATAAGGTCAGCAAAGTTGGGGTCATCACCCCACCAAAATATCCATAGCTCCCTGCGTCCAGGTCTCTGGTCTCGGCGCCAAACACTGAGTACATCCGCCTTCAGACAGCGACTGAAACTGCTCAAAATAGGGTCCTCTTCCGTGACCGGAAAGAGAATCGGGGCAGATGTTGGACCCTGCCATACGTATCGCTTCCATTTAATCCCAGTTAGATCAGCCTAAGGGAAAGAAAAGAACAACTGTCAGACACCAGGTACGTACATGCCCAACAGAAACATCCTGCTGTAACAAGACGATGGCACAGAACGATGTGTGTGGAAGGAAGAAAGGAAGACTTGATCCACCAATTTTAACAGAATTTGCAAGCTTTGGGTACCTTAGAAGATAAATTGGCAGTAATCGGGCACCCTGTTTTAAAATCTCTTGTAAATGACTGCAGGAAAGCAAAGCCTCTTCATTTTCACTGCAGCTTTAAGATGACAGAGAGAAGTCAGATTTCATTTTAAATTTTAAAAAGTGAAAGACAAGCGAATAATGTTATTATTTGCAGACTGCAACTGTCCAACCTATTAAACACTTGTCATAGCAACAAATGTCTGTCTCTCTGCTTACTTATACATACACTACCTTTTCAATCCAGGATTACTCCAAGCAAATAGGGAATGTAGTAACTCTAACTCAAGTATACATTCTTTCCAGCCATCTGCTAATTCAGAAAATTGTACAAGTTTCTCCACTGTAAAATATTCTCTGTATCTCACACAGGAAGCCTCTCAAGTACATTTACTTCACCCAGAGCTATCGCACTTTTCATTTCTCACGCCACATTTTACAAATTTAAATCCTGGTTTTATCATTAAATTACACGTCAGACTCGCGTCCACACTGGTTATAATCCACTAAATCCCCTCCAAGGCAAAAACTCATTTGACTTTATGAAGTAAAAGCATTACTACTAGGCGTAAGGGGGGGAACAGACAATTCCTGGACTACCTGCAACACAACACCATACCAAGTTTTAGCGCTAAGTTTTTTCACTTGAGCACAGGCACCTTAAGGCACACGCAGGGGAGGCTTTACCTCTGGGTTCTCTTTGAGGGAAGAGCTGGGTAGGCTGGCATTTGCTAAGAAGTCACTAATGTTTTTTTCCTCCCAATGTGACAACACACAAAGGATTACTGCAACATTTAAACCTAACATGGCAGCCTTCCCACCTTCAGGAGCAGAAGCAATTTAGATGAAAGGTAGGGAGTCTGCAACAGCTGATACTTCATAAAGACTTTTAAGATTATAAAATGCACTATTAATATGGAGCTGCAGGCCTTATGCAGGCTGCAGACACCTTAGGCTGTCCAGATTCCCCTCCATCCAAAAATATGAGTACCCCAGCTCGGCACAGGATTTTCCTTGCAACAATCTCTAGAATAATAAATATCAGTCAGACAGCTAAGATTAGCTAATTTGCATTAAAAAAGCAGATGAAACAGTTCGGCACAGCCACCAAAAATTGCATCACAGTCCAGTTAAATTTACTTTTGGAGCCACCAAAATCAACAATTTGAACGATTTCATACTTGGGTGGGGTGGGGGGGGGGAAGAAGACTACAAAATGGTGCACAACAAAACATAAGATACCACTGCATCACAGGGAGCGCATCAGGAAAAGCCGACCTCCAGAATAGCATCAGGCCGTAAAAGAAATCACTTTAAAACCAAGGAAGGAGGAAGGTCTCAGCTCAGATTCGTCTGGGATGTCACGAGTGGGGAAGAGAAACTTCCACGAGATGCGGGGCGGAAAGGAGAAGCAGACAGAGACCTCCCTGCCTCCTGTGAGAAATATCACGTTCAGAGCAGAGATAGGAAGACAGGGAGAAAGGAGGAAAAGTTGCAGGGCAGGAAAGCGAAGGAAAAGGCGAGTTGCAGGGAGGATACTATCCAGGAAGAAAGCGGAGGGAGGGGCAAGGCGAGACAGACAGCGATGGAGGGGGAACCAGAGGGGCATGGGAGAGTTGGCTGGCTCCAGGCAGGGCCTACTCTGAGGACTCATCCAACAGAAGCTATGCTAAAAATGGCTGCTTTGCTTCCACTACCCCTTCCTCCCCTCCCCCAAACCTCCTCTCTCTTTCACTCTGTGTCTATCGTGTGTGTGTGTGTGTGTGTGTTGCCGGTGGCCGACACTTACCAGGCAGAAGAGGTTGGAATGGCAATCCTCCAGGCTGGCCCCGTTCGGCACGAAGCAGGAACTCATCCTCACAGCCACAACCCACACGCCATTATCCCACAGCCTCCGACAAGAAAGAAAGAGACAGACAGAGAGAGAGAGAGAGAGAGGGAGACAGACACCGAGAGGGAAAGGGGGGGAGGGGGGCCTCTGCACACGCACAAATAATAATACAATTAAATAAGGGATTTACATACAGACACGCACTCGAAATAGTGGCAGGATAAATAACCCGGGAGAAGAGTGGTATGGGAGGGGGAGGGTAAAAATATATTAAAAAATAATAATAATTAGGAAAAAAAACCAAGAGAAACTCGGAACGTTTTCTCCTCTTCTGGATATCAAACGGGGGTGTAAAGCCACCGTGGAAGGGGAGAACAGAAAGAGGGAGGTGGTAAGTAATCCAACGACGGGAGATTAAGATCAAAATCCTCCCTGTTCCTCTTGTCTTCTCATTCGCATAGGGAGGGGAGGGAGAGGAGGTAAGGTGAAGGGGTAATTGATCCAACGAGAGAATAAAAATGGGGTAATTAATCCAGGGGGGCTAGGGGCAAAAAATCAGTTGGCATCCCTCCTTCCTCTCTTCTCAGATGCCAAGGAAGAGAAGTAGGAAAAAATAAATAATCCAGTGGGGGCAATTAATCCAGAAGCCTCCCTCCTCTTCCTCCTGTTTCTTTAGTCATCAGATGAAAGAGGGGCAAATCGTGGAATGACTGGGAAGGATTGGCTGTGGGGGAGAGAAAAATCCAGGCTCGTCTCTTCGGGAGTCCGAGGGCAGTGAAGGGGGGGGGAGGAAGGGGGGAAGATGGGGGGAGGAAGGGGGGAGGAGGGTGGTGTTTAGATTCTTCTCCCCCGCTCCAAAAATATTCCAAATAAATTAAAATTTAAATTCATAAAAACAAACTTCAGGGGCCAAAAGCAAGGAGAGTCTGAAGAATTCGTAAAGGCAGAACAAGGAAAAATTTTCTGGGGTCTACCCCCCCAAAAAACCATCTGCGGAGGCAGGGGAGGGGGGAAGGTATTCCTTGAGAGAGAAAGGCCGCAAAAGTCTCCTTAGCAGCCCAGCGGGGGATTAAATTCCCCTGTGGAAACCCCCCCTCCCCTAAACGAAATACTCTTCGCAGGGAGGGCGACACCAAAATATCCTCCGTCGGGTAAAAATTTTTCCTTGGGGAAAGGAGGGAGAGAGAGAGAAAGAGAGGGGGGTAGAAGAAGGAAATTGCGGGTGACCCTCGAAGTCTCTTCGGGGAAGGATGGAGGAGTCTCCCGGAGGCCGATCCCCAGTCTTTTCGGCGGAGGAAGAAGGGGTAAATCGCAGTGTCTTCAGGGAGGCTCGCCCCCCGCCTGCGGTCCTCCGGGGTCGAAGGAGCCCCACAAAGTCCACACGGCTGGGCGGGTCTCTTCAGGGGAACCCAGACCCCGCCAAGTTACCGCCGAAAGCCGGAGAAAGGGGGGGGATCCGGGGCTGGGAGGGCCCCCTCCACCGCGCCAAACCCCGCAAGACCCCCTCGAGCGTGGGGGGAAGGTGAGGCGGGGAGAGATCAGCCTCGCAGCTGGGCTGGTCCCTTAAAAAATAAAATAAAGGGGGGGAAAAAAAATAACAGGGAGGAAAAAGGAGCGGCGGGCGAAGAAAAATATAAAACGATCGTCTTCAAACGGAGCAGTCTCTTCTGGGGAAGGAGGGGAGCGAGCCCCGAAACCCCCCGGCGGGGCGGGGGCCCCCGCTTTCCTCAGGTGAAGGGTCTCCGGGAGGGCCGGCGAGCCGGCGGCTGCCGCGGGAAGGCTCCGCGCCGCCCCGCTGCGGCGTCCCCGCGGGGGCAGTGGGCGGAGGGCCCCCTCCCCGAGGTCTCCTCGGGAGGGCGGGGAGGCGGCGGCCGAGCCCCGGGCTCTCTTCAGCCGGAAGGGCCGACGGGGGAAGGGGTCGGAGCCCCACAATTCCCGGCCCCGCCGCCGCCGTGCGTTGAGACAGAGGGACGCGGCGGCTGCTGCTGCTGCTGGAGTCGGTCCCCTGAAGCCCCCGGCGGCAGGTCTCCTCTTCGCTTGCCCTCAGCGGTGCCTCTGTCGGCGGCTGCCCGGCCGCGGCATCCTGGTCAGCCAGCTCCCCCTCAGCGAGTCTCCCCCATGTCGCGTTCGGCCGGAGTGCGGGGGGGGGATTCTTCTGCCGTTTAATTCGTAACCCCTTTTTCTTTAATGGCGGCCAGAGTGACGAGAGTCGGGGCCCCCCTGCCGCGCTCTCATTGGCTGGCGCGCCGTCACGTGTGTCTGCACAACCATGGCCGCCGCTGCTGCGGGGTGAAGGGGGACGCAACGGCCACCAGGCGCGTCCCCGGCGCTAGGGAGCCGCCCGCCTTGCTCGTTGGGAGGTCGCCATCTAGTGGCTGCACCGGGCCGTGGCGTAGGGGGTTGCGCCGCAGGTTTGGGGGCGCAGAGGCAGTGGAGACCCGTGTTCGAGTCCCGCGTCCCGTATTCAGGCCACCAGCCGCCGGTGGGCCCGGGGCTCTAGAGTTGTCGTGGCACCCGGCCTCCCGTGGGCATCGTACGGAGGCGTACCGGGGCCGAAGTCCGGGCACAGACTCAGTACAGAAAACCCTCACCCTGGCTCTCCTTCCACAAATACCACCTCTTGGCAGGGGTTTCCCATGACCTGTGGGTGTGGGGCAAATTTTCAAAAGGCCAAGGTTCCCAAAGCCTTTTCAAAAAAGATATCCAAGTATTCAGAAAGCTGGTGTTAACGTTTAATGCAGGCACAACGCTCCCAACAATCCCCCAGACATCCTACTGCCCACCAAAATACAGTAATATTTCACACATACCTAGTAGCATAGGGCTTGTGAGGGTGAAGGAGGTGGCTTCTCTGTTACTATCTGCTCAGATCTGCAGAAGGACTTTGAGCTTATCCACAATTAAGACACTACAGGAGCAGTGAAAGCTATTTTTAAGAGAGATTTGGGAAGTACATGCCTCTTGTTCATCCTCTCGTATTACATATTAATTTCCTCTGCAGCGGTTTCCACGCAGAACCTAAAGCTGTAAGTTACTATATACAGATTTCTTTTTGGACTGCAAAGTTAGAGTGAAAATACAAACCAGTGTAAAGTGCCTAAAGACAGACTCGAATGTCTCAGCTAACGTGACATTCACATTAAAATATGATATGTTCATGCAGCACATTGCATCACAACTATGCAACACGATGATGTTTCAAAGGCCCTGCAAATTATTTCAGGACTCAGGAACAAGACGAGTGGCAACCTTCTGCGACTGTCTTGATAGAGTAGGAGGAAAGAAGGACAGTCTATAAATAAATTTATATGATAAGTTTAAAAAAAAAAAGGTGAGGCTAGATATTTTCACCGAGAGAAACTTTGAAGATTTACTCACACTAGGACTATTTTTGTATGTCAGTGTAGGCAAGCAAGATTCTTCTTTTTATCTAAATAGAACCAGAGTATTTTTAACGCAGGAGATTCATTCCCTCACTGCTCATCGAAACACAGCAGCTGGGGACGGAGCCGGGATGCGGGGGGGAGGGCGTGTGGAACCAAACCCCTTTCCAAGTGGAACAGATGGTTTTCTCTGCGGTGGCTGCAGACGAGGACCGCGGCGCGAGGACGATTCGCTCTGCGCCGGCGCTCGGAGCCCGCTCCTTCCACGCTGCCACGGGCACCAAGGGGCATCTGAAGGCCCTCCAAAGTTTCATCACGCCGCTTTGGTCGTTAGAGCAATTATCTCACTGTGCAGAGAGATGTTATTAAGTCACATCTCCCGAAGGAGAAAGCCAATGCTTTGAAGGAAATAAAAGAAAGCGGCATTCAGCATCAGCAGACAAGAACTGGTACGGCTTCCTCTTGAAGAGGAAAGTATCCTTTGGTTAAACTGGGATTGGTAGAGGGAATGGAAATCCAGTATGATGATGACTCAGTGTGAGCTTGATTCACAGCAAACGTGCTCTTGCATTTCCCCACTGATTTCAGGAAGACACCAAATTCTAAGTAGCTGACAACCCATTTCTTCTGCTTGAAACAGCACAGCTCAGTATCTGGAAGAGAGGATTAGTCTAGTGTCTAACACTAGTTTTGGCACTGATTGACTTTAGAGTTTGGATGAACCCAGCTTCTGTGCCTCAGAGCAAACTTTACTTACTTGTAAAATGTATTTTGAGATCCGGTCCATTAATACTTACATACTAGTCCCAATAAACACCTCCATAGGATCCCAGCACAGTCAAGTGCAGAACATCATTTTTTCAGTAAACACAAAAACAGGATAAAGAATTAATAAAATAATGACAAAAGAGGAAAGAAAACTAACACGTCAGCCAGAGATTTTTTTTAAGAGTCAATCCCTTCCTGCTTCATATCTGAATTACAAGCCACAAGCTTTCCCAGTTACACGTACGGCACTAAGTAACCATGAGACATGTGGGATAACATCAGTCACACCCACGTTGGGCAAATTCTGGACCTGAGACATCGCTTGCCCTTGCATACTGTATGTGCCACTTGGGAAATAAAGCCTCCTTTAAAAAGTAGGGAGGAGAGATATTAAAAAATATACTGTGGCAAAAATGCTATTGAAAACATGCTTTCTGTCTTTTAGGTAGTTCTTACCCAGTTCTCATCTCTGCAACTTCCAGAAGTGCATTAAGCTGCATAATTAGCATCTGTCACATGTAGCCTTTTCCTTCGCTCTTCCTCTCCCTAGAGGGAAACCACATGAAGAAATTTTAATATAAATTTTAGTGTATACACTGTGCAGTGCATTCATACTAGGAAAGATAAAGTCAAGTAAGTTTGTGCTGGATCTTAGGTTCATCTTTGTGTAATATGAACTTTACCTGATAAAAACACGCTGCCAATCCAATTTAAAAATTAACTAGTCTTTTGGAAAGACAACAGGGGCAGGGGTGAGATGATCCCCACTGCATGTGATTTAAACCAGTGTAACTGTTAGGAACTGGGCAGTTCACACTAATCACTCCTCCTGCTATAATACCCTTACGCTCTCTCATTGTCCCATTGAAACATCTAGCCAAAAGGAATAAGGGAGGGGGTTGTTTTCTGCTTTAGTAGAAAGTCTTTCTTTTGAAAGGAATAATTATGTTTTGAAAAACATCAGAACAAAATGTAGGACTTCATACTGCTTTTTATTCACATTAAAAGGTACTCCACTGTTGAACATAAAAAGTCAATGGACTACAGCATCTCCTAGCAAATCTCTATAGACGAACTTAAAAGAAGATGCTACCTTTTAGAAGTAAAGACTAAAAAGCAAGAATTGCAGCTTAAGAACAATAGCAACATGAAAAACAATTACATGATTTAGCATTTGATTTCCATTCAGACTATCTATCTCTGGATTTTTCAAAGTATTTCTTTTCTACTTAATTAGTTCAAATGAAACTGAGATTATAGGACCGAATGTATTGCCAACAACCTGAGGTATGAAGTGCAGATTGAATGCTTAAACTTCAGCTACAGAGGTGGTAATTATTGTAATTGGTCCATGTGAAGCAAATATATCAAGTAGTCTAGAGTTCAAACTCATGCCAGTCAGTCTCCAGTTGGCACCGACAGTTCTATCAGGAGGATACAGAGGTCTCAGCAGGACTTATTATTGGCAACTGTTCAACAGTTCTCTTCTCCAAATGGTTTCAAGGGGATTTGGGTGGGAAGAAAGATAATTTTTAACAAATTAAACTACCTAAAAATGGCTAGATGCCCAGAGCCACCTCGTCTGCCTTAGTCACTACTACCAAACAATTTTTAAAAAGATTAAAAATATCATTGCTGTGAAGAAATGTCTATCCAGCCTTAACAAGATGATCAGATCGCTGCAAAGTTACCCAAACCTGTACAGTACACCATACTACAAGTATGTGTATAAATATGCCTAGAGTAAACGGTACAGCACAGTATTTACACAGTGTGTTTCTCAGAAAACAAGTAGCTCAAGTTACTGGAATCCAAGTATTCCTACAAGGGCATGCTGTGTAGTTTCAAGAAATTAGAAGACCACTTACTTTTTAATTAAAAATGACAATGCAAAGCCCCCCATAGGAGATAAGATTAGGGGGACTCCTTATTTCCCATTAGTATGTATCTCACAGCATTTGTAAAGTGTCTGTAATTGGGGTGTAAAACATAATTTAGATTTGCACTGAGAGTTTTCACAGGAGGCTCTGCTCTCTGCCATAGTGATGTGCAGCTGCTTTGTTTAGATTTTACAAAAATGCTTTCTTCAAATGGTGAATATGTCATTTTTAGCAGAGGTCTCTAAGAGAAGATTTGAGTTTAATGCATGGCAATAAAAAGAGGAATATGAGAATTCTTGCTCTCTTTAGTGTCAGCTTTGGTTAAGACGTATGAATGCACATGAATAGTCTTGTCAGAATCTCTGGGGCTACTGACATTCAAGATCTAACATATTATTACATCTGACCAGAACATTAGCTGCTATGCAGAAAGGAGAAGGGAAAAAGAAAAAGATAGGACCACTCCCTAATCAGACAAAATTTTTTATCTATTTCCCTGGATGGAAATCTCCAAGCAGAACTTTTCTGCTATGAAAATACAATGCTTATTTTCTCCAGTCTGAGATGAAAGCCTGTACAATCTCTTTAAATCTGCAGGAAAAACAAAACAAAGCATAATTCAATGATGGATCTTGCACCTTTTACTCATGGGAAGGATCCTAGTTAGCTCTTGTAAATAAAAACTGTACGACACATAACATCCTTGTAAAGGATGCATGCTTTTCAGAAGAAAGGTTCTAGCATTTCTAGCTGCTGACTATTTTTTACCACTGAAAGTTTCTTTGAATTACTAGTTTCAGATAAAAATAAGCTAATTAAAGAATTTAGTTAAAATAAGATCGTTTTATTTCAAATGTCAGCATATATCAAATCTGGCTAACACTACAATGGAAACATTCATTCACCAGAAGCAAAAAAAATCTTACAATGTGCTTCTGGCTGAATTAAGGGAAAATATATTTCAGATTGTTGTTGCTGTTGTTAACAATTCGTTGCCAAATAAATTGAAATTATTCAAGAGCACTGAAATTCGCCCAGTCAGCATGTTTTTCTTCTGAAATGTGAGATGAATGAGTACCTTTCATTTATAGTGCAACAAAAGAGAATATCCTGCACTTTGCAACTGAAAATACCTTTAGTCCATATTCAGGAGTTATATGCTTCTTTGTCAGACAAAGAAATGGATTTGTTTGGTGCAATAAATGATAGCAGACCTTTATATATTTGAAGTGCAACAGATGGCCTTCCAAGAAGAGCATAATGACTGGCAGACAGTACTCTTCGTTAGAGTGGCTTGGAATGTCTTCAGCAATTACACAGAGTGTGTTCGGGAGGGGAAGCCCTGTCATCTCTGTGACTCTTCTCATGTAAATAGCTGTGATTTCTCTGTTTGGATGCTAAAAAATTGTATCTTCTACAAGCCAACGAGCTGGCTAATAAACTGGAAAAGGAAGCACCTTTGGCCCTCCCAAGGCTATTCAAGATAAGGCTCCAGAGGATTTGTCACCTGAGAAAAAAGATTTAAGGAAGGGGAAAAAAAAAGTTAGCATTAAGAGGAAATAACGTTGGGCATGTAACTGCAAAACTGATAATCCATAGCCAAGTATTCCATGGAAACATAATTTATGAAACAAGGAAAGTATTAAACAAGGTTCATAAAACTTCTACAAGCTGGGAGGTTTGCAGATACACCATACAAAATGCCTAGGAAAAAAACCCACAAAGACTAAACTACTGAAAAATAACCTCCTTCCTTTGGGAAATGGGTGACTTTTGAAGAGCCCTCTTCAACATCAAACATTGTGGCCACAGTTCTTCAGGGCAGGGTAAAGCTAGTTTTTTAAAGGCTGTAGCAGTCTTTCCATTTTCACAGACAA
Source organism: Laterallus jamaicensis coturniculus (assembly GCA_022605575.1). Taxonomy (NCBI): domain Eukaryota; kingdom Metazoa; phylum Chordata; class Aves; order Gruiformes; family Rallidae; genus Laterallus; species Laterallus jamaicensis. The sequence goes on along the minus strand of JAKCOX010000025.1, from coordinate 3,726,220 downwards.
GCTATACCACAAGCCAGAATTTAAGAGTCATAATAAACAAAAAGAGTAATAAAAGGCTGATCTCAATGCTGTATATATGAGTTTGAAAAATTTACCTTCTGTCTCTTCCTTCCCCCTAATCCTAGGATTAGTCTTTTCTGTTATAAAATCTTCCCCACCAAATTCACCCTGAGTAAAATGTTATGTGGCAACATAAACACAACCAAAACGTGTCCTTTAACAATGTAACTTAAATGTTGATGGAATCATAACTGCATTACTCTCTCTCCAATTAGCAGCAGCATTCTTTATGTTTGCTTATGAAGCGTAAACTGTTCGCTTGTCACTACAAAGACCTTCTGTAGAGGACTTAAAAAAACAGCCACAGCAATTAAAATGACAACAACAGAGGTGGATTGGTCACATTATGACAGAAAATATCCAGCTGTTTCTTTCCAGCAGAAGGATACTGAAAATACTATGACCAAATTTTGTCAGTCTATATAACGTTGGTGGATATTCTGGCAAAAGTATGGGTTTCCAAGAAAGGAAAAGGCCAATATAGAACCATAGTTAACCTCACAGAATGATTTATTTTTTTCTCACCTGATCAGGATTATCACTCATCCTTTATACCCATATAAATGTCTCTTTTTGCTAGGACTACTCTATGGAATTCTCTAAAAATAAGAAAAAAAAATTGGTTTCTGACATCCAAAATAAGCAAGACAAAAAGTAACCTGATAGGGTTAGGACAAGTAAATTAGATGTTAAAACAACTTACTTCAGTTGTGTTAGAAACATGCTAAGAGTTAATTAAGACCATTAAGTCTCATTACACCCAGGCTATTACTTATAAAATGCTAACCTTACAATGGCATCTGTCTCTGCTGCTGGTTCCTGCCTAGTTCTGCTTCACAAGAGTAATAATGTGGAGAGTTATTTGTAATTCATGTAGGGATCTTTAAAAAATATTTCAAGCATAGGTTTAAATAATAAAAAAGCCTGTAAAGTAAATGTTTCAGGGTAGTTTTTCCTGGCTAAGATTATAGGGACTGAACATCTGAAGTGATAAGGTAGGTTTGATTTCTAATACAGCAAGACAGTGAGAAAATAACTGACACATACAGAACCAGCCATTCAGGGGGAAAACACCCAAACCCTGTCTGTAAAATCCACCTACAGATATGTCCTTGGAGAAAAACTGGTGAGAAAATTACCAGGAAGATTTTCATTACTGTTTCTTGTCTGGAAGGTTTTGCCTCTCATAACAGCACAGACATTGCAAGTGATATGTAGCAGAATTCATCCAGGCATTATATTTTGCACATGAAATTAAGTTGATTACCCATGACTTTTTAGGCAAACACAGGAATGCAGAAAACATGGCAGCTGTTATACACACAATATACAGGCATTTCACCTTTCTTGGTATTTTTAGAGAGCAGCAGATAATGAGCTCAACCATTACACTGAGAATAAATTTAATTTGCAAGTTCTGATGTATCTCTGGCTTCTTATCTGTTTTGTGAATTAGAACTCACAGGTAGCTCATAACATTTCTCTTCTGAGTTGTGTTTGTCTCCAGAGTAAATGCCATGGCAAAAACTTCCATGTCATCTTCTTAATACCTTCAGCCATCTTTTTCATAAGCTGAGAACTTACATGCTCAAAACAATTACTGCAAAATACAGAGGACAAAAAGGGAAAAAAATCAAGGAAATAAAAAAACCCTGCCTTTTCCCTAAATTCCCAGAATTCATCTTCAGATTTCATGCCTGTGAATTAGCTAAAATATTTTCAGATTAGATTACCCTCCTGTATATTTCATCTGATACAATTGCCTGACAACAAGTATCTCTTTCTCTGCGAGTTTTCTGTAGTGAATTTATTCACATCAGGAAAAAAAAACCAACTCAACCCAACATTAAAAAGGTTTCTCATTTTAAAGTCTGCAAATCAGACACCAGTTCCAAACAACTTCACGGGACAGCATAGTCAAGACACAACCTTGAATCATTCTGCTGTTGTGTGGACACACAGGCTGCCTTTTTCATCAACAGCCACAAGAAACATTAGGCTGCCAAAAGTTTTGAAATCAGCAGGTTTTGACAAACCAGTAATAAATCCTGAGCAATAATAAACCAAAAAGTATGTTTGAGCAATGTCTCAAATATAATTATTCTTTGCAGATGTTGGCTATTTAATACAATGGAAAGAATGTTTTCTTCCATTTGGCCAAGTGGTATTGGACACCATTTTTACAGCACAAGACTGTTCAATCTCAAATGGTAAATTCCTTGACACTAGGCTACAAAAGTGCTTTGAGATTTTGTAATAAATGTGTGTCACACAATAGTTACATTTTATTTTGTAATTTACAAAAATCTGTTCACAAAAATACAGAAGCTTGTCATGCATTCTTTATTTTCAAAGAATAACACTCATTCATATAAAAAGTCTGATTGAAATCACTGTGATTGCTTGTGTATGAAAATTACTGGGTAAAACAAATAGGATCTTATTGAAATATATTGGAAGTACAGAAATCAGAATATCTTTTTTGATTTGTTCTGCAACCTCCAAGAATATACAACAGAGTGAAAGTAAAGCTTTACACTAAAAATCCAGAAAGTAATTGTCTTTGTTGGCTAATTCACTTATACTTGTCTCAGAAAGGACTGACTACCCATCACTAGGATAGAAGGGAAAGTACTGTAACAATGACTTAATAAGATGCCCATTGTTCCTCCGAAGTCCTAAGCTTTCATATGCTCAGAAAGCTAAAGCTTTGAGTCACTCTTATTACTTAGATATGCTAAAACCAAGAAGGTTTGAAAGGCAGGAGGTACTAGAAATGCTATCTGCTTTCAAACACAATGGACCTTTCTGTTGACAGAAGTTTTGTGGGGTTCTATGCTGAAATAGAAAAGAGCCCAAAAAGTGGGCGACTGGAAAGCTTGGCCCCAGAAGAACTGCAAAATGGAAGTAAAGCATTAGGCTGCATCTGCATTGTAGGACTGGAGATGGAGTTCTAGCTGGAAGTTGAATCAGATCCCTTGCTAGAAAGTGAATCATCGTTACTTAGTGTCATATTAAGAAAAGAAAAAAATTCATTCTATGACCTGACCAGTATAAAACTGGGTTCTATCTGCCCATATATCAAAAGTTCCAGCACACTTAGTCAAAAAAGGTCTTTTTAAATAAGTAACTTTCTGAGAGATTGATTGATGCTTTTTAAGTACTGGATATGGTCTAAATATTAGCACGTTTCACAAAAGTGTAACACTGCAATGTAACTCCAATAAGGCCACAGACCTTGTGGAACTTGTAGATCAGAAAGCTAGGGAGAAGGCTAAATACTTCTCATGCAGGAAAGACATAAAGGGTTCAGCAAGGCAACTGATGGAAAATGCCTTTCCTATAGCTGCAGCTACCTGCATAGCCACAGGAATTGCAGTGGAACAACCAAAAGTCTGTAAAAATGACAAGACACCACGGCAGCCATAGAGCAGAATATGCCACCAACACATGGATCCTGAAAACACAAACGTCTGGATTACGGCATCTGGAAGGACACCAGAGAATAAAACCTCACCTTGATCAGGTGGAACTGGAGCCTGTACCAACAGGAATCATGTGCTCATATTATTGCTCAACATATGTACTTGAACAAGAGAGATAAACTACTTAAAAAATACGTGGAAGGTATGTGCAAACTCTTTTGCCTCTTGTGCTTCTTTCATTGTAGGGGAAGTGCACCCTAGCCAGGATTCTGCAAGTGGAGGGTAAGAAAAAAAAAGAGCAAAAGAAATCTTGTCAGTATGCAATTGTCCAGTGCATTATGAGAAGATGGGAGGACAACTTGATAAAGCACAAGCACAGATAAAAATTCATGTACAGTAAGTACACTTAACACTACAAAAAACTGTAAGTAAATCTCTCTCTTGAGGAAGGCTTTAAGACTATTTTCCTTTTTCCAAATCTACCTCATCAGTGAAGCCCCATAAATAAATATTCTTCTCCAAATAAGGTGGTAGTCTTCACTCTTTGGTGGCTGCAGTAAGAACTGCTTTACAACAAAGATCCTGTAAGGAGGTTCTATTCCTGTGAGCAACTCCTCAGGAGTAAGAAGAAAACGTGACCTGAAATTATTTGCACAATCATATTTCATAACAGTTCCTAGCCTAGTGGCATTGGTTCTTCCCTTTCCCAGGTACAAAAATCTACAAACTTTTCTCCTTCTTTTACTAAGAGGGGAAAAAAAAAATATCTGCTTATCCTTGAATACTTACAGAGTTTGAAGGAGCTGAAAACAGCAGAGCACTGTGCCCCACTCATCACATAGACTCTGGAAAAAAAAAAGTATAGAAAAGAATGCACAAAGTATGTAATTACTGTTTCACAAGATAATTTCATTATTAATACATCCCCAAAGATAGCATGCACAGTGCTGCAGTTTAATTAGAAGATAACTGGAGGGGGGTTGAATTTATGAGGTAATAAATATATTTTGAACTAATAAACTCCAAGGCTGAAGTGTTTATTAATCTAGAATATAAAGATTACATAGTTGATAGGAGGCAACCGCAGGTTGCACTGAGATGCCTATTGTTTATATACTTGAAAATTAGTATTTTCCTTCTTTCAGGAGCTAGATCAGAAAGCCAAGATTGCTGTGGACAGTACTGAACAAGACTAGAACCTGTCCAGCAACTATGTGTTCTCAAAGGCAAAGGCTAAGTTTCAGAAAATGTTGTGGTTTTAAAGTTTCATCTTGTAATTGATTTGTCACCTCCCAAACCATTAAGGACTGCAAATACAGCCTCTATACAATGCCTTCTGACAGCTGTCAATGCTTTATTCTGATGGGGAGAAAGGACAGATCCCCTTGTAGGATAACCAGAACCTTTAGAAGACTAACAGACCCCTCTCCTGCTCCCCCCAAATACTCAGCTCTGTCTCCTTCCCTGCTTTTGAATCCACCTGCAAGACAAGCACATCAATTTTCACGTCTCATTAAATTTTTTCTTTCCCTAACATCATTCTATGAACTTTTTGCCTAGTACAGCACGTTAAGGATTTGGAAACTAACTGTTCACTGCTGTGAGGATTTATAACCCAAACAGCAGAGCCAAGAAGTCAGAGGAATCAAATGGCATAATCTATTAACTTGTCCTTGGGTAATTACAACTAGAGCTTTATAAATTGCCACAGAGTCCAGTCCATTTAAACTACATTTCTCTGTTATTTTAAAAGTGTCCATGTCCCACACGTCCAAGTCAAGACACTAAATTTAATCGTGGAAAAAGTGTGTGTGATTGAAGTCAAAGACCAGATTGCTTAAGCCAAAGCTAAATGCAAGCCTGAGAGACCTACAGAGAAGGAAAAAGGAAGAGAGACTAGGAGGAATAGCACGTGGCACTCTCTCCTTGCAGATGAAACCAGACTAACAAATGCAAAGGGAAACCTGTCCACACATGACTTGATGGCCACTGTCACATTAATGGATAAAACCAGGGAAATCCTGGATGTGCCAAAACAGCCACAGCACACTGAGGGACAAGCAAGGGGAGCAGGAGAGGGGCAAGACACATCACATCTCAGATTTACTGGCAAAAAATATCCTGCTTCTCTGAGCCAGTCCACGGGGAGTGAGAGCAGTAAGAAAATTAGGCTATTGAGGGTTGTAAAAAGATTTAAAGATATATAAGAAAATGTTTATTTATTATCTTAGGTAATCCGATATAACTGGATTATGTATATATACACATAATATAACTGGCCATGGGTTCAGACAGTTTCCAGTCTGGCTCCATAGATTCTCAGCAAAGGCCCTCAACACAAAATCTTGAGAAGACTATACAGATAATTAATGGAAGATGATGAGGTTGGCCATTTCCAAAGCTCCTGCTTTTTAGTTCCCAGGCTTATACACTCTCTCCAAATGAAACAAGCAACAGAACTAACTTTCCAATATTAAATCTCTAGGCAGTATGTTATTCATACAGCTTATGTAGATGTCTTTACCCTCTGGAAAAACAAAGTTTAAGAAAAATGGTTCTATCTTTGGGGAACAGTTTAAGTCTCAGGATAACTACATTAGGAAATCTAACTCTATTACTTTGTATCTTACATTTTATTACTAGATTGGTAATAGGAAATTACCAAATAAAATTGGTATTTTACTTGGTAATTTTTTTTCCGTGGGCCTCGTCTAATATGAAAGATGGTGATCATCAAATTTATTCAAGTTTTCCTGTCAACAACATCATTAACCAAATCCCTCAATTTCAAAGTAAATAAAAGCATCTGGGCTTCTCGCACAGCAAGACTGACTTGCATATTTAAGCCTCATATATAGATGAATTTGCACTGGACCAAATTTGCATATTAATGAAGGACTAATTACTCTTTGCAGTCAATTTTATGCAGATGAATTTACTCCTCTCAGTACAATTTTCATAATGTTCAGAAAGAACCAAAAAAATGTAAAACTTTTCAAAAGTACACAAATGTTTGACAATCAAGGAAGAAATATCATAATGACATCAAACAGCTTTACATTAAATTGTATATAATTCATCTTTTATATTGTTGCTTTATTTTAACAGCCTCCCACAAAGAACGGAACAATTCATAGAATAACTTCAGCCTATTTCCCCTCCTTGGTCTCAAATTTTAACAGCTTGTAATAACTCATTATATTATCTTGTTTCCAGCTGGAAGGATGGAGCTTGAATTTTTAGGAGAAGTTAAATTTGCTAAACTGGAATTTATTTTCTCTCAGTCATCCACATGCCACAGGTCAGTCAGGAGATAGCCTGCCACCCTGACTATTTTTAGGTAATTTCTACCCAGTTTTTACACAATTAAGAAAGATCTCAAGGCCCAAATCCCTGTTCAGTCACTCCTTCTGAGCTAAAGTACAAAATAATGGGAAAACATCAGAAAAGTACATGGGAGAGATATCAACAAATGGTGAGGAAAAAATGGTAACATTAGGGAGGAAAGGAGAAAATATAAGTTCTGGAGTAGAAGAGGAAAGGACGTAGAAAGAGAGAAAAAAATGATGCTTCAAAGTGTAGGATCAGGTCTAGCTAAAAAGAGGAAAACTGTAGGATTTGGGAGAAAGTTTAAGATGATGTAAATAAAAAAATAACACAGGCACCTAGAAAAAAGTAAAAAAAAAAAAACCAACCCAAGAAAGATAAGAAAATGAGAAATAAAGTGAGAATCAAAGAATAGAAGATACATAAAGAAAGAGATAATAAAGAAGATATGCAACATACAGTTTTTTCCTAATTCTGTCAGAACATAAGGGCAGAGTTAGCAGAAAAGCATTAGGAATCTGAATTTGCATGTATAGCTTTCCTCCTGCCAAAGAGAAAAGCCTTATTTTAACCGTGAAGACTGATAACCATAATATTTATATGTATCATAAAATCACTTACAGAAGGCAATTTTAATCAGAAAAGGAACAGCATAGAAGTTATATCTTTAAATGACTTCAAGGACTTTTGTAGAAGGAACACAGGAATATGGTTCACAATCACCACATCTGCTGTATCTTTGATTGCATTTGTTGCCTTTCTCTACAGCTTTAGCTGCTTTAACATATCCTTTTTAAGGCACACAGTACTCAAGATGCAGATATACAATGGTTTCTTGGGTTTTTTCTCTATTTTCTCATAATTCCTAGCATCTCACTTGCTCTCTGGACCATGCAGCATTGAGTTAACCCATCTCCTATAATTCCACAGCTTTGTTACTGGGAAACTGTAGTTTAAAACCATCATTACATTTCATGATTAAAATAAAACAATCTTCAGTAAGAACACTTTTTGACTGAGCTGTTGAACCTTTCCCAATAAAAGGATCAGAAGAGCTCCTGAGCCTCAGGTGCAAGGTGAAGGGAAAACTGCCAGAAGGCTGCTTTGCAGCCTTTCCTTTTGGTCTTTCCAACCTTGATGACAGAAGCCACAACATATGGATGGAGCATTTGTTAGGGCCACACTCCTCCCATGAACAATGAAGACAATGGTTGTATCAAGGCAAGATCTAGCCATTGCAAAAAGGCAAAAATAGAGGCTTTAGGGCAGAAAAGTTGGCAGAAAAATATCAAATTGAGGGGAAGGGCATCAGCATTGAAAAAAGAACAGACCACAGAACAAATACAAATAGAGTTATAAAATAATAACAGTAATAATTGGAAAAGAATGAAAAACACTCTACTAAAAAATACTGCGATGCTACTGCTGAAGAATTTTCACTAAGGAAACAAGATTTAGTCCAGCTGATCAGCCTGGAGCCCTTGCTTTTAAAAGTTATATGAAAACAAACTGGTGTTCTTTGTGTACTTTGAAAGTACAGCTTTTATTCTGAATTATGAATTCAAAATGTCTTCCTATTCTGCTCATAAAGAGGAATGAAGAGAAATACCTCCTCCTTTCTAACTTCTGTCTACAGCATTTGAAAACCTGCTATGGGCAATCCTTTTTTTTTCCCAAAGATGCCTGGTTCAAGTGATTAATGCTGTGTGAATGTAAACAAAGATAATTATTCAAACAAGAACAAGATGTTCCACCCAAAATGATTAGCTTTTTCAGCGGATGAGATGCCTACTTCTAATCATCAAGAAAGGTTAACCTGACCAGATTTAATTAGCTACTTAATACAATAATAAAGACGCATATGTAATTGGTGAGGAAAAGACTGCAGAGGCAACACTGAGTCCAAATAAAATACCTCTGTCAAGCACAAAGCCGGGTTGTTATTACATGATTACAGTGAGGTAAGAATTCCCAAGTTTTTATATCCACTGTACACACTTTGACAATTGCCTATGTGGAACTTCTCCTGATGAGTAATAATAAATATATATTAAAGAAACAAAAAAAGCAAGAAACATCTGTAAAACTCAATGATAAAATGAACCAAATGATATCTCTTAGCACTGTGCTTCAAACTCACATATAAGTCAGCTGGTTTGTAAAAATTATTTGAGGATTAAAGCCTTACAGTGAAATGAATTACTATTTCCTCATAATCAAAATAAATAAAAATGTTCATTGCTTCTTTGGAATCCTGATGGCTCAACCAACCCTGCAAAGCAAAGTTCTGACTCTGAATTAAGAGACAGCTCTTCCTGCTTAAGTGTGTTTTAATAGCTACTTCTCTGCAGAACAGATGTTTTCAAGTTTTGTGGGTATCATAAATATTAAGAGCTGAGCAATACATTTCACAAAGCCATTCACATTAATCTGCTCCTATTTGATTTCTGATTGAGAAGGACTATGTTTTATGGAAAATTTTTATAATATATATATATACTCCAGGCTTCACCTGGAGTATTGTGTCCAGTTCTAGGCTCCCTCGTATAAAAAAGACAGGGATCTCCTTGAGAGAGTCCAGAGAAGGGCTACGAAGATGATGAAGGGCCTGGAGCATCTCTCCTATGAGGAAAGGCTGAGAGAGCTGGGGCTGTTCAGCCTGGAGAAAAGAAGACTGAGGGGGGACCTGATCAATGGTTATCAATATCTTAAGTATGGGGTGCAGGGGGAATTGGCCAGCCCCTTTTCTTTGGTCTGTGGAGACAGGACAAGGGTCAATGGCTGCAAATTGGAGCACAGGAAGTTCTGCACCAACATGGGGAGGAACTTTTCCCCAGTGAGGGTGAGGGAGCCCTGGGACAGGCTGCCCAGGGGGTGTGGAGTCTCCTTCTCTGGAGAGATTCCAGCCCCATCTGGACACTGACCTGTGCAGTATGAGCTGGGGAGCTGCTTTGGCAGGGGGTTGGACCCCAGGAACTCTCGAGGTCCCTTCCAACCTCTATAATTCTGTGATTCTGTGATATAAAAGGAATATCAGGCAGACATTTTCAACAGAGTTGGTATTTTCAGTGAAAAAACAACTGATTTTATTCAGGAATGTTGGCCTAATAATGAAATAAAGTGTTCGATTACCACAATAAAATAACATGCAAGTATTTAGATGCCATATATTGGAAGTGCTGCAAAATATATTACATCTCAAATGTTAGGAAAAATTATTAGCCTTCTATCTCTGGACAACATGTACAGCACATGTTGGTTGAGGCAGGTTTTGTCTCAAAGTGTTACAATGAATGAGTTTTAAAGTGGAGGACTGGGCATCAGACTTGCCATTTTCTTTCAGTAAAGTTTAAACATCCCTTAAAATAAACAATGCAGAGCAAACCAACGCATCTGATATTGATTTATTCTATTCATAAAAAGTAACAACATAATGGTAAATTCAATCTATTCAATGATAAGTTTATGAGTTTAAATATATCAAAAGGGCAATGAAAGCTAATATACAGTGATTAAATAACAATCTGTGAGAAAAAGATGCAGAACTTTCAATTCCATTACAGTGAAATCATATACTGATGAAAAGCAAGCTTTTAAATTGTTTCAAAGGAAGCTGTGGCCATTTGCCCTTTTTAAAAGCTTGGGGGTTTCACAAGGCAAGATTAATTTATCATTTAACTTCAGTGCATCTCAAAATAAAGTTTTTTATTAAACTCTGCATTTCTGAGCCTCCTGGCAGTGCCAATATTGCTGAAACAGGGCATCAGGTACAACATCAGCCATTCAGGAATGCAGAGACATAAACTGTGAATCAGTTTTGTCTTGCTTCAATATTGGTTTAACAATAAAAGAACAGCCTTGATGTTTAAGATTTAAATATATAATGATTCCTTAAGAACTAAGTCCAGAAGAACCCATCATGGGTACTCAATGCCATGTGAAACAATTGATGAAGAGAATGTGCTCTTGTTACACCAGGAAGCTTTAATTTGTAAGACCCAGTTGAAAGGTACAGGACAATTTCTGTGTGCTGCAGGAGGTTCCACAGAAACTTTAGAAGGGGAAAGGCTCTCCCACAATGAAGATGATGACAGTGGGTCCATACACAGAATTGAACAACAAAGCTTAAATACTGTCAAGGCAGGGAACTCTGAACAACATCCACTGCACAGAAATCATCACCAGCTGGCTACCCTGGTGCTTTAGTTTTGAAACAAGTGAAGTCTTCCTTTCCTTTTGCCACCCCCTCTCCTACCTTTTGTCATGTCAGGATGGGTGAAAACAGGAAAAAAGAAGTTAGATTTTTGGAAGGAATGCCTATAATCATAAACTAAGTAGCCTGTCTCAACATTTAGGAAAATAGTAATGCTCTGATGCAGTATTTTTTCTGATTTGGAAGAAGGTTAGAGAGAAGGCAAGTTCTGCAGCTCTGCTACAACCAGGGAATGGAAGTTGATTATAATTGCAGCTGTCAATTTTCACCAACATTAAAGAACACTAGAAATATGGAAACATTTCCCACAACTCTGATCCAAGGTACTACTCTAAATACAAATACAATGACCTGCTGCAGCAGAGAAACTCTTGCATGGTCAAGGCAACACGTCATTAATTTCATCTTAGAATGCTGTTTGTCACATCAAGCAATAACAGAGTTACACCCACTGAGGAAGGATGAGAGAATGATAGAGGGATATAGGCTGGACTTTATGACTTATGGAAGGAACATTTAAAGTAACAGAAGCTCCCACAATGCAGAAGACAGGAGTTACAGCATGACTTCTAGTGGTGGAATCACATCAACTTCCTCTGCCTACAGATGCTTGTAACCCACTGCTGTACTGCACTATGCAGTATTTGGTGACCACCATTCATATAAATATATATATATGCAACACAAGCTATGGATTGGAACTAAATCATGGTTATCTAATTAAGAAGTCAAATGTTTCTAGCAGTCTGCATTCATTTGTTCCAGAAAGTTAAAAAGAAAGAAAATTTAAAAAAAGAGATGCAATGAATAGAAAAGGAAAACAAAAGAAGAGAAAGTTTCATGATTTTTCACGATTAAGGTGGATGAATACTATCTAGGGAATGGGAACCTACCATGGAGTTTTGGTGCAATGAAAGGTAAGTCATATAAAGCTTTGCTTATCAACATTCAGTTACTTACTGGGCTATCAACATGGAAGCATCATTAAATGTAACATCTAGTTTTGGATCTAATGCCTGGGATGGTACACTGCATGGTTCAATTACAGAGAGGAACCATGACATCTGGAACAGGCTCAAGAAACACAGATTCATCAGAGATTTTAGTTGCTGAGATCTATCAATATGTTTGCATAGTTGTAGATGCAGGCTCAAAGATATTCTCTCCCATAACTTTCCTTCTAAAATGCCAATTTTGTAGGTACATTTATAGTTTAATAGAAACTAAGGTCTTTCATACAGTATTGATAGGACAGGATGTGTCAAACAAGGTATCCTGCTGGCTGTACCTGTCTGCACCGACCACAACCTGGAGCCACAGCCCCTTCTCTGCACCCTGCTACTTCTCATCTCCTTCACTTCAGCCTATGCATGCACCAAAGTGGTCACTTCCAGATAGAAGGCTTGGAGATCACATGTGTAGGACAGAAACAATTGTAATTCATCTCCAAAGCCAGGGTCTACAAAGGCTCTAATAAACACACACACACATGCTCCAAAAGAGAAGATGATAACTGCCATTGTTGAGCAAGCAGAGTTTGCAGTCCCACCCATATGATTAAGAAATGCTGCTAAAAATGTAAAAAGCTACATAGTGACAATTAGCATAGTAATTGCTATTAAGACCAAAGTTCATATTGATTATCATCTGAATACTAGAAAGTAAAACTCACCTTTAGTAAGAATTGCAGCCCTGACTTATTACCCTAAATTAATTTTGAGAATAAGCAATATTTCTAAGTGAATGCAAATAAAGACATCTGCTTCAGTGTAGTAAGAAACTGGTCACTTAATGAAAACAAGATGGATTGTCATTCCCTATTTATCACTGCAGTCTTATTCCTCAATCAGTTTTCCAGGGCATAACACAGTGAAGTGAAACAAAATCTAAACTCAAAGTTTATTTTCTGAAGCATTATGCACTATTTGCATTATTTTGAAATGAAAACTAATTTTCTCTGTATCCTATATACTCATATAGGTACTTTATACACAATTATCCTTAGTATTTAGTGGCTGAAGTCCAGAAAGTGTATGTACACATACGTCTAGACAGATAAAGATCTACAGATTACATGTGTGCAGAGAGCAAGTGCGCAGAGGCAGGGGCTGGTAACAAAAGTAGAGTGCTATTTACTACCTAACACAGATGGATAAGTCCACTTTGGAGATCTCTGCAGACTTGTGAAATCGGGATGACGTGTTTGGAATTCTTCCTCTATTCTCCACTGCTGAAGTAACTCAGGCAAATGCATGTTGGCAGCTCCTTTAAAGATTCAAACTAACCCATTTTGAATAATATCCTTCAGCTGCACTAAACACAAACACACACAAAAACCAGGTAGCACAAATACCAAAGTCTAAATGCGTATTACTCACATATAAAATGCACAAAGTCTGAATAATTTTGCACTTAGATCATAAATAAAATAATTTTTATGCTAAGTTGGATTGTCCATCAGACAGATTAGTCTTTCAGGAGCAAAGTCTGCACCCAGGCAAAGTTCCAGTAGCCAAAAGGTGTGCTTCCTGAGGCAACTGGGGAATGGCAAATAGATCAAGTCATTGCCAGACCTATTATTTCCTCTCAAATCAAGTAAAATCCAGTCTCCTGGGGCATTATAAGCCCCTGCTTAGAACAGCTCTGTCAACTGCAGAAGTGAAGTCTTCTGTACTACAGAACCCCCTTGTTGCGTAGCTCCTAATGAGTGTTTGCCTCAACACTGAAGTGTGTGACTTTCATACACTTTGGCTATTAATTTATTTGTTGCTGGGCATAAGAAAAGCTTAAATCATAACTCTCTGCAATACCAAATAAACCCAATCTATTTCCAATCTAAATTTTAATTAACTATTTTACTTCAGCATAACATTTTATTGCCAGAAAGTACTTGGAGATATATGCAATAATGGAGCTCTATAAAGCAACTGAATGAATGAGAAGGAATATAAAAATATTTATTTTGAAACTTTCCTTTATTTTTCTTCAAATTGTTAAAAAAATAAATATTTGGTTAGTTGAAATAATGTAGAGGCAGTAACAGAAATATTAGGTGATAGAAGAGAACGGAACAGATCCTTGTGAATCAACTCCATTTTAACAGGCACATAAAACTAAACTAGCCTCAGCTTGATGCAACTGTTTTATCTCCAAAATGAATGTTAGACATGAAATAGAAAAAAGGCTGGTGAGCCAAATGTATCTTATGGGTTGGGGTGTTTTGCTTTTTTTGTTGTTATTCCCTTTCTGCATTATCAAAATATCCCTTAACGCTCTTTCCTTTTAGAAGGAAATACAAGTCTCTCAAAATAATATTTACAATCTGAGCTGCAATCTCCTGCATGATAATTCACTCTGGATGTTTGTTACTTTTTGTAACAAAGCATAGTTCTGCTTGAGTTCTCCACTTCGAACCAAACAACTCTGTTTTCCTGATATACTTCATATTCAAATTATTCCAAAGTGTACCACAGAGAAATGAATTAGATAAGGGCATAGGGAAATGTGTAATCCATACCTGGCTGCCATGATGAGCTTGCCAGTAAATGATTGAGCTTTGAACATTAAAACAACTTTAATGAGAGATGATATTGACCTAAATGCCAGTGTTATCACCACAACTTCCTTTTAAAAAAAAAAAAAAGATTTAACTTCCACTTCAGCAGTCTCCATGGACAAATATTTTAGTTTAATATCTACTTCTGATTTCCACTTAAAATACCTTTAGTTTGCCACTTAGACATATGAGAATTTCAAAAGGCAATCTCCATCTTAGTTTTCTCTAGCCCTATGATTTTTACACTCCCTTATGCTCAACTGAAAAGAATTCCAACTTTTTTTCTCCTTCCACCTAATTCAAAAGCAGATGTAATACACAGTATCCGTTGCTACTGCCTGTCTAAATTGATAACACTGTTTCTGTGCAGCTTTTCATAAAGTTTCCAGATGACAATACCAGTGCCTAGTGCAGTGGGTCTTTTGTTTCTGCTTATTGCTAGCGCAGAACCAGATAAAATTCTCCCTTTTCTACACCAATGTCTACACTGCAGTAAGAAGTGGAACCCAATGCACACAGGTACTCGGGCTGCAGCTCTTAAACCCAGCAGCAATAAGGCTGCAGCGGCAGCAGCACAGCCCACAACCCCTGCCCTCTGTTTCTGAGGCATGGCTGTCCATGCCGGGTGGATTAACATGAGCTTTGCTTCCCTACGTGTGTTGCAATCACAGCAGCCACGCTGGCTGTAACAAACTGAAACTGTAAGGCAACTTTTCATGATTAAGACGAGCTATCAATAATCATCTATTTTTAAGTACAGCATCCTATAAATCCTCCTAATTAGTAAACTAGATGTCTTCTTTTTAGCAAACAATCCCCAGCCTACTTCCTTATTTATTTTCTTGAATTCAATTATATTCGCCACCTGCTGGCCCCATCACCTAAATGACAGATTCTGGATGTAAGGGAGAAGTTGGGCCATAAACAATAATTTCATTATGCTTCAATTTAAAATATTTGCCTGCACCTATTTTCTCTGCTTTGTGAAGGATGTTTATGCTATTCCCTCCTCCTGGGCTCTGCTGGCTGGGAGACTCTGCACTCCCACGGGGAGAATTTTGTACTGCTCCCTACCCTCCACTGCTCACCCCCTGAGAAATCCTAGCTGAGATTTTTCTGGAGGGGAGGGACCATTAGAAGCTGAATAAAGAGGGGTGGAGTGATTTCCAAATCTGGACTGAAAAATTGATTGAGGTCCAAAAAATTTAGTCGGTTGCTAAAAAGGACCCTTGGTAAAATAAGGGTTAGGAAATATTACTTCAGCAGATAAAAATAGTAGAACTTCTTTTGACATTAAAAGAAATGGATGAGGCTGTACTGCTGTGGTTATTTACCTATTGCAGGGCTCTAAAGTCCTCCTACTCCATTAATCCAATGATTTATATCTCAAAAAAATCTTCCTGAATGAAATCCAGTCAGTCAATTGCACTCCTTGCAGACAAGCAGTTTAACCTGAAGCATGAATCCATATGCTGTGTTCAGCCTAGGAGACCACTTAAGTTTGGTACAAGTAAACGGGCACTGAGGCCATTCACTGAGCACCATCCCCAATCCCCACTATTATTACCATTGTATTTTCTTATAAATACATATAAGTACAAGCTATTCTCTAGCAACTCATTTATTCCATGATTCTGCATCTTTCATTTCACCAATCCTCTCCCAGATTTATTTTCCATTGACTTTCACAGTTTGACAATTCATGTTACGCTAATATTGGGTAAAATTATTATTTTACCATAATTATTTTGCAATGAATAGTGGTCTGGGTGAGTGTGAATAACTGTATTACATATAAATTAAAACAATAGCCAAACTGGAGGCATACAGTCAGTTAATGCCCTACTAGAGGAGCCTTGGAGGGAGAAACTGTACAGCATTTTTATGTAGCATGTGGGAAAACTGTGCAGCATGGGAGTTTTGAACGTTAATACTGCAGCTGTACTAAATCTACTGTGTCAGACTGTCTGCAAGCAAAACAGATTTAAGGAAGTACATTTTTGCTGCAGCATTGGAGGCTGAAAAATGGTTAATTTGGTTAAATTCAATAGAAGTAAGTTCAGCTTACTTAAAAACAGAACAGACATGAATTATGTGTACCTGTTAAATAGTCACAGACAAATAGTTCTGTTTGTAGTCAATTACATGACCTGTAGAAAGGTTCAAACCATGGATCAAACAGTAATGCCTTTCATAATTATATTTTAACACTGTCACAATTACATGTGATAGAGAACAATCGCTGTATTAGGATCTAAACAATGAAAAACATAAAACATTTCCACTGACCATAATTTCATTGCTTAATGTGTTTTATCTGCTAACATCTATTTCCCTGACTGTACCATAAAACACCAGATAGATATCCCAGTGACCCTGGGCACAATTCACAGATATTATCTGCTTGTAGGGTTTCATATTTTCTTTTATGTTAAAGGAAGCTAAAGAAGCTCTAATGCACACAGAAACACACACAGGACAAATGCTGTTCAGCTGCTGTTATCACTGTGACGTAGTTAAGAAATTTAAACAAACATGCCAGCTTTCCTGCAGGCCTTGAATCACTTGGTTTTCTGTAAGCACCAAACACGTCAGCCTCACTGAAGGCTGTACAGAAGACATTCTGCAGGCCTTTTCTGACAGGAGGAGACACAAAGAAATATCCCCTGTACAGAGAAGTTCTCTAAGATGGGATGCACGACTGGGAAGTTTGGAAAACTATCTGTGCACATCCACACACATATGCAGAAGTTCTGGGCATCTCCAAGATTACAACCTAACAGTGCCACAACCTAACTAAGGTTACATCCTAACAGTGCCACAATGTACTTAATTTATAGCTTAATTTACCTATATCTGCCCCCTTCTCCTCATGCTGTTGTTCTTTATCGCTCTCCCCTCCCACTGGGTTGAGAAGAGTATTTTGTTGAGCTGTATATACTCATCCACACATTCCTTGTCCACAGCCCCTGCTCACACAGCTGACATCTCCATTTGGTCTTCTCTAGGCAGCTACTGTTAAAATTATAATGGCAATGATATCAAGATAAACACACACACACAAGCTGTGTGATGTCATGAATTCAGTATCAAAAGCAGAAATTACAGAATGGTAGATGAAACTTTTCAGATTTGAATGCCTGAAGTTACACATCCAGATCCTCACTTATTACATAGCGTGGTGTTCATCAAACATGCTCAGGCCTCCTCACTCCTGGGACTTTCTGCATCACTCAGAAAGGTATTTATCTATTGATTTCTTGCCTAACTTCGGGCAATCAAGTCCTACAATTTTCACTTATAAACTTTGGCACTTAAGCTGCCACGTCAATAAAAATGAGTCTGTTAACTTGCTGGAGCCTGAATGGCCTTCAGCAAACTTTCTGTTTGTACTTTTGATCTATGAGCAGTCAGAGACCTGACTAAAACTGATGGACAAGACAGTCATTTTCTACTGAGAATAGGGAAAACAATGCCAGGCTTTGAATCATGCAAGTTTACATGCTTAATTATTATAATGTCTTCTGAAATAAGTTATATAGGTGCCTAAGATGAATTTCAATGTTCCTTCACTGGTGTTTCACTTTGTAAGTAGTTCTTAGTTAAGTAGTAAGAACTCTTGTACGTAGCCTTCCATGAATTCTTTCTATTAATGAAGTACTAAGCAAGCTAGAACTCACTCTTAAGATAATGATTATCATAAACAGATGTTTTATTCAACAGCTTGAGGGGTACGGGTGTGCTGTGATTTAGTTCAGAGGCTTTAGTTCAACTGAAGACTCAGACCATAAGATTAAATGAATTAAATAGTCTCACACTCATCTCTCATTGTATAAATCATAAAATCATCATTCTAAGGGGCAGAATTGGAGATGTTTGCAAACAGGTATTAGTTTTATTTTGTGACATAAATGCAAACCTACTGAATTTTCTCTACTTACTCAGAACTGGCTTTACATACAGCATTGCAAGAAAAGCGTACATTACAGCCAGATAGCAAGTGTGTCTTGCTTAACAAACAACAGTGTTATCTCCTTTGACCAGACACCAAGTAGATGGCACTATCTCTTAACCATATGCTGCAGACAAAGTCTCTGGCAGGTTGAAAGTCGAACACCTTGTACTATCATATATCCAGTTGTAATATAAATAAACCACTGAAAAATAAGCATACAGCCAACTAAGAGATACACATGAAATGCATGGGGGGGAATTCTGCTGTGGGAATGAAGGGCTGCATTTGGAAATGTGGACTAGTCAGCTGTAAGGATCGAAAGGCCATCTATGCATTTCCCCCTAAACCACTGAAGTGTGACTACTGTACTTACTCTGACTTAACTGAAAAGTGGCTCAGTTTGTGCTTTCTTTCCAAAACAAAATTAAATTTTCAAATTAGGAGGACTACTCCTCTAATTTTATTCCAGAAACCTTTACCTTCTGAATTAACATCTGCATCCTGATCTTTACAAACAGAACATTTGCATGGTTAAGCATGGGGAAGCATGATGCTTAAACAAGACCAGTTTCATATGCAGTATTTAGTTCAGAAATGTGCCATCTCTTCACCAAGCTTTTGCAGTAACTAGGGGCACAGGAAATGACTGATAATATAATTCCTGCCACTTCTCTGAACTCTGGTGGACACAAATATTCTATGGAGAATACTAAGTAGCAGAAAGGAGACAGACGTGGCAAGAACCATGTATTAGAGATATATTTTATGTGAATTAATACAATAAAGTTGTATAAAAAGAATTTTTCCCACCACAATATTTACATTTCGAAATCCCTGCCCAATCTCTTTACTGCTCTTTTTTTCTGAATTCATTACTTACTTTAATTAAAAACCTGTCAGCCTCTTTATTTATTTGTTTGTTTATTCAGTTTTAAGACTAAGTTGAACACCTTCACTAACCATTTGTTTTTCAGGCAGCCACCTCAAGTATGCCAGTGCCAGACAACTTCTAAGTAGGTTTGGCCCATGAAAATCCTATTGAGGAGGCTACTCCTGCTTTTATTCTTAGCTAGAAATAGCTTTTCCCATCAACACATAGAGGAGTATCCTGTCCTCAGAGAGTTGGGAAGTTTTCTTCTAATGCCACTTTTTACAGTTATTAATGCTTGAGCCTCCCATTATTATAAATCGTAACTAGTAGAATATGTTGGCTTCCCAGGGTTGGAAAAAATCATTTAGTGTTACATATTGTATGACAGTGGCCATCTCTACTGATCTGTAATATACTCAGAATAAATAGCTCTGAGTTTAAGTTAAACCAGATCAATTCTGTTTAGGCTATTAGTCAATTTTAACAGCAATGCATTGCTTGTACAGCGCATTAGTAAGAAACAAAATGTTAACATGTATTAATCTAAACATGAATGGAATAGCAATGTTTTAAGAAGGAAGAATTTTCCAATCGCTAATAAGAGACTCCGGAAAGTTGGGATAAGTGGGGAGGGAAATGAATCACAGAGTTGTAGGGGTTGGAAGGGACCTCGAGAGCTCATCGGGTCCAACCCCCCTGCCAAAGCAGCTCCCCAGCTCATACTGCACAGGGTGGCATCCAAATGGATCTTGAATATCTCCAGAGAAGGAGACTCCACCACCTCCCTGGGCAGCCTGTCCCAGGGCTCCCTCACCCTCACTGGGGAAAAGTTCCTCCCCATGTTGGTGTGGAACTTCCTGTGCTCCAATTTGCAGCCATTGCCCCTTGTCCTGTCCCCACAGACACTGAAAAGGGGCTGGAAGTGCAGAAAAGGTGACTGGAATTTCTTCAATCTTTTTGAGATTATTTATGACATGGAGAAAACAGTGTGTTCTTGAGCATTCAAAAGGACCCAGCGTTCACTCCTATTACACCCCTAAACCAGTGAGCATCTGAGCAGAGTCCAGGATTTCAATCATAAGGATCCAGGCAGTGCTCACTTCCTACCAAATCAGAATTTCCAAGAGAAATTAAAAATCTGAAGAGAAGCAAAGATGAAAGGAGTAGCATCCTGCAAAGGTAAACTGCCACAGATGAGTTTTTTCCCTGGTTTTTTTTTTTTAAACCTATTTATTTTTCTTAATATATTTGACCACCGAGTACAAGTTTTCAAAATTCTAACACACAAACACACAAGAAAACCTCAACAAACCCACACCACAAAAAACAGAACCCACAATAAGGTTCTAGGGTTCTTTCACTGGAAGTTGGGATATGCAAGAAATGATGCACTGGATCTAAATTAAAAGCATTTCCTTGCAATACATTGGTAACTTATCCAAATTTAACCATCTATGTGTTGTTTCTTAGGTCCTCCTTCAGCCTAATTATTTTATCTTATGCAAAGAATTTTAAAATAAAACAAAGTACCAAGTCATCATTTAATGAATAATGGCACATTTTCCTTTACGAGAGAACTTGGCACAAAACAAGGATTAAAAAAACCAAACTGATGTGGAATTCCCATTTTACAGTTTTAGACAATTATTTTAAAATTTGGCAATGTATTCAGAAATTTTAACTACTTGTAAAATATTATTATTGTCTTCTCCATAATTGTAAAATATTACAGGCATAATCTGGATACTTTTGTTACATGAGGAACATGATCTTAACTGTGGATAAGACTTCTAATAACTAACACATGTCTCTCAATAGAAAATTGGGTTTTTTGCTAGAAAAGAAGGAAAAAACCCTTATCATTAGAAACAGAGAATTTTATATATTGTCACCAAACTAAAACAGCAAGCAAACATTAACCTTGTGAATTGCAAAACAAGTTTTAGTGACCAGAGAGGTAAATATTGACTGAAGTGAAGCAAATATTTATGTGCTGACGTTAATGGGACAAATCCCGTTCACCACCACCACCACCAAGATTTTGCCTACTATATTTTTGTGCTTGTATTTTCCTGAAAGTTCTGAAATGTAATATCTGGCAACCTACCATGGTAATGCTTTAAAAAACCCAATTGTTTTTCCATAGCAACTAAAATGGATATGCAGTCAGAGGGCCAGACTATTTTGACCTTGTACAAGACAGAGGCCTCACACATTGTTCTCAGACAGAATGTGTTAACTCACTTGCTAAAATCTGACCAGATAATAACATCCAAGATCTCTGCTTAACACATCTCTAAAAAGGCAAAGCAGAAAGTTGGTCGATTTTCTGCCACTCCTAAAAAAGTATTTTTTTCTTATATATATTGTAGTAACTAATGCCAGAAGATTCTTTATCTCATCATTGATTCAGGTTATAGTCAGTCAAATAAAGCTTTCTCTGGCAGATAATCTGCAAATATCTGACAAATAATTACAAAACTAGACTATTTTTTCTACTGTGAAAGGTTCCCACCCAACCAGGACACACATGGAGCAGTTACACAAGTACTTACAGGAAGCAATACCTGAGCCTGAGGTACCAACCCAACGACCTTCAGAAAACAGCGTTAAGAATGTGCCACAGAAACTCCCCCCCAAAAAAACCTTTCCCACTTTAAATACAAACTATTCTGGATTAATAAACCAATATATCTTTCAAACAGTCCTGCTTTATTAGTTTTGTTAGAACATTACTTTGGGTTTTAAATCTAAGGTACATTAATATTTACCGAGAAAAATAGGGAACAATTAAGGATATAACTATAGGCAAATACTACAGGTCGAATGCAAATTAACAAACACCTTCCTAGTAAATCCACTCAGGGTAGGTTTTGACATACAGGAGAAGCCATTATTCAGTAGAACGATTCACACATTCAGATGAACACGTTAGATTGGGAAAACTAATAATTTTGAGAAACTTCAAAAGATCCTATTGAAAAATCCTGGCACCTTTAAGCACACCCATGAGAGAACACCAACGTTTTACACGGTGGATTATCATTACAGTGCATCTTCTGACCTAAATACCTTCGTAATGA
Source organism: Laterallus jamaicensis coturniculus (assembly GCA_022605575.1). Classification (NCBI taxonomy): domain Eukaryota; kingdom Metazoa; phylum Chordata; class Aves; order Gruiformes; family Rallidae; genus Laterallus; species Laterallus jamaicensis. The sequence goes on along the minus strand of JAKCOX010000025.1, from coordinate 3,703,730 downwards.
TCTTACAACAGCAATTAACACACACCTAAAATTCTTTAAGAGCTGAATATTTTGTGAGTAATTGTATTTAACAGATCCTTCACTGTCACTACAAGAAAAGACCAGTTCAGAAAACAGCTTCTGCACTTCATTCTAACGACCATGGGAACAGCTCTTTCTTGTAGATAAAGACAGAGGCTGAGCACCCTCCTGTGCAGTGAGTAAAAATTACAACTGCCCTTTGTGACTCTGCTATCTAATTTTCATTCAAGGCTCCAATCCATACACAAAACCCGAGACTCTGGGATCTAATTCACCAGTTTTATAGCAATTATATGACACCATTTCAGCTGAACTACTCTCAGGTCAGAGTGACTTAACAGAAACGAGCACACTGCTGTACACAGAGAGCTCATAAGATTTCTGGAAACCTCAGGGAACAAGATGATGTCATTGCATTACAAAAATATCCGTTCAAACTCTGAGAGTCTCCTTGACAAAGCTTACGTGCTCAGAACTCAACAGAGAAATCCAGGCTCCTCTCCCATCACTCCAGTGATGAGTTTTCGAAACTGGTCTCTCTTCTTTGGTGCCTTACATATGGGAGCACAGGTGTTGCTTTCTTGTGCTCAGAATTCAAGCTGGAGTAGAGGTTGTATAATCGCAGAGGCTAGTTTTAAAAAGCTTGAGCACTGAAAGCTCAGGGAGCTTTCAAAGATCATTCGAGCCTCTTGGCAAGACTTTCAAATCCTTCACACAATTTAAATTAAATCCTCTTAATTTTGCAAAAGTCTTCCATACTCAAGTAACATTTTGTGTAGAATGAAGACAACCAATAAAGCCTTTGAATATTCAGGACATTCTGCTATTTTACAGACTAGGAAACAATTTTTTATCATATAATTAACTACAATTCCCTTCCACATATCTGAGATCAGTTCCTTTAAATTCCACCAAAGATCTATGCTCTACATCTAATTTTAACGGACTGGTTCCTTCCAACTTTCTGATGGGGAAAACTACTGGTATTATTATTTATCATGTGGAAAAAAAGATTGTAATCCCTTAATCTGCTCCACGCAGGAAGATTTCTGCAGAGCTCCTTCAGGAATTAGGACTGGGATACAAAATACTTCTAATATTTCTATGTATAGAACCAGCTCTCAGCAACTTTTAGGACAGCATAACTATTGAAAAGGTAAGCATTGTGTTGCTGGGGCATCACCTGTGAGCAGAGATCCACGAGGATCAGCATTTGTTCCAACATTGTCTCATGAATTTAAACACCACAGGAAAAGCCGGTATCCACTGATGAAGTCTGCTGATAGCATCAATTAAGGAGGTACCACTTATACCCAGAAGGATGAGAAATTCTCAGATACTTCAAGCAGAGTGTATCACCTGAAAACACGTGCCTCGACACCGATTCATCTATCTGTAGGAAATTTATAGGCATCCTAGTAGTTAAGTTCAAAATACAGATTAGTAAATTTATTGTTAGGTATTACATGGCCTAATGCGTGCAGTACCCATGGTAAAAGACTTCCAAGTTTATGTTAATAGTCTCTGAAATCTTTCTTGTGTCAGGAGTTACTAAACCGGAGGTCATTAAGAGCACCATGAAAAGGTACCTGTTAAATAACAACATCACCGAGGAGTTACATACCTTCTAATGAGCTGTGAATTGGAGATAAATCAGCAAGTGACCTGCATGAGCAAACATTATTGATTAATAAGTCGCCATGAATTAATTTCACATTTCCAAGGCAGGTAACAATGAGAAATAGTTTAAGAACAACTTTGATTTAAAACGTTTGTACTTTAATGCACTGTAGAATTACAAAAAAGCAGCAGCTGAAAGAGGCTTTTATATTTATACACTTCCAAGCAATGTACAGAAGGCATGCATAATTTGCAACCATAAAATACTATTTAAAAATAAAAGATTTATAATTGCTTTTCCTGATTCGACAATCAAATTGAGATTTTTCCACATTGTCCTTCATAATCCAAACACTATGCAAATGACTAACTGAGCAAAGACTAAGAGAATGAACAATATGGCATAGCATAAGTCAAACACAACAGTTTTGTGTTATCCTTGGAAGGATGGGGATATAGCCATATAATTCTTTGAGTGCTTCTAGTTGCGCATCTGAAATTTGCATTGCTACTGCTGCTGAGCAGTATTGTGATAATTAGACAGGAGTACTACACAAATTGGAAGGTCTGCTTAGTTCAGAGGGACTAGAGGAACAGAAAGCTTGTGGGTTTGTTTAATACTTTAGTGTATCTACTGTACCTAGCCCCAGTTTCTTCCAATACATCAGTCACAGCCCAAGGGAAACACAGAGGATATGTGGCCTGAAGTTTCCAGTCAAGAAATTCTTCATACAGGTTCCAAAAGTATCATAAAAGTAGACTAAATTGCTGCAGATGCCTCCTTAAAACCTACCTCCAACAGAAACAGAGACGTGCCCAGTGTTTTCAGCTTCTTCCTCAAGTATAAAAGAGAAGGTTTATGGTTAGATGGTACACATCACTAAATGCCAGGCCACTTTGCTATTCTAAACACTTAGCTTTCCACCTCATGAGATCTGATGCCTGAGTTCCTGTCCTTTACATCTCCCAGGGTTACTGACCCCACAGCATCTCTGTATTTAAAGTTTCAAATTAAACCAGTATTTCTGTTTTAATTCAAAGCAACGCAGGCCTGATTTTTAAAACCTCCGAGATATTAGGCACCGTTTTCAGTGTGAGCTGCATACCTAAAGACTTTAGAAAAATATCTGAGCCAAAGAAAACAGATGTCATTTCTGGATGCAAACTAATTTATTCAAGAGCATATTTTGAAAGAAAACCCCGTATCTATTTAATTTCAAGCTTCTCCTAAGAGCTAGAGCAGCATTAACTAGGGCAGCATTTTCCTCAGGTTTCCTAGGAGGCAAAGCCAATTTCCAGACAGCAGGACTTCCCTGCAGTGAGTGCTAATCACCACCGAGAAATAATGATACCGCAGTACAGATATGTATTTATATATTTCTTAATTTCCTTCGTTATTACTGCCTTCCCAGGTTAATTTTAAATGAGGCTTTAGCTAAGAATCAACGGGAACCACTACCCTACCACCCGTTTGGCAGGCCCAGACCGCGGCCTGTCCCCGGCCCTGAGGCAGAGGCCGACCCTCCCCACACACACACACGGGACACTCCCACCCGCGGCCCCCTCCTCGTCCCCTAACAGGCGAAGGCCTCGACGAGCCGCGGCCCATCGTTGCCAGAGCAACACCCAGCTCGGCGCCTTCCTCCTTCTCCCCTCACGGCTCCTCCTCTTCCTCCCCCCGCCGCGCCCTCTCCCACCCACTCGGTCTCGGCGGCGGCGATGGAGGCGGCGGGCGGCCGCGGCCTGGGCAGCGGCGCCGGGCGGGAGGCGCCGGCCGCCTGATGAGGTACCGCCGCCGGACCGCGGGTCGGCGCCTCGCTGGGCTCTTGTAGGGGAGGGCGGTAAAGGGGCTCCCGGCGGCCGCTCCCCCTTAGAACCCGGGGCGTGGGGGGGGGGGGCGGGGGTGAAGGAAGAGGGGACGCGCCTCCGGGGTCACCCCCTCCCTGCGCTGGCTCTTGTGTGGTGGCCGCACCGGCGGCACACGCCCTCCCGCCGCTTCCGAGGGAGCTGGCGGTAGCGAGCGGCGGCGGCGCGGCCCTGCGAGGGGCGCGGGCGAGGCCGGCGCGGCCCATGGGCCGGCGGGAGCGAGCGGCGGCGCGAAGCCGCCCTCCCGAGTGCGGTGGGAAGCAACGGGCAGGAAGAGATGGGGAATGTTGGAGAAGAACCTTCATCAAAGCGCTTATTTTATCCCACCGGGGAGAGGGGGGGGCGGCGGGGAGGACGTTCACTGAGCAGCGCACTGCGTGCTGGTGTCTCCCGCCTTGAAATCCCCTGCAATAACTTACTTGAAAGTTTGTGAGGCGATGCGCCAAGGCAAGCTGGGCTGCTCAGACAATGGGATCGCTCGCTGCTTTTAACACCAAACTGTCAGCTTTTGCAGAAGCCAGCCCTAAAACACTACCCGAAGAGCGCTCATGAGGCTGAAATATTATTATTATTATTATTCCCTCCTTTTAGCAGCAGCATCCGGGGCCTGATCCCGCGGACACGCTGCAGAGCGCTGTGTGTGCACAAGTCAATACTACTGCCAGTTTATTGGCTTTATTCATGTACGTAAAATTACAGAGCGTGGATTTTGGCTGGGTGAAAGTATGATGTAATCTTTGGCCAAATACAGTAGTAGCAGCATTTCTAAATGCTACTAAGCTCCCCTACTCAGATATTGTTTAAATTCATGTGACTTGCTTTTCAGATAGAAGAACTCTAGGTGCGTGCAAATATAAAGCACTTCTTGCAGTGCAAGCCCAGTTTTGCTCTAACCTTTTTTTATTCCCAGTGAAACTGGCTGTGTACACGCTAAGCTTCAGAAAATAGAATTTCAAAGAAGAATCTGGAAGAGTTTGAATTACTGAAAAAGGATTATGACAAAATTCCCCAGTATTTCAATAAAATTATTTGATGGTGACAAGTATTGTGTCAAACTCAGCCTCAAACCATTCTCCAAAATCATTTTTCTCACATGACAACAGTCCAGAGAAGTAGATTTATCACTACGTGACCAATGCAAAGTCTGACAGAGAAGTAAAAAACTTACAGTACAAGACAATAGAAGGATGTCAGAGGAAAGAAAGTAAACCTCATTCAGGTGGTCTCACTGTTAAATTCCTGCTTGGTGGCTGTATTTCCTTCTTTCACCTAGACCAGATGGTCCAGGTTCTTTTGAATGCTTCCTACAAAATGGACTAACCTGGTTCTGCTCACTTACCCAGACAGGATAATCTTATTAATCTCATAATGGCCCTCAGTTCTGAGCGTGCACTCGCTTTTGACTAGACTTGCCTGAGCAAATGCTTACTGTTTTATGGATGCATGTCAATGCTGCTTTCCCACTGCTTGCTCCTCCTTCGGCCTACTACTGTTACTATGCTTGTTGAGTTATGCAGCACTTCTGAGTTAGATTTCTTCTGTGTAAGTGTTGGTCTGCTGTTCTGCAGCTTTCTGCTCTGATTTGCACTGAAGCAACTTCAGATCTTACTAATGCAGCCAGGTTCGCTGCAGGCTGGGAAATCTGCATGTGAATGAAAGGAAGTAATTTAATACAGCACACAGAAAGCTGTCCTGTGGAGACTGGGTGCAATCCCAGCATGCCAGCTTTCAGAACGAACACAGTAGCTGTCAGAAGGAAAACCTTTGCCTCATGCAGTCAGTCGCTCAGTACAACGTCTTGTGTACTTGTGTTGAGGTCTTACGTTTTTTTCCCCCGCCCTGAACTAGTTACAATCTTCTTTCAACTGGTACTTTTAATATCCTGGTATAGGAGAAAAAGTAGCAAGAATCTGGACCAGGAAAAAAACCACACCATGCAAGCAAACTCCAGTCATCTCCACAACGCCGAAGGGAGTGGTGATGACTCTTCATCTTCTCAGAGTGCCCACGCAGCGAGGCTGTCAGGAGAGAGCCACCACAGCGGAGATGTTCGCATACAGCTGAACTCTGCTGTGGGAGAAGCCAGAGAGAACACGAGTTCCCGCCCTTCGAGACCCGGTTCCCAAAGTCGCTCGCACGGCCATGCCCACAGCGAAGCAGCGGGGCTCAGCGATCCCACTCCAGACTCAGAGGAACACAGCGGCAGCTCCCTCTCTGAGCTCAGATACCTCCTCCAGTGGCTGCACAGGAGCCTGCCGTATATCTTGATTCTGTGTGTCAAATTGATCATGCAGCATATAATTGGTAGAGTATAACAAAATAAGGTCTGAGGGAACAGACCCCCCTCCTCTCCCCTCCCCCAAGAGATATACTAATAACCATGCCTGAAATATAATTCAATTTATTTTTAGCTTTATTTTTATTTGCTTTATTCATCAGTAAGAGAGATTTACTAAACTACATTTCAGTGGCTTCTGTTTCCTTTGCTGGCATACGTACAATGTGCTTAATTATTCTGGTTTGATAGTCTGAGCTATTAATTGTAATTACAAAGACATACTAGAAATGGCTGTATTTTTTAACCCAGTTCAGGTTGGGTTTTATTTATTTTCTTCTGTATAACTGACCCTTTTTTCCTACTAGGCATTTCTCTTGGGATTGGGCTGCTAACAACTTACATGTATGCAAACAAAAGCATAGTAAATCAGGTTTTTCTAAGAGTAAGTATCACCCTGTGCAGCAAAATTTTCTAAGTTAACCAAGACCTTTATACATCAATTTTTAAAATAAATATTAATGGAGATACTGTTTTATTTACCTAACAATATTTGTTAAGGTTTCAAGATGGAAGTTTTAATACTTCTGTACAGTGTACAGCTGCTCAGATAAGAGGTTTTTCCCCTCTGACTTTGAATACAGAAATCACTTCAACTGAGAAAAGTGTTTTGGAATTTTTATCTTTACTATATTTGGTGAATCAAATAGCAGTTGATTTAGTTTAAACTTTCATCTGTCTCTGTTCGCTCCCAAAGGAAAATCTGTTCTTCAGTGGGGTGGGTTTTGGTCGTGTTTTTAGAGAAAACCTTGATACACGTAGAAGCTGGTAGCTGAAAGCATTAAAGTCATTGCTGTACCTTTCCACTGAGTTCTATTTTATTTGGCCTAAAACCACTAAGATAAAATCCTCTAGAAGTAACTGTTGAGGTGCAAGAGACACAGTGCTTTGAAGATACATTTAAGACATTAATACTGAGATAAGGACTGGACTATGTCTTCACGATTGTATTCCAGGAACGGTGCTCCAAGTTGCAGTGTGCTTGGTTACTAGTATACCTAACTGGATCGTCTCTCCTCTTGTACTACACCTTTCATTCTCAGTCCCTGTATAACAGGTAAGTAGAGAAATATTGCTACTCACGGTGTAAATTACTCAAAATTAAATATTAACTGGGAACCTCTTATCTGGGCTGCTGTTGTTCTTTGTGGCATTGGTTTCTCTTTCATTTAAATCTCCATGCCAAACTGAATAGGTGCTGTACTTAAAAACACGTTGGAATTTGCAAGATGCAAATGAATGGCAGTACTGTACTATAGGAACATACCTGGGTTTCATTCCTAGCTGCCACTTTGCCTTGGGAATACTGAATTGTGGGGTGTTATGGAGCTTCTATCTCTGGTTTCTGTTTTCTTCCCCTGCCATTCTGTAGCTCCAGCACTGGCTGCAAATTGGTGAAAAGCTGTTTTGCTAAAATGGAGAAGAAATCCCACCTCTGGAGGATGGGTGTTTTCATGAAGATACAGGAGTATTAAAAAATGTAGAGGATGTCAGAGGTCATAAATGATCAGAGTTTATTTTCTTAGCAAGTGTTTTCCCTCTATGCAAACCAGATTTCCTTTGTTAACTAAACCTGCTGTGATAATCTCTGGTTATGCTTTCCTCTAAATAGGGTGCTCCAGTAACTTCTGATAATTCTTTTTGTAGCTTAATCTTTTTAAACCCTACTGTGGATTTTATGAACTTCTGGGAGGTACTTTGGATTGTGGGAGTTACAGACTTTATTCTGAAATTCCTCTTCATGAGCTTCAAGTGCTTTATTCTCTTGGTGCCTTCTTTTATGATGTCCTTTAAATCTAAGGTAAGAAATCATGCTATATTTTTCCTTCCTTATTAAGAGCCTTTTAACTGTAAAATTAGCTAATTATTAAATTCTACCCAGAGAAAAGTCTCTTTAATTAAAGGTCTACGTATAATCCACCACTACACTGTGGGTGAGAAAACCCTGTGGATTTCACGTTCATCCCTCCTTGGTGCTAAGCAAGGTTTACAGTCTGATCTGAAACAACTGCTTGTATTATGTCATCAGATAAATGGGTTTATTTCTGTCTCTGTGGGGGGGGGGGGGGGTGAGGAGAGTGAAGAAACCTTTTATTTGCTGCAGTGTAAGGGTGTGTATACAGTCAGTTAGCATAGAGCAGCTGAAGCACAGTACATTTTTCACATCCCTGACAATAACTGACACGGGAAGATGTTAAGATCTGTGCCTGCAAACAGCTGTTTTTTGTCTCTCTTCCAAAAAAAAAAAATAGTGACAAAAAGAAAATTCAGGATTAAACTTGCTATTTGATCAATCAGTTTGATTCATAGCTTAATTCCTCAAACCAGTGAGGGTTAATAATTTTCACAGAAGCCTATGCTGCTTGCTGGGGGTATTTGTTTTTAATCTGCTTCCCAAGGTGAGACAGGCAAAACCAATTACATTTTACATCAAAATAGCAAACACTAATGCTGGTTAAAAAAACCAAACAAACCCACCCAAACAAGCACAGTTCATCTGTGGGAGCATTTGAGCAGGGTGTTTTGATAGGCTTTGTGTCTTACAACATACAAGAACAAGTTTTTTTCAGGTACAACTGATTTCTCTAAATACCAGTTTATAATCAAGTTCTCTCTTTTTTTTTTTTTTATATCCCCTACAGCTAGTGATGTAACATCAAAAAATAGGTATTGAAAATTCCATAACACCAACTGGGATGTAAACTGTGGCTAAATTAAAGAAGGCATGTGGTCAATAGTGGCATTATCCAGTGTCCATTATAGAAAGAGTACTTCTCTGTTACAAATACAGTTTTAAAGACAAACTTAAGGAAATAAAGTAAGAGCTAAGTATCATACACACACACGGTGCTCTGTGCAGGACACTTACGCTTCGTTACTGGTAATCAGTAATGTTTAGTGTCACTGAACTCTGTTTACCTCTTCAGTCCAGCTATACTATGCTTCTTTCCTGGCCCCCAATTTTCTTAACATTCCACAATTACTACAAGATAAGGCTTCTTACACAGGCATGAAATAATGCTTACAGGAAAAATGTTTGTTATAATAAATGGGCCTTCCTCTTAATTCTAAATATGAAATGCAGGACACAACTCTGCTAATGACAAGCTGACCAAATTTGTCTTCTTTTCCTTTTTCACATAATGTTTCTTTTTTAATGCTTCTGAAATTCAGTCCGATGGCATGAAGTGGGTAGGCACTTATTTTAGCCTATTGATTTGATTATCTGCAGTACAGCAATCGATAGCCTTACTCCTATTTGTCCAGTTGTGGTGGGACTCCCCATCTGGTCTTCCTTCTTTTTCACGCTTCATATTTTGTTGTTTCAGGATATTAGGAAAGGAAGTTACTCAAAAGAATAACAACACATCTCTATGTTTTAAAACCCCTTTGTGTTTTAAATCTTGAGCGATTCCTTTGCATGTCTTGCTTAGGGCTACTGGTACATGCTGTTAGAAGAACTCTGCCAGTATTACCGTATGTTTGTCCCCATACCAGTTTGGTTCCGTTATCTTATTGGCTATGGGGAGCTGGACAATGGACTTGGATGGACCCTTGGGATATTGCTGGGCCTTCTCTACCTCATCCTGAAAGTATGTAAGCTTTACATTCCTCTCAAGCTATTCTGCAGTAATTATGAATGGTTGGAGACATGTTAACAAATGCATTTCTGAAAGCTCCCCTGTGTTTGAATTGACTTGCAAGTTGATGATTCAATTTAACTGATCCAGCCTTCCAAAACTGATGGGAAAACTGGCTCAGGACACTAAATCATTTTTTTCCTGCACCTGTTCTGGGAATGGACTGGGGTTTCATAGCAACAAATACTGTTCCTATGGGTCCCCTCACATCTGACACTGTTCTCAGATACTGAGAAAAAGAGCTTGCAAAAATAAAGGGGAAAATTCATGGTTAAAAGAATCAGCATTTTCCAGGAAACCTGATTTTCTGTCTGCTAGAGTATCCTGTGTGATGCTGAACAAGTTAAATGTAAGCATTCACACTGGTTCTCTACTCAGTTAAGAGCTAATCTACCTCTAATGTAACAAGACTCAGGACAAGTTTGGCTTTGAACATGAGGAATACTTTATAACACTATGGTATCTTAATTACAAGCCTAAAGACTACCCTGTAACTGATAATATGCTTGAGTGCTCTGTTTCAGAACCTCAGCACTTAAAGGAACAGAGACCAACTGGGAAAAAAAAACCCTTCAGGCTCAATGTTTAGTTTGGTTACATATGAAGTAACTAAAATAGGGTCAGTCTGAATTACAGCTTCGGTTGCATTCCTGCCAACATCAAACAAACAGTGAGATTTCTAGTGTTGGAATCTGTGCACAAACTTAGAAGCTTTTTAGTTGACAAAGAAAAGTACTAAAGCATAACTTTCTCATTTCAGATTTTGAGCTTTTTTGGACAGTTGAGAAACTTCAGGCAGGTCTTACGGATATTTTGTACACGACCAGTGAGTACTGAATTCTCTTATGACAAAGGAATAAAACCAATTTACATGAAAATACTAATTTAATACCTCGTTCCTATATTGCTTTGTTCTAACCATAGATGACTGCATTTTTAAACTGTATTCTTTCATGGTCTGAATTCCTTCATCTGAACAACAACAAAAACAAAGCTCCCCAAAAATCTATTCTGCATGTCTCTGCAGATAAACATAGGTGAAATAACATACCCTTTATGTCCTGCTTCCTACTTTTAAACTGGAATAAATACTGGCTGGATGCAGGCAGAGCTTCATGCTGAAATACACTGAAGACTTGAAGCTTGTGAAAATAATTGACATGCAAGCAACTTCTGTTAGAACTGTAAGTTTCTGGATAATCTTTCTCAGTAGTATTGTTTAGAGCCTGCTCTTCATGCAGTAAAACAGAACATTTTGGAGCACAGTAACACTGAACATAAAGAATAATAAAGCATTTCTCAGTGTCCAAGTGCTGTCTTGGTCAAACTTAACGCAGTGCTTCGCTCAGAGGTCACTGTTCAAATAAAACTGCTACAGTTCCACTACTGATTAGTGGAAGATACCAGCCAGACAGCATGGCAAGCAGGAGCACAGAAGCTTTCGGCCCCAAGACAACAATTAAAAAAACCCAAACAAACTTAGCAACATTTCATTGGATTAGGGAGTGAATAGTTTTCCTGACATAGCAGTCCTTACTCCCAATTTCTTTCAGTCCTGTGTTTTTGTTTTGTATTCCCACTCCTCCTAGAAACTAATACCTGCTGAAAATATCCTGTTTTACAGCACTACGGGGTGCCAGCTAGCAAGAGACAGTGTTCTGAGTCGGATGACATTTGCTCAATCTGCCAAGCTGAATTTCAGAAGCCCATTCTGCTTCTCTGTCAGGTAATACACATTGTGTTACTTTTTGCAAACTTAAGATCTTTAACAACTGTTAAACAGAACAATGTAAAGTCTGATTAGTGAGCGTATGTCTTGCTGATTAGTGTTAGAAATCAAACTATGCAAGTAATATACCGTCTTACAAATGGAAGAGCTTAGAAGCTCTAAGTTCTCATTCTTTTCATTACAGCACACATTTTGTGAAGAATGCATCTCTTTATGGTTTAATAGAGAAAAAACGTGTCCACTCTGCAGAACTGTTATTTCAGACCATGTTAACAAGTGGAAGGATGGAGCTACATCTATGCATCTACAGATTTTCTAAAGCATGTCAAACAACTTGGTTTACAGTTTGTTCAAGCTAAGGTTTTTTCAGTTTACTGCAGATTAAATTGTAGGTGGCACAAGGAACAAGTTTCTAAATCCTAAATGTCATGCTTCTATGAAATGTTTCAGCATTTAAAACGGTGCAGACAATATTAACTTGACCTTCTTAAGTATAGAAAAGTAAGTTTTCATAATGAATGCAGAAAAGCCAGCATTACTTCTCTTGTGATTTTTGTAGGAAACAATCAAGTAATTGAAAAATGCTGTATTGGTTCTTGCAGCAGCTTCTTAATTCACCATTTTATTTAAAAGTTTAAGTAGAGTTCCAGACTGTACTAAATTGTATTTATCCTTCTAACATGACTCAAACCAAAAGGTCAGTCTACCATTTTATTAGGATTATGAGCAAATTTTGTATTCTGGACTACAGTGAGAATTAGAGCTACTTGTCACCCCTGGCATTAAAGAGTCTTTATTGCTTGCTTAATAGATGAGAGAAAGAGTTTTATTCCTGTACCTGTAAGAGCAACTATTTCTCACTGTACCTGGAAATAAGCCACAAGAATAAGACATTTCCCCTTTAGGTTCTTGTAGACTTCTAATGGATCTTTGGCTTAATACATAAACCAACCACTGATGTTAGTTTTTTACTCAGAATTTTATAAAGTTGGTATTTTTAAAATAAATCTTTAATATTATATTTTTGTCCTAACAGGAACCAGATTTTCTTACAGGGGAGAATCTATTTTATACTACTATATTTGCAATTTGTAGTATGCATAAAAATCAGAGAGAATAAATGCATTTAAATCTATTTGTTTGGTGCATGTTGAATAAAGAAACAAGATTCATTACTGTTTCAGTATTAACTTACACATAAGCAGGTAACAACAGCTCACTGCTAGGTATAATTTTCCTGTTAAACTAAAGTCTCTGAAAAACAAAATACCTCCAAGTGCTCCAACTTACTCATGACTAGTCTTTATGCTAATTATAGAGCTAACTTTTGTACCATCTCACTTTCTTTCTTCCTGCTTGTCTTTTGCTATTCAGATAAGACTAAAAACACCCCACCCAAATTACTCTGTTCCAACAAAGTTAAATTGAGCTGCCATTAACTTGAGCTTGTCTTAACTGAATACCTTTAGAAAACTTCTAAATTAGGGAAAAAACAGAAATAAAAAGTTAAAACACTTACTCAAACAGCCAGGCAGAGTGACTGAGTAGTACAAACTTGCAGCTGACACAGCCAGATTTATAGGGCTGACAGGGCATGATGGGAGCGTCCTTAAAGGCACAGATGAAAGGGTAATGCTAGTAGAATTTAGTAGTCTGAATGAAAATCTAATGAGATGGAGAATTCAAGCTAAGAGGTATAATTTTACGTTGAAGCTGGGTTTTGCGACAGCATGCCGTGTATTTGCAAACCGTGTGTTTGTTTGAGGTTTACTGCAGTTGAGAGTACAGGTGCCCTATGACTGTTCCACCATGGGGTCTGAGGGACTGGGGGGAAAAAGACTCCAGCTTAAAGAAAGCAAGAAAAAGATGCTAAGTCTGTAATTGGAAACTTATGGGAGTAGATGAGAATGACTGTCAAGGAAGCTCATCCCAGCAGGTGAAGTACTTGGTGTGGATAATGTGCAGCTGAATAGTGTCACACAAGTCTTGAGGCTGGCAGGGAAGGCTTAGAGCTTGGCCACAGCCAGAGCTGTGCTGCTGTAGGCTTCTGTCTGTACCTCCTGTGTTGTAAAATAAACTGCTCTTTGTTTCTTCAGAGATCTAGCTATGCTTTAGCTTGCATCTGAAGTTCAGGCAAGATCAGAACCGTTTGTTACTTAAATTTCATCAGTGCTTATATTCAGACTGCTGCTGCAGCAGAACTTCCCTTGAGACAAGAACTGAATCAGTCAAGGAACAAAAACAGAGTAGGCTGAAACTTAGCTGGATTCTGAATCTCTAATGGGCCCACACAGACTTCAGCAGCTCACTTGGTTATAGTCATATTTAGACTTTCACAAACTTAATCATGAACATACAATCTAGCTAAGAGTGCTTTAGGGGGGTTTTCCTTCATACAGGTGTTGTGTGAGTACTCTGTTAACAATTTGAGTGCTATAATTAGTCAACAAATAGGACCTTTAAAAAAAAAAAGCTTTGCTCCTCTGAGTAAAATGCGTGACTAAGCCCAGACAGTTAATAAGGGCAGATGTAATAACCAACCCTTTCTAAAATACTGGGCAAATCAGAAATTGTAATTTATCCTGGATTAGCTTTTCCTGAAATGCTAATACCAACAGCTTAATCACTTTTAAATTCAAAAATCCTTTCAAAGAAGCTATAAAACTAAAATTCTTTAGGCTTGGACATGATGTTAGAACAAGGAACTGCACTTCATAATATTCAAGTACTGATTAGATCCATCGCCTACCAGTAACAGGTAGTCATCAGCATTCCAGTATTCTTGTGACAGACTTTCCAGAATCTTCATAGCACTGTAGGTCTAAGTGATCACCTAGTCCGTTCCTCAAATGGTTCTGAGATGCACCAGCTACTTAACACAAACAGTTGCCCTGAACAGAGAGCCACTATATCCCCTGACAAAGGGAAAAGAGCTGAGAAGGGTTTTCTTACTGCCTTGTCCCAGGATGAGTAAATAGCAGCCACGTTGCTTATGCAGCAGGGACGAGCGCGAAGGCAGCTTGCCATTCCATCCCAGCATCCAAGCCTAGAATCAGCTATGATTCACCTCCAATTCTGTGACTGTGTAAAGCTGAAGTGCCCCGTCAGGACCAACAGCTTGGACTGGCAGACCTAAGATGAAGTAGGAAGGTAGCTGTGGGTCAAGAAACGTGTTGCTTTACACATTCAATGCATGCAGGGAAATTAACGTAAACATCATTTTGCTATAGACAACAGTATTTAGAACCTGCTCACCTCAACAGGTAGCTCAATAGCTGAGACAGATGCTGCACATTGAGGAATTAAGGCATCGTGGACTGTATGCAAGGCCAGCATTATTTCTAAAAAATACACAACTAATTTAGAAGTACTACACTTGTGGTTCAGAAAAAAATCAACACACGAACACAGCGGTGTCACCAGGCTTGGGCAGCTCACCAAGACTGGCTTAGGTAGCACAGCAAAATGTGGTGTCAGTGCTTTCAGTTCACTCCAGGTTGTTACTGATCGTTTGGCCTTTGTCTACCACACAGTAGTAACATCACCTTACTACAGTAAGGGTGGATATTGGTCAGAGAGAGGACCAGGGAACAATTTGTCTTTTATTCTTTCTCTCTGTTGGGGATTGGTTTTTTCCCTTTTAAGATCCAGTGAAAATTAGCCAAACCCAGTAATATTATCAAACACATTTTATTAAAAATCAAGGAACTAAAAAGATTGTGATCAATCAGTTTAGATTTACACTTCAGAAATTAAACACGTCATTCTCATCTTAGTTACAGAGAGGGGGGAAAAAAAGTGAGCAACTTACATCCATGAATGACATCCTCTCTGATCCGCTTGTCAGCCTCACGCTAGCAAGACACAACTCTTCCTTACCGAGCCCCCTTGGGCCAGGGTGGGTGCCCTGCTTTGCACACACACAGACACACAGACACCCAGCACACGTCTGACTCTGCAGGAGACAGAACAGAGAAGAGGATGACAAATGGCAAGCAATAGCCACTCCTTAAGAGCCCAAGAACCTCAGTAAATAAACCAGCCCTTGGTAAGATGGGCCCATCAGAGCTAGCACCTGTCAGGTCCTCTGAGTTGAAAGCGGAATCCCTCCTCCCTCCCTCTCCCTTCAAAGCTGTCATGAAAGACAATGATTTAGCTCCACAGTCATGCTTAGGGCCTACCTACTTCCTCAAGAAAAATAAAAATAGGTCACTTGGATTAGCATATGTTTAAATTTGCATTTAATTGCTATTCACATCCATCTTATTCAGCGGTCGAGTATATTTAGTTCCAGTAAACTGTGATAGATGAAAAACAGAAGAGGGATTACCTTTATTTTTGCTAAGGCAGCTCAAGTTTTGTTTCTTGAAGACAGCTACAAAGCCAAGTTAATCTGGAAGAAAATCTGTAGAATTTCATATATAGGAACTGCATACAGTAACCACCAAGGATCTGCAGGAAGAATATTTTAAGTTTGCCTTGTTCTTAGTAACTTCTCCTCATCCTCTACCCCTTAGGATAAGGATTTCCCTCTAAACTAGGAAAATGAAACAGCAACTATCCTGCCATAGACAGAATTTTAAAAACCAACACCCCCCCCCAAAACCCAAGTATCTGTCCTAAGAACAACATGGTGTCCCTCAATGTTCAATGCATTTTTTAATTAACAGGAGAGCAGGTTGGGTGCTAAAATATCCACTGTACAGTTAGAGTGGACTCAAATACTAAATGTTCTCCAGCAGTTCAGCTTTTAGATAACAAGACCAAAAAAAAAGAGGGATATTCAAAAGAACAATTGAGTCATTTATTTTTATCTTTTATTATGAGCTAATACCAGGATGACATTCAAATGTCAGATGGCACAATTAAGACAGTCTTGGTAGGAATTATTCCAGCATTCCCAAAATTACAATTTAGTACACGAATGGCATCAAATGTATGCATCACTCCCACAGAGAAAAATGATGAAATTCTGAATATCTTATACCAGAATAGTTTCTGCATCAAATGGGAAAAGAAAAACTGCTGGTAACACAGCTGACCTATAAACCCTTTATGATAATGACCTGCAGAACAAAATATTCCTCCTATTTAACATCTAGTAAAAAAAAATATGACTTTTGTTCAAGTTTAAGATTTAATACTTTTATATGGTTAGCCACGACAGGTATTAACCTCAGTTTTGCTATATTTTTGTAATGCTACAAAAATCCTATAAAATCAAATTATAGTGAATTTTTCAGTGATTATAATTAAAAAAGCGCAGCTTGTACAAAATAAAAAAAATAAGATTCTATACTCTAATGAAAAATTTAAGACATTTTTAAATGAACAAAAGAAAGCACTTGTTAAGCTCTCCAATATTCAATGCATTCTGCATTTATCTGAAATAGCCAGACAGGAGCTAGAACTCCACTCCCCTTAGTTCACGACTAGTAATTTTGACACTATTATATATATATAGAGGATCTATGTCTGATATTTTTACAAATAAATACAGGATAAACCATATTGCATAGTGTGTGCTTGCTGTCTGAGTCACACTCCAGAAGTTTCACAGTTATGGTAGGGAATTAAACTTATAATCTATGGGATGAAACATTGACAGTACATGAAATTTCATTTTAAAAGCAATTAATCGGATCTGTAATTAATCAGTGAACTCAGACAAACAATTCTTGCCATTCTTGCCAGCCATATTAAACCAATTCTTCTGGACAGTTATATCCAGCCAACTGTCAGCTGTAACTGGGACCAAGAGAGATCTGCTTCAAAAAAAAAAGGTGGCTTTTTTTTTTTTAAGTTACTTTATACTCAGTAAGCATGTTAGGAAACCTACGTTAACGAGTGGCACAGAGAGGCACTGCTTGAAGTGCTGTGTACTCTTGACTGCAGTTTCACAAACATGCCACCAGCGGCCGTATCACCAACTGGAAGGTGGCAAACTTCCAGTACTGTAAAACAAGGTGACTTGCCTTATTTTTTTAAAAAAAAAAAAAAGTTTCCCAACAAAAGGCTTATCAGGAAGAAAACAAAATAACTCATTTCTGCTCAATTATAACCATCTTTTTTTCGTTGGTTCTTTGTTAATATCGACAAGGTATCGATAAATCCTTCTGACTTGCAAACGTTTAGAAAACGGCCCTCTGACTGGATTCAACACGCTTAGAGAGTTTTATGGCTTGGATCCTATGGCTCAAAAAGATTCAGTACACACAGAGTAAGCAGAATCTATAAAAAAATCCCTACTGTTGTGAAACGCTAGAAGTAGACTTTGCACATTTGACTAAAGATAACGCAACGTGTGGCAGGCAAAAAGTGACAGGACTTGTATGCAGTTGCATGATCATATACACACACACGCACACACCATACACACTCTAACTAGTGTAAAGCTCTGCAGATATTAACCCTTTCACCAGCTATGCTCATGGAAATGCTTTCTTTAAGGCAGGAAGTATTTAAGTAAGGTAAAGTTACCTTTATTTTATTCTTTGTACCTGTAAGTCGTTTGTACAGATTGTGACAATTTCAAAAACATAAATAGTGTCCTTAGAACATGTTTCCTAAATTCAGTTGCTAAAGTTCTGACCCACTGTGGAAGACATTCACTGAAAGGCCATTTAACACTTTTTCTCATACAATCAGCAAATTTATTGCCCCAGCATAGAAAAAAAAAAGTTTGAGAAATTTAGAAATGTATAATGGCAGGGAACTCCCCTAAGCAAAATTTTATTAAAAAAAAAGTTAAAATCTTCAGATTCTTACCCACCAGTTAGAAAAAGTTTTATTTCCTTATACTATGGAGAATTTGTTTCCTATGTGTTTCTACTGACCTTGTATTCCGATGCACTTTTTTTCCTCATGTTTTCTATGGGTAAGAATCTGACTGCATTCAGCTGTCTCGATCTAAGGACTAGTGTATATGCAAGTGATGTTTCCCAGTGAAATGTCTGCTGAGGACAAGGATGAAATAAGCAGGACATGTATGTGAGCCCATGGCTTCCAGTTAAGCCGAGAACATAGCAGCATTGCCATTTGATTAGATCCCTTTGTCTTTGCAGGAACAGGTATTTCAGCTGGGTAAGCAAGCGAAACAGTTCTCTCCCACCCCACACTGCCAAGCTGGTAATCAAGTGATTCGCTTATTGATTTGTTGTTTCATGAGGAGAAGAATCAGAACTAGAGCCTTTACTTTCTTCACAGCAACCAATTGTTTTGCATTTTTAATTTTGGGATACTTTCCATAATGAGCTGAATCAAAAAATCTATTTGAAAAATATATATTTTTATATATATAAAAAACTCATGTTTCGAATGTGAAATACCAATTAATTTTATCTTTCATCTTTGATTCCACCCCATTGTAGGAAACAGCTTAATCAAGCTTGCATGCTAATTATTCCTCAGACGCAAGCATATAGGCATTTCATACTTTGCCTAGTGAAAGGGCTAACCCTCCTTGACACATTCACGACTAGACCAGTGATTCTGAAGCAACATCCTGACCCTTAATACTGTCAGTTTCAAGCTATCAAGCTGAAAAATCCTTGATAAGGTGAGAAGATGTCACTGCGAATCAGTTAGATGATGTGCCTAGAGTTCTGCAATACCATTTTCTAAAGTTTTTTATGCACCATTGATTGACAGAAAAAAAATCCATTTTTCTTTGCTTTCCAAGTCGCTCTGTGCAATGACTGACTCTTTGATACTGTCACTTTTTAAAAGTAAACCATACAAGCCCTCGTATTTCAACTTCAAGGGGGCTTATGTCCGTTCTTTGCTTTCCACCTTCAAAGGCTTAAAAAAATTGTGTTGTCATAGATTCATGCGCAAGTGCTCTGGTCGTTTGGAAATCATGGGAAAAGCTTGTTTTTTATATGGCCCAGAGTTTGGTTGCCGGATTGGAAGTGGTGCCGAGGCCTCTCCACAGACTGTCACATCCATTTGCTCTATTCCACTTGTCTCCATTGGATATTCCACAGGTGTCTGAGTATTTGATGCGCTGGCAGAAGCACCTCTTCCCCAGAAATCTCCAGGGGAAAACTTTACAGGGCTTTAAAACAAGAAATATAAAAATCAGAGATGAAGATACACACAGCACGAAGGTACGTCCTTTACTCTGCAGGAAGCTGAACTCAAAACGCCTATTAAGAAGCATTTTTAATTCTTCCTTCCACTTCCAGAAGTCTGAGAAAGTTTCCATGTCTAGCTTCTACCATGGCCTCTGGTAAAGTAAAATTCTCTCATTTGAGCAGTAAGGATACATATTTTTAGGTGACTGCAGAAGGAATTGTCTGTACTAACATGATTCTTTAGTGGCACATAAGTACTTAGGATGTTCAGAAAGAGTTCTAGAGGAATGGTGTAGGGCCACCAGGCCGTATCAGCACTGAACTGCAAGCAGATCAGTAATTCTGTCAAACACCATAGATCTGCCTCTAATAACGTGGTTTGTGAAATGGGATCAGTGCTGCACTTCTAATGTAAGTGATGTGCTTACTGAGAAGAAAGGCCGCAGATTTTATTTCTAGTGTAGATCTATTTCAACAACTTGCCAAAAAGCATATTGGGAAAAAAGGGGTGTGTGTGTGTGGGAAACGTACCTGACTGGTGTCCTAGGGCTACCTATGAATCTGCGAGGTGATCGAATTTTTGGTTCAAAAGAAAATTTCTCTTTTACGCTTTCAAGTACAGATGGAGCCACATACGTAAAACCCTGCAAAATAGGAATGAATGCACTGTGACTTACAGGCAGGTTGTACAGTTACAAGCCCTTGTGCAGTTACAATTGGCATGAAACAGTAAATGAAAATTCTAAAAAGGAGAGTAAATGTAGACATACAAACTTCTATTCCCCTCCTGAAGCGAAGAGCGGGACTTTAGGGAGTTCCTCACCTGGGTGCCCGCACAACCTCAGCTATTTCCACTCAGATCAGAGATTCCCATGGTCATGCTCAATTTAATTAATTTTGATCTATAGAATAGACACTGCTCTCTCTGCATGACCATGAAAGCAATCACATGTCCAGCGTTCATAATGCAACTGTGAATTGGAATGCTGACATTTCAGAAAGTAAGCAACATTTGTTGGCTGCTTTATCCATATAAAGAAAACGTCAGCAATAATCAAGCAAAGTATTTTCAAAGCCCTTAAACATTCCAAACCTGCTGCAGAATGCAGGTTTAAAATTATGACAGTTTGCTTAAGATTCAATAGAAATAGTTTCTGGGAAATGCCCCAGTGGTTCCAAGTAACACAAGGTACCTCTCCACAGTCGTTACACACTTGTCACCAGCTCACTTACCAGAAAGACCTGGTTGGCACTTTCACTGAGAGTAGAGTCATCTGGGCTATCAACAGGTGTCTGACGTGTAAACTTTGAATCAAACTGGCTCACATCCTCTTCAGATTGCTTTGCAAAAACAAAATGGTTAAGGGTTTATATTACAGATATCAACCAAATGGCTTAGCGGTGATGAGTGTAGCCTCTGGATGGAGTTCATTCCATAGGTTTTTGGCAGAGCATTGCTGTAGTAAAACCCTGGAGTGGTGTCGGAATCCTGTCGCTGCCAGTGGGAGGTCACTATGGGCACTGACACTGAGAAATAAAGGCAAGGGGGAGGGGCAAAAATTATGGATCAAAAAGGAACACAAATTAAAAAATGCCTTTTAAAAAAAAATCTCAAATTACAACAAAAACTTTTAGAAATACAACGCCAGTTCCTTGCAAGATAAGCCCTTGTCACAACCAGTATAGAACAGTTGCAACTATGAGTTTTTGGAAACCTCTCCAGATAATTTCATCCCATTTTTGCAGATACAGAAGTGTTTCTATTGTGAGGGATAGATGACAACTCTGGAATAAGTGAGAGTGACGAATATTGTTTAATTCAGTCAAAGAGCAGCAGACATAACTCCAAGATCCCTTCCCTCGTTCGTAGGTGTAACTGAAAAGGCAGCATATATTCATCTGTGCAGGCCTTCATGCAACCATGGAAGCACTTTCAAAAGCCATCTGGTTTGTACAGTAACTTCCATAAAAATTGCTAATAACAGGAAAAAAAAACCCCAAACTATCTCTATGGATAATATGTTTGGAAGTATCAGTCTTGTGTCGGTCTGAATTTCATTAAAAATGGTGAGGGGAGAAAAAAAAAAGGTCTGGAGTCACCATGCTGTAGTGTGCTCAACGTCAGGGATGCCTAAGTCAGTTTTAAGCGGGATTTTAGTAGTGGGGAACTGTCATGTAACAATACACATTGCTGCTGTGGCTAATTACACCCAGAGAGGAAAAAGAGACATACACCCCACACCATCAAAATACAAGGTAGGATAATAGCTTATTCATCACATCACTGGCTTGAGGTAAAATTTAATTACTGCTTCTAACGCACAAGATGCATTTTAATATTAATAAGCAAACATACAAAATGCTTAATTAGGTGACTTTTGCTTAGCAACAATTTATCATTTAAGTTTCAACCAAGTACTGACTTACTGTCTAATGTTTAGCAGCAGATATTCAGACATAACTGCACTTCTCAATCAGTTTAACCAGCAGACTAGAAGCAGGAGGAATTTAAACTGAAACAGAACCTTCTTTTTCCAGGAGACTGATCAGAAGGACAAATTAGCTTTTAGCTAGTTTTTGCCCCCTTCTCACAGAAAAAAAGATCCTGTTTCAGTGGCGGATGAGTACTGTGATCACAGAGAAGTAGAGAACAGCACACACATGAGAGCCAGTACTTCATACCGTGTGGAGATGTAAAGAGGGGTTTTTAAGTGCTGATAAAGCATCATTTCTCAGGGGGGAACAGAATAAATCTGCATCAGGTACTTTCTCTCTTTAATTTGACAACAGTGAATCTGAGAACCAGTAATCTCAGTCAATTCATTTACCTATTTAAAGTACCATAAATCAACCACACTCGTTTGTAAGAGTGAATGTAAGTTCTAGATTCATTCCATTAAGAACTTTCCTAAAGATTTCCAGAATATCTTGCAACATTCTGAGTACATACCAATAAGGGTTTAAAAGGAGGTTCCACCTTTCGTGCCAACAGCTCATCCCAGTTAATGTGTCTGAAGAACGGGTGAGCCTACAAGAGTTAGCAACAGCACAGAGTCACTCCAACTTCTGGGCAGGAATCACAAGTAAGTTAGGAATTAATAAGCATGTTCATTACAAGCCCTCTCTGTGGTGTCTTCCTTCCCAAAAATCACATATGGGTCTAGTGTAAAGTGTTGGGCAGCACTGCATCAGAGTAGCAGGAAGAGCTGAGAGCAGATACCATACCTCCAAGGCAGACAATGTATGGCCCTATCATGTTGTCCTTGAATGTATTAGAACAAGTCAGTTGACATGCAAAATACCTCTAAGTCTTTCAACTTTAGAAGTTATATAACTAAAAGTAATGACAAAATGGTATTAATGACAAATTATCAGAGAAGTGTGAGATAAAGAGGACTCTCTAGTACACTGTTAATCTCACTACAAAATAGGCAAGCTGGAAGCAACAGAAGCTGGGCCTCTGCCTTCACTTTTAACTGTGCAGCACCGTATACAAACTAACAATGCTTTCCCCTTGAAAGAGCTGCACTAAATGCAAGAGCTAGCAGGTTTTTCACCAGAGGATCATTGCTTTTATATGGTCAACTGTACAGTTAGCATTGTGCAACTAGTAGAAAAGATCTGGATGACAGAGCTAAAGAATCAAAGTTACCTTCCAAATTACAAATTGTCAGATAGGTAGACAGCTGCTTTCGTTAAACTTTAAAGCATTCACCTTTTCAGCAGCTGCCACATGTGGCTGTCTTTTTGCTCATTACACTTCAAGATAGACAAACTCTCCTTCCCTGCTGTATCCTCAAAGCCATTTTATTTTCAGTGAGGTAATTTAAAGATTTTTGAGTTAAGCCAAAGTTACCTGAACTTCTCCAGCATCTCCAGGACCAGCTCCCAGACGTGAGGCAGCATTTCTTTTTAGCAGCTTAAGGAGAAATAACATCCAAAAAAGAAAAATTAGTTATGTCGTTATGACTAGACTAGTTCTGACATGAATCATCATTTGAATGAATACCGTGCAGAATGAACAACAATCAGAAAATCTGCACTTGTTAGAAATCAATTGTATTTCCATGGAAAATCCCTCTCTATAGCACACAAATCAAGGCTAGCTTATTTAGTAATAAAACAAGCTCAGACTGAATAGCCATAGCGGTATCATATTTCTATTTACGTGTGCATCTAGTACTGACCTTCATTAAAATCCTACCTTTTTAAGCAGATCTCTGGCTTCTTGTGTGAGGTAGGGAGGCAAGTTGAGTTTACACTTGAGAATCTTGTCAATCGTTTTCTTTCTGTTCTCCCCAGTGAAAGGAGGCTAGACAGGATCATTTTAACAGGAGGAAAAATAGAACTTGTTCAGGTCTCTTATTTGTGTACAGAACTCACTTCAGCAACTTATAAAGCAGGTAAAATTACTGCAAACGGGACTGCCAAATAACTGTTTGCATGACAGCAGCTCGTGACTGCAGTCAACATAAGGGTTGGCATATTTTAGTTATATTTCTTACTTGCAGTTTGTATATATGCATATGTATACATATTTATACATGCATCTGAATTAGAATACTATGAAAGCTACAATAAGAAATACATGCAATTATAACTGTGCACCTACTGCTCCAGTCAGCATGTCATACATTAATGCCCCCAAACTCCACCAGTCCACAGCGCGATTATGCCCACTCCTCATCAAGATTTCAGGGGCCCTATAATCAGAAAAATTGAAAATATGGAAGTATTTTAACAAGCTTATTACTAGTTCTGACTACTACTTTTCAAACAAAGCCACATTTATCAAGTAAAATTTCTCCAAGTGACTGAACATATGAACCATCAGTTAAAAAAGGCAAAATGTAGCTATTACCCCCAGCCCAGAGCAATACTTTGCTATTTCATCATGCAGCTCACATGTATTCAATTGTTCCACAGAACGTGTGTGTGACCGTTCCATCGTGAATAGATTCTTTACATAATCCGAAGTCAGTCAGTTTTACATGACCTGAAATGAAATACATAAAATTCAAGACTTGCCAGAATTCTGACATTTGTACAAGCAGCATTAAAAAAATAGGAATTTTTAACATGTATATGTAATAACTCTGAACTACTTCCAGATCTCTTCAGTGGTCTGAACAAAGCAATACGTCTCTAAAGGGGAATGAGGTAATCACACTTGGAGATAAAACCTCTGCATTCTTTGTGCATAAGAAAGTATTGCCACTTGGTGAACAGAAAGAAGACAAACTACCAAAACTTAATCACACATAGACAAAAGTATTTAAACATAAAAGATTTAAGAGCATCATTCAGATAAGAAAGCAGGCTACTGAATTTTACTGCTTGCTTCCAAGTTTAGAGAACAACCCTCAACAAACTGTAGTGACCTGAATATTTCAGTACAGAGACTTAATTAAGTTGTTTAAGGTAACATACAAATACTGGATGATACAGATTGCCAGACTAATCAGTGTAACACAGTCAACGTAACAGCTAGGTAAGTCACTTCAGCTACGGAATATGTAGCATCCATCCTACCTGAATTGCCTTTCCTAGCATCTTCAGTCATCCCTGTTAGTAAAATGTCACTGATGCTACACTGAAGACACAGATCTTTACGTACTTGACACTGACCCAGCAGAAGAAAGATTTCAGTGCTGCATAAATAGCAAGTCAACCACTCAACAAAATGCCTGTGTTTGTAGACATGGAACTTGGAGCTCACTGTGGCCTTTTAAAGCTGAAGAACCTGTGTTTAAGGGTAAGCAATTAGCTTTGGCAATTCTTCAGGTATACTAAGAGTGATAATGAACATCATTCTAAGGAAATCCACGTAAGAGTGAAGTGTTGTGACCTTTGAAGAATTGTTTTCAAATGACTGGCAATGTAACTGTCACTGTATTTCTACCTTGATGATTAAGCATGATATTTTCCGGCTTCAGATCACGATAGATGATTCCTTTTTGATGCAAGTGCCCCAGTGCCATTGAGATTTCTGCCAAGTAAAAGCTGAAAGGAAACATATGCCACGCAATTAGACGTATTCAATCACGCTGAGCATCTTAAGCACGAAGAGTATTATGTACATAGCAACAGTTCCTTCAAAGTATTGTTATGAGAGAATAAATGACAGAAACAACAATGCCTTTGAGGCTGCTTTGCCAAAAGGCTTACAGACTCTGAGATGAGCTACAAAAATCACTCCATTAGATTGAGGTTTGTCTGTGCAGTAACTATCTCACCATCAATATACTTGGAAGAATCTGAATTTATCAGTCAGTGGTTAAAATGTGTCTCAACCTCTACTGACACACCGAGGTGGCCAAAGCTGAAGGAAAATTTAAAAAAAAAAAAAAAAAAAAGCAGTTAAGAAGGTAACTGGCAGCACCCAGAGTCCAATTGCAGAGCAGGATCACAGTCCCATGGGTACATCAAAGCTTTTCTAAGGCACTATCAACAGGCACTGTGGGAAGATGCAACTGTTTTCAGTAGTGTGGAGCCTAATCAATAAGGGATAACTTCCACTTGTTTACATTACTCAAAAGGTGGCTTCTCCTTCATTAGAATTATTACATTTACCACTTCACACATCTGATCGTTAGAATACAGCCACTACGGTGGAAATTTTGTAACTGGCTGGTAAAACTGTGTGTGGAGGCAGAACAAAACCAAACCAAACCCCTGCATTTACAGCAAGTCTTTTCTCCAAAGCCCCAAACACCACAATCCTATGGAGTACAGCCTCACCCAGCAACGGACCTCTTCTGAAGTACGACTGGAGTTACACTAGCACAAACTGGTAAGTACAGAGCACATATCTGCCCAACACCCGGTTAACTGCTCTTTAGACTATGAAATGAATGAGTAGTTATATATAGTTTTTCAAGTCAGAGCACACAGTTTAAGCACTCAATAAAACCCTTAAAACTATTAATTTACCAAAATAGTTTCACTTACCAAGCTGTGTCTTCCATAAATATCCCTTCTCTCTCTAACTGCATAAATAGTTCTCCTCCTGTGATGAGGCAAGTGGGATTATATGCTATTAAAGTATTGGTTTAGGCAGTCAAAAGACTATTTTCTAGAAAAACTATAAGCAACATGTATTCTGTCGTGCTCCACAAAAACTTGTTTCACAAAAACAATTGAGAACGTACTATTCTGTTATTCTCAGAATTCTAGCAACCTAAAGAAATGCCAAAAGAAATCAAAAGAGCACGCTGAAGAACACAACAGCATTTCTGTTCCTGTTTTTTCTATTTCAGTATCTTGGGCAAATTGCTTCTAATCCATTTCCCTATCCATAAAATAAAGCTAACGCTTTCTTGTTTCCTGCAAGGACCAAAATCTCAGGTACTCTGTATGACTGCACAGAACCTAAATCTAACATCCATGAATTCCAAGCCAAATGGAAGAAAAGGTCTTAAGATTACTCCTCTCCTGCACTGCCATGAAAAATAACTATTTTGGTTTCCTGGATCTTGACTGCATCGAATGACAAGATTTATTTATGTTATTCTATGTACTTTTAATACTAATCTATTTTACCTTTTTAAGACACCGTGCCAGTAGTTAGCTGGCCTTTTATAAATGGAGTAAGAAAACCAAATTCTCGATTACATGAAATACCAAGAAGCAGGGAACAGAATTTCATATACTGACCACTGAGATACTCAAGGATGAGGTAGAGTTTTCCACCGGTCTGAAAGGCATAAATTAAGTCTACGATGAAGGGATGTTTCACTTCCTCCAGTATATTCCGCTCTGCTTTTGTATGAGCTGTATCCTTTGCATTCCTTACGATCATTGCCTACAAAACACAGAGATACATGAACACCAGACCATGCTGACCAAGGCAGACTCATACTCATCACAACCCTATATATGACTTAGCAACATAATAAAAGAAAATTTCACCACAGTATGTACATTACATGACAGTTTTCTTGTGAAATTTTAAGTATTTCATAGAATTACACAATTATTTAGGCTGGAAGGGACCTCCTGACCTATTTAAATAAAGCTGCTAAGTACACAGAACAATTTAATTGCAACTCTGCCTAGATAACAACTATATATGAGATGAAGTTTATTTTTAGGTATATTAAATAATTAGATTAATTATACAAGGTAAATGGAGGGATAACTACCTTTTTTTTTCAAGACTAAAGTAGCAGGGAAATGTGAACATTTGGGTTACCTTTTTAAGAACTTTCATGGCAAATATTTTCCCGGTGTTTGCTCCAGTAACTTTTCGTACTTGAAATACCTACACAACACCAACACAGAAGCGATCACATATTATGACTGCATTAGCTGCCACGAAGGTAAAACAACAAAGTTTTATGAGAGAGAGATGAGATCAGCTACAAACTGTAATGCTGCCTCCAGAAGAGCAGCTAGAGATTTGAACCAGACCCATTTTGGGACATTTTCTGCTGCCACCAGTTGGTGAGGTGCTGCCAGTGACCTTGGTCCCACAACACCAACCATGGCAGCCCTGCGGTTACCTTCTGGTGAACTTTGCAGAAAACTGGATGGGACAATTAGACCTTGTCAAAGGCAGCAAGTGAGCACTTGAACCACCTTCACTGTAACGGATTTACTTCTGTAGAAGAGAGTTCCTTACCTTCCCATAGCCACCTTTGCCAAGCACGCGTAGTAACTCAAAGCACTCTGGTCGGATCTTTTCTGGACCTCTGTTTACACTAGTCTCTGAAATCTCAAACTTTTCACAATGTTCCATGCCACTGGATAAAACCGAAACAAGAATATAAGACTACCTGATACTCAAAAACCATCAAATGAAAGTAAGCAAGCAAATTACTTTCTGAAAAGCATACAGGATATCTGACATAACTCAATAACTGCTTTGGAGATTTGCAGAATTCTCAGCGTAAGAAATTGTGTTTATTTTATTTAGGTGTGTGCAAAGCAAAGTGCAATTTGCACAGAAAAGATTATCTGCAAATTTGGGGGATTTACAGTATTGAGATTTCCTTCAGATTCCTTCATTTTAATACATAATAAACCTCTGTATTACACCAGAATTAAGTTTAAAAGACCAAAGCCTCTTAGCTATTCCTACCAGACCTCAAGTAAAGGCAAGGCTATAAGGTGTGTTTAAGTTTCAGATCACATTCAGCAGCCCCAACAGTCATGGCAAGACTTCTCTAACACCATTATCTTGCAGAGAAAGCTGTAACAAAAAAAGTCTCACAACTCTGAACATGCCACAAAAGACTGATCCATAATTTAACGATGCTTCTAAATTATGCTACAGTTCTACAAAAGACTAACAGATTGATCCTGCTAAAGTAAATGTAACGCAGCTGTTTTAACTATCACTGTCTTTCTCCTTGCAACATGATATGCTGGAACAATCTGGAAATCTATAAAAGCATCAGTGCTAAAGGTAGCTGTCTCCTGAACATCAAATCACAACTTCTGAATTCTCCCCTGCTTCAGATCACTAAGCAGCTCTGCAACTGGAGCCTTTGTAAAATGAACAGAACGTACAATGTTCTGCAGACAGTGCATTATATTCATGTTACAAATATTATTCAAGCACAAGAGGTATCTTAGGAGAAACAAGGATTAAAAGACAAACAGCAAGTTTCGACAGAATTGGTTTTTATTATTATTATTTTATTTCAAGATACAATTCACAATTTTTTTTACGTGAAGAAATAGTGAAATGACTAGAAACAACTCAGAATTGAACAAGAATGACAAAATTTTCTATTTAACTTAACAATGTAACAAAATTAGAAGTTCTATGCAGTTGGCATGAATGATACAGAACATTTTCTAGCAGCAACTTACAGGTCATATTGGCCAACTCCTCCATGGTCCATGCTCTCACTTAATTGACCCTGGTGATGGGAGAGGTAGAAGGAAGATTAATTATAACCAAAAAAAGCAACATTAAAAATTAATGCACTGATATGTTTTCCAACTGCTTCAATTATATATATATATATATGTTTCCATATATAGTTGTGATTTCTGTTATATAATTAAGTCTAAAGGTCAGGAATAAGAAATCATCAGCAGGAGATAAGAAATCTACAAACTTCTGAGATTTGTAATATTTCCACGTCGGCGTGGGGAACCACTGTTTTACCTGGCTGTGATGCTACTCAGTCCCTTAAATATCAGGGGTACCAATTTCACTCAGCCCCAGGGAAATCTGAAAAAAGCTAAAGTACTGCATTTTTCTTTACAGTTGCTCTTACACAGGGAGGTTTAAATCCTGCGACAGTACTATGCAAATCAGAACAATAGTAAAGATTACGTGAACAGTGATGGGATTCATGGGCACCAGACAAAAATCTACTGAGGTTTTATTATTCTGCATTGACAATAATCAAATCTCAGTAGCAATGAAAGAATTAAGCTTTAGTCTGATGTTCAATGCCTTTTCTGACCAATAATCATTCAGACAGATTAATGCATGCAAATATTACTAAAGGAGTTTCAAGCACTTCCACATCAGAACTAATCACCGTTAAAGAGTGTAGGTCAATTTGGAAGAGGTACTTTATTCAAAGAATTTTCAAATTGATCCTTTATGCAGGAGAATACTTCCCTATATTTGTGGTTCTACATGGCAAAAGAAGCACAAACCAAGCAGCCAGCTGGAATGAACACAAATAGAGCTTAACAGGCAAGCTTCTAATGAGCTTCAGACTATACCCTGACATTTTTATGTTTAAAGATGCACATAAAGTGACGACTGCAAGTTAGTGAGAAACAGCCTGGAATCTACAAACTGAACACTGAAATACTGAGCGACTTGTGAAATTCAAGAGAACCAAAAAGAAAAAAAAATCCAACCAAAACTCAGACACACTGAGATCTGCAAGCCACAGACCAAAGGAGTGCATTTTAAAATATTATGTAAATGAAAATGCTAACCATAGAAAATTAGAAACTTTCAACAACTTCCAAAACAATTATTAAAATTTACAGAGGTTGGTTTATTTTAGTGGGTGATCAAGAGGGAAATTTAACTCCTGGTTCTATCTAATAGCACCACAAGCAATTACGGAGTCCAAAAGTTCATTTCCCATTCCTGTCCTCTTGATAATATTTATTAAACAGCTTACTGACATCTGTTTCACAACAAAACTCACTACAGCTGCCCTTGACCCTACCCTTAGATGCCAATAAACAAGTTTTGAAAAAAATCAACAAACAGGGAGAATAAACACCCATCACGTTCCTAGAACAGCATCTCAAGTTACCCAATGGTTCTGGCAAAGCTCACACATGCTTCTCTGACCCCTGTGAACTATGGTTTTCATTCTCAGTAATAACTTGAACAAAATTCATTTGAAATACCATCCTGCTATTTTCAGGATCTTTTTCCACAAAACCAAGTGTTCTGGATGGAAAGCTAGCAGTCCTTCAGCCTAACAATGTTTCCTTCATTACAAACACAAAAATTAAGGCTGGGTTTTTTTCACCACAATAATTGATCCAAACAACCATATGGCTTATTAGTAAACTCTCAATTTAAAAGATTCTTCAGGTGAACAGCTGTGCCCATTCAAAACTACAGCTGACCCATCCTTGCTACTACTAGGCTTACAGCTTTCAGAAGGCACCAGCACCACAGAGATCAGACAAGATAGTCCAGACTTCACACCTTGCTCACTTCCAGTTCAATGATCCCAACTGCTCCAGCTGCAGTGCCTTCCTGATCCTTGTAAGACACAGACAACGCCTATGGAGAGAACTCTCCATGAAACATTCTTCATCTTACAGCTTCCTGAAACTTCCATTTCTTTCCTGATCTTATATTCCCTGCTTTTTGCTTCCATTTTGATTTCATGTCTATTCTCACCCTCCTTTATCTGCTTGCCAAAAGGCACCTGAGAACCAAATATTTCTAAGTCCTCAATAACTAAAGAGGGGGTGTTTTTTTGTTCCCTGAGACTGAATTACTGGAACACGAGAAAGAACAAATTCAACTTTCTTGCCACCCCCCTCAGAACCTGTTCTTGGCAA
The DNA here is from genome assembly GCA_022605575.1 of Laterallus jamaicensis coturniculus. Lineage (NCBI taxonomy): Eukaryota > Metazoa > Chordata > Aves > Gruiformes > Rallidae > Laterallus > Laterallus jamaicensis. The sequence continues at coordinate 3,672,434 of JAKCOX010000025.1, read as the reverse complement.
CATGAACAGTGTGATGCAAGCGACATTTTTTTTAAGCCAAGTACTTTATTGATTGTTGAGATGACAGACGGTGCTTTTTTCCTGCAGGTTGAGAAGCATTCAAGCCTTCAGCTGTCAAACAATGTCTCTACAGTTTCTATGGAGTGTGGGCATTCCAACTGTGATACAGAGTATCTGGGTATCTCAAAGACTCTGAGAATGTCATTCGTATTTCAACAGCGAAAAAATAAATGCAGTAGCAGTTTAAGCATCAGCGAATGTTTAATACACAAAACTATATAAAAAAGCAACAGTAGCACTGGGAGAACATAAACAGAGATCTTGTAGTAAAATGCTCTAAAGGCCTCAACAGAATCCGTATAACAAGCTACAGCTTGCAAGGTGAACCGCTTGTGAAAGCGTGAGATGGGGATGCACGTCGATCCACACAGACGCCTAACACAGCGTTTTAAAGCTTTGCTTTTAATTTTGCCGCTAGAGCCACGACTCCGCACGGTTCCAGAAAGATTAGCGGTTCTGCACTGACGTTACAACATGTGACGAGGGGGGAATAAAAAGAAAAAAAAAAGAGAGAAAAGGGGGAAAAAAAAGAAAAAAAAAAAAAAGAGCGAACCCCCAGCGCCGCTGCGGCACTCGCGTCAGGCGACGCGGCCAAAACTTCCCAGGGAAAAAGCTCCCGCAAGTTTGGCGCAGCCCCGCCCGCCCCGCAACCGGGAAAGCCCCGCTTGCCAGCGGCCCAACACCGGCTCCTGCCCAAGGGCGCGACGCCGCTTCCTTCGCGCGGGTCGCAACTCCCCGAGCCGCGCGCGCAGCCCGCCTCAGCCGCAGCGCTGCCTTCCCCAGCGCAGCTGTCGGGGCAGCGCGGCCGGGTCTCGCCGGGCAGGGCGCGGCCGCCTCACCTGCGCGGGCTGGGGTGGAGGCCGCCGCCGCGCTCCGCCTCGCCCGGTTCCTGCCCCGCCGCAGCGCGGTTCCTGCCCGCCTCCGCGGCGTCGCCGCCAGGCCGGCCGCCGGCAGGATGTCCCCCGGCGCGGGCCCGCGGGCCGCCCCCCGCTCCCTCCCCTCGGGCCTGCCCCTGGCGCCGCTCCCCGCGGCGGCCTCCCGCTCCCTCCCCGCGCCGCGCCGGCTCGGGCTGCCCTCTCTCACCCCCTCCTCCAGCTCCTCGTCCGAACCCGCGTCCTCAGGCTGGTCCAGGTCGATGTCGAACACGCCCGCCATGGCGCGGGTGTGAGCCGCGGCGCCGCCGCCCCTTCCTGGCTGTGCTGGGAGCACGGGGCCTGGGCCGCCTCATGGGCCCGCACCCCCCAACTCCGCCACGGCCGCCATCACCGGCTGCCCGGCCTCAGCGCGCCTGCGCCCCCGCCCCGACTCCGGGCGCCGCGCAGGCGTACAACCCCTTCCGGCATGCGCCGGAGCCGTACTGAGCATGCGCAGCGAGAACACAGTTGGGCGGACGGGCGTGGGGCTAAGTCTGAGCATGCGCAGTGCACACCGGCCTTCCTTGCTCCTGGCACAGAGCTTGCGCAGAGGGCGCAGCGAAGCCGCTAGGAGAGGACATGCGCATAAAGCTTTTGTGAAGCCTAAGGGCTGACGCTTCTACCCGACTTGACCGGAGTCCCTTCTGAGCATGCGCGAAGCGGGTTCTTCGAAGGCGCGTTATGATCCGAACCGGCCGGGAAGGGGATCGTGGGGGCTCAGGTGGCTGCGCATGCGCCGTTGGTGCCTGAGCGCCTCAACTGCGGGCGTCGAGGTCAGCCCTGAGGCGGGGCCGGCGGCGAGCGGGGGTCGTGCACCCTCGGGGGGCAGCATACTGGTGGGGAGGCCCGGACGGGAGGGGGCCATCAAGTAAAACGGCTCCTGGGGGGGCGGGGAGGGGAATGCGGCAGAACGCCTTGAGGGACGGGTAGCGGGCAGCACCGGGAACATGGCGGCCCCGCAGGGTGGGCGGGAGGTCGCCTGGGCGGGCGGTCCTTGGCCAGGCCCTGTCGGCACGGTGAGGCCCGAGCGGGTGTCCTCACGCACCCGCTGCCTGCTCTGCGTGACGGGCACGGAGCACATCGGTTGTAGGCGCGGGAGGGCCGGTACCACGCGTGGGATGGGCATGAGCGTTCTCTGAACTCCATACACAGGTTTATTTCTTTTTTGCGGTAGGGAGGAACTTGGCTCTGCTGTAACACACGGGTTGGCCTTAGGCCGTGAGGGGCAGACTGGCAGCAGCGCACAGGAATCAAAAATAGCACATACCTGCCTGCAAAATGGAGTGGGATCGTGTTACAGGCACTGGCAGTTACCCAAGGAATGCTGTGGCAGAAGTGCTGCGGCACAGCTGAGATGATAATGAAAAATATCAGCCTAAAATAATGGAGCCAGTTAAAAAAAGAAAATTGACCTTGTTTCTGTGAAAGGAGAATGGAAAAGGAAGAAAACTGTCACTGCAAAACGCTACGTGGGGGGAAAAAAAATCTTGAAACATACGGGTACTGAATCAAAAACTTTGCTCTCTGTGGTGGAAGCAAGGGGAATGCTGAAGGGAATCCTTTTGTCACCTCAGCAGATTTTTGGCATTGGGCCGTTGCAGTACTGAACTAGAAATCAGCTAGATTTTTGAACAGGCTTCACAGTTCTGAAGGCATATGGTACTTTTTTATAATGCCTGTTATGCTTTTACAGCCTAATCCAGTAACTTTGCTGGAGTTACTGAGCAGAAATAAAGTTGAGACTTCGCTTGCTGCGTGCTTGATTTCAGCCCCTTCCAAATGTACAGTGACAGTAAACAGACCCATTCCCTGTAAATGCCATCTGTGTTCTTCTGACATTCAGGAGAAAGTGAGTGCTGACAGTCCCAATTTCCCTAGAAATAGCCAGTGGTTGCAGCATAGCCTTTTCCTTCTCAAAAAATGCAAAACTGATCAGAAATCTACTTGTCAGAACTTTTATTCCCCCCTCCTCTTTCCCACAGTTACTGAAGGCATGCTTGTGTTTTTTAGGCTGAACTACAAAGTGTGTAAGAATGTCAATAGTGACAGTCCAGCTCGGTCAGTGCGGTAATCAGATTGGTCGTGAGGTGTTTAACACTCTCTGCGGTGATGTCCATGGCACACATGGGTTGTGTTCCAAGAAGGAGAATGAATCCTACCACGATGCTTGCAAAGAACGTTTTTTCAGAGAGGAAGAATCCAAAGGTACCATATATAAGTGTGTGTTTCCCACAGAGGGTTTGGTTGCCAGCCAAACAGTATAGAAATAATAAAAATCTTTTACCTTCAGTGGAAGAATAAGTTTTACCTTTGGCCTTGAAAAATTGTCACAATCCTCTGCCTTCACAGTGCCACTAATGACTCTGGAAGCAAAATCACAGTGCAGTAAAGTGTCCGAGGCCACAGAGCAAGTCTGCCAGTAACACAGCTGGAAACTGCTACGCACATAAATAATCTTTCCTTCCAAGCATCCGTATTTTCTACTGTAGATAGACCATACTGTGGAGCAGGACCTAAGAGTATCTGAATTTGGTGTTATCAAACATTTCAAGTGGTTTATTTCAAAGGGTCTGTGGTCTTAAGAATTCAGATTTGTGTCTGGAACGAGAGACGATTCTCCAGAAATCCAGGGCATTGCCAAGTCTTCCTTTCTGTACCCGCCCCCAGACCATCCCGTTAATTGTTCAGCTTTTGTGGGTGGGGGGAGTGTAATTTGGGACACAGTTTTAATATTGGCACATTGTTCTTAGGATTTTGTGGGGCTTTTTTTTTTCTTCCTCTCCAGTACCAATTGCCCGAGCTGTGCTTGTTGACATGGAACCTAAAGTAATCAGCCAAACCTTATCAATAGCTGCCAAGTCTGGCTGCTGGAAATATGATGATCAGTCACACTTCTGTCAGAAGCAAGGGTCTGGGAACAACTGGGCAAATGGGTATGAACAATCATTTCAAGCTTTCCTAAAGGAACCGTAGAGGCTAATGAGCTGTCTAGACACTAGGAGTGGTTGTACTGCAGCTCTGCGAGGCACAGAGTAGCATTAACTTGATTTAAAGTAGCCATAGATATAGTAGTGGAATTTCTAAAGTGCTTTTTTTTTTTTTTTTGCAGAGATTAAATTGGTATTTACAGTGAAAATGTAACATTTTAGATCAGAGTGAATATATTAGATTTAAGAATAGGAAACAGTAAGCACAATACAGACAGCTGTTTGCCAAAATAAATGTCATGGCTGAGAATTGTTTACTGCAGTTAGGATGGGTGAGATAATGCCAGGTTACATAAATAATAATAAGGAAAGTAGCCTTTATGAATAGCTTTGCCTTGCTGCTTTGATGTTTATATAACCTGCCAGGTCTTGCTGTTTTGTCTTTTATTCAACAGTTACTCTGTTCATGGGCCGAGACACAAAGAAGTGATAATGAATCTCATACAAAAAGAAGCAGAGAAATGTGATCGACTTGGTGGATTTTTCACAATAATGAGCATGGCTGGTGGTACAGGATCTGGCTTGGGAGCCTTTGTGACCCAGTGTTTGAGAGATGCTTTTCCAAGCTCATTTATACTAAACCATATTATCTGGCCCTATGGCACTGGTGAGGTGAATGTCATGTCACCCAGAGATATTCTGGGAGTTTGTAATCACTGTTTACTTTTCAACATAAATTACCTGCAGCTGAAATAAACTAGGAGATACATTTCACCTTTGAAAAGTTGAACAGGACAGAAAGTAACAGAGCTAATGAACTGTTTGCTATTTTTGGTACATGCCATTTCATTTAAAAAAATTCTTAATAATTTAAGTGCTAAAGTATAACGCAGCTTTTTGAGAAGCTCTGTTGGCTAATTAGAAATCTCATGTTACAACAGTATCTCATCATTATTATCAGAGATTTTATGCTAGCATGTTTGTATGAACTGAGAAGAATAACATTTCCACAGGTCTTGCTCTCTTATGAAAAACCTCTGCTAGCTCCTGACCTCTTTCTGCACTTTGGCAAAGAAAATGATTCATTTCCTAAATCATAACTGAGGAAATCACAGTAGCCAGAGGATTATAAAAGAGATTAAGTTGCTTGATCTCATCTGTGTTTGTTTGTTTGTTTCCAGGTCATTGTTCAAAACTATAACTCTGTTTTGACTTTGTCACATCTGTATCAGTCATCAGATGCCCTTCTTGTTCATGAAAATGATGTTATCCACAAGATTTGTGCTCAGCTGATGAATATTAAACAGATCTCCTTCAGGGATGTAAATCAAGTCATTGCACATCAGCTGGGGAGTGTCTTCCAACCCATTTACACAGCAGAAGGTGGCTTACACTACAGCAGAAACCCATTAGGTATCTTAACGATAATATAGCTGCCTAATGCATCCTCACACATATTTCTGTAATCATTTCATGTTGTGAATTTAAGTTCTTGAGTCTCCTTAGTCAAATATTTGGATACATCCTGAGTTTTAAGATTGAAAAAGTGAAAGAAAAGGTTAAATTAACTGTTCAGTCCCAATTTTGTAGCAGAGTCAAAAGTAGATCCCCAGGCTTCTGGTTTAATTCTTTACCAAAAGAACCCATTTCTCCTTTTCAAGTGCCTGCAGACACCCTTATAACCTCTTTACCTTTCAGAGGAAGTCTGTGGAGTCATTTTGCACTGAGAAGTTTGTATAAGCTGAAACAAAATTAAAGTTTTGTTGAGGCAGAAGACAGGCTAACATATAACTTAGTAGCAACAGGCTGACGTGTCTCTTTAAGGTATTAGACAAAGTTACCCATATTGCCAAGGGTTTTGCTTCTAAAATTAAACTTTCACATCTGTCTGTCAATCTCTTTAGCAGTACATAGGGGTCTTTGAGATTTGGAGCCAGACTATAAAGCAAGACAAATCTAAACTAAGAGCTGCTGACACACTTCCTTAGACCTCAGCAGCACATAGCAAGTTTGCATTACTTTGTCTGATGTGTGTCCATATATTTGTCAAATTAAAACTTCATATATCCTTTGTTTCTTACCTTGAATTGCTAGATCTTTGTAAAATTCCTCCCTCTGTCTTGTTTTAGCTAGCTTATGCAGTATTCTTATCAAACTTTAGCAGGTGTTAATTTCTTCTTTCAGGAGACTTAATGGAGACGTTAGTTCCACATCCCGAATTTAAGATGTTGGGTCTTCGTAACATACCTCAGATGCCTGAAAACTCCCTTGCTTACAGCACCTTCAGTTGGCCTGGACTCATCAAACACTTAAGGCAAATGCTCATTGCTAATGCTAAAATGGAGGAAGGTAAAACACATTTGCCTGTCTTCAGTATCCATCACTCTAAGCATTTCTTTTTACAGATTAAATAAAGCCTGTTATTTTGTGGAGCTCACTGCCTAGTTAGTCAGTTCAGAAACAGGTTGCTGCCCTCAGACAGCAAGAATTTGCCTCTACATAGCCAGCTGCTCCTTTAACTATTCACTCAGCTGCCACTGCAGCTCCTGGCTTGCTCCTGGTTTTTGCTCCCAGACATCTCAGTTAATTATAACTATTAAAAATACACAAAACAAACCAACAGTTCTTGGCCATGCACTTAATTTACATGATTCATTTGGAACATTCCTTGGATAGTTAGTTATGCTATGCTTTTTCTTTTTACACCTTCTACTAATAAAAATAATCCTTAGCTCTCCCGTATCATTTACATGGGGAATGCAGTATAGCTTCCAGTTACACAAAAAATGGGCTGGCAGATTGCTAAGTATAGAAGGTACCACCCATTTTCTCTGGTAAGACTATTTACTACCAGGCAAATACTGCTGGATTAGCACCTTTTTTTTCTCCAAGAATCATGTTGTTGCTTAACTAACATGCAGAAGCTCCAGACTGCTGAATTTGCCCCAGCTTGGGGCACAGTGTTAGTTACCATCTGACTCTTCACATAGTTAGAATCCCTATTTCATGAAACAGTAACTTTCTTTTATATCTTTTTTCTGCCAAAATCTCCTAAGGTATTGATTGGCAAGTACGACCACCATGCCTGGGCTCTTCCATCCCTTCCAGTCATTCCACCAACAAGCCACTGCACTTCAATACTTCCATTGCCAACCTGGTGATCCTGCGAGGGAAAGACACGCACAGCGTAGACTTGGGTAAGAAGGAAAAACCTAGTACCTCAGTGCTCCTTGTTCCACGTCTCACTGTTTCCCTTGCAACCATATCTGATGAAAGTGAAAAAGCCCCAAGGTCACCTATCTGACTACTTACTAAGGTCAATATTCCTTCTAGAAACCTGTTAATGTCCAAGGCCATGTTGTCTAATTGCTTAGGGCTGTTGTATTTACAACTGACTCTTTGGTGTTTCTAGAAGCGCTTCAGAGACTGGAGACCATATATATGATAGGATTCTTGGCTATACTGTCTGAAAATGCTTAGTGGCTTCTGGACTGATAAGCATAGCTTGCAGATGAAGTACCAATAAAAGAGGATGCTTCTAGACAATCTGAAGAATCTGTTTAGAAGTTGTATTTGCACCAGGCTGAGCACTCTGCAGATTTTTTCCAAGGCCCACATTGATCTGCTGAGCATTTTTTAGGTCACACAGGACTCATGAGATGACAAATGTAAAGCTACAAGCTCCTACATCTTCAAAAGAGCTGTCTTGTTTCTGCTACAGGAAGCTTCCAAGATCCCTCCTTATACACATCATGGCTAAACCCTCAGGATGCTTTTAACGCGTGGAAAACACCGAGGGCATTTAACAAGTATGAAAAGTCTGCTGCTTTGGTCAGCAACAGCCAGTTCCTTCTGAAACCTCTTGACAGTGTTGTAGGAAAAGCTTGGAATATGTTTGCTTCCAAGTAAGTGAAAATAATTCTGCTGATACTTCATTTCTAAGTGCCAACATCTTCAGTGGCAGCAAAATCATTGTAAACACAGCTTGTTCTTTTAGTGAAGTAAGGTAATACTAAGTGAATAAGCATGAAGACTGTTGCCACACTTCAAGGGAAACATTTTTATACTTGAAACATGATGGCAGGGTGTGGAACACAGAGCAGTGCTTATGTTCTGTGGATAAGTAGGACCACATTGACAGTAGTGCTGTCAATTTGACTATTTTCTCCCCAAATTTAGTGCATTCCAGGGTGCCCATTCTAAAAATAACACACAGAAACTCTTTTTACTGATCATATGGTTTCTAAAGTATGTACACACATGCTGCACAGTCCAGGAAACCAATTCTTGGCTCAGTTCAGGAGCATTTTAGGGGATATGTGTTACTACAGTTCCCATGCTATTAGTTTGATTTTTCATTAGAACCAAGAAATCTAGAAATTATTTGCTGCTTTATTGTAATTATCATGACACCAAGGTTACTGCATGTCACAGCCAACAACTCTTAAACATGAGTTTCTGGCACAGGAATTCTGCAGTTAAAAGCCAGAGGAGGAAAAGTGCTTCCACTAGCTCTGCTCCTAGTTTTACCACCTGTTAGAAGAACTCCAGTGATGAGAAGCAAGCTATCCTGCACACACAGGTTTAGGCTATAAATTGCTTTTCTCCTTGAATACTCACGTCTCCTCCCATTTCCCAGTTAATTCAATTTTGTTTCTTTAAGCAATACACTAAGTTATGAAATCTATTAGAAACAAGTCATGAATAAGTATGAATTACAAAATGAGTTCATGTTAGACTCCAACCAGCATGGTTATTGGGTAGAAATCAATCTTCATTTGAAGTTTTTACAATAATTATACAATCTGATTTCGTGTGTCGGATTCTTCACTGATTTCTAATGTCTTAACCTACTGTGACCTCCACACACAGAGCCTATATTCACCAGTACACTAAATTTGGAATTGAAGAGGAAGATTTCCTGGACAGCTTCACAGCTCTGGAACAAGTTATCTCCAGTTACACCATCCTTTGATTTTTTTTTTTTTTCCAATGGTCTAAAATAGAACTTTCCTGAAAGAACCCAGCGCTGGAAAACCTTCCATTACCTCCCTGAAGTATATCAGTTACTGGACTGTGGCTATTTTTCAGTCTTGTGAACAGTGTGTGCATGTGTTAGAACTGAATCCAAACTGAATATATTCATATGGACAGGTATTATTAATATTTAATATCTAATAAACAGCTATAGCTCAATACATTTGCTTTTTACTGTAGCTAAGTCTGTGAACATTGTTTTTGGCATTTGGGTATTTTTCATCATCTATACAGAAGGCTTTATCTCCAGCCCCAACTCTCAGCATCTAAACTATCATGAGTTAATGTAGAATTAAAACTATGTGTTTGACTACAGTAGTAAGGCATTCTTAATCCTCCAATTTCAAGTTATCATAATGCTTTGCCCTAAGAATGCCCCAATATTGATAAAAAGGCACAGTATCAGAGTTACTAATCCAAATTCCATCTGGGAAACATTCAAGATACAGTAGCACGTCACCTGTCACTTTAGAGCACAGCAAGACTTGAATTCTACTTCAAGAACCTTAACCATGACCAAACAGTAGAAGTTTTTAACTGTCTTTTTTTTAAAAAAAAAAAAAAGGTATGTAGGGTTCTTCATTTTCCTGTCACCCTTAAATTATACAACAGAATACAATGAATTACCTGGTTTTCTGGCTATTTCAAGTGGTGGTACCTACTCATTGAAAAAACACACCAAAACCCTATAGCGCATCCGAGGTCTTGGCTACTATAGGCAAACTGTAGGTTCAGGTAAAACACCAACTCTTGCTCTTTTTCCTGTATTCCTCATTTACTTAAACAGATTTGGGAGGAGAATTACTGGCAGATTTCGATGTAAGAGCCTGCAATACAATAGAATAAACAAGCATTTGTCAATTTAAGGGGCTCTCCTCGCACCCATTTTACCGGGACCACAAGGTGGTGCCCCTGCGAAGCCGCAGCCTGCAAACACCGGCCTGGCAGGAGAAGACTGTAGCTCCTGGGGGCACAGACTAGATGCTTAGAAAATAGTAAAGGAGGCTTAAGGCTTATGTTCTAACACGGGTATTTCTTCTGCCTCTGTTAGCTCGTCACTTAGTGGTAGGAAAGGCTTTTTGAGTTCTTGCTGTTTCTCCCCCTCCCATGTCACACTGTTCTCTCACAGAAATAACCCCACTCACTATCAAACAGGTATGCCAAAAATAAAAAAAAATCTTAAAACTCAATCAGACTTAAGGACTTTTCCCTCGACAAGCAGCCAGATCTCATAGTTTGCCTTTAGGTTTTAGTGCTGTTTTGTGCCAGGCCACAAGATTCTAACTGAAAAATGAGCAAGCACATTCTATGCCAAATATGTTACAAGATATTTGTGATGTGGCTAACAATACCCACATAGAAATCTTACCCTGTTAGTGGTTCTGAGTTAGATTTTAAATCTTTGATGAATTTACACAGTGATAGATGCAAAAGTGACCTTGTCATTCTGCTAGGCTTCAGTTAGAGCACAGCAGATGCCCTGTATTACTGTATTTCCTTTCCTGATTTCATTCACCTCTTTACTTTTGTCCAGGCCAAGTACAGAAGCACTCAAATCCTTCCCCCACCTCCAGAACACCTGTCCTCAAAGCAGCTCTGGCACACAACACCTGGAATGGCAGACAGACTTCTTGACAAGGTTCAAGTCAGGGTTGAAGAAAAACTGTAAGTACTGAGGCTAAGTTCTCCATTGCTCAAATACACCCACAGTAATAGCTGATCACCAGCATGATGTGTCATAATGCAAGCCTCAATGGATTCTGAGAAATTTCACTCAGCTTATAGAGAAGCAACGTTAACTTCTCAGGCCTTAAAAGCAGTTTCAACTGCATGTTAGTAGTAGGGCAACTCTCAGCCCACATTAGAGTTGAGTCATGTCCTAGTTCATGCAGAAAAAATTACCTGTGTACATTAAGAGCTACCTTGGTGCTTCAGTTCAACAGCTAAATCACACAAGGGGGAAGGCAAAGAGGAGAAAGCAGGTAGGGTAAATTTACCAAGTAACTTTTCCTGTAAAAAGACACTTGACCTTTATGATAGAACATTTTCACAATATGCTTCTGCTGACCACAGTACATACTCTAACAACTCTGGTTTGCTTTCTGTTTCCACTCAGCAGCTCTAATTCCTGTTTTAGGAACTCCCTTCTCTGAAGGGGAAGACACAATAATCTTAGTTCAACTATCCAGCTGTACTGCAAGCCCTCTACTGCTCAGTAGAATTTGAGTAATTGAGAAGTTTGAAACTACATGCAATTTTGTATAGAATGTTATTTCTGATAGTATTTTGAAGACTAAAGCACTTCCTGGCAGCACAGAGCTGGGGTGCTGTTCTGATCACAAGGGCTTTTCTGGTGGTGTGCTTTTGTCAGCTTCAGCCATGGTCTTTAACTTGGGTATTTTCACAGAAGAAACTGGAGGAAAGATTGCACAAGAAGTTAAGATAAACAGCACAGGCAATTCAAGTTTGCAAGGAACAAAGGGTCAGGAAAGGAGACAGTGTGGTGAGGTTCTCCCTCCTCCCTCCTTCAAAAGGCACAGGATGTTTAGCAACATAGAAATAATTTCCCCTAGTGTTTTCAACAGATTTCAGGCTGAGAACTTCTTCCAGTATCAGAAATGAGAATAGGTGACTGTGTCTTACCAAGCCCCAGGAATGCATTCTCTTCCTCATTGTTCCATGGGACAGGGAAAAAGAGATCTTTAAAAAGCTGAGGACAGACCAGTCCTCTCAGAAACAAGGAAGAGAGCAATGGGTTATTGTACTGCTATATCAATAAGTAACTTTATTGCAGAAATAACCCTACACTATCTCTATGTATTTATAATTCTAACCATAAAACACATACAGCAGGTGCTTACTGCACCTATGAATGACACGGACCCATTTATCTGTTCTTTATATTTATTATTTATGGCTTATGTCACTTTGAGTTAATGGATCAGGATATGTGGGGGGGTTGGTTTGTTTACATTTGATGGCAGAATTTGGGCCATGTCAGGAAACACAGGACACAGCTAAGATGTATAACCCCAAAGCAAAAATTAAAATTTCCTTATTTAATCCCTGCTTATAGCATATGAAAACACAGAGGAATGATTCAGCAGCTCAAAGACAGAGCTGGGCCAACAGGTTCATTATGCTTAACAAGGACACTTCTGTAAGAACTTCTTCCCTGTTAGGATTCAGGGAAAATACTCCTACATCCATGGGAAAACTAAAGATTTTCAAAGCAACAAGAGAGGATCACAACCATCAGCCGATTTTTGACAAGGCATTCTTCAAATCTACCAAAAAAAACCCAAACACGAGGAGATGAAGACAAAAGTGTTGCTGTTGTATTAGCTGTTACAACCCTGTCCACTGCTCTGGGGAAGAGATTGACAGGGATTGTTTTAGGCATCTCTAGCCCTTTTCCTGTTAGTGTTTTTCAGTGCTGAGCTCAGTTCTGAAATTTTCACACCCTTTCCCAAATGAAACCTTCATTTTTTGACCTGTGGCTGGATTCCTTCATTTTTTCTCCCCAGGATGTGGAGAGGAGAGAGTCAGACTGACAGGAAGTTAATTGCTATTATCAAATTTTCATCATCTACAATTCCATTAGAAGGTGGAGTAGTCATTTTCTAGTTTATTGCAATAATTAATTATGTAAATAGCCTGAGCCTGGCAGAGGGCCTTTATTTCATTAGAAATTAAAATTAATGAGGTAGATCAAAGGTCAGGACAAGCCAGTCTCTCCCTCAGGCAGAGACAATAGAATCAGTGGCCTTGACCTGACTAGTTTTAGGCAAACTACCCACAGGATGTCCATAAACCAAGGAACAATGCATCAAATCTCACTATTGTTTTTTGTAATGGACAGGTGCAGCTCACTTGGAAGTTGCTTCAAGGACTCCCACTATAGCAGGTTTAATGAATAGGGTAACTTTTATTTGGGCACCAAAAAAACAGGAACTTCTTACAAATCCTTTAAACACAGGAACTGTTTGGCAAGTGACAGGGCACTAATGTAATTACAATTTATGTGGGCTTAAGTATATATTGGTGCTTATAAGGTTAGACTGACTACCAGTACAGAAGGGATAGAATCTGAGTGTAAATATATAGGGGGGGTTAGGAGAATTACATGCACAGGTTTACCAAACAGCTTGAGATTAAGGGCAAAAATCTGTGGCTTCCACAACAACTTGGATTTTATCAATAAGAAAGAAGGAATTTATGTTTAAATTTCCAACTGATACATCTCTGGGAACTATTAAAATAGAAAAGGATAGAAAAGAATTAATTTTCTTCTGCATTTGTAATGAATTTAGTGTAGACAAATATTATAAAATGAGGGACCAAATATCCAAAAGGAAATATTCTCAGACAACAACGTGTAGTTTAAACAAGCCTGTATTTTGCTGGACACCACTTAATAAACTGCACAACAGTCATCAGGAATATGATTCATGGATCTGATATGGTACAAAAATCTTCCAATAGGAATTGAGCTGCTGCCTTCCCTCCTCTGCCTTCAACAGCAGCCCAGACACAGCTTTACCAAGGCAGAAAACACCACCGTAGGCTTCTTCCTCAAGCCTCCTGCCTCTGGCTTCCTACCCCACCTCTGCCCACGCTCCAGAAGGACAGCCTGGACACTCAGACAGCTCTTAACTGGCCTGGATGTCAAGCTGATAATCCTGAATTTTAACTATAGAGTCTTTCCGGCTCTTTCAGTCAAACTCCATGTTCACAATGGTCCTTTCTGATTTCACATTGTATGAATCCTCTCCCTCTAGACAGCCACTTCCTCTCTATCCGGGTGGGGGAATGAGTCACCTACCTCAGTGAATCAGCAGAACCTGCTTAACCCTTTCTCAGAAGCACCAGCAGCTGCAAGGAGGGTGCTGTTCCAGATAAATGTTATTGCCAAGCACTGGGAGCACACCAGCAAAAGTGAAGCTAACCAATTAGAGAGGCTGCTTCTGCTCATTAGGAAATTTAAAGGTAACTTTTAGAGGTATATATGATAAAGATCGAGTCTAAACCTTAACCCCATGGTTCACAGAAGCCTGAAGGATTCTAAACAGTGACTTCTAAGATCATCTTGTGGTATAAAACAAAGGCACAGGCCTCTCTGCAACCTGATTCACACAGATAAGTAAACACCTTCTTGTCTGCTAGTCTTAAAAGCAAGTTTTATAAAATATGGAATGTTACACTCTAAGATAGAAAAATTGGTTAAATGAGCTCTCTCTCTAGGTCAAGACTTTAAAAGCAACAATAAGTAGAATAAACTAAGCCAGGGATTAATACCAAAAAAAAAGAAACACCTCAGAATAAATATTGTGTGAGCTTCAGTGAGCTATGAGCTTTTGTTTCACTAGTTCTGTGTGATGAGAAAAAAAGACCATCTTATATGGTGTATTTGCATTTAAATGGGTACGTTCTGCAAAAATGATTATTGTACATATTTGGTTACATGTACAATGTAATGTTTATTTAAAGGCTCACAAAAATACACTTCAGTTGCCTGAGAATGGTGTAATTGTGGTCAGATGGCATGATTTAATTTGAACTTTTGCCCAGAAGTCTCCAATATGTAATAGATCATTTACAGGAGCATGTAAGCAGAACACTGCTGAAGGAGCCAAATGGAAAGCAGCCTTATCCCACACACTGAAGGTGTAATAAAATACTGACTGTACTTGGTTGGCAAGGGCAGCTGTAGCTGTTCATTATAATATCCTCAATAAGTATGGTGAGAGCTGGGCAGTAGTTCAGGGCTACTGCTCTCCAGATGGCTCAGAACAATACCGAGTTCCAGAATACATATTTCCATGTGGGATCCTGGCTGTCATGCATTTCTGTCACTTACAAAGAGAACATTGGGAAATTTCCTCCCACTTTGGGCAATTTCAGTCTGTATTACTACCTGATGCTGAGCCTACTCAGCAACTGTATTTCTGTAGTTATGTGATGCTGTAAACTAGCAATTTCTCCTTCCTATGCCAAATTTTGGTGAAGAAACCTAATGCAACTGATAAAACAGTTAAAACCATACATTTGGCAGCTGATGAACATAAATCCAGTTAAATACTTTTCTCACAAGAAAAAGCTTCCCATTTCCTCCCTACCAGACATTAACTCAAGGTTTTACATTCTTGTCCTCTATGAAGATTTAGCCAGCCTTCTCCACAAAGCCAGTATTTTCACAGAGAATTACTCTTACATTAAAAACAGATAGAAACTTAACAAGTGCTGTGAAATGGGAGATTATTCTTCAGTGATACTTCAAAATAAACCTGAACTTGCTTTAGTACACATGGGGTCCTGTTTAATCTGAACAAAACTCCAGTGCACAGGCCTGAACTTACCCAAAAATCACTAAACAGGGCTGCAAGAAGGACTGAGAGGAGAAGAGACATCAGTGACAATTTTAAGTCTGCCAACCATCGCTTAAACACTTTATTCACTTACTTGGAATGACCCAGTCACAGCTGAAATGCTTTGCCATAGAACAGCACAGATTTCCTTCCACATTTCACTTGAAACCACTGGGCTCCTGGGCAGCCGTGACAATTGCAGCTCATGCACAAACACTGTAGTGTGATTTGCCACGTGGTGGTTGTGCACACACAGAAGTGTTTACGATAGGTTTATGAAGAAGTTAAGGGAGGCAACAGAATTGAAATCACCAACTGCACTAGCTGAGGTGTAGCAGAAATACTGGTTTGAATTTTATTTGGGTTTGGGTATCCATTACTTTAACTAAATACCAGCTTCAGGCATCTTAAAAGTTTCTTTCTTCCTGCTGCTCCTACAGCAACTTAGGCAATACACATGGATGTGAGTGCCTGTGTCACAAGAGGTCTGGACTGAGGTGAGACATGATAAAAATCAAGGAATTGGAGAAATTAAATTTGTTGTTAGGAAAATATTGTAAATATCACAGCTTTCACTAGCTGCAGCAGATGAGGGGCACTGAGAGAAGAATGGTTTCTACAGAGAACAAGAGATTTTGTGAACATGGCTAGATTTGCATGATGAGGTGAATCTAAATGCGTATTTTTTTCTTTGTACAGGTCCAGTTTCTTTCAGAGATGGAAGAGAACTGCTGAGCACACAAAGCTGCTTTTACAGGCCTTGTGAACAGATGGAAAGAGCCTAAGGAACATGCAGGCTGAGGAAAGACATACGGAGTCCCTTAGAACTCACATGCTTTCTATGTGTAAGTGTGGGCCTCAAACAAAGTATTTATGTGGTTTAGTTAGCAGGAGCTTCTGCAAGAGAACTGCCAGTTTCTTTTGTGACACAGAAAATAAAGGTAGCACAAGGTCATTGCTTGCAGGTAGATCAAACTTGGGGAAAGGCATCTAATCTTTAAATATTAGTTTCTTATACTCTGTGAAATGGTGAGAGTCAGAGTTTAACCTCCCCAGGCACTGGTGGTGCCCATACTCAAGTAGCTCTGGCTGATACCTGCCAAACTGATGCCACCTTCTGCTGAAAAGGCTTTAGACCATAGAAATGTCACGTAGATCAGCTGGAATGCAAGTGAGGTGATTACTTGGAGACTGATGTGACTGTGGTCACAACCTTGTGTAAAATTGGGCTAACAAATGCTCCAGCGTAGTTCATAGAATCTGCCTGGGTCTGAGCTATTTTTGAGGCAAGTATCACACTGTATAGCAAAAAGCAGCTGACACACTACCAAGGTCACAAAGAAACAAAGAGCTCCAACCACCTCTGAGGAGGAAGCAGAACCAGGCCTGTGTCGCCTACTCCCTCACATTAGCATTAAAAGAAACAAATAAAACCCAAACCCAAACTCAACCCAGCAGATTAATGCCTTAAAGCATGCACTCAACACACCCTTGCAGCACCTTTTAATCAGGAGCAGCGCAGCAGCCACCAGAGAAAGGACAGCAACTCACTTTGTGCAGGGACAGAAAAGGAGTTTCTGGGGCCCTGGGAGAAGGGTGCGGCGCAGGGCAGTTATCAGCGCAGGGAACAATGCACTGAGCTGACAAGTCCTATCTCTTGCCTTTCATCAGGAAATAGCAGCTAGTTTCCTTATTACCAGCTGCCTGGGCAGCTCATTTAAGCTTCTTGGGAAACCAGAACAATTAAACTGGGAGTAACTCCCTCAAACAGGGCACACTTAGTTACCCATATCTGAACAGCTCGTCAAATGAGGTTTAGAGAAAGATGACCTTTGATTTAATGCTAATGTAGTCAATGCTCTTTGAATCATCCCATGAGTGAATAATAAAAACCCCCTCTAGCACAATAAAGGGTTGTGATAAGGCAAATTAAACCAAAGCTTGGCCCAATTAACGGGTTCACATTTGTGTCACCACAGCTGAACATCACAAGCAGTGAACAGGCTGGGCGACTTCACACAGAGCAGCATCAGCTTTTTTGTGTTGGTTTTGTTTTTTGACCAAAATACCATTGTACTGAATTCCTGACACGTGTGGAGGTTTGCTGGGCTCTTCCTGTTTGCTTGTACCTGGGAAGTGCTCTAGCCAAGCAGCTTTTGGACATCTGATGACAGCTTCATGCATTTGAGCTCCTTTCACTCTTGACAGCTGACCCAGGCTGTTGCAGCCCCCCCACCCTGCACTCACACCACTACCACATTATTTTGCCGCCTTTTATGAAGGCTGAATGGTTCCATCAATAAACAAATGAAACAGCTAAAGGTCTGTGTGCATTTCATGCCCTCAATTAGACACTTGAATTAGCAAAGTCACAGCAGGCTCAAAGAATTTTTCAGTATAATCCTGTTAAAAATGAGTTTGCAAGAGCATATGCAAATATTTACCGTCAATCTAGTTCTGAATGCATTCACAGGGTGTTTTGCAGGGAAGGCGATTGCTTCACTCCCCATTTGCAATACACCAAGGCTCCAGCAGTTAAACCCTCACCTGGACCAGCCTGCTCTCAGCCAGGGACAGCTGCCCAGCAGGAAGCCCTCCCTAGCTATTGCTTGCCCCCTTTCTCACTCCAGTCGGTGCTGCAGCCTGGAGAAGGCTGGGCAAAGTACTTCCTGGTTCTCCTTCTTCCCCTCCAAAACAAACAAACAAAAAACAAATTTACAGAAAACCCAATGAATTTTAAATCTCAGGAAAGCTATTTCAATTACCTTCATATATAATTGCATTCAACCTTTTCACTGCTGATTACAAAGTATTTTTAACCAGGTGCTTCAAAGAAAACTGAATTACTTTTACCTCCCAGAAATGCACCCCATCACCACTTACTTTTACACCTGCAATCAATTTTGTTCACTAATATTTATATTTGTGCTTGATAATCACAGAAACATCCCCAGTCTTTGTGCCTGCAATTAGCACCGCCTGCAGCGCGAGGGAGGCTGATCCTAACAAATTAAATAATGAGACCCAAAAGCACAGCAGGGAAGGACTTTCTGGAACAGCACTAAGCCATCTTCAAGTATTAATGACAAGTATCTTTTAGCGTGAACAGGCAGCTGGGTGATTTCTGAGGGAGCTGCTTTAACAAGAACAGCGTGACACTGGGATGGAGGTAAGAAGCTACAAGCAGAGATGGGGGGCAGGGGGCACCCCAATGGTTTCTATGGAGCTGAGGGAAGTGTGGCACAGGGCAATTCGATCTTATGTGGCCTGTGCTGCTCAGATGTTTTTAGCTTTGCTAACATCAGTGCAGCTCTTGCCCTGATGGGGTACATCATGGCTGACAGCTTGCTTAGATCTCCCACAGCCTTTAAAGTACAGCCCTGGTGAGGCACAATTCACAGTTCGGGCAGAGCTCAGCTCTGCTATGGTTCTCTGAATTGTTAGGGTGGCAAACACAGCCAACTTTCTGCTGTGCTTCCTAGTTACAGCACACTTGTGACAGCAGGAATTTTGCCACATTCCACAGATGATGAGACTAAACCACTCTATCACCTCAAATTCATCCCTGATGCTGGACCAGTTGTTAGAGGGCTGGTACTTCTGTGGGATTTTCAGAAATTCTAAGAAAAAGAAAGCACAAGGTACTTTGTTCACTGCCTAAACTGCTGGAAGAATCAGCAAAAAACCAGTGATCCCTGCTGGGATTGTTTCTTAGGCAACGGAGCTCACTGGGGATTTGTCTCTAACACACTTAAACCAGATGACTGACTGCTTCCAATGTGTGACTGGAAATAGGTGCACCAAAAGGGAACTTTGGATTAAGGGAGCAAAATACAGGTTTTCAGGTGAAATGCTCTGGGTCTGGGTCCTTCTGTGAAGCCACAAAACGGAACTGCAGCCATCCCTTCTAGATTCACGCACATTGCAGAACACTTGGGACAACAAATTTCACAGTGTAACAACCAAGCTCAATATAGAGAAACAGAAACAATCCAGCTAGAAATAAACACTGGGAAACAGTTAGCTGTTTGTTTATTTAAGCAAACACAAAACTATCCATTTGCAGATCTCATTAGTTTTGCATAACTTTCATTTCCATTATATTTTACCTTTTACCAAGTCTTATTATCTCACGGTGACCGATCAGGTAGAAACAAGCAGAACAACCTGTCCCTTCTTTAAATACCCTTAGAAAGCTTCAAAGCAACTGCATCGCTCGTGGGAATGGGCACATACAAACAGGAGTTGCAGAACAACAGATATCTATTTTGCACTAAATGTATGTAAACATATATATTGAAATAGAAGTGGGAGGAAGCTTTCTAAGTTTATCTAGTGATTTTTCAGTAGGCAAGGAGGCATAATTACAAGGAGGCTGGCATAGGTTATTGGCTTCAGCTCTAGGAAGAGGGGTTTTTCTTTTTAATTATTGTTACACAGTCTCCTCATTTTAGTCAGCAAACAGGGACCTCAGCACGGCATCAATGTCCTTTACTGGACGAAAGGCCTTAAGACACGACTGGAACTGTGTGAATACCGGTGCCCTAAGGGGAACAGCAGATTTAAGGGAAAAAACCACCACCAGAACTGGGGAAAGCAGCAAAGAGCTGTTGTTCCGTGAGGCTGAGGATCCTGAAGGAAAAGGTAACAGTTCTGAGCTGCTGACGTGATACCTTACAGAGTGCAAAATCCAAGTCTTAGTAGGCTGAAAAAAATTCAAGTATGATCTAGAGCTGTGATGTTTTGACTGTGTATTGTATTAGAACAAGTTCTTTGCTGTGTTATTTTCAAAGACTCTATTTAGTCCAAAAAGTGAAGAAGCTGCTAGGGTAAAGATCTAAGGAGCACTGTTTGTCTTTGAAAAATCCACAGGGGCAAAGGAAGGGTCTTTGTGCTTTTCACTGCCTCTGACTACCTCCCAGCACTCAGACTTGTAGATAGTTAAATTTAATCGAGTCAGCAGCTCTACTGAGCCCTATCAAAAGCCTCCCCCTTCGTTCAGTCCCATTATTCAGACTTACAGAGGAGCATGAGAAACACTACAAACCTCACACACAACTGAGATGAAACTGCTGCCGCTGTGTGACTTCTGAACTCACTGCCACCTAAACTTAAACACATTTATATGCTGTTGATGTTCAATGAAAACAGTTGGAGATGGATGAGCAAACGGTCAGATGAAAGATACCAAAATGTCAGACAGCCTACCGACTGTTGTTGCCATGAGATCCAACAGTCAACATCAGTCTGATAAGCTATCCGACAGGATGGTACAGCCATGGAGATGTCACGACGGTTGGCAACACAAGAGGACATTCAGGCAGGATTGAACAGTAACACATGTTTTCACACCTTGCTCCAGACCTGCCCTAATCTAGCGCAGCGATAACCTAACCGAAGCAAGAGCAAAGTCTGACCCACTTGGTGCTCATGTGCCACCTTTGAATAACACTTATAATTAAAAATAAAATTAATCGTTACTTACCCCAGGATAAAAATAAAAACATTAATTCAGAAAGTGTTAGGAGCAGCAATACATAGACAGGAGCAGTGGAACGGACACCTATGTTCTGAGGAGGGAAACGGTCCATTTTGGTTATGTCCATGTACGTTAGACCTGGCACATCCCCCAGTTCATCACAATGCTTTAAAAATATCTGCCTTCTAAAGCCTAAAGTTGAGGCTCTCTGCACCACTGCCAGGTTTGACATCACATCTGTTTTCAGCTGGAACCTTTACTCTTCCCCCTCCATTGCCCACGGTGCTGGGATCAGTGGCAAACCTCTGAGAAGAATTTATGATGAGTACCACCAGCTATTTAACGTGCCCCTTTTAACCAGTGAGCCATCCTTCCAGCAAGCCATATGCTTTCTGACTCCTTCTGCTAAGTAAGGAGTTCTTAAGGAAAAAAGGGGCAAAAAAAAGGAACAAAGGGCTTCAGCACCATTTGTGCAGGAAGGATGAGTAAAGCGTGCAATTCATGGGATTAAGGCTTAATAAAGAACCTAAAGAAAGTGAGCATACAAAAGCAGAGAGGAAAAGAACCAGCTTAAAAAGACTGACACAACTTCTGGAATGATCAAAGATGACTTTATAAAGTTTTATCTTAACTTCATTCTAAATATACAGAATAAAAAATGTCAGCTCCTGCATTTTGACATCAATCATCTCTGCTAACATCATGAAATTGAAGAGGGTGGCTTTCCCAACCGAGAACACGTGCAATGCAATGGGACACTGGAGAAATCAGATGGAACAGCCTTACCATGAGGGACATGCAACAGTTTGTATCCAGTCTGTATTCACTTATATACATTTTGATGGTCTTGAAAGTTATGGAAAAAAGCAAACCAGCCACCCTTCAAATCAAAAAGTTACCCTCAGGTCAGTCTGAAGTTAAATCAGGAAATGGAGAGTATTAAATCACCGGGTTTGGAAGTAATTTGGGTGGACAACATTTGTGTTAAACACAATTTAACATCACATTGTCCATCCTGTATAACTCAACTCAGGCTTGTAAAGCATTTATACCTTACCTTAACATTTATACGTTTGTCAATGAAACATCTGCTCTAATATCCAAATTACTTTCAAAATTAAATAAAAACTTATTAGAGTTGAAAATTGATGTTAAAAAGTTTTCCCCGTTTTGAATAATGCTGATTTTTAAACATATGGGAAGATGTGTCATTTTTCATCTCTGCTAAAACCCATTCCAAGGGGGGGTTTTCCAAGCTCATTTGGTTTTTTCTTCAGAGTACATCTTCTGTTGCAGTCGTTTGGCATAGCTCTGGGCCATGGAGTTGATTATAGATAAGATAAAATAACAAACCATTACAATCACCAATTTTTCAAACATCCACGATAGCCAGTTTTCCCCCTGAAGAGACAAAGACAAAACAGAAGGAGGGAAATGAAGATTAGTGGACAGCACAATGGAGAATTCTCTATTTTCTGGGTGAAAGGGAAAAGCCTCACCTTTTTTTTTTTTTTGATTATGCAATTTATCAAATTAAAAACAGGAACCAAGTGCAAGCAGACAGGATTCCTGCAAGTCCCTCTGCTAAGCCGACTTTAGTCCCGTGAAAGACAATGCAGGAGGACTTGCCAAATACACCGCGGGGCAGGCAACGAACCCTTCATCCTTACCAGTGCCTTAGTGAAGTGATTTATTATTCCTAACATTGTTTCTTCCTCGCTAACAATTCATGGGGTTCAGAATTAGCAACCCCTGACTGTCATTCCCCGTTGCAAGGAAAACAATAAGGTCGCTGGTTAACAATGTTTTTCTTTTTTCCTCAGCGCACCCACTGCGTTATCTCCCAATTACTGCCCGATTCTTCTGGTGTCACTAGAAGTTAGCGCCACGACCTCGGCAGTCCCACTTCCAGCTCCTTCCATGCCAGCTCCTAACTCGTATTTCATTCTGTCAAAGGAGGGCAGCAATGCACCGCTCGGGAACCATTCGGTGTGCGTAAAAGGAATCGGTTTATTTAGCTATTCCGGCCTGACCCTCCCTAACTTAGTCTCTTTTTTTTTTTTTGGAAGAACGGGGCAAGGAGACATTTAGGAGAGCCTCGAGTATTAAATGTAAAGCGTGAGTGACATGAATGGATTTCATCTGCCTTGGTACCCTGAGGAGTTATTACGTGTCATAGTTGCACTGAGAAGTCTGTGCTGCAAATTGAGGGGATGTTTTATACACCACGTTGTACAAAAGGACGGTTCTGCCCCTCCGTACCGACTCTAAACACCACTTTCCTCCTGAACACTACAGGATTTTGCTTCCCTTACCGGCCATTAAGCCAGGGGTCCTGCTGGCTTCTGCAGCACTGATGCTGCAGTGCTGTTACCATGTAAATGAAACTTTTTCTGCTTCCATTTCCCTCTGAAATAGGCAGCTGATGGAGCTGAGCCGTGCCCCTGGCCTTACATTACTGCTTGCTTTATTTTCCCAGAGGTTTAAGTCCCGTTGCATATTTTTAATATTTTTAATTCTCAGGTTGCTTTTAATATGAGGTTTTTATCTGTCACTGCAGATCGGAATCACGAGTGACACTGGTAAAGCTGACAAGTGAAAAGACAGCCAGGGAAGGGAAAAATGAACTGGGGAGGGAGGCAGGCAGAGAGGTTCTTACCTGTGGCACGCCACTGTCAGATCTGTGGTGGAGTTTTATCCTCTGAGCTTCCAAATATTCTTGAAATGGCTTCTGAAGAGAAGGACCTACACTTGGAATAGCACTGATGCAAAGTTCATCCCAGAGAGCAAGACAAAATAGGGGAGAAAAAACAAAAAAAAAAAACCACAAAACTTTTTTTTAATTTTTAAAAACTTACCACTTTGACCCAAACAGAACAAAGTTCAGGCTGAGCTACAGCTCAGAAAGGCACTGCTGCTTGAGAAAGCAGCTCAACACGAAATAAAGCCTATATACTTCAGAAAGGGACATATTTCCCCAGATCCTCCAAAAAAAAAAAAAAAGTGCTTAAAAAGAAAAATATTTCAGAGCAAACCAGTGACAACACACTGGTGGGGAAGAGAAAGACGCTGCGAGCCAGAGCATTTCCTTAACACCAGGGAGAAGCCAGCGGAGGCTGTGCTGCACTGGTGCAGTGCTGAGACTAAAATGAATGACTTCTGAGAAGTCCCACATTTATCACCAGCAGTTCCTGTAAGAACTGGTTTGAACCGATTAATAAGGAAATGACTTGTGCTTGTGTCATCCCTCGGTTAAAAAAGAAACTGCTCGCCCTATGACTTGCCCCTATCTTCCCAAAGAAGACGGCCCCTTTCTCAAACTAAGTCCTTATTAGGACAATCTGTGCGTCATCCTTACCCAAAAAGAATGCATTAGCAAATTCTGCAGGCGCCTCCCCCAAGTCAGTGATTAACAAAGGAACAAAGAAGGAACTATGAACCCTGCTCTGAATCATGCCATGGTTTATGGCAGATGACTTGCACAAAAGCTACAGGACGTTACTAAACACCTTGTTCTTACATTAAGGTTATAAAGATCAGGGGTAGGTTTGTGGAAGTAAGAACCCTGTCCCAGCTCCAGAGTGTAAAGGTGTTAGTGCTGGACAGACTCACAGCAGCCTCCAACTTCCATTATGCAAACACCACAGCCTGGCTGGGCTTTCACCAGAAACGACCTGGGTAATTTTCCTTTCTATCTAGAGACCCACCACACTGTTCAGTAGGAGCTCCAATGAGCTTTAAGAATTGTCACAAGACTTTAAAAAGTCTGAAATCCTACACAGAACTGACCACAAGCAGCAGCCCTCGCTGAACTGGTGTGGTGAGAACACGCAACCCGAAGGCTCCTGAGGTCTGACCCACACACGTACACCTACACCCCCCACCCCAGCCACGGGAGGGTTCCCATCACTGACAAACACCATCCTAATGTGAAAGAGAACAGAGAGCTGAAATTCCTTTTCCTGGTTTTAAAGAAATTAATACGGTTTTCTGCATTAAAAAGTCACTGAAATTTCAACACTACAGCTTTCATTCTTCACTACCTCAGGGAGGGTTTAGCACAGCGTGCTTCAGACACCAGGACACACTTGTAACAAAGCAATCACCCCTTCAGATGACTGTGATTACTACAGGAGGGATAGTTCTCTAAAATTATCCTCCTCTTGATTTGACACAATATTCCCTTTTCCAGGAGAAAGCCCAATTAAAAAAAAAAACACCAAAAAACCCAGCTTTCTAGTCTTAAGAATTTATGAAAACACACAGGCTGAAGAAATGAAGAATCTCTTTCCTCCACTACATCCATTCCCTCAACAGCCAGGGGCAAATCATTTTTGTGAATTACAAGAAAAAGATCGCTCCCCTCATGATTCACCATCACGCCGATACAACGGGGTGAGTAAATTCTGCATCTGGGCTGGTAAAATAGCAGAAGGAAAAGAAAGCAGAGACTAAAGCACCTCTCTCACACATCTGACACAAGAGCATATTGACTTCTACAAATGAATCCAGTTTTTCAGCCCTCCCTTGGACCCACGGTCACAATTCTCCCAGTGAGATCACTCCGAGTCACACGTTTATGGGATGGAGTTACGGCTTGAAGGTTCCTTTTCTTTTTTCAAATGACACTTGGAAGCCTGGAAAAGCTACTGAAAGGTAATAGTTTACTGTTAAACTTCTGTGTGATTATGAAATAAGGAATATTTAAATTATGAGAGATGAATGATTAACAGGATGCTTGTTCAAATGCTTTTTTTTTTTTAATTATTTATTTTTTTCTGGAAACTGAACATTAAACACCAGGACAAGGAGAAAAAAGCCATTCAGATGGTTTGAGGAGATCCTGGTGCATAAATACTATTTCAAATTTTTTTTTCACTAAATTATTCAGTTTTGGTTGGGTTTTTTTTGTTTTTTTTTTTCTTTTGTGAGCACGACTAAGAA
The DNA here is from genome assembly GCA_022605575.1 of Laterallus jamaicensis coturniculus. NCBI lineage: Eukaryota > Metazoa > Chordata > Aves > Gruiformes > Rallidae > Laterallus > Laterallus jamaicensis. The sequence goes on along the minus strand of JAKCOX010000025.1, from coordinate 3,646,705 downwards.
TTAAGTGCCTGAGTTTCCTCTTATTAAAGCTATTTTGAAGAACTGTAAGATCCTGAAAGGAAGTACCTTGGTTTATACAAGGCTGCAATGTTTTGCTCACTCACAGGGACTTTAATACTGAAAAAAAGATGCATGAATTTAAATAAGTGGTAAAATGAAGCTGAGTAACATCTAGAAAATCTGAAACACTGGGAATAAAATTCCTGAAATCCCATTTCAGAGGGACAGTATCAGTTAATTGGCCTCTTTTGACAAAATTCAATCATTTAATGAACCAGCTAACATATATGTCACCCAGTTTCTAAAGCACAGACAGCCTCTTACATCTCAAAAGATCCAAGTCCTCTTAAGTTTTAAAAATCAGTTGGCATTTTGTACAAAAAAAGTGAGTGGTGCTCCCACTCCCCCCAGCTGCAGTGAAGCTCAGCTCACTAATCCCATCTCATCTGAGGAGGAAGGGGAAGACTTCACTGTAAATTGTGAAGGACTGGACTCCAACCCAGCGCAGGTACTGGGGCAGAAGGAGCCGACTTGCACCATAACAATCTGATTTGAAGACACACCTTCAACAGGCTGTTTGAGGACTCCATGCAAACCACAGGCATATTTACACATCCGACTTCAGAAGGGAAGATGCTGGAAGATAACCCCGTGTGTAGAATAATCTAAAACCAATTCCTGGCCTGTTCCTTTGAGAATCAAGGCTGTTTCCTTTCAACAAGAGAATTTGAAAGGACAAGAAATGGAAAGACCTCAGTGCACAACAGAATGTAGTTCATCCACCGTCTCTATCTGCCAGAACAAAACACACAACCCCCCCAAACACACAATCAGCCTTTCTTAAAGGCTTCAAAGGTAGGGCCCAGTGCTTAAGGGCTTCAATTAAATAACAAAAAAAGGTCAGTCACTACAAGCTGTCTGTCAAAACCAGCAATGAGATGCACCTCACCAGTTGCTATCATTGCTATTAATTAATTTTGCAGTTTATTAGCACTAAGGATACACTGCTGGGCAGAGGTGCTGTTCTCCTGTTCTCTGTCCTTCCAAGGAGATTGACTTGAAAAACAAAGAGCTACAGTTTGACCAGGGGATGCAGAAAAAGGCTTTGGATTTGTTTAGGTTTTTGGTGGGTTTTGTTTTTTTAGGGGTTTTTTTGTTTGTTTGTTTGTTTTTAAGGGAGAACCCCTCAGAAGAAATTTTGATTCAGAAGAAATTTTAGAAACAGCTAACATTAAACACCAATTTTTGGTTTAATTCGTTCTAATCCTCTGCTAAAATTGAATGTTTCACAAGGAATTGAAACTGAAAACAGACTTCCAAATAATGGCACCAGCCTTTAGAACAGCCCAAGTTCATTAAAAGCACAACATTTTAGTAAAAAACGTTACTTGCCTTTTAATACTACGATGTAAAGACACAGTAAGAATTTTGCTGAGCAAAAGACTGTTGAAGCCCGTTTTCAGAAGCATTACCTGGCATTTGTAATTAGACAGATGTATCTCTGATTATTTCTTTTTAATTGAGAGCCACAACTTCTATCCAAATGAAAAATTCTAGTGTTTTTTGCTTATAAAAGCAACCTTCAGGCAGACTGAAGCACCACAGAGACTCAGCCAAGCTGTTCTAGGATGGGTTTAAAAATTACACCGAGGGTGTACAGACTGTGTGAGAGTCCCAACACTCCTCTCCCAGTTAGAACAAGCTTGGTTGTTAAAATACACTGAGAGCATATTAACCTGTGTTTCCAGGACTGTCAGGGTTTGAACGGGTATCACTGCTGGTGAAATGGCAGGGAGGATTTTTGGGGAACTTCTCTTTTTAACCGGATCTCCAGAACCCCAGGCGGGAGGGAGCTCTCTCAAGTGCCCGTGGCTGAAGCACCAAACCGAAGGGGGTGTGGGAGGGGGGGAAGTGTTTTCCCTACTCCAGCTTAACAAAAAGCAGAAAGCTGTTCAGTACTTCAGTCCATTGCATTGTTACTAATATTAAAGCCACTTCTTTAAACCCATTTCATCGTGATGTTTGCCCTCTTGAAAGGGTATTTTCCATCTTACAAGACCTTTAAGAGCGCGGTCACTCGAGTTACTGCAATCTCCTAACCTGTGCTTGCAGAGTTTGGGAATACTCAGAGAACTTCAAGCTGTGCTAAATGCTGAAGCACAGTTCTCTGGCCAATGCTGCAGTTCTGGATCACTGTGATAACATTTCCCAGCAAAAAAAAAATAAAAACTATCGGTCCACAATTTAAAATACAAAGTTCCCATCTTCCCAAAACCTCTGCACACGTGGGTATTCACCTCCTTCTCCAAGGAGAAGGTTCCAAATAGCAAGAGTTTCCAAGAAACATGGAGCTGCCACTCCAGACTCTTAGAACATTAATACAGTGGGGTTTAACTGCTAAGGAAACTTTCCCGTTTGTAAGAGGCCTCTGACAGCAAGTGATGATTAAGCAGCTGATTAACTGAGCGGTTCTCAAACCCCGTTTATTCTGATGGAAATTACAAATGTAAATAAGAACTTCAGTGGCATCGAGCTCTGAATTCAGCAGCTCCTGCCAACAACTGGACTGAAAACCCCAGTTGTGATGATCAAGCAGCAGTAAGCTCTGCAGGTTTAAATGCACCAGAGTCTGTTTTTTCATGGAAAGAATAATCTGGAGGGAAGTGAGAACCAGAATAGGTGAACTGAGGAGTCGCCAGGCTCGCAGGCTGAAACACCCCGAAGCCCTGCTTGGAAAGGTGATGCAATATTGAGTCACAGCCCCGTTTTATGGGCGACCTCTCCAGTATCCACAGCTGCTAATTTGGAAAAACCGTTTAACTGTTAACAGAGGGAGTGGGCAGGCACACTTTGTCCTCCTCCGGACCCTCACACACTGCGGCACATCCCTTTCGCTCCGACTGAGCTGCTGGGGCTGGTCTGGTGACACAAAACACAGCCTCAACCTAAGACAACAGCCAGAGAAATTCTGACCCAACAGAAAACTAAATGAAGAGGAAAATTCACTGTGCATTTTGCCAGCAGAAACCCTGCACGTTCCCCATCTCCCCCCTTGTCCTGAAGCAAGCATGGCCCAAGGCCAGGGATTATCTCCTGCTGCAGGGAAGGGAGTTAAGTGGCACTGAAGAATGTGGAGCGTGCTGAGATGGAGTCTGCCCCTCCAGTACCTCAGACACGGTTTTATAATTTATTTATTTAAATCAGAGGAGTTATTGACAGCCAGGCCTGAAGGCTAAAGCTTTCACCTTCTGAACAATTATGCAAAACACCAGAAATCATCACATCCAGCCTCCCCCACACAGCTTCTCTGCCCTAGATTCACATTTCCACATTGCCCTGTAGGAACACAGGAAAAAATCCATCCTGCAGCTCAAAAGCAGTAAGGCTTTTGGTTAAGAGGCACCGTTCTTGGTTCCTTGAGCCTTTCCTCTCTCCAAAGGAACTAGTTTTCCTCCAGCAAGGTATCAACTTCTGTGAGACATTTTATAAAGATTCCAATGGAAATGCTTGTATGCCACTGGACAATTAGCAAAGCTGATTAATTTGCCTACGGTGTTCACCATCTGAACAGAGCACCTTTCTTCCTGCAAGTTATCTGAACCTTCAATGGTTAATTTTTTTCCAGACAGTGATCTAAACAGGCTTAACGGTTAGTATTTTAATGAGCTGTCATTTCCTGTGCTGATAAAGATTCTCACAGTATTTAAACCATCCATTTCCCCGAGGCTCGGCCAGCACCAGGACCCTGCAGTGACTCAGAGCCAGCTCTGGCTTCTGCTTGACTCAGCCCCAGATGATGCTGCAGCAAACCTGGACCCTAGCTCCGAGAGAGTGGTCCCAGCAAAACCTGGGCTCCCAGATCACCGAGGGGGTAACCACAGACTTTCCACTTGGGCCTCAGCGCCTTTGGTGAAGCTTTAGATGTTATCTGCACTCAGGGCTCTAAAACTGCAGAAAATAAATATGGTTTACGGTCAGGATCAACAGAAACATTTTGGGGGTTAAAAGGCTACTTGGCAGATTCACTCACTTTATGAGATGAAGAAAGAAAGTATCTTCTTTGAAGAGTACTAAGCTAAAATCGTTACATGTTTGAGGTCATTTATACCTGGAGCTACACTCCAATACCCACGTTAACCAAGCTGTCTGCAAGACATTTTTTTTTGTTTTCCTGGGGACATTCTGTTATGTTAAAAGAAAAATTGGGGATTGCAACATCTCTGTACTGCTGGTTCTTAACTCTGCTTCAATATTGCTCTTTGTAAGGAAACTTCTTTTTAAAGCTACAGCGCTATTTCATACACAATTCATGTTAAAAGGCTGCTGCTTCGGAGTTAAATCCTCCAAGCCTTTTGCAAATAAACTCTCATAATTCTGTTGTGATCCACTGGAAGGTTTTCAGCACCAAAGCTACTCAAATTTCACCCACATCTGTGTCCCTTTCAAGACGCTAAAGCCTTTTTTGTGCAGAGCTGATCTATTGTGTACAGGACATATTACGAGGGCACAGTCCCACAGGTTTCTGATACGCTTGGGGGAGGAGAACCATTGATTTATTGCACTGAGAAATGTCAGGTGTATGGGTATAACCTTCCAGAAGCATTCCTCTCAGGAGATTTTGATGTGACTGCTCAAGTTATCCATATTCTCAGCCACTTCAGGTTAATTTTAGTTGAATTCTACCACACTGGTTTTATTTTAAATACTGATCAGAACCTATTTTCCAAAATACTCTTTAACAATTATGCTGGTTCAACAGGTTACGGATGTTCTGGCAGAAGGTGGGGTAGGCAGGCTGTGCCTGGCTCCTCCGAAGCTGGTCAGCTGCCGTGGCTCTTCCCCAGACCAGAGGGATCTGAAGCAGCAGGGATGAGCTGACAGAGGCCACACTCCAGGGTCACACACTGCCAGGGGTCCCCAAAACCTCCAGCAATCACACAGCACAAAATAAATCCAAAAAGGGCTCTTCTCACTCCAGGATTGGTGGTTTCTGGTGCAGCCCTTTCCATCCCTGTAGATTCTTGGCTCACTTCTATTCTAAAGAACAACCCTAACCCTACACTGTAAATTATTCTTGAAACAACAACAACAAAAATCTTTAAGCAAAGTTTCCAGTTACATCAGGCACTGTGATTTCAGCTGTACTTTTTTCATGCAAGGAACATCACGTTCCTTACAAGAATCAAGTGAGATTAAGTTGTGAAGCAAAGAATTATGGCACAATAAATAGCAAACTGGTTTGTGCAGGCAGTGCCTCAAGTACCTGGTACCAAAAAACCTGTTTTTCCCTTGAGATGTGAGATCCTTCAAAACCCAGCAGGTTGAGGAAACCCTTCAGTAGGGTTCTGATACTTTTGATATTTTGGGGTAGATTTTCAGGTATGAGTTTGCTGAATTACACCTCACACTGTGAGCACTCCTCACCCACGCAGCACGGCACCAACAAATTAACTTCTAAAACTCTGGGGAAGTACGTGCTATTTTCTTTTAACATGCATTTCACTGGCTTCTGTTTAAACTTCAAATTAGTTTACTGACTCAGTTCATTAATTGAACAGATTAGCCTATCCTCCTCTTAAAATCAGCAAGGCCTCGTTTGCTTTAGGCAGCAGCTCCTCATTTTGGGAAGATGACAGCATACGTGGCAGGCAGCGGTCATGCTCCCCTCTGAGTACCTACCCCCTCTCCAATTTCGACCTCCTGCAGCCTGCCTGAGTTTATCATTAACTCAGCAACAGTCAAAGGGTGGGACTTGCCCAAAAGGGATGCAGCCCTACCACCTGCTACCACCCCAGTCTGGATACTTCTGAGGTGAAGACCACGTGCTAACGTTGTACAAACACGTTTGTGAGGTTTCCTAGGTGAAGCTCTGAAGTTATTTGCTCGTTTTGACAAAATATGAACAGAGGCAAGCTGAATTAAAAACAAATTTAGGTTTTCTTTCTGAGCATCCACCCAGAACAAAGGCATCTGCTTTGAGAACTGTTTCCTTTAGCAGTTTTCTGGGAATTCTTAATCCACATTTGAAACTGCCACTTCAAAGAAAATACGATCATGTTTAAAAGCAATATGCTTAGTGGGACTTCATAAACAATCCTGCAGCTGTAGGTAAAATAACCCTAAACTGGAAGATTGGAAAGCCAGAAGAAAGCCCACAACACACAAGATAATTAAACATTTTAACCAGGCCAGGTTTGGCCTGAAACCAGCACCCAGGGATTTCACATGATGATCAGTAAGTTAAGAGGACACAGGACAAACCTCTTACACACCATCTTTCCTCACAAAAGCTGATGAACGTAATACAACCCGAGAGAAAACATTATCCTCTGGCAGCACTGCAGGCAGCAATCATACCCCTTGGAAAGGCTGACTGGCAGAACTGGGTTGATAATTACCCACCTCATGTGAGATGCCCATTTCTTTGTAAGCTGGGCAGCTCTGATTTCCAGGCTCCTGTTGCCAGGTCTCCTTGTCCCCTCTGCCTTCACAGCTGACATTTCCCTTGCTGCTGCCACCACCACCACCATCCTTCCTACCTATTTGTTTTGTACACTAGCTACCACCAATATTTTAGGTTGGGTTTTTTTTTTTTGGTAAGCAGCTTCTTAATTTCCCACCATGTTTTCTTTTCATTTTCCTTCCATATTTAATTAGTGGAAGGAGTATTTTATGATCCTTTTGTAATGGAGACCTAGACAAAATGGTAAAATCAAATTGCCTTGAGTTATATCAAAGCAGCTCAGTCACAGGCTCAGTGTGCAGTGCCAGCAGCAGCCAGGACCAGAAGCAAACAGCCCTGGGCAAGGTCTGCAGGTGAATCATTTCTGCTTTTTGACTAAGACTCATGCAGCTATCGAGAAATTCCCTCTGGCTTATAAAATCTAATGTCCCCAGACTTTATCTTGTAACTTAATCTTCTGTCTCAATTTTAGTTATCCCATGTATTGATATGTTCATTATTCTAAAGGACTGTGCTTGGGCACTTCCTATTGTGTAAGAGTGATATCCCAGATAAAAAAAGAGCCTTAAGTCATTGTGGCTGATAGAATCTGAGTAGAACAAAGTTACCACCCATTAAACAGAACTATATTTTAATTTAATAATAAGGGATTTAATGCAAGCTATTGTTTAACATGTTTTATACCCCACTCTAAAAGAAACTGATGAGGTAATGCTAGCAGACAGCTTGAGCAAAGTCAAGGATACCGGGACATTCCAAAAATCTGACTGTCTCCAGAGAACATTTTTGAACTCTGACATCAACCATCTAATAAAATGTGAATCCAGCAGAGGTCTTGTGAATGCATTCGATGTAATCCGATGCAAAATTATCTCCAAGACAGACGAAGTAGGAAAAAACTACTAGTTTTGGCTCAAAGATCCACAGGGGAGTAAACCTTTGGACATGTACCTGACCTAGTAGCAGTGCAGAGCAGAAGTGCAGCACATCACCCAGAGTGACTGGTACTATGAGACCCAACTACTGATGGAGAAGGAGCCACATTGATCTCCTTTTCTTTCCTTTTTCTTTTAGGTCACAATCAATGCAACGAATTCATTTGGAAGCTTGTTACAAACCAGACACCCAATCAGAAGCTCAGGAAGTAATAAAGTCAGGATTTCTTTCATGAGTGAAATGCCCAGAATGTTTCTTCTCACACTCCTCTTTCTTTGCACGGCATTTTATTTCAAGTTTACATATCTGAAAGGGAATTATTTCCAGACATTTCTCCCCTGAAAATGTTCCTGAGGAGAGTGGCTTTTTGGATTCTATGTGCAAACAGACATTACAGTTTGCATAGCAAAGCATTGATTGATTTGCCCCAAATAACAAGTGAAAAACCTTGGAAAAATAGAAACCCCTTAGAGTTTATTTTATGGCTCCCTGTTAGGTATCTGGTTTGAAAACCAAAAATAAAAATAAAGCTATTTAAATGTTAGAAACTCCCGTCCATCCCTGACATTAACCTGCTCAGTGGACTGGAAAGAGGCAGTAGCTCCCCTGCAAGAACACAATTGCTCCTTTGAACAACGAAGCACCGATTTTTTATGAAACCCATATGATTTGATCTAGCTGCCTACACTCAAATTAATTCAGTTGCACACTTTTTGTTTGCATTTGAGCAGTTTATGACACATCTGCGTGGTCACAGAGGCGTTGCTGCAATGATATTTGCTGGATTACCAGGCAGGAAATGTTAACATCCACAGTGGATATTAAAATTACACAGAATTTCATGACTGAACAGGTAGATTTGAGGCAAAAATCTAGTGCTTGCTTCATCAGCAGCATCCACTCTTCATCCAAACCCACTGAGGGGATGTCTAAGTATGTTGGGGTGTCTGGGTTTTTTTTCTTCTTCCCCTAATACTTGTTGGATTTTTCCTTAGATTTCTAGTTTTAACCTGAGATTTTAACTTAAAAAAATAAAACAGTAATCTACTACAAAAGAACTCTGTCTAAAAAAATAAATAAATAGAGAAAATTCCTCAAACACAGTTTATCCATGCAAACTGTCATTTCTCCTCCGAAAAATCCAATGAAATAGAATGGAGGTATAACTCCACACACTGAATTTCTCACTCTGACATTTGATGAGGTATTTTAAGATTTTAAATGTAGAAGGCAGTGCAAATCATGGAAGATGTTTATTGCCACCACAGGACACTTCATGGATCCCCACAGTTCTCTCTCTTTTTTTCTGATCACGCTACAACACTGAAGAAAGGCCACAAAACCCTGGCTATATGCAGCCAAACTCATAACCATCACAAACTGGAAGAGCTGTGTCATACTCCTGGGTGAATGTTACCCCCTGGCACTACACACACTGACCTTCGAAGCGATTATGTTTCTTAAAGCATTTGAGGTGAGGAATAAAGTTGCAAATAAGACCTAAAGTACGTGTTAGCCAAAACTTGCATTTCAAAGCACAGCACAAATTTCAGCACATCTAATTTGACTCCCCCAGTGTTTTTCCACTTAATAAGTGAAGGTATTACTGTGTTAAAGTATCACTCACCCAATTAGGGACACCATCTGCTCCACTATATGTTTGCTGAATGTTATAATAACGAAAAGTTTCTGTAGGAAGGAAAACATCAGTTAGAGAAACATTTGATCAAAAGGGAAGCAGAGACAATGGGGTACGATGATTTATGTTCCTTTCCAACCAGGCAGCTCCTCCAGCACTCACAGAGTTTTTTCCCCTTCTCTTTTCTTTTAAGATTTTTATTTTTCAATACTCTCTTCAAAAAGAGGCAGGAGAGGGGAAAAGCTGTTTACTGTATTATTTTCTTTCCTCCTAGATTTAATTCCTTGCGATGTTTTTGCAGCCTGAGTTACTAACCATTCTCATCCTCCCTAAACTGAAATTCCCAGAAGCTCAAGGTCACTTTGCTCCATCAACAATGTTTTCATGGAAAACCAGTCATCACCCTTCCGAAAAATTCACATCCCCTTACACAAACACGTGTACTCAAAGATCCCAGAAGTGAAAAATAATGTACTTTTTAGTCTCCTCATTCACATGCTCCAGACAGAAACATAAAAGCTACTGAGAGGGGAGCATAGTAGGAGCCATTGGTACCTGTCAATTAAAAAAGTTTTGGTCATCACTGTCTCATGCAACAGCCTGTTTGGAACAGAGCAATTTTGGTAACAGAAACTCCTGTGACACAGAGCTTATTCTGCAGAAACTACAAACGTCCAGAGCTTTACTGCTCCCTTCCAACACAAGTTTAGATTTTACTAGAATAACCTCTGCTGATTCCACTCCTGTCACACCTGCAGCCTGTCTGTTTGCAAAGAGTGAGCAAAGCTGCGTGTAGGTGTGTCTACACACACAGACAGTTCTCACAGGCTCCTTAAAGCAATTCAGAGATGATCTAATGAGAACTGGGAGGAAGGGATGTGACTAGAACCACACAAAATGACTCCGTGGTCCGGAGGAAGAGGCCAGTTAAACGCCGCTCCGGCACGGCCACCACACCACTCACTCGCTTCCTGTCTAGAGACAGATTTCATTAAAAGCCTTTTCCATGACTCTTACAGTTCCTAAATTCCAAATTGCAGCAAGATCACTACAAAAATCAAGGCTATTGCACAAGATTATGCCTGAAATGAAGCATCGCAGGAAAGGGACTTCTACCACCTCAACGTATTACAAAATAAGATGATTTACCAACTGTCTGGGACACTGGGAAGTATTTTTTCACTCACATTTGATCTGAGTGTGGAGCACAATAAATTACAGAGCAATCATTCTGCTAGTTAAACCAGACAAATAAAATAACAGGAGAAATATTTCACCAAAATTTCACTTTTCTGTGGTGCCAGAACAAGTTCTAACCTCACAGGTTTAAAAGCAGAAAAGTTCAGGGAATAAAAAGAAAAAAACACCCCCAAATATGGAAATAAAGATCTATCCCAGTAAATGGAAAGATTTTCAGATCTATTTATTATTTTCTGTTTATGGCCTGAGCAAAGTAAAATAACTACTTAGAAAAGATGTGGGGAAAAAAATTGTTGAAGACCAAACTCTATTTGGGGCAAAAGAAAGATTTTTTTGGGAGCCAGAGAAATGATTTTACACTACCCCATAGATTTCCAAGCAACACAACTCTGGGCACTGCACCAGTCCTACTTAATGCTTAAAAATACCCCACACCCCAGCTGAAAATATTCCTTCTAACCATTACAACCAGGGCGATGCAGTTGGGATACAGCACTAACCACTCCTCCACCAGCAAAGAATCACCAGTGAATCAACACTTCATCTCTCCTGGACAAACCCCTGACCTACAGAGTGAGTTAAGAGTGAGACTCAAACTTTTTGAAAGCAACAGCAGATTCTGATTGGCAAATTCAAAAGATCAGGTAAAGCTCTGAGTTAGCAAGAAAAACTGGTTCTGCTCTGAAATCAGGCCCTTTCAAAATAACCTAGATTGAGGACACCAAAAATTGCAAACCATAGCCTGGAGACATCCTACAGGCTGCTTCCTGGGGGCTGGAGGCAGCAGGGGTTTCTCTCCGAACTCAAGGGAGATAAAAGGGAGCATTCAGAAGCTCCACTTAGCTTAACCGGTAAAGGCTAGTTGCAGTGCTCTTTGAAATGAGGATTTGTTACCAAAAAGGCAAGTTCATTATGAGTACGAAGTCCTTTCAGTCGGGTAAAAAACCGTAGGTAAATAACTTGGCTAACCACCAATTTCCTGAGTGGTGTAGGCAGCGAGCTCATTAGTTTGTAGCTATAAATTATTCAGTTGCCTATGTTTGGAGTGGAAGAAGCCTAGCAGATCCTTTATTGTAAATCCTTTGCACCAAATTAATTTCCATTACTTCAGGTCAGGAAGGGAGACTCCAGAATTCATTATGGAGTAACACAGTGTAACAGTCAAAAGGGAAAAAAAAAAAATAAAGAAAAAGCTTTCACCCCCCCACGGCCCTAAGGGAGGTGTAGTACTTGCCTGGATATGCATTTTAATTACTGCTTTCCCAATCAAGGTTGCACCAAAGAAGGTCCAGAAGGGAACCAGAAAGTGTCCACATGTTATCCCGGCCAGGTCAAAGAGCGGGTTTGGAATCTGTGAAGTGCAAGGGAAAGGTGTTTGTGACCAGCAGCACACCCTGTGATGAGCAGGAATGCCACAGACCCCACGACTTTGAAAAATGAACATTTTTTTTCCCTTATTCAACTTGTTCCAAAACTCCTCTGCCTTAATACGTACAAAAATGTTAATGTCACACCACATAACTTACGGCTCCAGGATTCAGCTAGACAAGGTCCCAGACAATTCCATTCTCAGGGTCCCTCCTTACCCCTGGATTTTAAGAAAGCTAACAAAACGTTTTCCAAGTGAAATGCACAGAAACCACAGCAAAGCCTTTTGGAGTGATTTATCAAATTTTCTCAGTGACAAGCACATCACTCTTGGAAGCCAGTATTCAAAATGATCCCCCGTGATTTCCATCTGAGAAAGTACATTAAAAACTGGCATTTACAGTCATATGTATCCAGTTTAAAAGCACTGATTAGGTTTTATTAGGCATGTGCATTTCATTTAAAATTAAAAGGTTTTTTTTTTATTGTTAAACTGTTGGCTTGACATTTGGTATTGTGATATTATCTGTAAAATATTTTTGAAATTAACCCAAGGAAGTATCCACATTCCAGCCTTTCACACTTCACGTGCAGCACGAGGGCGGATGATTCGAGCAGGCACCCAGGGTACGTGTAATTCCCAGTAGCACTGGGCTACTGGGCAAATATCCTGCAGGATTTGTGCTGTTTTGTTACACAAACAAACAAATGAAGAGTGTGGATTGTTAGGAGTAGAACAGGATAGTAACTTTGCAACCACCGGCATGGAAATGTGCAAGCTGTGAGAACGCTTAGGAGGTTATACTTAGCTGTTACAGACTAGCGATTCAAATTTATGAGCACCCAGAACACCACCTGCATAGGAAGAAATCTGAAACGGTCTCTAATCATGCCCTGAAACGGTCTCTAAACATGCTCCACTTCAACGAAAATGATTCTTTACCTCTGACAGCTGTCTCAGGCATAGGAGGCTAGTAAATTATTTACTTATACCACAGCCAGATAATTTTGCTCGTCTGAGCCAAGTCTGCTCGAGGTCTCAAGTATGTTCTTTGTTGGTTGGTTTGAGGTTCTTTTTGTCGGTTCACAGGACATTTTTATTACAAGTTATCACCATGTAGGGAGCAACATGCTTTAGGTAGGGGTAAATATCTTAAGTATGGGGTGCAGGGGGAATTGGCCAGCCCCTTTTCAGTGTCTGTGGAGACAGGACAAGGGGCAATGGCTGCAAATTGGAGCACAGGAAGTTCTGCACCAACATGGGGAGGAACTTTTCCCCAGTGAGGGTGCCAGAGCCCTGGGACAGGCTGCCCAGGGGGTGTGGAGTCTCCTTCTCTGGAGAGATTCCAGCCCCGTCTGGACACCGAACTGTGCAGTATGAGCTGGGGAGCTGCTTTGGCAGGGGGGTTGGACCCGATGATCTCTCGAGGTCCCTTCCAACCCCTACAACTCTGTGACTCTGTAACTGTGGGTATCATCAATGCATTAAAGGTATCACAGGCAAATGTTATTCAATGAGTCCACATCAGGGTGTAGGAGCAGGCAGGTGAGGTTTTCTCTGTTTGTTTTTGAGTAGACACACATGCAGTGCTGAGAATTGCCAAAAAAGCCACAAAGACAGGAGGGCAAATTCTCACAAGTCACAGCAAGGATATTCCAGGGCTAATTCTTGCTTTGCGCCCTCCCCAGAGCTGCCTCGACATAGGAAATAAGCTCCAGACAATAACAGGACTCTCTTGATGCTGCTTAACAACATTACCAGCAGTTGACTTCACTGGATAAGCTTGCAAAGTTTTAAATTCAATTTGATTGTGGGTTTATGTGGCATTGAGACATCCCTGCTCGATGAACAAGCACCTGCAGCTAGGACAGTCCTTGGGACAGTCGTTACCACAAGCTCTCTAATCACGAAAAAACGTACCCAACTAAAATAGTGGTTAAAATCCAAAAGCAAGATCACAATAGAAGGGGGGGGAGAAGGTAAGGGAGATATCTTCTTGCATATGGAGAAGCAACACCAAGCAAGAGAAGCCCTAAAATGAAACTCTGAAGCCCGTGGGGAGTGCAGAGGTACAAGGAGCGTAGGTGGGGGGCTGCCTTGCTCACCCACAGACATACCAAAAATGTGTATCTTTGAATGCCTATCCTTTTTCAATGCCTCTGCCACACTTGGCCTCACCCTTTTTACTGCCTCCCTGCAGTTACTGGGTAAACACACTGACAAGTCCTCAGGTGTACGGTGGTGGATTCATGATTCCTCATCCCTGCCCCAAGCCAGGCAGCCTCTCCAAGCCAAAGGAAGCAGGAGCTCAGAGCACACTGGAGAACAGTGCAGTGAGTAGGCATGAAGTTAAGCAAATGTTTAAGTAATACTAAGCAGGAACTACGAAGCGTTTACACATCACCTCTTGTGTTTACCAACTCCTTCCTCATGTTCTCCCTTTATCCACATTTCACCTTGTCCAGCCACTCTGGGAACTCGTCCCTGCCAGCTACAAGCTGTTTTTCTGATTACACAAGACAGAGAGAAGAGCCTGGGCAGTGATGTCTCACAAGATGGTGACTAGAGTAATGAGTCAGAGGTAGTGAAGGAGCAGTCTAATAGCTTACTGGATGGAAAGATTTAAAGAACAGCTTGTAACCTACGTCTCTACTCTAAACATTGAGACAGCTCAATAGATTAGCAAACAGAGATCGTATGCCAGTGACTGCGATTGGATTAATTCTTTCCAGCTATCACAGGTTACTTGCATTTGAGGAAAGAGTTAGCATGGTCATCTCTACAGTTTAGGAAGTCAAGAGGGATGGTAGACAAGTGTGCAACTAAGACCTGAGCAGCTGGTTGACAGCTGTGGTTATTGTAGTAGAAGGGGATCAGAGGGACCTACACCTTCCCCTTCCCTGTAATCACACTGCTGAGCATCCATCCCACATTTTGCGTGGGGGATGCAAGAACAAGGCCAAACCTTCCTACCAGTTTTTATTAAACCTCCAGAGAGAGGTTTAACCCTCAAATGGTCCAACATTTTTCTACTCCAAAAGAACAGTATTATCCTCCTTAAAACACTACAACAGCATCAGTGAGGATGCTCCTATCACCTCTTGCTCAGAGAGAAAAACACCCCTACGAACAGTTTGCAGTTCATACAGCCGTGACTCTGGAACTGGTGTCCCCCTCCTGCTCCATCTGGTTCCCAATGACCCAAAGACATCTCCAGAGCAGACTGAGGAGAATTACTATGGATGGATATCCTAATCAGGATCCAGACAGGGAGTTTCCCACTCTCCAATTTCTGTCTATCTTTGGATCTGAAGATGTCAAGTACTGTAAGCTACAGCACATAAAGGCCTAAAGGAATAGCAATATGGTTCCAGTGGAGTCTATAGGTAATAATACAGCTCTTGTTATATCTTGCCAGCTAATAATCTGGGCTAGGAAAGTCCCAACAGCATAACTGTCAGTGGGCATCTGAATAGCTCTGCCAAATATTCACTGGCACAGAGCGCTGAGCAGCAGGCTTGCGTACATCTCTTAGAGGAGACACAGCCTCAACACCAAATGCAGGGAGCACCCCTGGTCTGAAACAGAAACATAGAAACTTCTTGTATTTTAAGCCATCTTTTTGTAAGCCTTCCTTGCTGTGACAAGCCTTCTGCTCCTCTCATGAACTGACCTGTTTTGATCAGGTTTCACCACACCATGCTGAACTCCACACTGAATTGCTTTATCTTTCAGCAGAAAGGGATTTGGCACCATTCTTGTCTGATGGGTTAAAAAGGAAACAGAACTATTCCAAACTCATTTTCTTCCCAGGAGAACCAGCATCAAGAAGTTGAAGGAAGGGATAACAACTGTGCTTTTATGCAGAATTCACCATGTCTGGAACTAGTGGAGGACCGGAGTTTCTCCGTTCTACTCAACAACAACCATCCCATGTCTCTGAGTACCAGAGAGAACACACACACAGAGCAAAGAAGGCAGGAGGGTCTGTCCAGGCTCACATAAAAAACAAGCCCACAGTTCACAGCATTGATTTCACTGAGGTTTGTGATGACAAAGATGAACTCACCGAAGCACAGGCCAAAATGCCGAAGAACCCGACCTTCTGCACCAGGTTCTGGACAGCCAGTTTAGCCCGGGAAGCAAAGTCCTGCCAAGGAGAAAATGAAGCATTAAGAAGGCAAACCCCAAAATGAATTATTTGCCAAAATTCACATGATTTCAATATCCTCCATGCTTTGGGATTTCCTGATTAGCACTTGGGAGAAATTTTAAGGCAAAAAAGCCAATTTGAAAGGCTGGGCTTAGAGCAAAGAGAGAGAAATTCAAATGCTGAGTGGGAAAATCTGACCAGCCACATGTATTGAGCTTTATTTTATTTTTCAAAACCCTGCAAGTGACTCTTAAGCTCACACTATAATGGAAACAGGTTTTCTAGTATTTATTTCTCCAATTCTCTTACCTTTAAATTGCCAGTGCCACTTACACCTTATTCCTTAAACAAGCAAAGGGAATTCATTCCTTCTAGACCATTTTCAACATTAAAAAGGTGCTTTTTTGAAACACAGAGCCAGAGTGTAAGAAACCCATTATATCCCCAGATCTTTCCCCTCAAGCCCAGGATCCTAATCCAAACAGTTAATTCCAGGTACTCTCCACAACAGATCTGTGAAGCTCATTAAATCCATAGAAGTGAATCTAAAATACTTTAAAAGCAGCAAAGGTGGCAGAACACATAACATCTGAGCTGTTGTTGACAAAGCCAGGCTAAAAAGATTTTGCCAACTTTTATTTTGTGACCAGAACATTCAAACATACTCATGACAAACTCAAGAGTCTCAAATTTACCAAACACACAGTAAATATTTTAAAGAGCAAAAAATAAAAGGTTCTCACAAGCAGTTTATTTGAATGTGAGAAGTGAATTTACAAGGGAGTAAAATTCTTTCGATGCAAAACTGTCCAAAAAGCTATACCAGGGTCAGTATTATCTATCCAGGGTAGTTATATAAAAAAGCTGAATATTCTTGGTAATAGCAAAATTTAAGGAGTAATTAGTAATTTTTTTAAAAAAAAAATACATATAAGCAGTACAAAGCTGGTTTCCAGTAACAATGGCTTTGTGTTTCAAGAAATTTTGCAGAAAACAGAGAAATTTTACAAGGAGGTTGCTATAATCAATAATAATGAAACTCTAAACACCCCATTTCAAGATAAACACAAGATAGCCCAGAAAAATTAAATTCCAGTAATTGTAACTTTGTGGCAATTTTTGTTGGTTTGTTAGGATTTCTTTCCCCATTACAGTGATTTAATTGTAGCTTTGTTACAAATAAAGGTGTGAAAGCTTCACCCCTCTTTACCAAACCAAGTAAATTACAATTACTTGACAATGTTCTTGTATTATTTAAACTGTGAACCAGAGAACTGAAAACTTCCTCAGACATATTAAAAATAAATCTGTGATAAGGCTATTTACTACTTTTTTACACCCCTTTTTCAAGTAGTAACCATTCTCCATTACAGGGCTTTAAAACTACTTCACAAATTCTGAAATTAAAACCCCAATTCTTACTGATATCAGAAGAATTCTATTAATTATATTTTATATTTGGGGGGAAAAAAATCCCCAAACAAACCAAATCCAATTTAAAACAAATCCTTGAGCTTAAAAGAAAAAAAACTCCAATGAAGTGAGATTTCCTACATCTTGCAGTGGGTCGTTTTTAACCCACACAAATACTTGTTTAGAACAGTCTGCAAGGGGTGAATTTCCTAATTTCAACTGGGAGCAAATGTCTTATTGCAAAATGGAACAGGTGAAACAGTCACTGTTTGTTGAAAACTTGTTCCTCATATTTTTCCTTCTGAGATCTGTATAGTACAGACGAAGCGATTAAAACCTATTCCCAGCAAGGCTGATACCAAACCCTTGAGTTTCTGTTTGCAAAGCCAGGTGTAGAACATGCCTCCATGGCAAGCAGAGTAACAGCCTTTATGCTTTTTGGTTAAAAGTGTGTGTTTTGGCACAAACTGTTATAAATAACAAAACACAATCGTTTGCCAGCGAGCTAAGTCCAAAAATCTCGCCACGTCGAGGGCAGTTCCTGCTCAGACTCAAACTCCTTCCTCGTTATTTCCAAGTTAATAAAGCCCAAATAAGGTAAGAACTGTTCATTAATATTAGGTCACCATTAATTGACACACTCAGTCCCACTGAGGATTTGGGCTGTGAACTGAGAAGGATGCAAGACTTCGACAGAGTGACCCAACGGCCATTAACAGGGGACAGAAAATGCAGCCCACCAAGGAGACAACAGGTATTCTGATTCCTTATCCAAGCACAGAAGTAGAAAGATGCCTTCAGAATTTCCCTGCAAACCAATTTCAGAGTTCACTGAAGCATTACCATCCTGCTGCCCTTTCAGCCACAGGCTTTGCTCTCTGAAAAGGTGAGCCAGCAGTGCCTCACATTGAGATTTCAGCTGTGTCCCCCCCCGACCCTCCCCCAACTCTATAACAGAGCAGAATGTGACCATGATATTTTCAGTTCCTATTTTCTTCCCCATTTCACAATGCTCATGGGGTTAGAACAATATTTTCACTTTTATAAGCCAATAAAGATTTTTTTCATGGCTCCATAAATCTCATTGTAAAGTATCTTTAAAATAAAACCCTACAACCCAGTTACTCAAACAGGTCCAGGAGACATTTCAAGGGAAGTTGCTTCTATTCTGATTTTAACATATTTACCCATTATCTTAGACTGAACTGCTACTACACTATTACTTTTGTATTAATGAATTAATTTTCACAAGCTGGAATGAGAAACGAAGTCTCTAGCAAGTAATCTAAGTCTCTAGCAAGTAATCTACAAGTTAATGCTTGCAGCACAGCTGGTTTAATAAAATATATATTATTGTAATTACACATAGATTGATTTTATTAACTTAGGGTAAGCACAGTGCACCATTTTTCATGAAATTTCTTCAAAATAAACAGCTTCCCTCACCCCTTTTTCAAGTAGTAACTCTCCTGCATTACAGTGTTTTAAAAATACTTAACAAATTCTCAAATTTCTACTGCAAAATTCAAGGCTGCCTTAAACCAAGTTTTTCCCCTCAGCTAAAAAGGTACAATTTTTATTCTAAAACCAACCATTAAAGGAGTTGAAAAAGCCTAACAGGACTGTGTGTCTCAGGTAAAAAACAAAGGAGAGAAAAAAAAAAAAAGTGTGGGGCCGTTTTTCTCACCTTATTAATTCCTAACTTTAGTCATTACTCAGATTGTTTCTTCTTTACTGGTTTTTTTTTGGATTCATTGTCTGTTATAAACTTCTCCACCCACAGCTCTATTGCTAACAATTTCAGCCAAGAAATTTTAATTTTCTTCTTTTTTAAAGAAATTTTAATTTACTTCCCCTTTTTTTTTTTTTTTCAAACTTTCTAACCAGAAAGAGATTTAGGATTTTCCCCCTGTTTTCTAGGATGCAGTGGGATCACAGCTACAACCCATCGGCACAGTAACATAGACCTCAGGGCTGCCACAAAGCCATGTACTGGTAGGTTTAAAACTAAGGCTCAGCCTTAATGAGAACAAGTTCAGAAAGACTTCTTTTTTGGTTGCTTCCTTAAATTTAATAATAATAACAACAAATTTAATAATAATAACAAATTTAATAATAATAACAACAAATTTAATAATAATAACAACAAAAAACCCACCCCAACCCTTAAAAGTTTCATTTCTCAGAGAATACAATCATCCATTTCACAACTTTTCCCTATTTCATAATATACTTTTTCTGTTATAAAGCCTGCATAGGGAACAATCTTTTCTCTATTTTTTTAAGCATTTGAAATAAAACAAAAGAACTTTCCTAACTTACTTGCTTTTAAAAAATAATAAGAGACATAAAAGTTCAGCTACTTACAGGCAAAACATTTTCCCCCAAAATTACAGTATCTAGCCCAGACTCGACTCTCAGCTCATGTGATTCACTCCCTGCAACATTTCAGGATACTTTAGCTCACTATGTCCCTTCTCAAAGATGATTTGGGGTTAGTTTTTTCTTTTTGGTTTGGAAATAGATTTCCTGTGACTGCTACAATCCAGGCAAAGGAAGGTTAAATGATTAAGCATTACTTCATTGGGTTAATCATCCCATCCCAAGAACTGGAATGGAAATAAGAGGCACAAAATGTCAGTATTGAAATACTGATTCACAAGGCTCAGCCGGCGGCTCGAGGAAGTTTGCTTCATCTCTGCCTTGAGTAAAATTGCCCATTTAATGGACACCAGCATTTCCTTACTACATGTTGCAAAAGAAAAAAAAAAAGCCCTCCCAAACCTCCAAACCTAAATGGTAGAAAAGAGTTGTGCTGCTAAGGAGCCTTTACCACAAAGTTCCTCCTTTAAGCTTTAAGTATAACTTAACTTGGACCATTTAGCCCTACGCAGAAGCTCTCCTACTTGAAAGAGTGAATGGACAATCTTGATTGAACCACAAAGCTTTGTCCCAGCCCTTGGATTTATTTTGTTTCCAATGATAATTTAATCTCAGTTTCATTGTGAAGTAAATTGCACAGTGTCTTCTGTGTTTGAGTGAAGAGCATCTCACTAGATCTAGTTAACATGCTTGAGAAAAAGAAAAAAAATCTTATAAAAAAATAACTTTTTACTCTTTTCCCTCTGTAACACCAATTTAGGATCAGAAAACAGAACGCTCACAAATTATTGTTCACATTGAAATTGTGAAGCCTCTATTTTTTTTTCTTAAACCTCCAAGAACAGAGAGTGTGGATGGATCCATAGCAAGTAACTAGTTGATGGTTACCAAGGAGCTCTGAATAATCAGCACTGGATAAAATCCCATCCTCCTTACAGAAACAACCCGTAAGACCTCGACAGGAGGTATTTTCGTGAAAGACTGCACAGATGGTTTATTTTCTAACCTGAAACTGCAGCCAGTTTTTAGGAGTATCAAGCAAGCTACGACTCCTTATCACAAACCAACTCTTCCTTTCACACAGCAGTGATGATAGTTGTTGATCTCAAAGATACGGTCCAGAATTCGAATCATTTGAGGCCCAGAAAATCTGTTCCTCTATCACATTCTTTTTCTGCTGTAAATACACCAAGCACTTTACAAATAGATGGGTAAGACTGGTGTCTTGGTGGGTACAGCACAGAGAAGGTGGCCAGTCAGGAAGGGAAGGAATACATCTGCCTAAATTCAATCAGAAGGCCACAGTGTGTGTGTTCTGTACCAGTAAAACCAGACAGCGACTTACTGAAGGGTCAGGGGAAGTCAGTGGTGCGAGCAGTAATGCAGTCACTCATGCAGGATATTAATTAACTAGCAGATGGCAGCCTTAAGAAGTTAAAAATAGATTTCTGGAAGGCTTGGGAGGGGTAATGTGTTATTCTAATAAAGGGAGAGATTCATGAACGTTTACAAAGATGTAGCAGAGATCTGAAGTGAACATGTTACACCTTGATGGTCCCTCTACAAACACAGTGGGTACTAACATTAGTGCACAGAGAGGTATTCATCCCAGTGCCAGAGGAGTCCCTGATGCAGATGTGTAACTTGCATGTGAGGAAGATGGGACAATCCCTCAAGATTTGAGCCTGATTTGTGTTATAGTTACAATCTTTACTTACTAGGAACAAAGTTTAATTATCCAAATAATAATCTGAAGCAGATTGATGAGGGTGTACGAAGCTACCGCCGCAGATTATTGAAATTATCAATTCCTTAACAGTTAAAAAGCTGCCTACAGAGACAGTGCTGCTCCTTTTTATGTAAAAATCTGAGTTATGTTAAAAATGAGCTGCACAATATTTTGTTTCTTCTGGCTTTCTATTACAACACAATGGAATCAAACACAACTTATGGGAGAATGACCATTTGTGGTTAGGCAACGAATTCTAGAATTTCAGAGGACTGGGAAGAATTATTAACTCATTGAAATGACATATTAACTGCAGAAGAGCAGTTTTAAAGAAGCCCATAGAGCTACCTAACAGGCTAAGAGGTTACAACACACATCCCTGCTAAGAAAGCAGTAGGTCAGGAGTGACGTTTAATGATCAACAGAGTAACCTGGAGTTAAGACAGAGAGAACAGAGATCAAGATACAGTTGATAGTCATTGCCTATCGCTGCAAATAGCTCATTACTCAGTGACCAAAGAAACTGTCTCATACCTCTCCTGCAAGACATCTAAGGTAAACAGATCTCATGAGTAAGGTTCCAGTAAGTTGCAAGCAGGAATATTTTGACAGTGGTTCATGGAGGTGCTGACCTCTCACTCCATCAGCTGCAATGACTCTCCTGACATGGAAATGCGTATGGAAAGGGCTGTGGCCCTGGATCCCTGCTCTAGCTGTCTCAAAAATGCTTCCAGTTTAACACAAATAAGGGGACACTGCCATCGTGATGCCCGGAGAGAAGAGGGTGATGAGAGGTAAGGTTTGAACTTACTTGCTCAGAACTCTGGGAAAGAAAGGCCCTGTCCTGGAAACTGGGAAAAGTTAAAAGGATTTGAAGGGTTACTGCAAGCAGCTAAGGGAAGGTGGCAGATAAGCAAGCACTTAAGTTTGATGAGAGAAAAGTATTTACATACCATAGGCATAGGACAGACATTCCAGATTAAGAGGACTGCCTCAAATTCTAAGCTTTGGAAGGAAATTAATTTCACAAGACATTAAATTCTGGAAAAGGAATAGGGTAATCATATGGGAAAGTTACAAGGGAAAAATACACCCGTGTTGAAAATGAAAGCATGGCTTTAGAAAGCAGAATATGAAGGCTGAAGAGCAACAAAACAGGGCCCCTGACTTCACAAAAGAACTGTGGAGAGACTAGAGAGCAGGTACCTGCAAAACCTCACTGAACAGACCATGCCAGAGGTCTGAGGACTTAAAGCAAGTAAGATTTCAGACCATTACTCAGGATACTCTGAGACAAGGATGAGTAGGTACTACGTGCAAATCCCATGTATGGGGATGTACATAAATACTATGTGCACAGGTGAATTCCTCTGGAGCCTTTCCTAGGACAGGAGTGCTGAACACAGACTGTTGAGGGAAACACACAGATTTATTTCCACATCTGTTTGTGTGCAAATTCTTGAGGCTGGTTGCACGCTAAGGGGTGATGCTGCAATTCCACAAAGATAACCAGGAAGATGCTAATCTTTGAGACTTTGTAAACTCAGACATATGAGTAACTATAATTAGTTCTCATGCCAGAAAAATTGAAGCTTTTCCACACAAAATAGTCAAACCTATTGTCTTTAGAAGTGCTGTTGGAAAAGACAGACGTTAAGAAGCCACAGACAGAGCTGTGTGCACAGCTCAACCCTCTGCGCGTCGTATGGCAGCAGAGTGCAACAGAGCCAAGTGTTCATTCCCACAGCAAGCTTGGCTTCCTCTCATCTCATTTTAACCCAGCTTGGAGTAAATGGATGTTATATGATAAATCAGGTTCCAAGTAATGGATCCATTATATGGTAAATCAGATCTCCCCTTCACACGAGGAGGGAGGCAGTCAGCTGGCTCTGGACTGAACACTATTGGCATTAGGAACTTCTAGGTATTTTCTTAATTTCATTAACCAACTGTCCCATGGTAAAGAACATTTTATCTTCCTCTCCCCTAGGCCTTGGGAGAACCACCAGCAAATGTTTCTTCACAATAAACGCTGTCTCAGGAGCTTTAGTTTCAAGATTTTGGATTGTTACAATCCAACACCATGATCAAGGTTGGAAGTGATGTACAAAAATGAACACCAATCAGAGAGCTCAGGGAGTTAGTAGATAGTCTCAAACATGAAGCCAGCACTTTCCACAACTAGAACTGAAATTCTCAGACCTCTATATAAAAAACTGGTTTTGCTTCACACTGTAAGAATGAAGAAATTTCGTAAAGAATAAGGCCCAATTAAAGGAAATGGTCTGAAGGAAGAGGAAGAAGCATATCCTTACAGTCTTATCGATCTGTCCTACACAGCAGCAGCCCTGCCACATCCCCTGCTACCTCTACTCCTCAGTTCAGGTCTCTGCAGCAGCATGAAGCATGTCCCCTCTGACACGTGGCAATTTTATAGGGGTGCAAGAAAGGAAGAAATAAAATGTATTATCTCTTTGCTTGCTACAGAACTACTTTCTCTTCCCATCTGGGAGGATATCGGGCAGTGAGCAGATCCTGCATGGACACAAGTTGTCAGACTGGTGTGTCAGGGAAGCAGCA
The DNA here is from genome assembly GCA_022605575.1 of Laterallus jamaicensis coturniculus. Taxonomy (NCBI): domain Eukaryota; kingdom Metazoa; phylum Chordata; class Aves; order Gruiformes; family Rallidae; genus Laterallus; species Laterallus jamaicensis. Next base: position 3,622,841 of record JAKCOX010000025.1, on the reverse strand, counting down.
AGACTGTCAGGACAGTGCACCGTTGGAAGAGATTACGGGAGAGGTTGTGCGGATCTCCAGTCCTGGAGGCCTTCAAGACCAGACTTGACAATGTCCTGAGGCATGTGAGCTGATCTCACAGATGACATCGCTCTGAGAAAAAAAGATGGTCTAGAAACAACTTCAGGTCCCTGTCAAGATTAATTTTGCTGTGATTCCGTAACAAGATACTAGCAGCCACCTACAGAGAGAAGAATGAAGTAAACGAACATCCTGTCACCCTGGTTCCCACACATCAGCCATTGACCTCCACAGCCTTTGCTTCTACAGCTGAAAGCATAAGCTGGCATTGCCTCCACCAATGTGCTGGCTGCCTAAAATACCACTGCAGCTGCACAGTGAGTGCTCATTTATTTCAATAACTAATTGCAATAATAGCTTGTGGCCCAGGTCTGCTAATGTAGTTATAGTGGTGTGACGAGCAAATCCTGGGCTGCATCCATTTATTTATTACTTTTTTAATCCATTACAAACTTCAATTCTTATTTTTGGGGCTGGTTTAAGATCCAGACACTGTAAGGAAGGGCTCACAACTGTTGGAATGAAGCAAATGATTGCTTTGCTATAGCCACCATGATCAAAAAAGGAAGCAAATTTCTGATAACCAGACAGAACGATTGACTTTGTCAATCCCTAACAGAGCAGAGCCAATGCCACCAGCACTGAAAAAAAAAATACACCCTTCCTCCACAGAGAATGTAGAAATAAGGAAGAAATCCCATGCACAGAAAAGCCACTTCTAAAATAAAAGTGAGCAATTTCTTACACAGCTGACAAACCCTTTTGCACACACGCAGCCTGCCCTCTCAGCCCTGCCAGCAGATGTGCAACGCTGAGCAGACCTCCAGCTTGGTCACCCTGGGAAGTAGCAGAGGTTCCCAGACAGCTTAGAGAAGTGGTCTGCATACCAGACTCTTGTACAACACCGATATTTAAACAGTGTCTGGAGCAGGGGAAAGTAAAAAAATAAAAAAAGAAAGAGGTTGCTTTCTTGATTACGATACCATAATTAATTCCTACCAGTTATTGAAGGCACTCTCTGAAAAAAATCTTTTTGAAGTGGCTTATCTGACCCAACCTTCAATCACTTACAAGTTTTTCTCAAAATACTGGGGGGTGAAGCATCAAATATTTAGGACCAAACTGTTCCCTTTGAAACTTGTGTTGAGCATCCCTGAACATGGCACACAAATCCTATGGCAGAGTTCAACTAACTGCTTTTCCCCAATGACAGGGCAAAAGCAATTTGCAAGGTTATGGGTAAACTCAGCAACATTCTTCCTGAAAAGGCTCATTTCTGTTGTAAAGTGAGAGATTTGTTATTGAAAAAATTCCTCTGGGCTAATATCCTTGGTGTCAAACAGTGCAAAGCAATCCAGATTTCTTCAGTGTTGCAATAACTTCTGTAATTTCTGATTTACACACTTACAGACTGAGCATTAAGATGGGAGGGCTGAAGAACAGAGTTTTAGGGATCAGACCTTATCACAAAGAGCAGTTCAAAGAAAACTGTGAAAAAGTCATCTCCAAACTACTATTAGCCAACTCTAAGGTAATGCTCAGTGCTGGTTTTTTCCTTATCTGTAAGCAGGTGTGCAAATGAATAGAACAATGCAGGCACAAGACTCCCCTATTCTCATGCCAGTGTCCAAAGAAACCCAGCAAGGAGGTGGCTGTACACATTTGTTACTCATAGCTCCTATTGTCTACCCGCTGCCTCTATTAACTCTTTGCTGCCTCTGGAGAGGAAATCCTCTGTAACAAGTTTCCTTATTTAAAGCTTTCACCAGCTCATTCCAAAGCTTACCTCAACTCAGTAACTTTAGCGATTAATTTAAAACCAAGCCGATACTTAGCGTGAGCGCTGCTTATTACACTGCCTGTGAAATCAGTCACCGTGTTTACTCTTAGCTCACTATCGGTTTGCCATCTCCCTCTCAAGCTAGCATTCATAGCAAGTTTCTAAAGTGAAGCTTCAAGGTTTGGTTAGTTCTGAGTTTCATATGCCAAGAGAGGAGGTAAGACACCTCCCCGGCGTGTATTACGGAACGCGGGGACACAGAGCGCGAAGACAAGCCTCCTGGTGGCCACCCTTCAGGCAGCCCAGACCAAACACCAGCAATGCTCCTTCTCCTGTGGCACAATTAATAAAGAGAGGAAGCTGATGAGGAAAAGGGGGTGACTGGAAGACTGAGCCAGAGAAATTATGAACGGAATTTGATGTTGGGTTTAAACAAGTTATTTCTGGGAAAACAAAACAAAACAAAAAGCCCCAACAACAACAAAAAAAAAAGAAGTCAAGGTTTTCCCGTTATTGTATGTGACTCCACCACTTCCATTTTTATGATAACTGCCTTATACAAACCTGCCTGCGGTCTGCTTTAACTTCTTTTTTTCTGGTACCGAATACCCTTAAGAACTTTAGATTAAACAAGCCAGCAGCCAGCAAATCCCTTTCAAGCAGGAACTTACCAGAGACTCTTAGTCTCACCATGGGAGAGATCCATTTTTTCATTTGACCATCGCATTTTACACTGCTAATTAAGTAACATTTTGCTTATTAGTTGAACCTAATCATTCCACTTGAATTAAGTCACAGTGTCATGTCAGAACACAGCGCTGGGTTCTCCAAGAAACCACTGCTGGGTGTGGTACCATACTTTGTTCTGCTTCTGCAAAGAGAAACCCCACACGAAGATGTGGAAAAGGAATCCAGCTCAAGGCACCAGACCTTTCAAAAATGCTGGAAAGATGGGGTCAGCATGTGCTTCGCTGTCACTATCACCAAAGTTCATCAGTTTAACTCCTTGCAGACAAGAAGCTGACTCTCCGAGCAGGAAGTTGTTCGGTGGAACTCCTGACGCAATGCAAACTGAAGCAGTTGCAGCTCAGTTTAATACAAACCCTCTTGAGTCCACGTTGACAAATTCTTTAACAAGCCCTGTGGTTACAGGGAAGCTGGTTTCAGTCTGAGTCACTCCTGTTCAAACAGTTTACTGGAAATGGAGGGGAGGGGGAATTTTCGGAGAAGTCATGTGATGGCCAGACAAACCACAACCAGTAAAGGTTCAGTGGAGTCAAAAACAGGTCCCAGCAACAACTGACATTCAGTGTGCAGATGGCACTCAATCATTTAAAACGAGTCCTGCTGCATCTCAGCACTTTGATGGATTTAACCCTTCTCCAAGCTTGTATTCTTTCACAGGCAGGACGGGGTTTGGAAAGTAAACAAACAGGAGTGGCTGATAGTAACATAGGCAACTGGGAAATATTTTTACATGGAAATTTGGCTGCAGCAATGCTGCACAGAAGCAAAGCCTGATGTGTAAATCATTAGTTCTTAAAACTATGCCACTTAATGACTGTGTTTGGATTCATTAAGGATTAGATATACGGCGTAGATATTACTACTTTCTCCTCCTACCAAGGAGTACCATGGTAGAGCCAGGGCCCACGCACCACGCATTATCACCGAGTACCTTGAGGTAAGCTGGCATGAGAAGCTTCCTTTTCACCAGAAACCTCTGAGAGCTTCAAACGTCTTAGCACAAGAGAGAAAAGATGAGAATACTAAAGAATCTGTAACCATTAACCTGGCAAGAGAGTCCCCTGCACACCCATGTGCAGACACAGAACTGTACAGAACTGTGCCTGCACTGTTATTACCAGTGCGCTGCTCCAGCACTAAGTAGTAGATTCACTTCCCCTAATTGAGAGGTTGGTTTGAACGGCTGCACTGGTGATACTCCCCATGGCTAAAAGGGGAGCTGATAAAAACCTCCTTCACTCTGGAATTTGACTGGAAGAGAGTTAACAGCAACTGAGATACCCTTTCAAGCATTTATACTCTCCAAATACCGCCTTAAGTATTAACAAACCAGACGGAGCTGCTCTGGTTTTCTATAGCATGCTGGGCTCCGCTCTGTGTGGGGCTCCAAGACAAAAAGAGCCCGGCTTGTAAACCATGTTCCTTCTCCAGGGCAGAGCGGCTCGATTGTCACAAGAGCAGCTCTGACGCTGCCTTTATGTAACGGGGACGAGCTCAGTGTCCATGCACACACAGGGAGGCGAGAAAGGAGAAGTGGGTGTTGCTTGAAAATGAGGGGCTTTTTCTGAAGCATGCTAATGGGAAGTACAAGGCAGACTCATGCTTCATCTGTAGGATAAGGAGCTTTCTCCAGACCTGCCTCAAGGAGACAGGCCACTTCGGTCTGAGATTATGACAGAAAATCCATCAGCAGCTCTTTAAAGTAAATAGTGGTTTACTCTAACTCTGAATAAGGCACCAACACTTTTCGCTGTTTAATCCCTTTAGGTTTTGGTTTGTGTTTTGGGTTTTAAGTGCCAAGCTAGCAGGCACATTCCCTACAGATCCTTCAGCCTGATGTTATATTCGTGGTCTATTCTCACCAGAGAAGATCCTCATCTGTTTCTCAAAATTACCATTGTTTTTGAGAAACAGCAGCAACGAGCTTTCTAAGCAAAACACACGCAGGCAAAAACGTCAAGCCACTTGGCTTTGCCTTGCAGGCACAGAGCAGCTCAGCAAAAGTAGTGGGGGAAGCTATTCTTCCAAGTCCCACACACCCATTTGCATGCCTCTCCAAAAGGCAGGATGAGGCGAGACCTTTACGCGGAAAGAAGGCTCCTGTCATCTGGTGTCAAACATTTGTAGGGATCTCCGTTGCATAAGACACTTGTCACATCCTCTGTGTTTTCTTAAGCATAAAGCTTCAACTTGGGAGACCGGGAGAAGCTGATGTAGGTAATAAAAACTGTTATTGAGCAATTTAAAAATAGACCTCATAACTGCTCATGAATAGCAATTACAGGACAAATAGTGATAAGCTACACCGAAGACTGGGATTCACTCAAGGTCATAGGAAAAGGGAGGCCTGTCTTCCACAGACATCTAGCAAAAACATGATTGAAGCCAAAAGCAAAAAGGAAGTCATATTAGCAAATGGAAAAAACTGAACTGTCAGTTTTATGAGTGCAATACAATTTAATCGGATTGTCAAAGCCTCATGTTAAAAGAGTTTTATAGAAACCAAACCACAAATGGAGTTTAAAAAGATCTTTTTTCTTTTTTTTTTTTCTTTTTTTCTTCTGGCCTTCTATCCACAAAACAACACGCTTCAATCCAAATTGAATTGCCAAGAAAATAAAATCAAAAGTCCTGGTAAACAACACCATCATTTTTCTTAATTAATTACACAACGCCATTCATTTACCAAGGGCAGTCAATACAGCTAGCTATATTTTGGCCTGCCCTGACAAAATGCTCTCTAGCAAAAAATTCTCTTCCCAAGAATCTTACTGTGCATTCTGGAGACCAACTCTGGCTGCTCCCACAACTATACACACATATAATTTGCTGGGAGAGTTTCAGTAAACACAGATAGCATTTCAGTTCTCGAGTCATGTATTCAACTGGTTTCGTTTGGTTTGGGCTTTGTTTTGTTTTATTTTAAACCACGACTTGATTTTTATCCAGTTTGGGATTACTTTGCAGAGCACAGACTGATGATAGAGGAGTGAACAAAGCAGATTTATTTTTTTTTTTAAGTAAAAGTATATATTTATACCAAGAAAATACCCTGCCAGAACAGTTAAAAGACAGCCGTGCATGGTAAATATCATCTGCTGGGTTTTTAATAGCAGTCTCATGACCCATTTCAACTGAGACAGTGGCAGACAAAGCAGGATGAGGAAAAATACAGAAGAGAAGTTCAGCAGCAAGTAGCTTGAGGAAAAAAAAAATGTTTAATTACTTCTAAATCCCTATCAATAAGTTGTGAACAGGAAGTAAACTCTTGACCGGAATGAAAATTTATCTACAATAATATCTAACCTATGAAACCTATGCTGTAACACAAGCAGTATTTATCATCAAGAAAACAAATGACAAGAGCAACAAAAAAAGGGATTCAGAGCAATGTGGCTCCATTTTCCCATCAGGAAAAATATGTTTCCTCAGGCTGATGAATGGGTCATGCACTGGGCCCTGAGGGGTTCAGTGGAAAGGCAGGCAAATGTCATCTGAAGGGGATGAGCTGACTGAAAGTCATCTCCTGCCCAGGGAGGTTTGAAACACAGCTAAACCAGTCACTGTTATGGAACAGCACCTCCTCTGCCGCTGGTTGGTTAGCCCACTCTCTCCCTACCTCTATTGTGCTGTTCTTGGAAGTCTAAATAAGTGCTCTATTTGTGGCAAATACTTTGGCTGCACTATTGTATGTGCTTCAACAAGCTGCATTCCTGTCCTCCCATCACCACAGGTATCTCAACCCAGCAGAGGATCTTTTTCCATCCCTGGGAAGTCCCTTGCAAACTCACACCAACTGATTTTTGGCCCAGACCCATTTTGTTGCAATGATTATTTACTCCATCTAGCCATTCTGTGTTTTATTAATTCTGTTGTTTTGCACTGTTCTTACTTGTGCAGTCTCTGCATGTTCCAGCATCTCCTCGAATTCCTGGTACTCTTCATCATCAGGTTCAGCACCAGAGAGTCGGGCTGCCCTCGCCATAAAATATGGAGGCAGCTCTCCAATGGCCGTGCCAGCACCCTGGGAAAACAACAATATTTTCATGTTTATTCTTAAATAGGAAACATGTGACATGCACAGTCCCATGGACATTTCAAATGATTAGAACCAATGGGCCCAGCTGCTTTGAGAAGTTTTGTCTTTACCCACACCAGGTCGAATTTCTCCCCATTTCAAGTGTAACGCTGTCCCTTCTGAAACCCCACTTTCCTCCTTCAACAAAACCCAGCTTCTCTCAGTGCAGACTATCACACTGCAGAAGTCAGGGGCTTCCAAGCTGTGCTTTGCAAGGTCAAAACAGCACGACCTGCGCATCCCTGGGGCCCTGCAGAGCGGCACGTTGCCCAGCTCCGGCAGAGCTCCGCAGCCGGTGGCCAGCTGCGCCGGGGAGGCTGGAGCTTGTCGCTACGCTGCAGCCGCAGAGCTGGCCAGGCCAGGGGCCCTGCTATCTGACACGATTCCTGACTCAGCACACCCCACCGCATGATGCCAGACACATTTGCCGGCATGTGACAGCCCTTGCTCCTGAGCAGCCGTTGGAATGATCTGGGAACTCCTCCCCGGTGCCGTCATGGAGTTTTCTTGTTCAGTCATGAGACTCTGTGCAAGTGTTTATTAGAAAAAAGGCTCCAGTTTTACTACAGCTAAGAGCAAGGAAAATAAGGTTCAGCAAAGCTCAATCTCGAGGGTTTTTTTCTCTCCTTAAGATGGAATGAAAAAGTCAAGAGAGTTAAAGATAAAAGCACAGTTCCCTTCTCACCGCAGGAAAATTATATTTGTTTTCTCAGGACATCAAGTGACTCATTTCAGTCTTGTGGGTAATTGCAACTTTAGCTTAACCAAGGGAGAAAAAGAAAAGAGAGACATCTAAGATTGAACATATGGATAAACGCGGGCTAATGAGATGGGAACCTGGGCTGACCTCAGAACGGTGGGAATTCAGGGCAGGTAACAGCACAAGAGTCGAGCACTGCACTGGAAAAGTGCTCAAACTGAGCTATGTGCAGATGACTTTTCTCTCTTAGGGTCAGCAGTGAGTAATCAATGCCTTTGTATTCCTTTGAAGCAATGTGAAAGCTTTTCAATTTCCTTTGTTTCTGCTCTATATGTAGCTGCAAAGTGAGGGAGAAGTGTCTGCTGTGGATATTGCAGAGCAACAGGTTGAGGCTTTAAACTCTGCTGCTCTCCACAGTCACCCCAAAGTGTTCAATTCTCAGTTTAAGCACATAAAGCGTGTGGCCCCAGATGTTTATAGCCTTGTTTTCCACAGAAGAAAAGTTTAAACAAGCTGAACTTCATTAATCTGCCTATTTCTGGCACAAGGGAAGATAAGCCTGAAAACAGTAGCACTAAGGTTTCAGAAAAATTAACTTGAGGTTATGTTCTCAGGGTGATGCAAGAAGAAAAAGTCACATTGCTTCTCCAGGCTCTGCCAATTTGCTTTGGCTTCGTTTTGTTAACTGAGAAGAGGTCTGCATGTGTGTACTGGACATGAACTTTCTTTAAATTGGGTAAGTCACATGCTGGCTATTACAAAACATTTCAGAAGTGCAACAAAAAAATCATATGATTTCATGTCTGCTGGAGATAGGTTCCTTAAGTGCACTAAAAAAAAAAAAAGCAGCAATTAAGTGATCCAAACCAATAAGTATTTAACTGCTCTTCGTAATGTTAGCTGTCCATTTTCACCATTTAACTCTGAACACCAGTTCTACATGGAGATTCCCTGGACTATCAACAAATTGGAAAGGCAAATGCTAATCAAAATTCTTTTACACAAATACATTCAGAAAAGGAAACCGGGAAATTACTCCACTAGAAAGAGTCTTTTAAGCAGATTTTATCCTGGTCAGGACACAGGCTGCCTGTTCTGCTAATCCTAAGCAATTAAATGTTTTTATTCTTTCCCCTTTTTTCCTTGTAAAAAAAAAAAAAAACCAACCAAACCCCAAAAAAGAGCTGCAAGACATTAAAAATGTAGGGCACTATTGAATTCCTTGTCCCCGTGGGATGGAAGGCTGTGAAAACTGGCATACACCTAGCAGATTGTTTCTGAGAGTCCTTCTGCAGGCCAGGACTGGCTGGGCTGACTTTTATAGTGATTGAAAAAAGCATCATTTCCATTTCACCTAATAATTCCTTAGATACAGGGATACTTAATCCTCGTAACACTCATTACCAGCAAAAACGGCTATCGCTGACATGCTGGGGACTAGTAATGATTTTAATCTCTGGAAAAAAACTGTACCTGGTTTAAGTTGGCTGAAACAGCCACTGATGGTTTTGTGATCTGAATCAAATCCCTTGTGCAGATAAATCCCCGCCTTCAAACCTTGCAGGATACTTAAGTCTGGGTAGCTTTATAGTCAGAGGTCTGCAAAGTCCCCGCTGGGACCGTCCTGCTTTCAACATTTCACATGAAAACTTATATTGCTGCCACCCTCCCTTCTCCCTCCAAACAAGCAAGGAGGTTGGCCAGGTTTCTCTTTGGAGCCTTTCAACATAATTTCACTTTACAAGTCTAAAGGAAACAGGCTGCTGGTGCTGTTCTACCTATTTCTCACAGGCTCCTAATGGAGCCTGCCTCAGGAGCACATCTGTGTGCACCCCTTAATTCCTTTTCTCTTGCATTTATCCAGGGTGTATCGGGATAAATTCAGATTTTAGATCAAATTAGAAGTTGCTGGTTCCATTAAAAACAAATAATTATATTTTATGGGCTCATTCAATCATACCCAGATTAGGAATTAAACTTAGTATTCCTGATTTCAGCTTAAAAGCTGAAACTTGATTTTTTTTTTTTTTTTTAAAAACCCCTAAGGTTTTATTTAGCAAAAACCAGCTTTCTCACTTTCTGGAAGTTATTGTAACGTTCCTGTTAAGATGAACATATGGTTTAATTGTGACAGAATTGAAAATAAGTTTCTTCAACAGCTTCCATAAAAACTGAACTGGAATTAAGACAAAAGAAACATACTGGAAGAAGCAGCAGCAACTGCCAACTTGATTTGGCTTACAGGAAATTAGCAAGCAATGTTTATGTACTCATGAAACATTCCAAGAAAGCATAACATTACACTAGACACCACTGGTAGACAGAGGATGCTCCCAAGGGAAGAATCTAGTGGAGACAGAGTTCAGTGAAAAGGTAGCTGACAGGGAATTCGATGGTGAGAGGAAAGGAAGGTGGGGGGGAAAGCAGGATACCAACGTTCCGGCTCAGTCCTATCCCCTTGAACTCTGTCTAGCCTGAACCATGGAATGCAGCTCAAAGACTGAAGGTACCATTCCTGCTGCCTCTCAGCTGTGCAGGACACAAGCTTCCAGGGCTTAAACCTTTTTCTAAACGACTTCATTCTCATCATAGTTCAGTTATTTTGCACACTGAAGATTAAGCAATGGGTGTTTACCCTGAGCTACGTTTCTATTTTGCAACCCTAGAAACGTAATTGTAAATGCCATTTTTATTACTCTAGTCTGTATAAAACAAACTTAAGCAGCAAGGGATGAGGGAGAAAAAAAGAAATCTTATGTTTACAGTCTTAGAAGTACTCATATGTTTAGCTACTTGTCAAGCATTCGGGCAATTCTGTCCTCTCATTAGCAAGACTGAAATATAAGATGTACTTTGCTTCTTGAGAGGGCTCAAAGTCTCCTTTCTGTGTTACTATTTTGACTTCAATAATCCTACACATTACTTTAGGCTGTAATGTGTCCCACCTAACAGGAATTTTTGTAATTAACACAGTTGCTAATGATTTGAAAAGTTGTAGTGACCAAAGTCACTTTAATATCTATTTTCATATCATTAGAAGGAAGACCAGGGTAGACATCTGATACAACGTATATTCAGAATTTCCCCTTTCTACATTTGGACAACGAAGAAATCAATAATTAAATCATCAGCTAGAAGAGGAAGCTAGTAGTAAAGTTAATTTAGCATGCAGCTCACAGCAGATGCATCTGTGTAAACTGCAAATTCAAAATTATCTACATGTAATGAAAAAAACCAACCCATCTTAGCTGGTGAAACTTTACCAAAAATCAGACTTCTATAAAAAGAGCTGTAGAGGAAAGAAAAAAAAAAAAAAAAGAGGAAAATGGAAAGGAAGTTCCAATGACAGTGTTTCCTAAGACCCTGATTCACTTAAAAGCTAAGCTGCTTTTCCTGTTTTCAGTGACAAGTTTCTCATGATGGAAAGAGGCAGAGAAACAAAAATAAAATACATTAAAGTGTGCAACATAACACTCATGTAATCCACTGTCCTGGTGCAATCCAAAAAAACATTTCAGCTATGATATTAGAGCCTGAGTCCTTCGTATGAGTAAGTGCAACTTCACTCAGGTTACAGGCTCAAAATTTTTGGAATTATTTATTGCTTAACTGCATGCAGTGTAAGACCTGACAGCTGCCAGATCACTTGGGATGCAGATAATCTGTCTGAAACTTACCTTTTACATCAGCAGCTTTGAAGCACACGAGCGCTTTCTGCTAGCATTTAGAAAAGTAGTCAACACTGCAGTTGATGACAGATAGCTGAGTAATAGGATATTACTTCTCTTTAAGGGACATTAAAATTATCCAGGGCTAGAGGGTTGATCAGGAAAGTGTCTATTCACACTGCAGATATACATGTTACTGCTGGCAGTGTAAGCCATAATTATTTTGATCATCCAGGAATTACTGTGCATGGTGGGACATCAAAGCGTGTCCAGATCTGAAGTTCCCAACATAAGGACAAGAAACTCTTGGAACAGGTCCAGAGGAGGGCCACGAGGATGATTAGAGGGCTGGAGCATCTCTCCTATGTAGACAGGCTTAAAGAGTTGGGGTTGTTCAGCCTGGAGAAAAGAATGCTCCAAGGAGATCTTATAGCGGCCTTCCAGTACCTGAAGGGGCCTACAAGGAAGCTGGGGAGGGACTTTTTAGAAGGGTGTGTAGCGATAGGATGAGGGGGAATGGCTTTAAATCAGAAGGGGGTAGATTTAGATTGGATATTAGGAAGAAATTCTTCACTATGAGGGTGGTGAGGCCCTGGCACAGGTTGCCCGGGGAGGTGGTGGCTGCCCCCTCCCTGGAGGTGTTCAAGGCCAGGTTGGATGGGGCCTTGAGCAGCCTGGTCTGGTGAGAGGTGTCCCTGTCCAAGGCAGGGGGTTGGGACTTGGTGATCTTTGCGGTCCCTTCCGACCCTGATCATTTTATGATTCTATGAAATTAAAATTGTTTTTATAAACCAAACCTTACCCACATGCAGGCCTCCAGCCTGACTTTTGAGATGATAGCCCATAAAGAGATGGATCCTTCGGTCGTCTCTTCATCAGGGCAGATAATTTGATCCGGGTAAGGAGGCTCAGGAAAATTAACTGAGTTACATTCATATGCAGCAAGCGTAACTGATGCTATGTGTGGACCCTGAAAAAAACACAAGTAATTTCAAATGCATTTTATGTTAGTAATAATAATAGTTAAAATTAAAACTCCACATTTGCCCCTGATGCAAGGGGCCCAGGCTAAAACTTAGTGTTTCTCATCAAATGCCTAATGCATGAAAAATGTTGGATTTTTTTTTTTTAACACCATCTGAAACACAACATTTAGCTATTAATGCTAAAAAACCCAGAACATCTTCTTGTGATCCACTAAAAACTTAAGGACCCTCCTGGCTTTTGCCATGCCATTGTGCAGTAGGAGGAAGGCGCCAAGGAGAAAATAAGAATCCTTATCTCTTTTTCAAAACTTTAAATCCTTCCCCTTAAGGTATTTCTGGCCTACAGCTGTATTACAGCAGGTATTTTCCCTACTGCTGCTTTTAGAGGATGGCAGTAGTTAAATTATATGTTAATTATTTTTTCTAAATGACTAGCACTTTACATGTTACAGCAAACCTTCTGAAATTTTGGATCTTTCTCCAGAAATCAGGTGCTTAATTTGTGTCACTTTTTCTGTGTTTACAAGAAAAAGACCGTATTGCTGTTTCTTCAAAATGGTTTTTGGAATATAATTCAAAATTTAAACACAATTTAAACACCACATAATTTTGGATTACTTCTAGCCTCCACCTTACACTAAAAGATTTTTTTTTTTGGATGGATCTCCAAATAAAACTAGCATAAAAATCTATTCAAGAATTGATCTGCTACATACTTAAGAAACCTGAAAGAATTCCCATTATTTTAATATAAAAGTGAGAAGAAATTCAGCCAGTCAGTAGTCTGAACATTAGATGCTGTAGCTAAAAAAGAACTCACTTAGCAAAAGGTCAGGGAAACACCATCCAGGGAAGAAGAAAAGCAAAAAAAGTACCAAGTTAAACTAAAGTCTTTTCATAAAGTCTCAGATTTAAATAAATTATAACGTTTTCTTTACGTGCAGAACAAATTACACAAACTTTTAACTGCTGCTGTTAATTATTTTATGGGTTTTGACGTCATGTTGGGAAACCTAATGTCAACAGTTTTCTTCTATGTTTTTTCCTTCAAATGAGTCATGGTTTATTAGTCAAATACAGCAGCTTGGTACCCCCCACCCAAATCAAAACTAAATTTATTACAGAACACCAAGGGAAAGCACAATAGACCTCAGCACCGCCATGACAGGCCTCAGCACCGCCATGACAGGCCTCAGCACCGCCATGACAGGCCTCAGCACCGCCATGACAGGCCTCAGCACCGCCATGACAGGCCTCAGCACCGCCATGACAGGCCTCAGCACCGCCATGACAGGCCTCAGAACTGCTATTCCCCAGTGCAGGCCTGCCACAGCTCACTTGGAAATGCGGGAGCCGGAGATATTATTTATTTAGAAGACCTTGTGGGATCCATTTGCACACCACAAGGTGAAATTCCACAGCGGGTCTCTCAAAAGGTGAAGGCCTGTTGCTTTTTCTGGACTGCCTTGGAAGATTTTAGGCAGGCTCACTCACATCAAAATTTCAGGTCCCACCAAAGGGACAAGAGCACTGGGCTTACATAAGGATGTTGATATCTTAATTTTTTTAACAGCAGTGAAATAAGAAATTTGAAAAAAAAAAAATAAATCCAGCTACATTTTCCATAAGACAGCGTTGATTTCTGTTGCAATCTAGAAACAATTCAGCAATCAAACTGTTCTACTGGCATGCAACTGGGAAAAGACAAGCTGGTCTGATACCCAGGGAACTCTCTATTTCTTCCTTGTTACTTCACATGAGATCAATTCAAAGTGCTCTGGCACACTCTGGGTTATAGGAATATATACAGCTGTACAATCTCACAGAAGAAAAAGAAAAAGAAAAAAAAAAAAAGAGAGAAAAGGTTGATTGAAGCCGAAAGAGAGGAGATCCAGAAGTTGACACACAAGTAAATGTAATCCTGACATGGCTGGGATAACACAGCTGGGATGAAGGAACAAATGACTAATAATGTGTAATACCAACATTTCTAAAGGTCTCAATGGCAAGGACAACTTTTTGTTACTCGAGGCAGGATCATCCCTGTCCCCAGCAGCTTCATATCTAAACAAGTAACATATCTCTATTTTACTCATCAAGGACAGATGAAAAGAGAGTGTTGAAACTTTCCCAAAGCTCTAAAGTACTCTTAGGACAAACCTGGGAACCTTTCTCCACTGTACTCAGAAACTTAGGGAATTTAATTTCATTCTGTAGCTTGCTCCTCCCCAGTCTGACAGCTACCACAGGACAAAAATGTTCTCAAGCCATTTTCCTTAAATGAATGCTTTTCACCTGCAGAAATTTGCAATAAAATTCTCCTGAACAGCAAATTTGAATGGAGGAAATCCCCACGTACGTGAGTTGTAAATGACCATTTCCTATGTTCTCTTGAGAGTAGGGGTAAGGTAGTTGCCAAGGCAGTGAGATACGGTATGTGAATCAAGAAGTATGATTTTCAGTTCCACAAAATTTGGAGGCCATGCCGCACTGCAGCCTAACTACAGCCAGCTGTGATGGGAGACTGTTAGTTTCAGTTTTATAATAGTAAGAGACAAATTTAATCACTGCTATAGTGAGGCCCCAACCCCTTGCAAGGTTTCAGTGATAGAATTACCAGGGTTTCTTCTCAAACTGTGTACAAGGTGTGTAAAACAGACTGTACAATCTCAGGAGAGCCAGCAATGACAAGACACCTAAGAAGAAGCTGCTGTGGGACCTTCTTGTCATGAGCAGCTTCTCTCAACCAAGTTGCCATCCTTGAAATGGCCTAATGTTCTCAAAACATCATCTCCTATTACGAGAGCTCTCCCAGTCTCAAGAAATGTCTGCAAAAGGAAAAATTTTATGGGAAGTAGCCAATGGAAAAAAAGGCATTTCACAAAGCAGCTGTAAATGGCCAGCAAGCCACCTGAAGGCTACGCCAATTGAACATAACTCTTCCACTGTAATGTAAACAATTCTATAATGGAAAAACGTTGGAGTTATGGAACCCACAGAAGCCACATTTTAACTGGAATAAGAAATAAAGCATAAATGGTTCATTTAGAGTGATGAAGTGTGGAGTACTGGAACTCAGAGCGAGCCAAAGGAAAGCAGAACAATCCCGTGTCCTCCTCTGGCAGCAGAGCCCAGCTGTCCTGCTAGGCAAATGGACATCGTCTCGCAGCTTGGCAGGCTGCACGCAACATCTCCAACATCTGCTTTTGTTCTAGCTCAGTTCTGAAAGCTTACATAGAGCATTAGACTTTCACAGAGCCGTGGTTACCAAGCACCTCTAAACAATGGTTGGCTAAGCAGGGCCATGGTTGCAAAGGGGGTGGGGGGAAAGGAAGAGCGGGAGGGTCGCTGGGTGTTTCATAAGAGAGGTGCCATTTTGCTTTCTCTTTAGCAATAGTGATGGTTTAACTCTGAATGAACAGCGAACCAACTTCAAATGAGCTTTAGGTGCCCCCTCTGGAAAATCCCAGTCAGTATGCACTCAGATGTTTTCTTTATACTCCTCCCTGTGCCAGAAGGATTAATTCTCATGCAGTTTTTTAATCCCCTTCACAAATAATACCACCTCCACCCTCTCCTCCTCCTCTGCGTGGGGCCGCAGTAAATACTCAGTGTTTTGCCTCTCTGCAATAGCTCAGTTTGTTTCAACACTTAAGGAAAACCTCTAAGACATCCCCTCTTTAACTCTAACTGCAGCTCTACCTTTGAAAAGGGCATTTGCCAAACTGCCTTACCAGACAACAAATACTAAAACCAGGTGATTTAGTCGACACTTGGCTTTGCCAAGACAGAAAGAGTCGCTGAAATTCAAGGCATGTAAGATCCTGAACACCAACTGTCTTCCCCTCACCCTCTTCCAATGATTTTTTTTTCTTTCTTTCTTTCTTTCTTCTTTTTAAATTGCAGGAGGCACTAACAAGGGCTAACAGAGAAGAAATTGAGAAACATTCTGCTGACTTGGGTGAGAAACATTTGCTTGCCACTACCAACGACCAGAAGGAGCCTGTGGTTAGGGTGGAATGCAATTTGTTAGAAATATCTGTACAATTTAGAAATCAAAGAAGACAAGATCTGGTCATGAAGACCAACTCAACGTAAATCTTTTTTTTTTTAGCAACAGTAATTTAGGGGAGTTTGGAAATCCCTAGCTATACAACCCTGAGGTCTCATGGAAGGTAACCTCGAACTCTTGAACTCACAGGCTTTCAGAGAAGTTTTAGTTCAGTGATTGAAGGCAACCAAGTTAGAAGAGACACTGTTAATCCTTAGAAATAAGTTACTTTAATGCCGTATTATGAAATTTCTAGAAAGTATAATCTTTCTATCTATAAATTATGCTTGGAAATGTATCAGTGTGAGTGGAAAGAGACAGCAGGCACATGATAAAAAAACCCCCAAGAAGTTCAAACCCTTAAAAGCACGCTGATACAACACTTAAAACAGAAAAGCCTTTGCCCTAAGGAAAAATGACTGAATATCCAATTAAAAATGAATCATATTTTCACATTATTAATCATTCTGTGCACCTAGACCGCAAACACAATGCAGCAAACAAACTCTATATGAAATGTTGGCTTCTCACACGGCCCTTCATGGACACAGCCGCCCTGCTGAAGTGACACAAGCACAAGAACAACTACATCTAATTTTAACCTTTTATATTTGGGGAAGACATAATTTTAGACTGTGTCTAATTTAGAAACATTTCACAAAGACAAGTGATATGTCTGCTAACAAGAAAAATACTACAGTGAACTCACTGCTGAACTTAACGCACTAAAAATCTGTTTTCCTCCATGGATACGCTGCTCTTCGCACTGGGTTTAAGCCTCAGCCCTTCCACGGAGGGGAACATGTCATGCTATATTTGATTAAGATAAATTGGAAAAACAAAAGCTTGCTTCTCATGGGAAACATCCTGCAAGCGTTGCCCCAGGCCGCGACTCATCTCATACTTATCTATGAAGTCATTACACCTCTCAAGAAAGCAACACCGAGTTACAGCATCTTTTTTTATCTTCAAGAGCAGTGGACAACTACCCACAAAGAAAACTGCTCTGTGGTTTAGAGGGAGAAGCTTGATCTGGAGTTGGCTAGTAAATATGTCAATCTAGTCTGCCTGTCTGCGTTACAAGATTACAACGTCTCGCGATTTTATATAACGTCTGGTATGCGGCGCTGGCTGCAGCACGGGGCTGGGAATGAAGAACTGTACCTAGAGCATCTGCAAGGGACACAAACATCTATGAAGCAGTCAGGGCTAGTTTTAGCAGACCGTGATGGCATTTCAAGCGATGTATTAATTTTACAATCATGTGTCTGTTAGCAAGTTTCTATTCCCACTTCAGTCGAGCCTTGCACCACAGCGCAGCGCTGATGGAAATTCCAAACGATGAGCCACAAGCTCTGAATATGACTGAACAAGAACCACCAAGGGAGCAGGCACGTGGTACCACTGCACGCATAACCAGGCCACGTAGCTACTTTGAGGGGTAACACAAAAAGCTGATGTCTTGTAAGGCTGTGCCCACGCTACATCCTTTAGAAACAAACAGGGAAGGCACAATTGGAAGAATCCAAGTTTATACTCTGGTGTTGACATAGACAAAAATAATTTGTCAGTATTCTCTCCTTGCCCTTCCCTAGCCACCCACTTATTATTTCTGAAGAATAAATCACAGCATCTACTCAAACTGACACTGGTAGTGATGATTGGCTTTAACGCCTCCAAATAGAGATCGCCTTGCCCTGGTTTGTTTTTTCCAGCCTGTTCAAAGAAACAGTGTCATGAAAATGATAAAGTTCAGGCTGTGCATTAAAATTTAAAAAAAAAAAGAAAAAAAGAAAAAGAGCAGACTCCAAGGGAGCAAATGAGGAGAAAGCATAACGTGACCTCCCAGCAGGGTTATGAGACAGAACCAGTGACGAGGAAGTCGAGAGCAGATAACAAAACACCAGTGTCAGCATCTAAAAGGTAAAGTCCATCAACCTTCAAAAGGAAAAGAACGGTGTGCCCAGCATCTTACTAACTCCTCAGCTTGGCGCACGTTCAAATCACTAGGCTGGCCAAGACGTTCAATATAGCTTAAATATTAATAGGACATCAATATTTTGTGGACTTGTGGCAAGTCAAAGGAAGGTAGCTAATCCTGCCCAGACAGGGACACTGCACATTAGCTGTTTATTGTCAGTTACAGCTTTAGACAAACCGTCCAGAGTCTGACGTGCACCACCCTCAGCAGCACTGGAGGCCGGAGATGGAACTCATGGTTACACCATTTTGGGCTCTGACTCATGAGGTCCAGCAATTCACGGTGGGGCAATATGGGAGGTTATTGTTTCCAGCTGCTCCGGCAGCCCCTACACCAGAGGTTACCACCCTGGGAGCAGGACAGCAGGAGCAAAAGTGGCTGCTTGGCAGTTGCTGGGTTTGCATGCAGCAGAACTTAAACCACCAGCAGTTTCAGCTGACGTTAACGGAGCAGGCTGGGGCCTTGGGGCTCAGTCCACTGTTTCCCAGACTGAGCCGCAGCAGCTGAAGGGATGGTTCTTCCACAGCATAATCTAAACCAGAGACACCGGGTTTATTCTCTGCAGTTATCTGTTGATATCTGACACATACAACAACAGCAGGTACACTGAGAGGGCCTAAGGCTCCAAAAGAACATTTTTCTCCTTGAAAATACTGTTTTTAAAACTCATTTTTAAATGCAAGCAAGCCACCAGAAGATTTAAGAAACACCCAGGTTACACAACTAATCTGGCAGCAGTGTCCAGTTTAATTCATTGGGTGCTGACAGTTCATCAGTGTGCTAATATCAGTGCTGCAGCTTCAGCAGAGCAGAGTCCACGTGAGCTGTAAGCAGGAGCTCCCATCAAGAGAGCGTTAGCAAAAGTGGCTGGTTGGGGTTTGGTTTTTTTTAAGTTAGATGTTGATTCAGGTATTCCAGGATGTTTCAGTTCATTGTAAAAAGCTTAGGACAGCTGGAGGAAGTAGGTTTAAAGGCATGAAGGAAACAAAGGAGAGAGTAAGAGTCAGAAACAACCCTCACACAAACAGGATCCCTTTCAACTTATTTTAGAATTCATTTCAGTCCTCTGTAATCTCCAGTCAACAGCACAATCTGAGCACAGATAACAGCCAGAACAGGTTTTTTTTAAAGTTTCATTTCTTCTGTGCTTACAAGTTGTCATGAAGAGTATGGACTGAAAATGTACACCTTGCTTAACTAAAATGAACTCAGTGCTGGGAAGGGGAGCACTGCTGTGCCCTCCTACCCAGCTGGGGCAGATCAGCGCCTTGTACACTTACTTCTTCCCTTTCCCAAAGTGATCAGGGCTACTCCCACCCACTTTGAACAAACCATGTGGAAAGAAACTTCTCCTGAAGTTGACAATCACTACAAAAATACTCCTGTATTCAGGTCACAAGTAAGCAAAGGGAGGGAAAAAGGAGAGTAAATTCTGTGGATTTCCAAATTATTCTGTCTGCTCCCATCAAAGTGGAGTAAGCTTTGTTTTGTGAGCTTTTCTTTCTCAAAGCACTTTAGGAATTTTATCATGAGTCTCTCTGCAAGCTCAGCTCCTGGGACCAGGTAACTAAAAGGAATGTAAGTTTGATTGTGAGAAGTTTTTGGTAGTCCTGCAGGAAAAGGATTTTTGGTTTAATTATTTACACCAGCAACACTTGTCATAAAAGCTAATGGGCTCATAATTGCACAAGGTGCCTGGATTTTAAATCTTCAGATCCTAACCTAAACCAGCTCAGATCGGGCCGCAACATGCCTCATTTCAAACTACCAGACTTTTGGGAGGCCAGAACATGACCCTTTGCCAAAACCAAACCCTGGAACCAATTCAGAGCAAAAATGACACATTGAACCCTGGAGCACAGATAAACTCACACTGGCTCTCTAAAGCCAGCGCCGTCACTCAGGACGCCATCTTTCCAATTCACCTCTCCTTAAAGGCAGCTTCTGTTCTTTTTTTTCCCCTGCAATTATTGCCGTGCTCTCTTCCACACCAGTAAGAATATTAAGTGACAAACCCATATATTACAGTCCGGACAAAATTTGAACTCTTGTGTGACCTCTGCACACAACCCATTCCTATTGTACCTCACGTTTCCTGTTTGTGCTAGTCCACAACCCGGCCACCAGCAAAACCCCTTTCAGCAGTTGCTCCACTTGGCTCTTTCAGCAAGCAAGCAGAGATCCATATTTAAGAAACAAAAACACAAACAAATGCAAACAGCCAAAAGCCTTTTGACCTGTAAGGAATTCGCTTCCATTCATCCCTCACCATCACAGATTATAACAGGCCGTACACAGAGGGGACATTTATCATCCGCTGCTCGCGCAAGGCTTCTCCACAGGCGTTAATTCTGAGCTGATTTTTGTTTGCCTCGGCTGCATCTTTTGCAATCCTTTTGCCAGAGTTGAACTGAAACCAAATCACGAGGCCGAGTGTTGTGTGAAGACAGCAATGGCAGCGTGGTCCCGACCCAACGTTCCCACTCTGCAGGAACCTGCTGCCCACCAGCCCTCCAGATCATTCATTTCATTTTGCAGCAGCAAAAACAAACCTCTCCAAAATGTACAAATGCAAGAATCATAGAATGGCGAGGGTTGGAAGGGATCCCAAGGACCATAAAGCTCCAACCACCCTGCCGCAGGCAGGGCCACCAACCTCAGGCCTGGAGCTACACAAGGTTGCCCAGGGCCCCATCCAACCTGGCCTTGAACACTTCCAGGGATGGGGCATCAACCACCTCTCTGGGCAGCCTGTTCCAGGACCTCACCACACTTTCTGTAAAAAAGAAATTCCTGACAAGTTACCCTCAGTCATCATCTTTTGGTGTTTAGGTGATTCATGCCATTTATATTTTTAATATGCCACCAAGAGAAGAGAAAACATCTCAGGGCTAAGAAGAAAAGCTGTGCACTGCTAAAAACACTATTTAGAGTCGTTAATCATAATAGTTTTATTTCCTACAGAACCACATCATGATTACTATTTTTAAAGCCTTGTTTATAAAGAATTGTGAAAAACCTTTAATGGACTTTGGGAAAATAAGCCAGCAGACTTGTTTTGAAAGTGTCAGAATAAAAAGGATTCTTGGAAGAGTGGCCTGCTTCCCTATTTCTGCGTCGAAGATCTTCTCTGTGCCAGCCTTGAGTTCCGTGCCAATTTGCAGCACAAGAATCGTTTCCCAAAAAGCCATGTCAAATCTTACATTTGCTGCTGGCCTCAACCAAGGAAGCAGCATCAAACCAGGAACCGATGCAGCAGACAACATTCAGACCACAGAATGTATACAAAGTTCCTGAATCGCAGAAATAGCAATAAAAAGTCTATTATCAAACTATTAAAGACCAAGATGTCCACAGCAAGAATGTATTGGTGACCAACAAAATCCAAATCAGATGTGAACTGATGTTAACCAGGGGTAGTGGCTGTCTCCCCCTAGACTGAGCCTGCTGTGGATTGTAAAATCCACTTTAAGCAAAGGGTTTCTGAGTAGTCCCTTCTCAGGTAACCCCAGGATCTCTCCTGGCACTTGAATTCAAGCTTCTTCAAAAAGCAGCTGGTGATAGATGCTCTGAAGAATCCAGACAAACAACAGTTTTCAACACTGGAAAAAGGGGGAGCCAAGCCAGGAGAGCAAGCACCCCTTCACAGCACCGATTGCATAACTGTTTCTAAGATTTTTCCCAGCTAAGGGGCTGTGCTTAGGAGCAGTGTGAGGTGAGAAGCGGTGCACACAGTGAATGGAGGACTGTACTTAAAAAAGAAAGGTGCACCTGTGCCACAGCTGAGACGCTAAGAAGTGCTGTGGAACAGGTGCCTACATGCCATCGATTCCTCCCCCTTAGCCCTTAATGGCAGAGACAATACTGCAGGCATCAGCAGGAGCTCAGCTGCACAGGGTTGGGCCCAGGAGCGCTGCTCTCTAAGCATGGAATCGCATTCCCAACCATCTCAGTTGGGATGTGAAAGGAGCAATTCATTTATTATAAGCAATGTTAGAACATTGAGCTGACTCTGTTCCCTACTGCCAGCAAATCCAGGCTCTAAAGAGGAGCATTTGCTGCTTTGTAGCTTTTCATTTCTTTGAATCAATAGAAGAATAATGTTTACCACAACAAAGAAAGGTAATTAAAGTATAGGTACCGTGGAAAGTAAGAGATACACTGATGTAAGAGTTAATATGATGAGTTCCACCTTAACCTACTTTTACAGGCAGCTGCTGCACAAGTAACAAAGCAAATTAGTTTAAAACTCCTCCCTTTGAAAGCCAGAGCTCCTAACAACATTGCTTCCAGATGGGTTAAATCCAGAATACTGTGCTGAAATAATGTACCCCTAAAAGTTGTGCCAACAGTCTTCAGTCAGTACTCCGTGTCCCATTTCACACCACACACGGGCTCAAACCGGGGAGCTATTAGGGAGTGTATGAGTACAGAGAAAGCATACTGCACATAAATATCGCTCACATTGCTGTATCGACAAGAATATTAACAGTTCAGGTGCTTGAAATGGCAAGAGACTATTGGGGCAGGCAGCAAGAGGTGTTTTTACTCCCCCAGTGCCATCTAGTGGCTGCGAACTGGGGACATCCCACCTAACTATGGACCACTCCGGGGTTAGACAGGAGGTCGGTGCTGGAGAAGTGCAACCGTCCTGAATTTACAGTTCTGGGTCATTACTAAACCTTGCACAGGAGAAAAGAGGAAAATGAATGCTGGCTACTCTTTCTCCCTACTCACTGTCGGTAGGGAATTCCTTCCATGTCACAGAAACACATGTATCTGCTGTAAATCTTTAAAGTAAACAAGTATTTCTCCTGTAGTGCCACACATTACATGTCCATGGTACACTTTTATTGTATTCTATAACCACCTTCTAATTATTCAGCTCAATCTATTCTGTCTGGGTTTCCCCTCCTAACAAAGGTACACAAAACCTCACCTCTTGCAGTCCAAATCAAAACCTTCACTGGCAACATTAAGTCTCTTTTCCCAGGTGATGCACCTCCCTGTCCTTTGGAAGGCTGTTCACCTCCTATATGCCAGTCACAAATTACATCAATAAGTCAATAGAGAAGTTATATTTCACACAGACATTACTTTAATGTCAGCACAGGTCATGGCCTAAATATATTTACTAGGTTTGCATACCCCACAGGAGAATTTAAGTGATATGTTGGGAAGCTGAATTTGTTTTCTATTAAACTAATATAGAACTATTTAAACAACTGGATTTTTAAATAGAGAGTAAAAGAAAGGTCAACTCTTTCCACTTCCTTTTAGAAAAAAAGAGGTGCTGTCTTATGAAGACGTCTCTATGTGACAAAATCATCTTGAAGTAGCCTAGGGTATAAAGGGCAGCACTCCTGCTACCCTGCAGCAGCTCAGTGTAGAGCAGAGACACTACCCACTTTCAAATACAGTTTGGAAATGGTGCATAGCACGTCTTATTTACTACCTTGTGACACAACATGTGTAGAAATTACTAACAGGAAGAGCACGATAAGCTCTCCAAACTGCATCAAAGAATGTCTAAATACATGAAATCTTTGGTCAGAGGAAATCCTGACTCTCACTGGTTGACAGCCTAAGAAAATATATAAAGAGCAGAATGAGATTAAAATCTCTCATTTAAAGTGTTTCCTAATTCTGATTTAAATCAAAACCAACTGATTTCTGCAGCACACCTGGAGCTGCTTTCCTTTCCCTTCCCCTCTCTGTCCTGCTCAATAAGCTCATGATCCCATCCTGCTGCATCTTCACTCCTGCCATAGCCTGGCCGAGACCCCGAAAGGAGCTGGGGTGGGGAGCTGGGCTCCACCTCACACATCACTCGATGCTGGTTTGCCTCTCCAGCGAGTCAGAGCACTTCAGATCAGGACTGATGATTTCAATTGATTCTCCCTCTCCCCAGCCCATGCCTCTTACCATCCCTGTGCTGTTAACAGCACCATCTCTGCAAGTCAGGAAGATCTGAACACTGTCAATCCACCGCTGTCTAAGCACTACCCAGGGTTACATAAAAATGTTTAGACACTGCATTCATCAGTGAATCTTTTCATTACCAGTTCAAATCACTTGGACTGACATTAGTATTTTTGTCTAGAAGTCTATGCATGCTGGAACTTGTTGCTGTTTAGCAAGAGCTACTTTCTGCTCTTACAGTCTTTATGGGAGAAGCTGCAGTAACAGTAAGTCTGAGACTGCTGCAAATGCAGCCCATGCAGATGCCATTTGACCTAACAGACGTTGCCCTGCTGTGTGGAAAAGCATGAGTTTCTTGTTTCTTGTAGTGTTTTCTGTGTTATTGCTAATGATTAAAGCAGTTCTGAAAGTAAACATCTGTAATTGTTCCAAATACAAGATGACATTTGTTGCATAAACTGGTTTTAATTATTTTGTGGCCATGAATCCTTTTCTTAAATCCAGGACAGTGGTTTCATAAACAAGGAACTAATCCAATGGCCGAAAGCAAAACACACCCAAACATTTCCCTAACTTTCCTAGTTAAGTTGAGATAAACAACATCATGCAAATTTTCAGAACAGATACTATTTTATCTTTGTAGACAAACATTTTTCTCGCTATTTTTTTCAAAGCAAAATTATTACAGACTGAACTTTAAAACAGCTGTCTATTTCAGTGGTTTCAGCTCAAAAAATGATCAGTTTAAGCTACTAAAAAATAAAGAGTCCTGAAAAAAATTAAATGGAAACACTGAGCTGCACACATTAGAAAATGCTTTGTTTAAATCAGGCAAATAGAGTATAGAGCTTGCAGATTCTGACTTGTCATTTCAAAGCAAGGATTAACAGCAGGCTAATATCTACAGTTCAACAAACACAAAGCCTGCAAACTCCAAAACAAGGTTATACAGTACTGTGACAGTGTGCTCCCCCCTCCCCAACCTGACATTTATTTCCCATAAAGAAAATTAATAGCATCTACCACAGCCCAGAACCATTACACTACTACTTTTCCTTCAGCAGCACTTCATGTTTAGGATTTGCACAATATTCTTTATTCACTTATTTTAAAATATATTAAAACATTCAATTCAGAAAGAACATGGTGTGGGAATATCCTTACCAAATAGAGCAGAAAGGTGTGGAGACCTGTTCCAAGTCCAACAGAGGACAGAATGCCTAATCCTACCCAGTAGGCACACCAGAAGAACTTCTTCTCCATATACCGCACATACTGAAAGAGAAAAGTCACAAAAGAGAAGGGGAAAAAAAAGGAATGGTGATATCTCCTAGGGGAAAAAAGTTAAAGCTACAAACTAACACAGATAATTATCTGGGTTACAACAACTGAAAAAGAATCCAAGATCCTTCTACTGGCAATTTATTACAATTACAGCACAGACACGTACAGAAAACATCCAGCTTTCCAAAGAAAAGTCCACCCACGCCTTAAAATCAGCAAGTTTCCAAGGAGGTTGATGAAAAATTCAGGTCAATAGTAGTGGGTTGGAATCCAGAACAGGCACATTAGGTGTGAGCATTGAGCAGCAAGCCTCAGACAGTGACTACCGGAGCCCAAGCAGCAAGCAGACAGCTCAGGAAATTGTCTGAACAGATTAAATAAAGGAATAGAATTAGCTGCACTCTCAGTCTGCCGAAGGTTTTATCTTGGACCAGCGAGTAACCAGGTTTGTGGCTTTTAAGGAAAGATTGGGTTGTGTGTTGCACATGTAAGTGAGGGGATATGGGAAAGTCACAGCAAATTCTAGACCTGAAATCCAGTTAGGTAGACTGGAGAAATGGGAAGCAGTATCTCCTTCTCACTGCCATGAGAGCAGTGCTAAGAGCATGAGCCAGGGCACCAACTCATCTGTATCACAGCCCCAAGAAGAGGTGACATTTTATATCACCCACAGACCAGGATGAAGCTTACAAATCTTAACCAGGCTTCAGCCTGCCTGGGTGTAAAACAGTCCTGAAAGCAGCCAATGAAAACTGCAGCACATTCTGGTATCTTGAGTGTCCTTTTGAGAAACAGTGGCTCGTACTCAGGTACACGGAGACTCTACATGGTACACAGAGGTGGTACACAGAAATGGGTAGAGGTGTGTGCAGCACACGGGATTTAGGGAAGGAGGAACTGGAATGGCCAGATCCCTGCTGGCACACCTCACCAAGACCTCCCCCCAGGCTGGAGAGGTCCTGCAGAGGACCTTGCAGGTCACCCCACTAGTCCCAG
This sequence comes from Laterallus jamaicensis coturniculus, assembly GCA_022605575.1. Lineage (NCBI taxonomy): Eukaryota > Metazoa > Chordata > Aves > Gruiformes > Rallidae > Laterallus > Laterallus jamaicensis. Next base: position 3,596,588 of record JAKCOX010000025.1, on the reverse strand, counting down.
AGGCACAAGTTTGCTCTCAGCAGCCAGCTCGGGGGCCATGGCCTTCAACACCAGTTCCTAAGAGCCACCTAGTGGCAAATGTAAAGTGTGTCACGCTCTGGGCTTCATGCTGGCAAGGCCACCAAACCAGGGAAGCTTTTAATGAAGCAGGAAGCTGTCCACCAGGAACAGGCCACCCATTTACCATCCACCAACTAGTTCTGCCTGTAAGCGCTTAGGTCTTGAGCATGGGATTGAATGAGCAAGGAGGCGATGAGCTGAAGCCCTTCAAGACCTGCCCTGGGGATGCCAGGACTCCTGTCGCAGACCTGCGTGTCCCCCAGACAGACACATCACAGCAGTATGGATGCAAGCAAGTTCTCTGTAACTGGGAACCTGCCAAATGATTCAGGTGAACAAGGAAATGCTCTGCAGGGTTTAAAAGGGTTGTCTGCCCTCAGGGAAAATCTGAAACTCAAGGAGAAACAGGGAGGGGAAAGGCATAGACAGCACCATCACTTTATGCTTCAGCAACGGCTTACACTTCAAGTGATGCAAAAGCTTCTACTCTGAAGCACAAGGAAATTTTAAAAACAACCATTTTAAAACAGTGGGGGCATAAGAAGCATCACAGACTAGATTTGGATCAAGAAACCATCTTATGGCTATGTAACACCTCTATCCTAGCATAGGACAGGGGTCAGGAGACCCTTCCATAGCAGAAAAAACATTTCTGGGGAACCACAAAGTTCTAGAATGAATCAGTTTGACATTAGATCTCAAAAGCTCACATCACTATTAAAAGCTTGTTAACAGCAGACACAAAAGGAGTGCTGCAGCATCAGAGGGGTGCCGATTCAGGAACGGATGAGAAGTGGGACACCTCCAGATGCAACAGCACAGATCAAACGATAGAGCTGACCACTCCCCATCTCTAAGCTGCAACTCATCCACACCCAACCGAGTGGAGCCATGACATCAGAAACAAACACCCTTAGCGAGTAGGAGTTCAAAAGATACATTACAATTTCATGCAGCCCCCATTCAATTCCCACCTGCTTTAGCACAGGGACAGAAGTGTTAGTCACTAAGGAAAGGAACTGGAAAAGCCATACCTGTTGATGTGTTCCTTCAATGTAATACGTAGCTGTGAGCACTGCAAGCGTCAGTAAAAAAGACACCAAGATACTTCGCCGATGCCACAATCTTAAAAGACAAATGGCAGTTAGGGTTTTTCATCATTTAGCATGCATTTCAAAGTAATCTAATTATCCCTGTAGACTGGCTCTGGGTGGATGGAGTCAGCGTGGACAATAGCAGCTGAAAAGTTGGCTATTATAAAAGCAGAAACCTCCCAAGACAGTTAGTATCTGGGGAGCCTTTATTCTTTATGGAAAAATCTCTGCTTCACTGTCAAGCGAGATCAAAGTTCAGCCATGCATATTTTTTTAAAGAATAAAGTAACTGTCTGAAAACAAACACAATCTGACAATAAATATTCCACTTCTACAGCCAAAACTGTCTCAAGCACAGGGCCCTCAACAACATCCATGGTTAAGCAAAGTGCAAAGCAGGCACCACGCTGGCCCTGGGCAAGGGACGAGCTGTGGGTAGAATATAGAAGTGCTGATTTCAAACTGCTGCTGGGTAGAACCACAGCGACAGTAAGAGGAATAAATCTTTACACTATTTTGGTTCCCCTGATCTACCAAAATTAATATCTATCCTAACAGCTCAAAGTTTAAGAAACACATCTGAGCTAATGCTGAAGCGCTGGGGAGAAAAATCTTTCCCTATGTAATTACTTTTGAGCCTGGTTAGTTTTACAACCACATTCTGCTTGATGCACATGTGGGTACACACAGATTAGCAAATCCATTTATTATTTTCTTGGGAACATTATTATACTCTCACCTAATGATATAAAAAAAGCAAGTGCTAGCATCACTTCAAAACCTCAGGCATGAAATAGCAAACTCTGAACATAATTCATCTATTTAGTCAGACATGAGACATGGAACATGGGAAAGCAGTCACAAATGTTTCATGTTAATCAGGTTGAAAAAAGTCACTAACTTTCCTTTAATTTGAAAATAATTTGTGCTGCTTACTTTAACAGGAGAATTGGATTTTCAAATTACAATCATCATTTAAATCACAATTTACTCATGTGGAACCCAGGATATCTAGCATTAAGGGTCAAGCTGAGGTCTAATTTATAGCTTATAGTAGGCAGTGTTATTTTCTGTAAAGGTGCTGTTATGCTAGTGCTAGACAACATTGCTGCGCTGCACAGCAGAGGATGCAAGTGCTATCTGTAACAGAATTTGAGGCCTAGGAAGCCAGGCAATAGCCAGTTTGACAGAACACTTCAAATGGTATTGCTGCTGGGTTCACAGAAACACTTGGTGGTTGTCAGAAACAGCTAACCTAAGACCCGAGGGAACAGGTCTCAGAGAAACAGTTCCCAGTGATAGCTGAAAGAAAGCACACAGTAAAGGAGGAAGCTTTCAGGTTTGATTTTGTGTGTGGTAAAAGGGGATTGAGACTACAGTATGTAAACCTGGCATTTCTCATACGAATCATTTCAAAAGATCAAAACAGAAAATCAAGGTTTCTCCTGTATGTCAGTAGCCCAGAAGAGTCAGTAAACATCACCCATCATCCCTAATCCCAGCTCACTCTGCGAAGGAGCTATACAACAGCTAGGAACACCCAACATGGTATCAGATCCCAGCTTCTGACTGGGAAAGTGTTTGTAAACTCAGTCCCAGGCATAAGAGATTCTACCAACACAAGCACTGGAATGGCATTTTGGCACTCTGAACCCTCTCAAACCTAAAGCTATGCATTTCAGCATTAGTAGGGGATGTTAGGACCCCTAGGTGAAGATTTTCTACCTGGAATAAAAGCCCATTTCCAGCTGTGAAAGGGACCAGTAGCTTACAAGCAAAGTCCTCTCTGCAGTGTGATAAACATCACTGCAAGTTGCCTGCGACCCTGAACCCTACCCTGAGCTATTTGAAGATCATTCAGTGACACTAACACATACATTAATAGATCCCTACTTAACTCTGCAGTCATTAAGGATCCCTAAACACCATCCCCACTCCTTCAAACTGGAACATTCAACTCTTGAGAAAGGAAGTTTGCAATTTTCTTCTGCTAACATCTTCCTGTACTAGAATTATGCAGGTTAGACAGAAGGTCTGGGTATGCAGCTGGAAGTGTGGTACATTCCAGTATTCATCTTTATGGTTCAAAAATAACTATTTTTTTCTGAAAGAAGAATTTCTCAAGTTGTGAATCACTGGGGAAAGTGAGATGTCAGAATGACCTATGGAATCAGAGCATGGGGGTTTCCCCAAAAAGCTTAGTAGAAGTTAAAGAAATGGTCTTTACTTTATGGTCCATTCCTTCAAGTTTATTAGGGTTTCCAGGAAAAAATACTGCAAGGTAACAAGAGGCTGTCTCCACAGTACAATATTCAACCTCTCTTCTCGGTCCCTTCGCTTCCGTTCACTCAACAGAGAGGAATCTGCAAATGAAAAGTACAAGAAAGGTAAAAGCACAGGCTGACAATTCAGATTCTGTCCCACCCAAATATACACTGACTTTTTTCCCCCCCTACACTTTGTTAGCTTACGAGAGTTCCCTGTCATCTCTTCTACAAATCACAAAGCATTTGCTCCAAGGGCATCAGAAATCAGAACACCTCTGGCAAAGGCTTTTTTCCTCCACGTAGCTGACACCCATTCAAGAATCTGCTTGGACTGGGAAGCAGAGCCTGGTGTATCTATTAGCCTTTATGTAAGGTACTGCACTACTAGTTACAGAGCAGCTCATATATTGGGTCAAACGCGACTATCGCCCACTACAGAGACCACACTTCACTTTGAGCTTTTGAATCTGGGTCTCTTCCAAAGCTATTCTCAGACTTTGCCAACTGAACTAGATTGAATTACATGTGCTCTTTATACCCTCCAGTCCCCATGTAACTGGATAACAGCATCTACCCTCCCAGTCAGGATCCTCAGGCTATGGTAAGCCTTGCCAAGGTCTTCAGCCTTGAGCTCATCAGAGAGGAAGTGCTCACATGAGAAGGGCCTTCACTGGACCAACACTATGTGTTTGATTGCTTTTAATTGCAGTGACTTGGTTATAATGCAGAGCTCAACACTCTAACACCCATCACTGTACATTACCAGACAAGTACAGGGGAAAGGTTCTTCTAATAAATGCGTTACTTCACGCAGTCAAGGTTAGTACCCCCCCCACCCCCCCAGCTATTTTCTAGATGAAAATGGTTCATTTAAGGGTTGTCAAGCTAATTTTTAAACTCCTAAAGAAAATGAATTCTGAAACAAGACCAAAAAAGCAGTATCACAAAACAATGGGAAAAATAAACAAGAGCAACTCTTGTATCCAAAGAGACACCAGACTTGTTTAAACATCACTTACTACCCAAAGTCGAAACGTATGTATTTGCTATTGCATATATTTAAAGCACTGCAATAATCTACATTTTAAATTTGTAAAAAACTATTGCATTTAAAAATACCAATCTAATCTGAATCCTCAGCATACAGTAACTCAAGATGTATTATTCCAGTAATTGAAACATGCTGCCTTATCAGAAGCTAATATTGACATAGAAATTGCATACCTCATTAGTCACAGAGCCAGTTTCATTTTGTATTCTTTAGCTGTAAGCATCAGTTGCTTTAGATAACTATAACTAACAAATCCTGCAATGGCAAATATTTGATAACATCCATACTCCCTCAGAGTTACAGAATGATTTAAGCCTTTAAGAAAAAGGCTTTGATTTGTTCCATACATACACACGTGCAGTTCCTCTTTAAATCTGGCTGCATTCATTGCATCAAGAATTTCTATTCTCTGATTTTTCCACTTAATATGTCTAATAAAACAACACTTCAACCTTGTTTTTATGACTTTGTTTTTAGTAAAGGTCATAAAAGACAATGGTGTAAGACTGCATGCAACTTGAGAAATCGCTTGGTTACAAAACTTAATTAAATATGGAACTGGCACATTGAAAGCTGAGAGGAAACAAACTAAATTATTAGCACTTCTACACTATGCTACACAGCACAGAGAGCTCAGAACATTCTCAGGTTATGTGTCATGAGACCTAAACATTAAACCAAGCCTACATCAGACATGGCAGGTAGGAAAAATAGAGACAAGGCAGGAGATGAAGCAGTTAACTGTTCTGTTCGGAATTCATCATTGCAATTGATAAATTATGGTGAAGCTAAATGTCAACAGAAAAGCTACAAACTGGGAGACTAGTAACTGGATTTCTGCCAGAGTAAAACAGATTTTTATTACCAAGTGCTAACTTTCCTATGCCAAAGGGTGGGGCTGTACTGCCTGACTTCTACAGCCACACACTGCCAACACTGCTTAGGTTTCAGCTCAGTCCTGCTGCAGACCCTGTTGGTACCCAAGCCACACCAGCTATAGAATTAAGGGAGAGAGAAGAAAACAAGAGAAAACTCAATGGAAACACACAGCATAAAACTGTCCTGTGGCTTTGCAATACATCAATCTTCTAGATTTTGATTTAGGGATGACTGAAGTCTTCAGGATGGATCCAGGTGTTGAGCCCTGTGCATTATCCAGGCGCGAAGTGCACCACAGAAATACCCTTTGGGTCTCAGGCTGCCCATGTCACACACCAAGCTGCCCAGCTGAGAAGATCAAGTCCTTCTCCACCTACCTGTAAAGCTTCCATTGTGCTGTTCTTTGATCATTCCTATGCGTCTCTGGTCACAATCTGTTCCATTCTCTGCCATTTCATAGATCAGTCACGTATGGGGACCTGACAGCAGAAGAAAATCAGAAAGCATAACAAAGACTCCACTTACTCTCTACTCAGAGGATACAGGCAAGCATCCAGCAGCTCTCCAAATCCACATCACAGTTATCCTGCCTCACTCCAAAAAGGAGAAAGTGATTCAGTTCCCATGATGACAAGGATTCAAACATTTCCACCTACATAGACCTGAATTTTTCACTTAAATGCCAAAACTCCCTCCCTTCTACCAAGGGAACAAAAGCCTGTTAAACAATCCCTTCTGCTGCTCAGCCCACTGTTTGGGCTCCAGAAGCAGCAGAGCTCCATACAAACCTCAGTTCAATCCCCAGAGATGGGGGTGCTTAAGATTTGATTTGCATGCTAGAAAGCATCTTCTCTGGCACTAAGCTCTCCAGGTAGTTAGCATGCAAGTAAACTACCTCAGAAACCTCACAGCCTAAAAAAAACCCCAGCCCTCAGGATGGTGACTAAGACACAGAGTTGCATCTCATGTTTTGCACAGCCCAGTGTCTCTAAACCAGAGAAGGTAAACTCTTCAACAGAAAAGAGCTCTCTGAGGGAAAGCTTTTTTTGGGAAGTGTACATTCTGTCTGTTGGTTTAGGCTCTCTCTAGTGAGATCAGCCTTAAAAAGTCCAAAAGAACAGCTGTGGTTTTCCTTATCCAGGAGAGTAAATAGTGCAAGAGTTGGAAGTCAGCATAAATCAGAATGTTGCAAGAGCTTATTTTTTTATTTTTCCTTAAAAACCCCAAAGCTGAACAGCTGACCATTCTTATGCAATCAAACATGAAGAAAGTAGCCAGTCAGACCCCTTGCTTTAAAAGTCCTCTCTTCAATCTTAAAACAGTTTCTGGAATTTTAGGGGGAGCTAAAGCATCTTATTTGCATTGCATTTCTCCTAGTAAGCAACCATGATTTACAGTTTTTGATAGGCTGCTTTTATTGGAAAGCAAAGTAGTGCAATAGCAAAATGACAGGTTATATAAACCTGTCTAGTGGAGGAAATGAAGAGTTTTACAGAAAAAAAATATTTCCCCTTTGATTTATGTTAGGCTTAAGAGCCAAGCAGCAACTCGGGTTTGGTAAACAGGAGTGAGATTGCCCCTTTGATCCAGACTGCAATAAGTTTGTCAATTTTTTAAATAAAATGTTTAAAATATTTCAGATACTGTATTTGCTGAGTATTTCTAGAGTTTCACAAGTCACTTTTAGACAGATGTTGTTCTAGACAGGTACCAGCCTTGAAAATTACTTGTAATACAGATACAATTGCAAGCTCTGATGTGACTATTGAAGGGGTTTTACTTAAAACCCAATCATCACAAGCATCAAGGTCTTGGGAAGGTGTCCTCCCTCCCAACACCTCCTTCCTGAAATGAAACACACAGCAATAGAAAGCTGTCTAGTTAAACAAGCCAGCAGAAACTAATCTCTTCATGTTACAGTTTATATTCATTGAAGCCTGGGCCCCAGAATACCCAAGAAAATTAATAAAATGGCTTTGTAAAAGTTTGCTTATAAAAATTGCTGAAGGGCTCCTCAGTCAGCCAAGGACAACAGAGGACTGACCTGCTGCAGCAAGAGCTCTACAGCATCGCTCTGCAGTCACTTGCAATCACAGGTTTGCTCTGGACTGCTGGTCAAACACCAGAGAAATGTGAACCTCTTTCTCTCCACAGATTGGCTTCACAGCAGCCTGATGCACTGAAAGGCAGGGGAGTTACACCAGCACTTAGCTGAGGATAACTGGCCAGTTGCTATGGGGATACAAGGATCAGATGTTTGGCCACCTCTGAATGTCACTGGGACTGTGAGTCCCTGTAGGCTCTGGAGTGGGTTTGTTTCTCCTGACCACACTTGCTCGTGGTGCTCTTATTTTTTACCTATATAAATATGTATTTATACACACACAATACTAGCTTATGCACACACACATAATGTATATCACACACACACAAAGCTCAGATTGCAGAGGGGAATATTTAAACTGGGCATTCACAGCTCAAAAGCCTGATGTTCACAGAAAGCTGCTTAGGAAGCAAAAGCCATCAGAGCTGTCCCTGCACACAGCCACCCTCCAAAACTGTCTGGTTTAGGGAACTTCAGGCACATTTTGTTGGTTTCAATATAACAAGCATTAAACCAAAACAAACTAAAACTTAAGTGGAAGCCACATGTTCCTCATTTTGAAATTCATTTTGAAATTCATCCTTTTTTTTTTTTTCCTTGGGTAAATCCAGCCTTCAAAATCGAAGTCTCAATTGGTTTGGGCTCTGCTTGGCTTAATTACATTTCCATGGAATCCAAACTACACCCCTTGTTTGCTGCTAAAATCTAGGCAGTGCACATCCCTCCCTCTCCTTTGAGCTGAATTCCACTGCAATCTGTTCAACATCTTACTGGCGCACAAAACCCATCAGTCTCTAGGGATCTCAGGTGCATCACAGCACCCTTAGGTACATACACATCACAGCCTTCCCAAACTCAGCCCAGAGAGCCACTTTTACCCTGCCTGCTAATCTGGGATTAGCTTTGCATAACAAGTGCACAAGTCAACATTTACAGCAAAGCAGATCAATAATCCCCTTGCACACTTCTGTAGGGGGAATATTTGTTAAGGAGGTCTTCAAGTTCAACCACTGTGCAAAAAAAAAGCTCTACAAAGGTGCATTTAGGAATATGGTTGACTAGATTTGATACCTACTACATGTCAAGTCCAAACAGGCTACAACTCAGCAATCAAACCTTGACTGGTTTCACAAAGAAACTCCCTGGTTTACTGGTCTAATTATACCTAAAGCATCTTAGTGTAAGGAACTGGAGGATGCACATCCAGAAAGCTCAGCGCTCTGATCTGCTGCTCTGCTTGATGCCTATTAGAATCACCAGTCCTGCACTAATTAACTGGAGGGGGACTCTGCCCCAAAATGAAGCCACCCTTCATTAACTGAGTCCACATCCTCAAGTCTACACCAAATCCATGAGAGCTCACCACAGGAAATTAAATTCCATCTGCTAAACAGAACTTCACTTCTTATGAATGCTGAAAAAGACAGAGTCCCTATCTACAAATAAATTTGTCCAAAATATCAAGTAGTTACCAGCAAACATAAAAATCAACTATTTAAGAGAGTGAGAAAAACAACTTTGAACAGTTTTTGTATCAGAGCTGCTTAGATCATTCGTTAGAGCTGTGCTCACACAAGAACTTCTTTGTGGGCTGCACAAATAGCCCACAAAACACCATTCAGCTTCAGCACAATCCATAACATCAAGCATAAAAAGACAATTATTGCTAGTCAAAATGTAAAGGATCAACAAAAAAAAGGCTTGTGGCAACTGTGACTGGCACTTCACAGCAGAAGTGAGACAAAGCATAACAAGCTATTAGAGCATGAGGACACAAAATTCAGCCCTGCAATCTTTGCACACTGTAATCAGAGGAAGGGACAGAGGCCTCTTCTTCCTGAAGCTCTGGGGAGGCTACTGAAGCACCTGAGTGCACTTGAGTAAAAGGAATCACTTTAGGATGAGGCAGCTGGGTGTCTGCACTCTGTCCTGGAGCAGCAGAATGCAGCCTCACATCCTGTGCTAAGGATTTTCTGGAGGACTCATTCCCAAAGTGCTGGAACAAGGAGGCTGTTAAACCATTTTAATGATCTCACCACTCTCCCAGACATTGCTTGAATAGCTAATTCTCATCACTTCTGACTTACAGACCCTGGAACCCTGACTCTCACCTCCAATGTTACTTGTCACTCAGCTGCTAGAACCAGGTTTAGAGCTTAGACATTCTGCTGATGTTTTTCCCCAGCCACTTCAGCAAAACATGATTTCAGGGTTGTCATTTCTTGCATTTTAAGCTAAAGGCTCCAATCCTGCTGGCATCCTGCTCCTTTCTCAACTCTTATGATAACCATTCCTCCTTCCTGCCTACATCACTGTTCTTCAAACACAGCAGAGACAGCAAAAGATTCAAACCCAGACTTTCACAGGTAATGGCACTAAACCAGACAACACAGCACAGCTGTAAAACAGTTTCATCCCAGTCATCAAATAATCTACATAGGCAATAATTTACACAGGGAATAAGTCAACAGTTTCTTGGCAAAGCAACAGTTTGGGGAGCACTTTCCCTCAAAAATCAAAGACTGCCTGGCACACAAACAGGTTTTGGTAAGGATGAGATCAGTGTTGAAGTGAAATGTTACATACCCTTTCAGCTCCACACAACTATGTCACTCAGCACTACTTCTTCTGTATCTGAAGCCAGTGGAACAGACAGCTACGTCCTCAGCTCTGCAGACATTCAAGACCGAAGCAACCCCTCTTCCAAACCTTCTGTCCCTACAGAGTAAGATAATACTGTTCATCATGTGACACAAAACTGACACAGACCCTAACCTGAAGGTTAATAACTTTCCTAAAGAAAGAAAAAGTAACTGCTTGATTTTTTTTTTCTTTCCCCAGTCCCTCAACACTCCTGGGAAGCATTCAATTAAAATAAATTAGGACACATCTGAAAGGCATTCAAAATCTCCACAGATTTCACTCTAATGGGTTACTTTGATACAAGTGCATTTATTCCCATACTAAAAATGTTTTCCTGACTAAAATAGTTTAATCCCTCAAAGGAGAAGTAATTCAGTAAAAGACCAGAGCTTTCCATTTTTGGGTTATGCCTCTGTACACCAGACCTATTTTCCAATTCCTAGCCAAATACCATCTAAAAAAAAAGTCATCTTACAATTTAGAGTTAAAATTTCCACTTTTCCAAAAAGACCTGGGGACATCTTTTAAGCTAAAGATGATTTCATATTGTTGTAACAAGAGTTTCAAGGATGCTGTGTGTTTTCTTTTGAGGTTACTAAAGTTCTATCCCTGCTGTTAAGGCCACATGTATAAAACCAGTCTCCCTGGTGGATTTTTCTCAGGTGAAACATGAATATTGGTGGTTGTCTGCAGAGATGCAGCAGTAGAACCAGGTGCTGTAACAACACAGCACAGATATTACACAATATATAGATGAAAAGGCATGGAAGAGGGTAGGAAAGACAAAACTCATGTTGTTTGGGTCTCTGCAGTGATCTCTTGCAGAAACTTAAAAACATAAATCAAACCTTGTTTAAAAGAAAGGAAATGGAAATAACTGGGAACACAGGTATTATCAGTGTAGCAGCTTGTACAACAACACAGGTCACAGAGGAGACCTGTGCTCCTTATGCTGGCAGGAGGCAGCAAGCCTGGGGTGCAGATCACAGCTCACAGAACAACACTGCTCAACCAGCTGCTGAGGAAACCCCTTGGAGGTAATCAGAGAGGGTGAGAGGAGATCACAGGAGATCCTCTCCTGCTGAGAGGAGATCACAGGAGACCTCCTTAGTGTCACTGCTGTGCTAACCTCAGTTTCCCCAGCAGCCAGCTCAACTCCATCCAGAGTCTGAATGAGAGAGCATCATAACTCCCTGCACTTCACATCCCCTCCCAGACAGGTACTGCCGTGGCACTGATCTGGGACACAGTGACATATCCTTTGGGGAGGGCACACCAGATACACCCAAGCAGCCCTTTCACCAGAACCCATGTCTTGGAAAGACTGATGTGAGCAGAGAGAAAGGCTGTGGGAGAGGGGCCACACAGCACTGGGAAAAAAGACCATAATTTAATATTCAGACCCAGGTTCTTTCACATCCTGTGTTCCAGGGGGCTGTGAAATGAAATCCACACACATCCTCCCTGCCAAGATGCTTGTGTCTCAGCCCTCAGGCTGCGTTCAGAAGGTGGCAGTCGAGCTCCCCTCCCTATGCTTCCAAAAGGCACAGGAGGAAAGAAAGGTCACAGGAACCCTCACGAGGTGTTAACACATCCTGCACAAAAGGGCGTGCTGAGAGTCGATTAGGCAAGGACAAAGAGTTGGAGAAATGAAGGGGATAAACGCAGCCTTAAGAATTGGCACCTCTGACTCCTCCAGGCACTGTGCAGACGTGGTAGAATTTTGCCTTTCTCCTCCAGTTTCCCCACAGGAAGATGCTGGAACCTGCCCAGTCCTTATATCCAGAGTGCTGCTTCTGTAAGAGGAGTTACAGCACTGATGAAAGGGAATGAAGAGAAGCACCTAACAAACACCAGAGAAAACAACAGCTGGAATGTGCTCCCAAGATGACTTTGGCTTTCCACAGACATCAGCAGTCTCTAACTGGAACCAGTTCAGGTGACACTATGGCTGCCCTGGCCATTCAGTGAGCACACACAGCACGTACAGGGTGAATCACAGAGGTTAGTTCTGAGCCTTGTAAGAGAGAAAAACATCCTTTGAACAAGTCTGAGACACACTCAGCATCTGCCTGCCTCAAGAACAACATCTTGCTGTCTCCTGGGTCCACCTGATCAGTGCAGCTCCAAAACCAGCAAGGTGCTGCACCATGACTATGGCTCCAACCTGCCAGAGGAACACAAAGGCTGAGTGTTGCAACAGCATCAAGGCTGTGCTCTTTGTTCTCATGGAATGGCAAAGTCCATCCAACTCACACATCTCCACAAGTTACAGGAGTTAAAGTTCTAACCTTGAGATAACAATGCATTTCCCATCACCATTCTAGCAGAAAGAATTGCCCTGCTCTTACTATACACCAGGGGCAATTTTTTGGTTGCTGTTTTACAACCAAAGGTTGTTCAGAAGCAAAGTGAGATCTCAGAACATGCACATAATCCCACAGAGCATTCAAAGGAGAGGCAATTCCTAAGATGTAGCCAGAAACAGCCATGGCATCTGAGAGAGATTCAGAGGCAGGAAAAAAGCTGGAAGGTGGAAATAGTGTGGATGTCCCAGTGAAGAGGCTGGTTTCCAGTATACTCACCTGCCTTGCTGCTACTACCCACTTCACAGCGACTGTCTCCTCCTGGCCTTTCCCAGAGAAGCTACAAGTACCATCGATTTCAGCTGCTAAGTAGGACAAGAAGCTTAGCTCGAACCAGTAAGTAGTGCTCACCCTCCATTGCACAACTGGAAAAGTGGTTTTCCAGACTCTCATCTGAAAGCAGTGATGAAGCAATCACCACAACTGTCACTTAGGACCAGTAAGGGATAAAGGAGAGTCCGTGCTTCAGAAATAAGGGATGGAAAGAAAGAGGACTGACACAACAAAGCCTATTTCAACAGGCAAATGAAGGCATTAAGGACCTGTACAGGCTATTGTAAGGTAAGATGGGACAAAGCATGAGAACCCCCAGTCGACATATCTGGCAGGAACAACCCTTGAAGAGCAGCAGTCCTAACAGCAAAACTGCACCAAAAGCCACTGCTGAAACACAATTCATATGCTTCAAGGCACAGAAGAGCAGTATCACACTCTCTCCACCTCAGAGTGCTAATTATCAACATTAACTAAACCAGGATACCCACTTGTTGGTAAGCACAGCCTCACATAGCAGGGAAAACAAGGACAGGAGAGAACCCTGAAGGGATGTTGTATGTGCAGGTCAGAGGGGATAACCTGGATTCACTGCAATTTCTGGAAAAACAGCCACTGTCATCCAACATATTTCCCCTTCTCTTGGGACACCTGCATGGCCTGCCAAACATCCAAGAGGCAAAAACTGGAGGGAACAAGGAATCTTCCTTCCATAATCGCCAGATGACACTGGCCAGAGAATTAAAAACAGACAAATGCACCCAGGTGCTTAACCTCAGGCAGCAGAAAGGAGGCATGAGGAGTTTTCATGGAGCTGGGCCTTAGCACCAAGCCCATGGGATGAGCCCCAGGCAGTCTGCAGGAACAGGGACAGTCCCGGTGGTGAGGATGCTGTTAGCAGCCCTGCTAGGAAAGCCCACCACGGCTGTGCTGGAGGAGCTGACAGGAACCGCTACACGGCTACACGGATGAATTTCTCACTGGGCCATCAGGCATTGTCCCTCGGGCCAAAGCAGGGTGACTCTACCCCGCGGTTCCCAGGGCTTTGTCCAGCCTGACGTGAAGCCTCCCGAGCAGCACAGTTCTCCGGATGGAGAGGAATTAGCAGCAGCCCGGGTACGGCTCCGAAGAACGGCGAGCCTATTCCCCCCGCGCTACCGGCGCCTTGGGGCCGGCTGCTTCCCACCGGCCTCCTGCCCCCTCCCGCCGACCAGGCTGCCGGTTACCCCACAGGCAGTGACCCCGCACCACGGGCTCTCCCGGCCGAGCCGGGCCTCTCCCAGCACCCTCCCGGGCCCGGACTTGCCCAACGCGGCGTGGGCCGCCGCTGGGTCACGGTGCCCCGGGACGCCGCCGGCTCTGCCCGCTGGCGGCTCTCCCAACCCCCCGCCCGTCCCCGCCGCCCCGGAGCCATCCCGCCACCAGCACGACCCGGTCCGGCCGTCGCCGTGGCGGTGGGGGAAGGGCCCCAGAGCGGGGGGCAGCGGCCCCGGGGTCGGTGCTGAGGGGGTGGGGTGGGGGAAGCTGGGCAGGTGCCACTGGTGGGAGAGCGGCGTCCGCCGGGGAAGCCCCTGTGGCGCCGCGGCCCGGCGCGACCCAGCCCAGGACAGCTCCCTCCCTCCGGCCCGGCCCGGCCCGGCCCGGCCCGCAGCGCCGCACTCACCGCACTCCGCGCCGGTAGCTCCCGCTGGGCCCGGGCCAACCCGGAAGTAGAGGCGGGACCAAACCCGCCCTTTCCCGCCTACCGGGATGTGTCACTTCCCGCGCGCCGCAGCCCCCCCTCATCCGTCCCTCCCTCCCACGGGCCGCCACCGGCGTGATAGAGTCGTCCCGCTCCTCGCTTGTGACGTCACATCTGCGCGACGACGGCGGCGGCGGAGGGTGTGGCGGGGCGGTCTAGTGGGCGCGTGGCAGGTAAGCGGCGCCGGGGCTGCGCTTCCCCCCCCCGCCTCGCCCCCCCCCACCCCCCCCTTCCCGCAGCCGTTACCCGCCCCCGCCTCAGTCCCGGCACGGCGCGCAGCCTCGCGCCGCTGTGAGGTGTAACTGCCCCGTCACTCGCGAGCTTCCCGGGCTGAGGCCCATCCTGGCGTCACCCGTCAGTCGAAAGGCGCCGACGCCGCCGGCGGGAGAGCTGCACCGGGAGAGGCGCCTCCGCGCCCCCCCCTCCCCTCTCCGCGCCCCCCCCCTCCCCTCTCCGCGCCCCCTCTCCCCTCTCCGCTCCCCCTCTCCCCTCTCCGCGCCCCCCCCTCCCCTCTCCCCCCCTCTCCCCTCTCCGCGCCCCCCCCTCTTCTCTCCGCGCCCCCCTTCTCCCCACTCCACGCCCCCCCTCTCCCCCCGCCTTTAACCCCCCGTAACGTCACCCCCCGCCGCCACTCGCCCTGGTAACGCGCTGCCTTCGCCTCCTTCCAGTCAGTCTCCGCCATGGATTCTCTCTCTCAGCCCGGGCTGCTCAGCGTCATTGCTGGAGTCGCCTGCGGCGTGTGCCTGGGCTGGAGCATTCGCGGGAGGTTTTTAAGGGGACCCAAAGGCGGGATGACAGCGCCCGCCAACAACCTGGGGAGCGCAGCTGACATCATGGGAGAGTCTGGGGAGTTCAAGATGGTGCTGATCGTCCGCAACGACTTGAAGATGGGGAAGGGGAAAGTAGCAGCACAGTGTTCCCACGCCGCTGTGTCTGCCTACAAGCAGGTTCAGAGAAGAAACCCCGACCTTCTCAAGCAGTGGGAGTACTGCGGGCAGCCCAAGGTGGTCCTCAGAGCTCCTGATGAAGAGACTCTGATCCAGCTCTTGGGAGATGCCAAGCGCCTCGGATTGACTGTGAGCTTAATTCAAGATGCTGGCCGTACTCAGATAGCTCCAGGCTCCCAGACAGTCCTAGGTATTGGACCAGGACCAGCTGATGTCATAGATAAAGTTTCTGGTCACCTAAAACTCTTCTGAACCAGGGACCAAAGGAATCTGAATGCCTCAGTGTGTATTGGTACTGGAGGGATAAAATCCAGGCTTTGGGATTTTTCTGTGTGTTCTCTCAGTATAAATAAAATAATCAGGTGTTTTGGTTTTTTTTAAGAGACAAATGTGCAACTCATGAGTTTCTCTAGTTCCTGTATCACATTCTAAAGCAGGAGGTATCACATTCTAATGCAGAGGAACACAGGCCTGGCAGCATTCATTACCCCGAGCAGCCCACTATGTGTTACAGTGTGTATTTTAGTTTGCTGGGTGAGTAGAAGCATTAGTAACATTTAAGTGAAGTTGTCCCATGTGCTAGAAATGACAGGTTCCCCTCTCTGCCTTAGAGGAGGGTTTGAGGTTTTGGGGTGGGTTTTTTTTGGAAAGAAGTTCTTTAATTCAGGAAATACTAGCTGCTAGAGTAGCCAAAAAATTGCCCAGCACATCTGGGGCAGGTATAGCCAAGTTCCTGTGCCACTTCCAAAAGTAAACTGATGCAAGAGCCTGTCACTGGTATGAGACTGACCAAGTTAAACAGGCTTGGCAGCCCAGACCTCCAGAGCCAGTAAATGGTTGGGAGAAGCTGCAGGACCTGCACACAGGGCAGCAGTTCCAGTTTAGCCAAGGTAGAGGAGTTACCCTACATACAAACAGCGTATTTCATGCAGTAGCAAGCAGGGATCCTGTTTTACTTTGGATTAACAAGTCTGGGGTTTAAGATGTTACCAGCAGAGTTCAGATCACACTGATCAAGACCTGTATGTGAATTCTACCCTTGCAGCTCCACCTCTAAAACACAGCAGTCAATAGATGAACTTCCTACAAGTCTATTTTCTAATAGCTATGTTTCATGGGAATGCTGCTGCTGAGCCCATGTCTTACAGCCTTCCTTCCTTCTGTTTTCTTGCACAATGTATTTCAGCCCCAGAGGGAACATGGGGGGTTGAAACAAGCATAAGTGTAATAAACTCAGAGACAGTTTTATACTGCAGCTCTTGCTTAGGTCTAATGCTTTTACAAAGACTGACACTACTCCCTGGAGCCCTTCACTCCAATGCACAGACAGGGCAAGCAGGGAGGAGAGTCAGGCTCAGAGCTGGCCCCTGCTGCTAAGGACAGCTCCTGGTTGGGACAGGAACTCCTACAGCATCACAGCTAGGGCCAGCACAGTGCACTCAAGTATGACAGTATTCACAGTGAAACATTTAAGTCAATTTTATTTGAAGCTAAATATATTTAAGGCAACTTACATACCTAGAACATGATCTCAATTTAACTGACACACCCTACTACAATCCTAATGTATCACCTGGCCAATATGCTGTAGTTGACTGCAGCACAGCCAACTCCTGAAAAAGTGCTATTTTCTTCTCTGGCATCACCTTTCCACAGAAAAAGCATTACAGATGTTCTTGTATTGCCCCCTCAGCACAAGACACCTTTAGCAGCCTCCACTGCTGCTCTTCTAATGGTCCCTCACACCCCTGAATGCTCACGTGTGCACACCCCAACGACTAGCACTGTAATAATACTTGGTTTGAGTTTGAAGGTCCTTTTTTGAAGACAGTAAAGTGAAGCTACCACTATGCAGCATGTCCACAGTCCAGTAATTTATTTTTAAATTGAGTAATTTCAAATTGCACAAACAAAACTGAACAGCAATATGCTTGAATTCTCTCTTCTGTACACTCAAAACAGTGATCTAAAACACCACAATATCCAACATACACAAACCGCAGGGGGCAGGGTTAGTAAATACACAGATTGGAATCATGGTGCTCTGTTCCTGAATGGAATGTCCCACAAAAGCACAGGATACAGCACAACGTAAGGTCATCTGTTACATATGGAGTGAGCAAAAAGACACTAGCATTTTCTATATGCATAACTGGAAAAACCTGCATAGGTTAAGGAAAAAAAAAAAAAAAAAGAGACTTTTACTCATTTTTAAGTCAGGCAAGGTTGTCTGTACGCATTTTAAATTCTTTTTTTAGAGCTATGCAATCCAACCAGGGTAGGATATGCTGATTAGTGTTGTCTCTTGTCAGCAGTCTTGCAAGGTCAAATACAAGTATCTTCGCTTTAGCTTTCTCCGAATATACAGTGAGACTTAAATGCATTTAGAATAGACAGTACATACTGGAAGCTGCTCACATACAATGAACTTAAGATTCAATATTAGAGTTTAACACTATAGAGTGCAAATCAGAATCTTCACAATAGACTGAATGGTAATAAGCAGTCCTGCAAAAGCCCACTTGAACAGAGTTGTTTAAACTATTCCCCTTTCAAAGTAAATTCTAAGTGACATGGAATGTGAAAAAAAAAAAAGATTTAACAGAGGTGATTCAAATAGTTTGCGCTAGAAAAAACAGTCCTTCATGAAATAAAGGTTACAAGAACACGAGGCAGAACTCTTGCTTTTCCCTGTTATGAGTTAAAGCGGGGAGGGACGGTGGAGTTTCAGTAAGAAAATACGCTAGCTCCAAACTGACTTGTGCTGCATCTTACATGCTGTACCCAAAGCCAGGCTGCGGTTGCCCATAGGGAGGTGCAGTGTAGCCATAGCCAAAAGGTGCTTGTGGAGGAACTGCGACACTGGGTCCCGCTGTCAACATTAGCTGGGGCTGACCTGGAAGGCAGAAAAGTTTCATCTTTATTCCTCGGTACCGTTCAGTTCAGTCAGCACAATTCCTGTAACTTGTGCTCTGGCAGCTCACAAGGCCAATGGGATCCTGGGCTCCATCAGCAGAGGGGTGGCAGCAGGGACAGGGAGGGGATTGTCCCTCTCTGCTCTGCCCTCCTGAGGCCCCAGCTGGATCCTGTGTCCAGAGCTGGGGCCCCCAATACAAGAATGATGTGGGACTGTTGGAGAGGGGTCAGAGGAGCCACAAAGATGCTCAGAGGGCTGGAGCACCTGCCCTACAAAGAGAGGCTGAGGGAGCTGGGCTGGGTCAGCCTGGAGAAGAGAAGGCTGCGGGGGGACCTCATTGCAACCTGCCAGTCCCTGAAGGGAGCATAAAAACAGGAGGGGAATCAACTTCTTAAAAGGCCTGGACAAGGGGGATGGAGTGAAGCTGAAGGAAGGAAGGGTTCAATTGGATCTTAGGGGGAAGTTCTTTGCAGAGAGAGTGGTGAGGGGCTGGAAGGGGCTGCCCAGAGAGGGGGTGGGTGCCCCGTGTCTGGGGGTGTTCAAGGCCAGGTTGGATGGGGCCCTGGGCAACCTTGTGCAGCTCCAGGCCTGAGGTTGGTGTCCCTGCCTGTGGCAGGAGGGTTGGACCTCTATGATCCTTGGGGTCCCTTCCAACCCTTGCCATTCTATGATCTCTGTTTAATGAGTCCCTACAGCCCTGCATTGGTTAGGGTCCTCAGCAGCCAGAACAGGGGTTTTCCACAAAATTTGGGGACAACAGAGTACCAGACTAAAAATACTGTGCTAGAAGTGAACACTGACAGATTCTTGATATCTGGGGCGAGTAATTTAAGTTCACAGAAGTATGATGAGACAGAACAGATTCCTACTAAGGTACCAGGCTCACCCTGTCCCAAACTGAGTTTGCCTCTTCCGCAGTATTTCCTGCTCCCCTTGTTACTGACTGCTGTGTTTAAGGCCAGAGTACTACACTACATGATGCCTGATGGGAATGTGCGACCCCTGCAGCTCCCAAGTACAGAAACCCCCATGGAAACATTTTCATAAGCCACCTTCACTGCAATGGAATAGTGTGTTCTGGAGAATTGCATCTTCAGTAAGTGCCTCACTTTCAGCTACTTACAGTCAGAACTACAACTGGTAAGCCAAATAGCTTGTGATTATAACAGCATGTTAGGCCAGGATGGGGTTTTCCAGAGTAGTCCAGGCTTACACTGATATCCCTATTGTTTGAATTGCTAAGTGTGCAGAGAGACAACTGCCATGAGATTTTCTGCTTTGGAGACTACATAGGTTGGGTTGTCACATTAGTGCTCAGGACTAGGTCTTGAAACATCCCGTCCTGTGGGTTTATAGCTAATATTTCACAGTTATGTGC
The DNA here is from genome assembly GCA_022605575.1 of Laterallus jamaicensis coturniculus. Taxonomy (NCBI): domain Eukaryota; kingdom Metazoa; phylum Chordata; class Aves; order Gruiformes; family Rallidae; genus Laterallus; species Laterallus jamaicensis. The sequence goes on along the minus strand of JAKCOX010000025.1, from coordinate 3,576,868 downwards.
TGCTGCAGGGTGTGGTGACCAGTGATGTCACCTCACTGGAGGCTCCTGTATCACTGGATGGAATTCAGATTTGTAACTTGTCACAGGATTAGTGGAATAACCTGGATACAAAGGAAATATCCACAATACAAGTGCATGGAGCAAGATCCAAATAATGCACTTACTGGAAGCCTGAAAGCACAGCTCCTGTGCTCCTTTTCTTTAGAGAGTGTTTCCTTAATAGGCTGGGACAACCCTAAATCCTGCAGTCCATATCCAATCTCAGCAGCAGCTACATACTAGATAAAATACTTTATCTAGTATTTTGGAACACATTCCTTTAAGATTTGTTTTCACATGAGAAGTGTTCCCATTTCCAAGGGCTGCCTTGGGAAAAACTAACTAGCAAAGTGTTGTTTTAGAAGCAAAATGTGTTACTGAAAACACAGGAACTAAAGCCTTACCATAAACAATAGGTTGTGTTTCTGTAGCTTGCTCCTCTTCCTTTCTCAAAGACTCTGATGCGTCCAGTTTATCCACCTGGAATTGAGACCAACAATTAAAAAACCTCCTCTAAAAGAGGTACTTATTCATGGCAGAGAAGTGGAAAAGCCTTAGTGGGATGTTAACACCCATCAAGAAAAGGAGACCATTTACAAGTTAAGATCAATTCAAGTAGCAATGTTGGTACTGGTGCAGTCAAGATTGTCCATTTCCTGAAACAACCCTCAGGGAGGGATTTGTGGAACTTCTTTGAAAGCTCACTCCAGGCTGAAGCTCTGTATGAGAGGTCCCATACTGGTCTAGAGCTACTTTGGCATCAGTAAGCTCAGTGTTACTCCAACTACTTCAAACCAACAGCCTTAGGAGACAAAGTCCTAAGCACAATGCCAGTTGGAGACCTTTGGTGGTGGAGCTGAGATAATGCCCAGACCTGGAGAAGTTTCCCTGAATGTAACAGAGGCAAAGGAATCTGAAGTTGGTATTTGTATCCAGCAGACTGCAATAGCATCCGACATGTCACTTGAGCCTCAAGATTTCACTTTCCAAACCCATTCACTCATGCAATTTAAGTTCAAATGCAGAGAATGCATGTGTATAAGAGTTGCTTTTTGTCCACTCTAGAACTGTGTGGCAGTCAGCCTAAACCCACAGACACTCAACTTGTTCGAGCTTAATAACGTAGTCACAAGGCAAGACTAGCCAGCTTCGCTCTGCTGCACTGCAAGTGCAATTGTGCTGTTAGCCCACCCCTACAGAAAGGCAAGAGAAGAAACTTGTTCTGTAGTGAAATATTGCTCGTTACTAAAAACAGTTCCAAGGCAACTCGGCATTACTACAGTCTAAGGCAGGCCCTGAAACTCAAACCACAAAAATTAGGTATTGCTGTTTTACCTGGGAGGTAAGGTTTAGGATAAAGTCAGAGACAATCATGCCAATTACTTTTTAAGACAGTAAGACAGCTCATAAACCAGATTAATCTTTCATTTACGTCCTTCATAAAGGAGCTTGAAGACAGGTTTCCTGTACTTACACAGGGTCAGCATTACTTATTCAGCTACACCAACATCCATGAGTTGAACACTTTTCAGCTTAGCTGTGTACCATTAGCAAATATTTGCAGGCAGCTTTAATATCTTCCTTCCATTTAGTTGTGAATTACAACATGTGTTCCATAAACCTGTTAATTTGTAACCTCAATTAGAGGCATAAATCCAGGAAGCAGCATAAGTCCTGAGCTTTAAGAGTTCATTCATTGACTGGGCTTCCACAGCAAGCTGTTTTGCTGCCTCACATCAGTATCTGGCTTGCTGCAGTCAAAGTGCACAGGAACATATGCCAACGCTTCAAGACTCGTTTCCAGACCCTGTGCTGAGAACTGCACTGTTTTCAACTCAAACAGCAACACACTGAACACAGAAGCACAAGTTTAAAAGAGGCAAATCCAAGGAGAATGTGCAGAGTTTGCTGTTAAGCAGAGACATTTGGCTTACTCACACTTGGAAAGCCTCCAGCACAGGACATTTAATGCATTTTTCACCCAGTTTTGATGTCTCCCCTCAGAGCCAAACAAATATTTACAATAACAAGCACGAGTTTGAAACCAGCCCGCAGGATGGTTCTTACACCACTTGCTTGAGCATCACCAGGTTCAGTACCCTACACACTTGTAGCAAGGTTGTTTTAAAGGCTTTTCCACAGGGACTGCAATAAGCTGCAGAGGAAAAGTAACATGCATTCAATGTTATCGTGTTATGTGTGCATGAAAAAGAGGCAAAAGTACTGAAGCAAGAGTGAGGTCTGAAGATGACTGCCATACAGGCTCCCCCCAAAAAACCACACGCAGCCCACAGCAATGCCTTGGAGCTTTAGGAATAGTGGGATGTAATTGCAATGACTGCTACACATGCGTAGTTTATGCAAACACTGCAGTTCAATTACCTTTTTTCACACACACGCTTTCTTACTGCCTCACTTACTAGCTGCTGAAGGACCTTACACTAAGCATTTTACTCAGGTTAGCCTTGAGTTCCAGTGGTGTAATTACAGACATCTTGTCACCAAGAAGCAGTTTGCATTTAGTCCATCTTCAGACTGTTTTGTCAGTTTGTTTGCCCTTTGCTCAACCACATTAATGGAAAACTCACACTAGGGCTGACCTCTGGTCTAAGGAGAATCGGAGTGGTGTTTGTACAGAAGCAGATGGACAGAAACCTTAGAAATTGCCCTTTGGAAGGGTAAAATTGCACAGCAAAAGGCAAGCCTCAGAATAGCCTCAGAAGAGCAATAAGCATTACCTTTTGTTTTTTTAAATGAGGTAGCAAGAAAAGTTTAATGAAGCTGAAAGAGCTTGGAAGGCAGTCTTTCTGCATAACTACAAGAAATTTACTACAGGGAAGAAAACCAGTCTAATAGCTGAAGTTTTAAGTTGCTATGTGAACTAGTGCACCGTGTGGATCAGACTAGCACCATAAGAACTGGACACCTGAATGAGGAAGAGTCTCTTCTGAAGCAGCTAGTATCTACTCTGCCTACTGTCAGCACGCATTAGTAATGATCAAGAGATCAGAAACTGGATCACAGTCCTTAAACTAGCAAATGCCACACTGATTTATGGTTGGGAGACAGCAGTCCAGGACTTGGCTGTTTCTTATTGTAAGCAGTTCTTCTAGTCAGATTGGTCATTAGATAGCAGCACTCATGTATCTTTTCGATACCAGGTTGACTGTGATCCAACTGATCGCATGTATGCCCTTCCTGAGGATCTATTAGCTTATTAGTAGCAAATGAATCTACTTTTGTCCTACAGCACTAGCTACTTGTAAAGTTAAACAATTTGCATATGCTTTAGTGGTATTTTGTTTGGGGAAAAAGCAGTAGCAGCAGTGTAGTAAAACGTAGGAAAGAAAAAAAACTCATGCAGAATCCTTAGACTTAGTCCTCCAGACTTAAAGATGGAAAACAAGAATCAACTTTCACCTTTTCCTTTATTGCATCAACCTGCAAAGGAATTCAGAAGGTGCAGCTTAGAAAAATCAAATTCCATATTTAGCATATAAAAGGTAGAAACAAAAGCGTCAGGGAAGAAATAATTAAGGTACAGGCGAGTAAAAACAAGGATACACCAGAAGTATCTGCTTTAGAAAGGCAGCTCTGCTTGTCACTAGGTCTTTCATTAGCTACACTACAGTTATATCCTGATCCTTCAGCAGATTATGGAGTTTTAATCTTTAAAAATCCTACTCCAAGACTACCGCTCTCAGTAGAGGCCTAATACTAGCTTGGTACATCAGGCATCTCCGACAAGCACTGTTACTGCTTAGATAGCTCCCCACCTCCCCCCAGATGCCAGCAGATTGCTATCAGACTGCAAAGCAGTCCTGCCTTTGGAAGTAACAGCCAGGCAAATCTGCTAGACAAAACAGGCACCCAAGTCTTCCTTGACTCAAGTCTGCATTAAGATTTTACTTCTCATGGGAAGAATTTTAGTCATTGAGGAATTTATACCATTTCACTGGAAGATGAGCTAAAAGCTTCAGCTGGGTAAATCTTGCTAGTGACAGTCGGTACTTAAATCTGGTTCACATCTGTCAGAGCATTACCAAATACTGTCCCCATCCTAAATCACTTCTAACAAAAGCTGAGCCATAATTAGTGCAATTAGGTATCAGAGCCACATTTTAGAGTTAAACGCACAGCAGATCAGGTTAAGTCTGATCTAGCTCTAAAGCTTTTTTAGTATAGAGTCTAGAATTTAGTTAGAACTTAATCCCAGCTGGGATTCCTGACTGACATGGCATATGAAAAGCCTGAATCTTCAAACTACTTTAAGTCACTGCCCATAGTCAGGCAAATACTACTGATGTAGGTTCTGTAATTGGTAGGTAGGGTGGAGTCTGCAAGTGTTTCAGTCTCTTAGAGGGCGAAGTCTCTCCCCAGATGGACTGAAAAATAAGTGTGGACATGGACAGACAGACATTTGACAAAGCCCAGATCAATGTTAGTAGCAAGCAGACAGTCTCAAGGCATACACCACAGTGATTAACGAGCTTACATTGTTGAAGAAGCTCCTACCTTGGTCAAGTACTCCTTCATGACCTGAATAAAGTATGGCATGGCAAAGTCCATGATGTTGTGCCTCCATGCTGTTTCCAAGACAACATCTGGCCTCAGGAGATCGTAGCAGGTGAAGAGACAAGCACCAAAGCATTCTCTCTTGTTCTCCTGCAAGAACCACTGCAACAACTCTTCTGCCAACTCAGTATCTTTGGATTCCGAAGCATACTGCATTGCATCCTAAGACAGGAGATAGTCTGGTTAGCCTCCAAAGCCATCATACCATCACTGACACCGATGTGGTATTTGACCAAGGCGCAATCTATTACTGACAGGAGCAGATGGGAGCCATTCTGTGACTTGTATTTAAGAAATCTCTCCATCTACAGCCACTCAGAAGCAAGACTTCCCCGATCAGCAACTAGGACCACGTAGTAGCACCCAAAACAGTACAGCTTCACTACAAAGTGTTGGGTTTCTAACAAGTCAAGTAAGCTCAGAGCTGTGTGGTGGCCTTACCTTATACAGCCTGTCTTTCTTGCAGAGCTCTACGCTCTGCTTCCAGCGATTGTTGCCTTTGAAGAGATAGGCAGCGATCCTCCGGAACTCTATTAGCTCATGTTTCTCCAAGCGTTGAGCAAGAGAAATGTTGTCAAAGTTGTCATAAGCATCTATAGAAGTCCTAAGGGCCTGAATTAAAAAGGAAAAGGTTATTCACACCTCAGATATACGAAGTGCATCCACAAAGATGCAAACACTTTCTATGTGTCTTAATTCTGTACTGCTGTTTCTAGGAGGATAAAGTACTTCAGCCAGACTTGGAGAGATCTGGGGCGGTTGAGGGGTCTTTTTTTGAGAAGCTAGTATTTGATACACATGGAATTTAAGATATTCCAGTTAACATCACTAATCACTACTGAAAAATATTAAGAGCTCTAAATACCAGACAGCTCTTCTGGGAGCCACAGAACAGACCTTTCTGGAAGTTCTTTCCTTAGCACCCACAGTTTGCCTTAAATAAAAGCTAACAAAGTAGCCAGCCTACCCACAGTCAGAATGGCCCAAAAACCTCACAGAAAGCCACTAACAGTTCTCCACTTAATCCTTAGTTAGTCACCACTGGTTTAGCTTGAAGTGGCAAACAGCATAAACTTAAGGAACACAAATTAATGGTAAGTAGGTAAAATCTACCCTAAAATGTTTCTAGACATTAAACACACCCCTAGAATATAAGGTTACTATCACCACAGAAGCCAGCTTGAAGAGAACTTTGAAATCCAGAAACAGCTGCTTCTATTATGAAACATATAGAAGTCCATCCCTGTTCCACGTATTACTCTTTCAAGACAAGACATACCTGGTAGTCTTCTTCAATAATGAAGAGGTTGTTCAGGGACTCGTTCACTGATTTGTTGTTGTGATTTTGAACAGAGCGCAAGTAAGGCTTAACCAGTGGTAGCTGTTTAACCTTCAAGGAATCAGGTAGACAAATTCAAGTTAACTTTTTGTAGAGGTCTCCTAGCATCTCCTCTGTAAGGCAGCAAAATAGCTAAGCATTTCTACAATGCTACAACAGCTAAATGAAGATTAAGTTGCAAGTGGAAAAGCAATCTGGATAGCATGAAAGTTACCTTTGTGAAGAAGGTGACAGCACGAGTGTGGTCAAGCCGAGGGGACAACACCATCAGCAGATCATTCAGCAACAGAGGCTTAAATTCCAAATAGAATTGAACTGCCTTGTAATACAGCTCCACATTGGCCACCTAGAGATAAGTAAGGGTGCACGTTCAGAGTGGAAGCTTGATCGTTGATGAATACAAAGACAGACACAACCTCAGATATTCCAGCACAACTGAGCCACCCATTCACAACTTATTCTTGTCTTTAGAAGTATCTTTACCTACTGCAGTTGACTTGCTTTGAAATTATGTGGCAATATCAAGATATTCCAATTTTAAACAGGCTACTAGTGAAGGAACAGCTCTGAAGTGCATACTTGACAAGAAATTTACCTCCTTTTATTAGGAAAGTAATACCTTAGTGATGATATCTTTGAATTGGCCTTCTTTCCAAGCATCTGTTGGGTGATTCATCATTGTGATTATGGCGTTATCATATTCTTCATACTTATCATACAAGAACACCAGTTCAGCCCAGAGATGGGCTTGCTCTGCAGCTCTCAGAACCTATGCAAAAGGTGTATCAGAAATTCTGGTTAACATATGTTGCTATCAGTGCCCAGACTTTACTGCTATAATAATCTCAAGAGCTGCAAAACATAGCATACAGGAAGTCTAAACAGACACATTTCATTTTAAATTTAAGGCCTCAGACTTTCACCTTGGGAATGTTGACTCTTGACCAGAACAGCTCCAAGTGCTCCCTCATCTTCTGTGGCTTGAACTTGGAGTAGAGAATTGCGAGCTCTGTAAACATCCCCATGTGTGCTCGCTCAAGTCCAAGTGCTGCTTCCAGCATAGTTATCAGCTCTTCAAAGTAGCCACGATCCTAAGAGACACAGACAGTTGGAGATGTTTCAGCATTAGGAACAGCCTGATTCTAAGTTTCCAGCTCAGGACAGAGTTGTCAAAGAATCTAGACTGTAGAACACAGCCAGCTTAATTACCTGGTAATAGTTGATTAGCTCTTCCAACTCATCTGCATGCACTACAATATGGAGGCCACACATCTGGGCCAGGCGGAACTCTTTTCCATCAACACAAGCAAAGCAAACCTGGAATTGAAAATCACATCATTCTTTATAATCAAAGCTTCTGAAGAGGCTACAGCTTTGAAGTCTCCTAATGTCTCCACTCAGTAAGCTTACCTCTTTCCATGTGCGAGTACTGTTTGCTTTCCGAGCACCATCCACAGCTGCCTGGTATTCACCCAGGTGAACTAAAGTCGAGGCTAAACGCCCAAAGTTGGACACATTGTTATACAACAGCTTGGCTGCTTCATACATCTTTTCATCGTAACAGCGATCGCCGACCTACAGGAGAGCAAAATCTGGGTTTTTTTTTCAGTCAAAGGTTTCTTATAAAAAGCACATAGCACTCAAGCCATTACCAAAGCAGAAGTGCCTTTAAAGAAGTCCAAGATTCATCCACGCATCCAAAGGGATTGAAAACTCAACACCCCTCTGGTTACCAAGGCCTAAGGAGCCTACTACTGGGATTCAGCAAAACCAAAACTTGGTCTCACTCACTTGCTGGATATGTGCATTGTTGGGTCCATTGATAAACTCCTCTAGCTCTGCTAGACGGTTTGTCTTAGCAAGAGCAAAGATTAATTCCGTTTCCACATATGATTCCCGGGCCTTCTTGCGTGCCATCTGGAGATACTTCACCAGTTCTTCCCAGTTTCCTATGAAGTAGAGTTTAGAATCTTTACTTCCTGCTGTTGACACGTTGTTATGATATACTAGCAGCTCAACCTAGCTTGACATCAGTATTTTTACGGCTGTTCCCCAACAACCAAGACCAACCTTCATACTGCACATGCTACCTTAGATTAGTAAGGTCACCTTACAATGAGCCTAAGTATTTCCTGGTATTTTAACTTCATGCAAACATCTCCTTAGCAGCAACTGCTCTGACAGAAGTCTCCACTAGCTAAAGAAGGTGGTTATAAGACCACTGACCTTCTGCAAATGGAATACACTATCTTTTCCCCTTCTCACTTCAGGCAGCCTTTGAAGGACCAGTTTCCTCTACTTGCATCAAGATACAGGTTTGGCAGAACTGCAGTTTGAGCAACAGACCATGCAAGAGAGCTGAGCAACATCAACAGCAAAGATTTACATAAAACTTAAATCATACCACTGGCATTGGCAGCTTGAACGACTTCCATGTAGGAGGAAGGATCATCTGCTTTAATATAAGAGTCAATCGCTTCCTTTACCATCCCTTTCTGAAGCTGTGCCTTAGCCAGCTGACTCCACACAGCAGGCTCATTGCAACGTTCAGCAAATTCATATGCACGATCCAGGTTTCCAATGTGCTCTATTAATACCTAAAGAAAGGGGCACCATGATCAGCCACCAGCTACAGAGGTCAGGTTTACAAGACACCGTGCTTTACGTTAGTTCTTTAACAGATAAATCCATGGTTGCTTTTAAAATAAGGACTACTCTATACAACCCACACAGCACCAGTGATTTCATAGAATCATAGAATGGCAAGGGTTGGAAGGGACCCCAAGGATCATAGAGCTCCAACCCCCTGCCACAGGCAGGGACACCAACCTTAGGCCTGGAGCTACACAAGGTTGCCCAGGGCCCCATCCAACCTGGCCTTGAACACTTCCAGGGATGGGGCATCCACTACTTCTCTGGGCAGCCTGTTCCAGGACCTCACCACTCTTTCTGTAAAAGAACTTCCCCCTAATATCCAATCTAAACCTTCCCTCCTTTAGCTTTAAACCATTCCCCCTTCTCTTGCCATTATCTGGCCTTTTAAAAAGTTGATTCCCCTTCTGTTTGTATGCTCCCTTCAGGTACTGGCAGGCTGCAATGAGGTCCCCCTGCAGCATTCTCTTCTCCAGGCTGAACAAGCCCAGCTCCCTCAGCCTTTCTTTGTAGGGCGGGTGCTCCAGCCCTCTAAATCATCTCTGTGGCCCTCCATGCTTACGAAGTTTCAATTTACTAGAGGATTCAGTGCAAAGTGTTTGCTCTAATTCATAAGGCCCTGAACAGCTCTGGTCACTTTTCTAATTGGCGTGAAGGACTGAAGTCACAAGTTAACAAGTCCTCATGAGAGGATGCACATGTCACAGGGAGTTATTACAGACTGAGATTTTAAAGAGATACCTGTACAGCTGATGTGTTGACATCAAACTTCCTGAAGATAGCAAACGCCTCCTCGAAAAGCTCATTGCTGATAGCTATATTGGCTATGTCTGGCGCATCATAGTTATCCAAGCGATTGATGTATTCCATGACACGGGTACGATCAGCCTTAATAGCTGTAAGAATGAGAAGGTTCTGCAGATTCCTAAATAGAGAAAGAAAAAGTGTCAGTACATATCAAGAAGCAGTCAAAAAATTCACCCTGCCCTCTGGAGTAAGTATCAGTTTATTTGTTGTTCCACATTACAGCAATTTAATAATTTCAAGTTTCCTGGGATTTTAGTTTTGACTTTACACACCTGTGCTCACTAAACACAGAGTTATCAAGAACTATTTTCTCCAGTAGTTCAATGAGCTCATTAGGAAGATCTGCAGTCATGAAGGCTTTCACAGTAACAGAGACTTCCTCAGGGTCCTGTGTCTCCGACAACGCAGTCTGTACAACCTGTAGGCAGTCGAGCCATTGACAAATCAGTTAAGTCAGGTACCAGCAAGTCAAGCTTGGATAGCAAAGGTTTTTAAGGTTCAGCCAGTTATACCTGGTCAATTAGTGGCCTTCTGTACGGGTTGCTCTCCAGCAGCACACTGGCCCACAGTTCAGGGTCTTTACGGCGAACTAAGTAGCGGGAAAGGCTTTTGAAGAGGGAGTTCTCGTTGCACACCTAGCAAAATGCAAAGTTAATACAGGGTGAAGTCACAGCTATTGAGTCTACAGTGGATGAGCTAGTTGTATTGCAACATTAAATAAGCCCACCTGAGATACAGACTAGAAATATCTCAGGCTTTGGTATTTTCATTAGCCTCCCATTCTAGGATGTCCAGGGGAGTCTCCCACTTCTCATTAAATTGCAGAGGGAGATTAAATAGCTACCTACTCTATTAAGCAGTTCCTAGCTTAATACTTTTCAGGAAGGAAATGTTTTTGTCAGTCATGAACTTGAGTATCTATCCCACAATACTCAGGTTAGAACTTAACCCAGGAGCCAGCTGCCTTGGCATACGTACATTAATCAGTTCCAAATCGCACTGTCCACGCTCATAAGCCACACAAGCCAGGTGAGGGTCCCTCTTCTCACAGTACTTGCCAACGACACGGCTGTCATAGTAAGGATTCTCACGCAGGAATCTTTCTGGGTTGTTGTTGCTATCAATGTATATTTTGGCCAGTGCATTGTGAGTTGCAGGCTCCTCACAACCCTCGTGAATTCTTGCTTCCAGCCAGGGCAGAAGCAGTTTCAGCCTAGAAGGAAGCAATCTTCATGTTAGAGAGGTTCAGTGACTAAGTCATCTCTACTTGCACAGTTTCACTGCAGAAGTCAACTCCAGCACAAGGCAGAGTGGGTAACCAAACCCAAGTTATAGTACTTCATTTTGGTGTGCATTCTGGTTTGCTATTGTAGTTTTCTGACACTAAGAACATCACCACATACCAAAGACTCATCATTTGGACGTTGTTTACAAGAAGTCCCCACATCAGCCAGGAAGTAAAACAGGCTTTTGCTGCTTGCTCACCCAGTGGCAGCTTCTTGTCACATCAGTACCAGCTTTAGCTATGTAATGAGGACACACATTGATGGCTGAGCAGTATAACGTTGCCAGACTGGTAATGGTTAAGAGACTTGCATGAGTTTATTACCTGTTTCTTTTCTCAACCTCTGCAACAAGCTCATCAGTTGAAAATTGACCTCTCACTACAAGGATAAGGTTCTTTATCACATCTTCAGAGCAATCAACATCAAGCAGTCCCCCAATAACAACAGGCAGACGGCTTGGATTTACCTAAACAGGATCATTTAAAGAAGTCAGCATGTTGTCATGTAGTATAAGCAGTCAATACTTGTACACATGAAGCCTGCTTGTTAAGATTCACCTCATCTTCCTGCCTTTACTCCCAGCTTCCTGGGGTTCTGAACAAGCTTTAAGTCAATTCTTCAGTCAACAGGGGTTCACACACAGTTAAGTGGCTCACTAAAGCTCAGTCCCCATAGGAAGAGCTCCAGAGCAAGCCAATTTGTCCCTTCAGGAAGTACCAAGGAGAACTTTCTCCCTAAAATGCTGGAAGTTAAAATTACCCTAACAATTGCAGTTATTCTACAAAACCTTCCTTCTTTGTGAGGTAGATTTGCAGTGGTTACTGCTCAGCTAGAGTGAAGAGCAAATCAAAGACCTGAATCCAATAAAGGGTCAATTTCCAAGGGCAAGAATAGCTACCTAACGCCTGTTTGAGGCTCTTTGCAGAATACCTGCAAACACAGTGCCTGTAGTTACACCTAAAGATGGATCCATTTGACTCAAAGCCAAGTGACAGATTGCAACTTACCTTTTGCACATAAATCTCAATATACTTTTGGAGATTATTTCTATACAAGTACAGCACCAAGTCATGGACAAAGTCAAAGCGATCGCACACAATGATGAGTGGTAGCTGGTCAGTGAGCTTAGCTTCCTACAAAGAGAAGAACTTCAGTAACCTGGTTTTGTTCTCAGGTTTAGGCAGACAAATACAGTCACTTAAACTGGTAAAGCAGCTGAATTTGGAAAGCCAAAATTCAACCAGTGAACCAAATAACTCTCATTCAACTATTTGTTTGCAGTATGTAGCAAGTAGGAGTACTCACACCCACTTCAAGCCCTATAGCAAGAAGCTTTCTGAAGTTTAGCCCTGCTCCTTTGCATGGCAGAATTTATAAAGTCTTACAACACAGTGCAACTATTACAAGCCTAAGCTACAAGTAGCATTTTTAGTTGCCAGTTGTGTTTTGTGTGCAGGATTAGCACTCTGGGATTTCAAAAGGCATTTAACCAAAAATAGATTAAGTTGCAAATCATAGTCTAAAACATACACAGGCTTGATTTCAAGTGCCATGTCTCTTGCAATACCTTCTAATTATGGATTTAGACAACAGTAAGACTTGAGCTAGCAGTAGTACTACTTAAATTGCTAATCAGATTAGTTATCTAAAAGTATTCCAACTTTCAGCATGAGATTACAATGGTTACAGTACAGAAGCTTAGTCTATGTGGCAGACAGTATTCCGGATGCATATTTCAGATCATTTATTCAAACATGCACATCCCAGAATATAATCCTACATATAAATTACACTTAAGGACTTGACACAGGGAAGCCTGCACTGGGAGATTTACCTGGTACATGTCCTGCACATTCCAGACATGGAACAGCACAAAAGACAATAGCTTTCATCAGGAATTTGACAGCTTGGTAACTTATCTTAGGTGGCTTGATCAATTTACATACCTTACACCTCTGTGACACCAGGTTATTTCTATAGAACTCATTTGAAGAGTTTTGCCATTTTCAGATATGATTACAAAAATACAAGACTATGCTATGTCACCCTCCAACATGAAGGCAGGAAATGTTCCCAGATAAAGTTTCCCCCCCCCGCACTGTTTCTCAGATGTTTCTAGCAGTTCTGTTAGTCAATCAGCTCAGCACTACCAACAGGCTGCAGAACCTGAACTCCGAGCGCGTTTCCCCCCCACACCTCAGAAGTGATTCAGCACTGCTCCAAGCCCCAGCTACAGGAGTCAGTTAGCACGTACTCACACCAACCAGCACAGCCTAAAATAGCTAAACTGTGGTTCACAGTTAAGTGTGTACGAGTAAGGAGTGGGACAGAGCAACCTTGGACTCCAAGCATTTACAGAATTAATTGACATTATTTGCTGTTTCTGTGGCTGTGCAGTTGAAGCTGGTCACACTGTAGATAAGCATTATGTTATGAACTCAGCATGATGGTTGCTCTTGACCTCCAAGTTACCCATTTCCTACTCAATAGCAGACAACTCTGAGTTCTAGACAGGTTGGTGCTATTATTAAGGAGTTCAAGCCAGGTTAACCTTCCTAAGAGCAGCAAGGAACTAAGATGGTTTTTCATTTTTTAGATAGTGTTCCAAGCTCTTTCAGGAGGTACTGCCAAGACAGTAGACATGTCTGGTGTAAGAGGACAGATGGATCTTTACATGCAAAGGTTAAAAATCATTTGTACTTCACAGAGCTGCCTCATTTCACTGGTGACACTGGTTTTATCAGAACCCCAAATGGGCCAAGACAGCCCAGTTACTACCCAAATGTTACCTTGAGGAAGTTTTTAACACGTTCTGGATCATAGCAGTTACTTTCCCTGCAGATTCTTTCCACTTCTTTAATTTGTCCTGTCTTGCATGCAGCTTGAATATACTTGAAGTGTACATCTGGATCCTGGCTGAAGTTTACAATAGAGCCCAGGAAATAAAACAAACCTTGAGGAAAAAAGTCAAATGTGTTATTCTACTAAAGCACTTGAGTTGGATCAGCATTAGATTTTAAGCCAGCCTTCCAAGCTACAGTTACGTGAAAATGAGGCTGAATACTGCAGAAGCCTACAAAAAACTGGAAAGAAACATTCAAGCATTGTGGTTTTATAGAGACCAGATTGTCCTAGCTGAGTTGAGCCTGGTTTTGTTCCCCATAACACAGACTAGTGTGTTATATGCAACTTAACAGATGCATCAACAGCTCTGTATAAACAGCATCCAGCATGTGCCTTCTGCACTCCCCGACACAGCAGCAAGGAAGAGTTTAGAAAAACAAAACTAGTTGCACCCAAAGCTACTATCACACCTTCCACCAAAGCAATCAGACAAGCAGAAGAGCTGCTTGCTATGACCCTCAGCTAAAGCCCACTTAAAGCAGATGTATTGTAACACCTGACTACTTCAGACAAGTGACAGCCAAGCCAGTCAAGATTCATGAGTTCTTTGGAAGAACACACTGGTGGCCTATGCAAGAAACCTGTCTACAGTAGCATTTCATGCCACTAACCATTCTCCAAATGGCAAGAGTTCAAGATTATGTTGTGTCATTAGTCTTTAAGGAGGTCTTCTTTAAAGCTTTGCAAGATGCTATTTAGCCACACATCTGAGAGATTTGACCAGACATATGACAATGCTGAGTGGACTATATACAGCTTGTCTTGATGAACATTTTGGACAAAGGAAAAGGTCACACTTCAGAAAACCAAAATATGCAAGACAATGCTGGTTACCCCTTAGAGGGGGGAACTGTAATGTTTAGGTCAGTTTGAGACAGCTTTGAGGGCTAGGTACTGATGCTCAGTGTCACTTCCTAGATTTCAGCAGACAGTTGTTCACAGACAGTGAAAGATGAGGCAAGCATTAGCTCCTTTTGCTAGTGCCAAGAGTGTGAACTTACCTTCAAAGCTCTTGAAGGACTCAAACAGCTCAATGAGTGACTGTGTTGACAGTTGTTCGTGGTATTTTGAAGCTACCTGGACACAGATCTGCAGGTTCTGACGAATATTAGCAGACAGCATAGCACGCAGACACTCCAGAGAGTCTTCTACTGATAAGGAACCGAAATAATTCACTAACCACTGCAAAGACACAGAAGCCATTTCAGACCCCAGTAGAACACTCTACACTCTGAAGTAAAATCTTTAAAGCCATTATTAATGGGCTGGCTTTTGCTAGATTCAGTATAATCAATCTCATACCTCAGGATTGAGAAGGTGAGTGTGAACTACCGCACGCTTGATGTCATACAAGTCTGTGAAGTGCTCAAGTGCTCTCTGCAGCAAGCCAGCTTTCTCACACAGCTGAGCTATGTGAGCCCGGTCATAATGAGTAAACATTTGGTTTCCCAGGATAGCATCTGCAACCTGGAAGGGATATAAAAAGAGAACTGTTTGCTTTGTCAACACTATCACTAGCATTTGACAGACATCACGATGTGGCAGCTAGTCTAGGTACAGACAAGTCTGATCTAATACAACACTGGAAGCATACCTGAGGTGCATGCATGAGGTTCATCTCAAGTAAACGTGTCTGCAGGGGACCTTCTGAGGGACGATTATTCTTCAGTGCATCCAGCAAGAAGGCTGTACATTGCTGAATTAAGTTATATTCCATAAAGACATCCACAATCTGCAAAAATAATTAAATATGTTTCCAGTTTCAAATCAAAAGCCTGAACAAAGTAATATCAAATGCAGTTTCCCAAACCAAGTTGTTAATCCTGGCACTGCACTAAGCCATCCTTCAGTGTTCTTATAACTAGGCAAGGAAGAACACTGTCCTGGTAATGTTGATCGAAAAACTTGTAATTCAGAAGTCTCTCTGATGGTAGGACTACAGCCTCTCTTACCAATTTAAGGCCTTGTGGTTAATATTTTATAGCAATAGAATTATTTACTTGTGTTATGTCAGCAAGAGGCTCTTCATCTTGAACAAGCATTTGTGCGAACTGCTGTCCTTGATCAGGGCTGATTCTCATCACATTCCTCAGCAAGAAAATCCAGTCTGGAGTATACCCAACCTGAAGAGAGAATAAGTAGTAACTCAGTAAGAGCATATGACTTGTTAGATACAGAACTTGGTAAAAGCTACACATGGAAAAGGCTACATAAGGAAGTACAAAAGGGCACATGTATGATGTCCAGCAGTAAGTACTTGTAACAAAGCTTTAGGCCAAAGTAGGTACTACACAGGCTCTCAGATTCCCCCCCCCCAATTACTTTTAGCTACTTTGAGAAACACTAGTTGTTCTTAAATTCAGGGCAGGTAGGGCAATTTAATTCTCTCACCTTCTTAGCATACAAAACAATCTTCTGGACTTGTCCCGTTTCAGCAAAACACTGGATGACTTTATTGGGAACATTGGCTCTCAGATAGACACTAAGTGCTAGCGTAGGATCTACAGATTTCACAAGGTCTCCCAGCTCCTCTGAGCACTCCAGCTGTTTAAAGATATAAATACAGTCAGTTCATGCTGATAGTGCCATGCTGAAATGCATTTACTGCCTTCTTCCTCATTTGTCTTCCTCTTGGACTTCTCTTACAAAAAAAAAAGCCCCACTGCCTCTTCCAGCAGTGATCTAGTGGGCTTTATTTCTTACAGGAGTCAGAAATTCATTTGTAGAGCTAAAAAGAATTAAGTAATGTATTGTATCAGCACATTTCTTTAGCTAGTAACAGAAATATAAACATAGCTTAACATGTATGCAAGCTTCGTATCTAAAGAAGCCTGAAGTGGCTTGGGAAGGAAGGGCAGCAGCTCAGCAGCTTTCCGTACAAAGTTCACCCTCCAGTAGTTTCAAGCACAGTAAGTGAAGTTCTTTGAGTACTGCAAGAGAATTGTCTTAAAATCATGGTGAAGTTGAGCTATTGCTCAACTGTTTGATCACACCAGCACATCGATGAGCTGCCCCTTTCCTGGGGGTAAAGGAGGAGGCTGTATACCCCAGATTTACCTTATCTTCCTTTAACCATTTTTCCAAGAGCTGTTTGCGTCCCTGTTGAAGCACTGGTCGGCAGAGTTCCAGCGACTCATACTTATTCAGCTGTCCCTGATCAAGCAGAATGCCAAAGTATTGGAGTAAAGGGGAAGTCTGTCCTGGCTGAGCTGGAACACTCTGGAACCGGCGTATGGTGTCTGGAGTACGCAGGATTCCCTGCCAGAAACACAGAGGCATTTTAGTTTTCTGTTCTGCTATTGTGGCTTGGCAAGTTTCTCCAGAAAGTTGAAGTTAGAAATGCTTGAAACAGCAACATTATATTTTGCCAGCCCAGAATAAGTCAGAAGCAGTATGGCTGAATATCAGCTGAGACACATGCAGCCTCAGCTGGATGCTGTCTTTTCATAGAGACTTTAAAATCATTGGAGCAATAAGTACCAGAAACATTAAGCCTCATCACTGTAATTTATTCTTCTCCCCCTCTGCAGGCTTCATACAAGCTTTAAGATCTTCCATCACACAGGTTCTTCACAGGTATCTTAAGTACTACATGAGAACAGGAACAGTAAAAAGATTCTTGTCTTACCACTCACAAAATTCAGCGATACTTCCTGAAGCAAGAAGTTTAAGCCAGTAGAGTTCAGTACTATTCTGAGCATCAGTCCATTACCTTTGGGGCATTAGCTGCCACTTTTGCTGCCTCTGAATAGTTCCCTTGTGCAAACAGTGCATTGAATTTCCTGGCAAAGAGTTCCTCAGCACCGGCCAGGTTGTTGCGGACAGCCATTCGTAAAGCTAGGTCAGGATTCTGCAGCACATTTGTGATATAGGGAATAATATTCTCCTCCTCCACACACACTGAGAGCACCTGAGCAAATTATCAAGGAAAGTTTCCAGTTAGTTCAAATGTAGGAAGAGAGCCAAGGCCTAAGCTAGCCTCTAAAGGAAACCTATGGCATACATGGAAAGGTTTTTCATCCTTTGATAACTGCTGAGTCATGTCATTTTGGTTAAGAAACAGGCATCCTGTTCAAAAGAACCTCTACCATTAAATTACTGCATCAAGGCAGACAATTAACAGTCAGTTCAAGCTCAGGCACTGACAGAGCTCAAACACAGGTATATGAGTCCTGGCTTTCTGTAACCTGTATTCAGTGTCTTACATAACAAATCCTAGAGGATAAACTAGGAATAAATCTTCTATTCTGCATGACTAATTCTCAACAAGCACCAACATTTAAATCAACTCAGGCTGAAGGCACAGCTGCACTATGTCAGTAGGCTGGTTTAAACTAGTTATGTGTGCATGAAGAAAGAGTAGCAAATTTTGATGAGGCTCAGAACAGTCAGACATGAGATTTTTCTGACCAGAGTTCAAAGTTCACACACTTAAGACTTTGCAAAAGGGTATAAATCTGCTCCCAGAGAGACGTATGTTCTATTCAATCCTCAACAGCAGGACAGTGTTTAGATCCACTGACTGCCATCACAAACCCCTCAGAATTATACAATCAGTAAGTGAGTTGCAGAGGAAACCCTAAGTCAGACAAGCTGCACTCCTGCTCAGCTACATGACACTACCATATTCTTCATTCTATTAGTCCACATAGTTTCCAGAAGCCTTCAGAGAGTAATACAAACACTACAGTATCACTACAGGCCAATGGCATTAGGTACAACAGTGATTTTCAGACCAAGCTTCCTTCCTTACTTGTCCCTTTCTGTTTACTCCAATAATTCCAGCTGTTGCTTCATGTTGTGCAGTAACAAATATGGTGTCTCCACTGATTCTGTTCATGTAGATACAGGTGCCAGTCTCCAGGTCATACAGGTGGATATAGCCATATTTCGTGATGAGAAACACCACATCATGCTTGTCGCTTATCTGTGAAACAGGAATAGATTCACTGCAGTGTTACTGGGTAAAATGAGTGCTTTTAGCAATCAGCAGAGAGCTGTGCCATTTCAAGACAATTAGAAGTGCTGTTTTAGTCTTACTTGAGTACTATCCCAATACAAAAGATGCTTTAAGACCTTGGAAGACAGTTAAATATTTATAGAACAGTTATTCATATATAAGAACATGCTGACTTTGAATGCTGCTTCAGTCTCTACCTTTAACACTACTGGAGCAGCAATCACACCAGTTTACTGCCTCAGGACAATACATGCACCACATGGTTCCAGTGCCTTGATACACTGAGATCCACCAAGGGAAGAAATAGACTTCTTGTGCTCTTGCTTGCAGTTGTCATACCTGCATGGCAACAGGGAAGTCATTTTGTGCTTCAGGAGGAAAGAAGACATCCACTGCTTTCTTTGGAAAGGGCTGATTCCCAGTAGGTGATGTGCCAACTTCAATGATATGCAACTGTACAACAGAGAAGATTTGTCTGTTAGTTCTTGTATTTAGTTTACATAACAAAAGGTCCAGCAATGAAGATATAGCAACTCTTGCTGCTGAGCCTTAATCCCAAGACTACACAAAGAAACTGAATTGTTCTTCCTGGATGTTTTCATGAGCTAAGGGCATGGCAGATTGTATTCATGTACCATCGATTAGGGAAACAGTTAGGGACAATGTTTAGTTACCCCTAGCTACTTAGAAGTTTACTTTGTACACTCTTTCAACTTGTTTAACATTCTACAAAGACAGGTCTGAAGAGGTTTCTCTGAATCTAGTTTTGGTTTTGCTTTATTTTAGCTACCAAAGTAGCTCACATAATTTCCATGTTAGTACTAGACCACAAGTTAGCTTTGTAAACACTGGTGTATATTTTTTTCCACCCAATAATTTGAAAATAAGTTAAGCCTGATACCAGGGATCAGCATCAAAGAAAGATTATAACAGCTTTTCCTCTAAGCTTAGCCTGTGAAGCCGAGTCAGTTGTTTCAGGCAGCTAATTAGGCTGGTCATGACATGCCACCCAACTTCATGACTCAAAACAGACTCATGATAAGTCAGGTAGTCCCTGCTACAAAGCTCTGTATGCACCAGTTTTCATATACATTAGAACTACAGCATCCAGACCAACACACAGTCCTTCACTGTTTTTCTAAAGGTGACTCTGCATTAAACCACTTGTCTCCCTGGAAGCAGATAACCAGGGTACGTCATTAAAGATTACAATGTATTTAAAACCAAGTCTTACCTTACCCCCAGCTTGCCCTCTTACTGCAAAACAGAAGAGAGTGGATTCTTCAGCATTTCCTTCCATCTTGAACTGCGCAAAGCTAGCTGCGTGCCCCTCAATTGGCTGTGACACTTTTCTATCTACAGAATATAGCTGCATTGCTCCCACAACCCGGTTTTGCTAGGCAAGACAGAAGAAGAGTCAGGAATAACAGACACTCAGCAAGTCATTTTGTTTAAGTTAGTGCCAGTAAATATGTTGCTATATCAAGCTGAAGTACTGTGCCATGCTTTCTCTTACAAAAGCACCACTTGAGACTCTTAACCTTGTACTAGTGTTTATATCATCATTATAAAATGTACAGTTACACTCAAGTTCGTTATCTGAGGATCAAGACAAGCATTTACATTCCCAACAATGTTTTAGGAAAGAAAACAAGTCAGGCCCACTCCTACAGAAGGAGGAAACAAGACAAGCTAGAGGAGCTCTGGGCCTTCAGTGGCAGGCCTCCCCAGGGCTGGAGTACCTGTGCAGATATGCCCGTTAGCAGTAACCACTTCTGCTTAGCATCGGTACGGTAGTTGATGATCTGGCAGCCAGCAAGACTAGAATGGCGATCGAACATTTTCACAGGCTGGGACTCCCCCTCCATACTCCAGTGGTAGACTGCATTATCCGTTACAAGGGCAACGGTATTCAGAGAGATCCACTTCCAGAAGGTGACATCATCTGTCATCGTATGAGCCTTCATTTTGCTCTTCATTTCGATGTTAAATATTTGAAGCGTCTTCCCAGCTAGAAAACACAAGGTTGTTAGCCAGGTTACAGTTTCTACTTGTTACAAGTACAAGAGCCACATTGTTATTGAAACCCTCATCGCTTCTTTTATGAAAACACTGTTACATACTGACAGCATCTCCAGTGATCGGCTATTACCTTTAACCAGACCACAATCTTGGGGATAATTTACCAATTTGCCACTCCTGAGCAATCAAACAGATGTGGAAAACAACTTGGTAGGAGACAAGACCTTCAGCTACATGAACAAGTATGATACTTCACACACATCAAAACTAGGTTACAATAATGCTGAGTCTCTTGAACACTGTGGGGAGAGCAATGCCAGAGTCACTAAAAACTGTGTCCACATCTGTTTTCAGTACTAAAATACCACAACATGGAACAGTCAGGTTGGCAGGTTGTAATTCAGACTCGTTAACCAGAACCCGTAGGTTGCACTAGTGGGATACACAGAGCCACGGGCTGCAAACCAGAATGACAGAGACTGTGCAGGGAAAGGAAGCTAGGGACCAACACAAGCTCTAGAAGGTAAGAGGGAAAGTTCTCGGAATTACACAGAATGGTGCATACATACATCCTGAACAGACACCTACAGTCATTTCTACTAGTTTTTACAATGCAGTGGCATATAAAAACTACTTCTTCCTGTTGAGAAGGTAA
Organism: Laterallus jamaicensis coturniculus; assembly: GCA_022605575.1. Lineage (NCBI taxonomy): Eukaryota > Metazoa > Chordata > Aves > Gruiformes > Rallidae > Laterallus > Laterallus jamaicensis. The sequence continues at coordinate 3,555,629 of JAKCOX010000025.1, read as the reverse complement.
GGAACATTCTGACCAACTTCTAGTTTTAGGAGACTGCTATTTAAGCACACACTATCATAGCACAAGAGGAACATTAAAGGTCACATGAAACTACATGCAGGTCAGAATATCTGCTATAGTAACTATCTGCAATTTAGCTCAATAAAGGCACAGTGCCATTTGGGCAAGTGCCTTCACTCACCAAGGATTAGTTTAGTTAGAAGCCACCACTAGTTCATCTACTGACCTAAGATGCAGTCAGGAGTTTCTCCCGAGCTTGGAGAAGACTGTCTAATACAGTGTTACTCAGGCTACAGGCTAGCAGTTTATTTCCATACCTAGTGCAACCAGAGCTTTACAGTCAAGGGACATTACATTCAAGTAACATGGATCCTACATGCTATGCAAGGCATGTTAGAAGGCAAAATCTAGGCTTAAGTCCAAAGGGTCAGTCCTGCTTATAAAAAGCTTGATATCAAGTTCACAATAGTTTAAGTACACTAAATTGAATGGATTGATGTGCTGAATCTTAAGGATTCTCTTGTTTTGAAGGGCATGAAAAGCCTCTGAATTTTAGGCTTTTGGTTGCTTTGCACCACTGTTCAGCCATGTGCACCATAGATCTGAGCCATTTGAGTCTGCTTTCTCTTTTCATAAGACAGGACAGGAACTAGTACAGTCAATTGAAATAACTCACCATCTGCACACACAAGAAAGCATTAAAGTTGTGACAAAATAGGAGCACAGTGTTAAAGTCAAATTTAAATAACACTGAATACATATACATCTTTCCATTAGCAATATAGTCGTTCCTAGCCTGACAGTATTTTAGCTTCTTGGGGAAAAAAAATACACATTCCTGCAGATTCCAGAGGAATGCTTAGTATCACCAAAGATACCAAGTTAGTTGACCTTGTGGTTTATTCACTACACAAGTCTTCTCTGCAGAGTTTTACTTTTCTTATCACTGAGACAATAAACATGCACAAATTGGCGCACCGGACTCTTCCAGCAAGGCCACGCTAAGGCCTTCAGGAATACTTCCCCTCCTCCTAAGCTGTACTTTTCATCTCTGCAAAGCAAGGCTTAGTTAACAGACTTTATACACTTAGATCGGATCTCACTTCCCTCTAACGTGATTTCAGACTAGAGACTGCAGAAGTATCTTAAAGCCTGAACTTTCTTCCCAGCTCTCCCCACACAGAAGCTGTAAGCGTTCTGACTGAAACAAAACACCCATCCTCATGATGAGCAAAGAGCAGGAAGTGTCAACTGAAACTGAACTGCCCAGCTACCTTCAGAAGAACTGAAAATGCATTAAACCGACACTCCCCATGAAGCTGTAGAAAATGAGTAAGGGATCTTCCCACATAGGCAAAGTGAGACCTAAGTCAAACTAGTCTCACAGAAAGCTCTCCATCCACTTCAAGCATTTCTTTATCTGTACCTTTCAATGCAATGACTTTACTGGCAGGGTTCATGATTGCACTGTCAGCTGAAATTGGTCTTCGAATAGGATTGCTGGGGTCATTCATGTCAATGATCACCACTTGAGCCTGTTCTCCTACTTTCTCTCTTATGCAGATGAATTTGTCAGATTCCATCGTCAGAGTGCTGAACCCGATGTTTGCTGGGTTGATGCCAAGATTTTGGAGCTGGAAAAGAAAAAAAAAAAAGAAGTTACTACTCCAGTATAGCCAGGAACACCTTTTGTGAAAGCTGCAAGGGATATGAGGCTTCACATCTCTGTGGCAACCCAAAAAACCAGCACAGCACACAAATTCATGTCCTTCTTCAATGAGGGCCAGCAGGCTTCCTGAAGATGCCCAGCAGTGTTCAAGCACTTCACACCTCATCTCCAAGGTCCACTTACAAATGACTATTTTGAGACCTTAACTTCTGAACCCTTCATAGGCAGTTTAAGGCACATTGAACTTCCTTGCTCCTGGCAGCTGGGCAGCAGTTGCAGCTTCAGTACTCACTCTCACCAGCTTTGCTTCCAGAGCCTTAATTTCCTTCCCAGAGGCTGGCAGCTATCAGTGTTTCAAGCTTAACATCACACGTGAGGTGTCTGAGCTTTATCTTTATCCTCATGGAGTTAAAAAAAGCTACCTGTCCAGCAATTAGCCTAGTCCTGTCTAGCAGCAAGGCTGTACACCAGCCAGGAGGCAGAGGTAGCACAGATGAGATGGACACTACTGAAAGCAAAAGCTGCTCATCCACCGCCATACCCAACACCGAAGGTACCAACAAACCACCTCATTCTCTGCTGAGCCACAGTCTGCTTCTGTAAACCTTTAAACAGATACCTTGAGTTTGTGTTTCTAGTACAGCTTGCAGAAAATGTGGTTTAGTTAATACCTGTTGCAAACACAACAAACTGGACTAGTGTATTAGGACTCTGATAGCAAAACAACATTTATTCCATCTTTAAGAGTGGATATGCAGAACAGTTAGCTCACCTCAGGTACCCAGCTTGTGCACCAGTATACTTCAAACACTCAAGAGCAATTTCCTACCCTTAGAGGAATTTTCTTTCTGGGAGACAAGAAAGTCACCTTCCCAGAAGGTTTGAACTCCAAGCTCAAGGTCTGACACTAAGGGCCAGTCCATCAAAGCCATTTTAGCATTACTGCAGGAGTTTGAAGCAAAACACTAAGCTCTTATCAGCTGTGCTCTGTGGGAGCTCCAAGGCGACCACACCTTGGCCACTCTGTTCCTGCCTACTCCAAGCTTCTGATAAAAAGGGTGTTTTACTACACTTCCCCTTTGCCCCAGCTTTCAGGCAGCACACATGAGGAACAAGTAACATCTAAGTTGTGGTGCACAAGCTTCACAAAAGACACTCCAATGGACCATCTGTATCATGCAGAGAATCAAGACAGACAGATCCTGGTACAGTTTAAGGTTAAGACTCAGTTTTAGCTCCTTGGATTGGCTTAATGAGGTGATTTCTAGAAGATGATTCAGCCTTTCTATATGGTTCCCCAGTCACTCTGCATTTAGCCCTTTGTCCTAAAGGACACCATTTCATTGAAGCTACCTTGCTCTTTCAGGAGAGGTCTCCAACATTTGAAGCTCTTCAGTCAGGTCCAAACAACAAGATCTCAAAGCTGTACCAAAACGATGCTCAGGGTCTTGGATGTTCATGAGCTCATTTCACAATCAGTTTACATAGAGGTAACACTGATCTTTCAGTACATTTATGGCTTACCCAGCTTATCTCTCAAAATCTTTGAAAGTAGAAGAGACTAGAACCAGAACAGACTTAAATGCAACTCTTGAAGCTAGACATCAAGCTAAGCTTAAGGCATTCTTCCAAGGCAGATGTACGTTTTCTGCAACTTAACAGTGAACAGTTTCATTCAAAGACAGCTCCCCTTACATCCATCCACAACAACAAAGTTAGTACACTTTCAAGTGAGAAAAGCATTTTTTTAGCTCTCCCAAGAGAAGCCTGTCTCACTGCTGCTACAGAAGACAAACCCCAGCTCCTTGACAGTTCAGAACTCACATTTAAGCGAGCATTTGAGGTCCAGCATCACAGAACCTGACCACACATTCTTTAGCAACATGGATTCACTTTGAAGACATCAAATTTAAGCTCAATTCTCCCTTTCATGCCTTTATTTGGGTAGCACTCCATAGGCCTGAGACTCTGGTATTTGTCCATCAGCTGGGTAGGGCTACGTGCAACCTAGTTGCACCCCTGAAGGCAGAGAAGGTTTGAGGATGTAACTCTTTCATCTGGTAGAGCTGGAAAGGCTGACTAGGATGTGGCACTTCCTTTTGCTGGGGCTGCAAGCTTAACAAGTGCAGACTCATTTATCAAGCAATCAGTTCCCCAGTAAATTTGGTAGGGGACAGTTCCAGAGTGCCAAGCACTCTGCCTGGCAATAACTATACTCAAACAGGCACTGCTGACAAGAGCAAACTGAAGATCCAAGTCCTAGCAGATGGCAGACCTCTTAGGGAGGTGTAGACTTAACTACTGAATCGAAGTTGCTTAGATAATGCAAGACAGGTTTATCGTAATCATGATCAAACTGCCATCTGCTAGGTATCACATCTGAGGTATCCAACCCTAGTGAGTAGTGGAAGATGCGACCCTTTTTCAACTTAAGCCCATTTCCAAAGGCTAGATATTTCTTTGAGATGAAAACCCACATCTGCCTCAAGCACAGAGGCAGGAAGTTGGCTGTGACAATCTCCACGTCTGATTACACAAGAGCATCACCAGCCAGGAGTGGCACTTGCTTTGCCTAGCTGGTAAAGCTAGTGGTAACTCTGCTTGGCTGCACTCAGACCTGATGCACAGAACTCTGGAGACTATGGATCCTCCCTGTGCTATGTGATATTTCCTTCCCCAAACAGGCTAAAGTTCAGGTGAGCAAGGCAGGGATGTTTATAAAGCTAAGCAAAGTAAACTGAGACTAAGCTTACTATTAGGAAACATGACAGGAGGCATTTCTTCAGAAAATTTCAATACTACTCCTACAACTAAGAGTACAGGGGTTTGAAGCAGATTTTCTACCCCTTCTTGTGACAGGAAAAACCACAAACATTTAATATTGCTCTCCCTTTGGTCCACTACCTTTCACCAACTCATGAACAACCTTAGAAGACTTAAACCAAGGAATTGAATTTTAAGGTATTCCTAACATTATACTACAAAAAACCCCAACCACTTCCTTGGCTTTCAAGTAGCTATGAAAGCAGAACTAGCTTGCTGTGCTTGGGCAACCAATTTACAGTTCAAGTTACTTTACAACATTTGTCAGAATGGTCAGTTAGTTACACCAGCCTCCTGAAAGCAGCTGAGAAGAAAGCTTCCTGAAGTGCAGTGTAACTATGAAACAGGTTGGTAGAATCAGCAGCAACTGGTGTGAGGCAGAGATAGTGCCTTGGAGGACTCCTCTAGCCCAAGCTTGATAGCACAGGCTGTACTGAGCCCGCTCCTCATTCTGTGATCACATTTATCTGAACAGCATCAAGAGATGAATCGTTATAACACAGTAAATGAAAAGTCTGATTAGTAGAATTATTTTTTTACTGGAAGAGAATTTAAGTACATTCTTGGTAACTTATCCATGGAAGTTGCTGTATTACATGCACATTCGACATCAAATTGCACAGTAAAACTGCTGACAAGAGTTTCTTTGTTGACCCCTTCCTGGAACATTTGCTTTCTTGTGACAGTTTGCTTAGCTGTCAAATAATTTCTCCTTGCCTACAAGGAAGGGCACAGAACTGCTGAGTATGCATTTCACCTCGACTCACACTCAACAGGATACAACCACTGTTCTCCGAGCCATAAGCAGCTGCTCAGTCTCTGCCCAGAGACTCCTTATCTACACACAGCTGGAAATCACACAGCTGGGCAATGCCCTTTAATAGAAATATTCCCAGTCTTTTGAGAAGCCTGGAGCTCCCCAACTTGCAGCAAGTCACATTAGCTCCATGGCATGGTCGTGCTGAGACTGGCCATGCTGAAAACCAAGTTCAGAGCCACTGGTGCCATTGCTGGTCTTCGGTTAAGCCACAGCAGTCCCAGCACAAAGTGCTAATTAATGAGCAGTGCCACCAAGGCAAGCAGGCCTGTTGACTTCAGTACCTGCTGTGAGGGACATGCCAAAAGGAACAGCTTATGAACTGCTTAACTAATTGTTCCTATCCAATTACTTGACACACACTCAAGACACTTCAGTTCTTCACAGCAGCCTTTGTTACGGATTCTCCACCTGAAAGAACACTCCAAGCTTGCTGGTTTTAGGAACTCAGGCCCAGTAAGAAGCAGAGGTCAAAAACCTCACCAAAACAGTGTTGGGCACAGCAGTCCTGTCTTTAATTCCTGACTTAAAATAGCAACAAAAGACTTAACTGCTCCAAACCAATGCTGTTATAGCAGAGATTTAGCGTTTCAGGCTATATTAACCTGCCTCACTGCCAGCACAATACATGGAGCATTCTGTTGTTTGCCATTGCCAGACTGAAGTAGTAAATTGACAAATTTTATTTTACAGTGGCTCAGCTCTCCAGGATTATTCAGTTAGCTTTTTGGCAAAGCTAGCTATGATTTGAGAGCCATCCAAGTACCACCACACCCCAAAAGCACAGCCACCATTCAGGTTTGCTCCATCAATGGCTGATAGAAGAACCCCTTTCCCAGTTTAAACATTAAAGTAGTTCTGTCTCAGCATCAAGCACACAGCATGAGCTGACAGGTTTCTGTACTGTTTAGAAAAGCATCACAGAATTTAAAAAATAACTATATTTAGGTTCAGAAGGGTATTTATTAGTGCCTTATGTCATACCACTACAATGGCATACCTACTGCAAGTTCAATTTTGATTTATCTCAAGGTAGTGTGGCTAATCACCAGCTAACTTGCCTCATTCCTTCTCACTCATTAGAAACTCATGCTCTGCTAAAAGCTCCAAGCACCTACCACAACAAGCAGCTGTGGTTTATTTTCACCCTCAAATACAGAGAGGCACCAACTTATGGAATCTCTAAGGCCTGGATATACAAGCAGCCAGATTTGCAGTTGTTCAGAATACTGAACTCTGATCTCCCACTAGATGCCTACCAGGCTGTTTCCTTATGACTATTTAAAAAAAACCAGCACTACAGAGTTTTATAACACAAGCCTGGATGTTTTGATAGCACAGGAATGAAGTTTCTCCTTGGGAACTCCCAGGAAAGAGTTTCTCCACAACATGATGCTGGCCTTTTGTGGCAAGGCAGGCAACTACAGTAGACAATACAGAGATAACATCCTGCACATCTGCAGCTTCTGAGATTTTGGAACTATGTAATGGGACTCAAACAAATAAGGCCTGAAGCCTAACTACACACTTTTAGACTTAACTTACAAGGGCTATATAATCTTCCTGGTTATGCACTTAACTACTTGCCCCATCTTACTGGCCCAGAGTAGATCTTAGGTCACACCATGGGTACAAAGCATGCCATACTGTGTACCCAGGAGATGTTCAGGGGCACAATAGCACAGGGCTTCTGGAGCCTTGAACTCTTCATTCCCACACTGCCTAGCTGAGATGCTCGCAGCAGCAGGTAATGCCAGTGTGCGTCCAGCAGCACAACAGGGCTTGAGCAACTATGCTCAAGCTGAAACTCAGGACAACTTTGCAGACATTTACTTGAGCATTTCCTGACCTGCAGTAGTGTATCTGCAGAGAACTAGCATCATACTACACACAGTGCTGATTGCCAGTCTCTTGCATTAAAAGCACCTTCCAACAACAGCCTCACAAGAACTTTCCTATTTATACCCATCACCCACTTTTTAACGAATAAAGGTCCAGCTGGGTACCTCGTCTTTTGTCAAGCATCCACTGCAAACTTGCAAGTGTTGTGCAACACCCGTACGACAAGTTCCCCAGACAATGTAGGTCAGGCACAATTCAAGAAATTGTACTCCTGAGTCCACAAGGACCTGCTATGAACAGCCTGGAATATGCTAAAGCAGGTCTGGACAGCAGAAACATAGTTATAGCAACATCTCTACTCTCAAAGCTTACATCAACAGCAAGTCAGCAGTTTCAACATGAAAACAGCACCTCCGAGAATTCAAGTTCCTCTGAATTTTTTCAATGAAATAAAACAAGGAAGTAAAACAAGTTCAGTAGGTACAGCCAACTGAAGCATTATGGGCAAGAGCCGTGTGCACGTAGGCTCAGAAGGCTGGACACCCTGTCTTACAAAAGACCAGCTCATATGTGCAGCTGTAAAGAGAGACAAAATACAAATAGAGAGATAAATCAATCTTTAGTCAGAACAGTCACATCCTGCAATAACACTGGCCTGAAACCTATCAGCACTTGGGATGTGAAGCAGATGAGTTTCCTTATGTAATAGTACTCATGTCATCGAGAGACCCGGCAGTGGGTCACAGGCAAGCTTTGTATCTTAAATAATGCATCACAGGCACATGTCCACAAGACTTTGGTAAGGGTTGGGCTACCCCAAGAGAGGGGTTTCAGCTGAGTGAACAGCACCTTCTCAATACCTGGGACTACCAGGCAAGAACACTAACTCAGAGCTGAGGCTCTGGTCAGCTCATGAGATCCTTGCTGAGAGCAGTACAGGACTCTCCTAAGTATAAGCTCTGGCTTGGTTTTAAACCAATAGCAAAGTAAAAACTACACAATGCTCAACAATTAACTAGCTAAAACACAACTGTGGCAGCATCATGGCAGCTTTTTTTTTTTAAACTCTAAAAATAACACTATGGCCAGTGGTAATTCACACAGCAGAACAAGTGTTTTGCAACTGTTCTTTTAAAAAAGCACCTAGAAGCTTATTATCTCTCCCACTTGGGTTAGAAAAGAGTCACTAAAAATCCATTGCTACGTTATCACCCACCAGAGTCTCGATTAGCAAAGCACAAACCACACACAAATGCTAACATCACAGAGCTACAGACAGCTTGCTACCAGCTGGAAAACCCTGCCGAGGTACATCAGTGTAACTTTCATTATACAAGTTCTCCAAAAGCACTTCTCAGCAGCCAAGACAAGCTTAGTATCATCACAGCTGCAGCAACGCTGAGGAGTGCTCATAGTACTTCGCCCTTGTCAGATAGGAATTACACATTGCACAACTGTGTTGTCCCTTCCAGACACCTCCCTGCACCCCAGCCTCCCTGACAGACACTAAAGGCAGGCAATTATTTGAGAAGGCAAACTTGCTTTCCTGCAGCAAAGAGTGATTTTCAGAACACTCTACCAGTGCTTTCCGAAGGCTACATTAAAGAACCGAAAAGCCACGGCTCAGAAATAATCTCTTAGCACACACGGTTATGGTTTACTGATGCTGAAACCCAGGGTTTGGCAGAGGCCAAAAGGCACCGGGCAAAGCATAGACCTGGCACTTCTGAGCCTGCACTGCCAGGGCTGCACTGCAGGGAACCCGCTGCAGCTTCCAGGTTTCCCTGCAACATGCGGGTTTTCCTCGCGGAAGATGACATTATAAGGTAGAACATCAATGGAAATTATTTACTATGTCCTTACGATTATAAGAAGCCTTAAACTCATTTATTAAAATATGAATCAAATCAATGAGTGAAGACACCTCAGCCTCCTCATTTAACCTGCCCCCCCCCCCCCCAACCCCGTCCCCCGCAGGGCCCGTGCCGAGACCCGACTGCCCAGGAGCGGACGGGCTCTCCCGGGGAGCAGCGGAGCCCCCCGCGCTCTCCCCTCCCGCCGCACCGCCCAGCAGGTGCCACCGTGGGCACGGCGCCAGCCTCGCCTACACCACCGGCACCAAATACGCTCCACCGCCCGGAGCAGGGAAGGCAAAGCGGGGAGCGGGCAAGGGCAGGGGCCGGATGCCCAGTGCCGGGGCCCGCAGCTCGGCCCCTCGCCGCCTCCCCAAGGCACGGAAGAGGCCCGCGGCGTCCCAGCCCTTCCTCTCGCGTCCGGCTCCGCGCGGAGGCAGCAGCGGGCGCGCTGGAAGGTGCCCTTCGGCCGGCACAGCGCTGCGCGGCCGGCAGCCCGCGGCGGGAAGGCGCTGCCCGAGCCAGACGCGGGCAAGGCCTGTAGGAGAGCGGCCGCCCTGCCACCGGAGGGGCCTGGGCCGCCCCACAGCCCGCGGGGAGGAACCGCGGACAGACCAGAGGCCTCTCGCCGAGACACCGTCTCCGGGCGGCTGCTCCGCCTAAGGGAGCGGCCGGCCCGCCCGCCCCAGCGCCCAGCCCGGCCTCCCCCCCCCTACACTCACCTGGAGGTGCTCCTGGAAACGAATCGGTAGGATTTGGGCCATGGCGGCAGCAGCGGGCTGGGGCTCCAGTCCGAGGCCGGACCGGAGTCACACCTCAGCGGGGTCCGGGCGGCGCAGGGAAGCGGGACTGCAATGGCGGAACGGGCCAGCGAGCGGGGAGAGCCGCGGCGATCCGGAAGCTGCCCCCGCCAGCGGAAGGATACCGCCGCGGAAGGAAGAGGTCCGCCCTCACCTGCCGGGACCGGTCTTAACTGCGCCGGCCGGGCGGAAGGATCCCGGCGAGCGGAGTAACTCGCAAGGCGCGGGACCAATGGGAGAGTCGGTGGGATTCGCCACCGGAAGGGACTATTTCGGGACTCATCACTCCCCCCTGCGCGGCCTTTTTTTTTGCCACATCATGCGACCGAGGTGTGGCTGCGTCACTTCCGTTCCCCGCTCATCGCCCTGGCGGGTCACGTGCAGGGGGGAGAGCGGCCGGGCAAGGTGACTCGGCCGGGGCGGGCGGGGGGGGGGGGGGCGGTTGCCATGGAGACGAGTGGGAACCGAACCGGACCGGACCAGGCGCCCTAGGTGGCCGCACCGCGGCCAGCAAGAGCCCCGGGGCCTTCCCCGGTCAGCAGCGCCCGGGGCCGAGGGCCCCCTCTCAGGGAAGGGCCGTAAGCCGGGAGCGACCTTCTTCCCTCACGGGGCGAGGGGGAGCATCCCCGGGGGCTGCCGCAGGCCGCTGGGGCGGACCAAAGGCCCTTCCCTGACCCATAACGCTGAGAACGAGACGGTAACGTAACGAGCCCGCACGGTTCCTAGAGCTTAGTAACGGACGCGGCCCGTCCAGCCCCGAGTAGGTAACGCCGAGCCCAGGAGCTGGCGCCGGCAGTGCAGAGCCCTTCCCCGCGCCGTGCCGGGAGGGCGCAGGCTCTGCTCGGCCCCGCAGGCCCTGCCCGGCCCCGCAGGCCCTGCCCGGCCCCGCTTTCCTTAGGCTGTTCCTTGTTTTGCAACCGGGGGGCTATTTCCTCATACCCGTTTTGCTGTGTATCAAATTCCGTTTCAACCCGTCTGTGTAAGGCTGGCATACGGAGTACAAAGCCCTCCCTGCTAAAACCGCAGTGGAAGCTGCCAACAACTGCCCCAGCGTGTGGTGCAGGTGGCAGGGGGCTTGCAAGGGGCCCTGACACTGCACGTATGCTATGAAGGAAACAGCGGTAACTCGCGTGCTTTTGTTAAGCTCAGAGCAGGGGTTTAGTCAAGAAAAAGCCAAGTGAGAACAGGGTGAAGGAACAAACCCCTTTCCCCTGTGAACATAAGATAAAAGGCCCAATAAAAGAGGAATCATAAACACGTCACTTCCTACAACAACCAGGACCAGTTCAATTCACACATTCCTAAATAAGTCAGGCATTAATCTCACTGCCATGCCCATGCTGTGTGCACAGGAAGGGCAGGTTGGGATTGGAGCTTGCACAGCAACCTCAGGCAACGCTGCTTACTCCCACTACTGCTGCTGCTAACTATGGCATTGCCTGAGTTCAGCCTCTTGCACCCAGCAGCACCCAGCAGCACCCAGCCCTCTGAGGACACCGGTGCAGCGCCCCACAGCCGCTCCAGCTCTTCCAAACATGAACTGCACCTTCTTCCCTATGTGTGTCAATTACAGAAGCCAGCCTCTGCTTTATCACTTTAATAGGTGCAACCACAGAGAGAAGGACAGTTACCAGACCTTGTGCCTTTGTTACAAGTATTACACTCCCCCTAAGAGAACATCAAGGTTTTGGAGAGCTTATCAGCTACAGCCTCTGCAGCAGAGGTGGAATGCTTAACATTTTACACTAAGCATGAAGAAGGCTTCCTTCACAACATCACTCCAACAGACTTGGCTTGTCACCTGAAAAGCAACTGAAGGTAACACACAGCATACAAAACTGAGGCATGGAAAATGACAGTAAGTCCTAGTTTTTTGGAAACTGTCTTACACAAAATGTTACTAAAAGTGAAAAATAGCAAAAAAACCCCACCCAAGCTCCACACTGGAGCAGGGAACATTTTAGGATTACTGGGGTGACAGACAGGGATCATTACATCTTTATTTGAGGGGAAAACAAACTTTGATGACAAAGCATCACAGCTCCTTTTCTATATATACTTGAATTGAAGAACAAGCTAGTATTTCCTCATGCCTTCTTTTTACCCATTCGAAACAGTCCTTCTTCAGACCACAATCCATACTTCTAATTTCAAAGTAAGCCACTGCATTCAGAAAAGCAGCCCATGGGGGACTGCAGGATGTAACCTGGCTGAGCACTGGCTCTAGTGCTGTGTTGTTGGGTTGGTTTTTTCCAAATGGAATCCCCAGAGTGCTAAGTCATCCCTGACAAAAAGGAGGCAGTTAGCAAGAATGTGAAAACATTTACAAAATGCTCTGCATACAAAGACATCTTCACCCAGAACCATCACTGTACATGGTACAGCACAACACACAGTCTGCAACCAAGAACACAGGTGGCAAACGCCCTTTGGAATTGCAATCCTGATGGTTCCATCATTAAAACTTCCTACTCATTTTCCTGAGTAGTTTATGAGCACAAAGACTGTATAGCCACAATCATATGAAGTAAAATAGATAAGACATGGCAGTTCTATTTGTTCTAAAAACCAACCAGTAAGAAATTTTTATTAATAACAGCACTGAGACCTTTTCAAGTCAGCTCAATGCCACAGAATTGGCACAACAGTATCCCAACTTCATCCACACCTGAGGCTGCTAACTTGTTGCCAGTGACATGTAGCAACAAAATTCAGCTTGGTAACTTTTCCTTGCTGGATGCAGCGAAGGAAGACTGCCTGTGTATGCCTTAGCCCTCCAGTTTACCACAAAGCAGAAGTTTTCCTTCGTTCCAGTTAGTCATTTTGCATTATGCAAACATACCCAGAACAACTGCACCAAACTGCCTTTCCTCATAGCAGGAGTAGAGCAGCCACAAGTAGTATTACCCAGTTTCTTTCAGAGGGCCACTTAAACCCTGTGCTCTTTGCTGCTTCCTCTCAAGATAGCGAGCTCGGGCATCTAGGATTGACTTATCATCATTCCTTCTCTCCATCTTCTTTGCAGGGTTGTCAGTGACTCTTTCTAGGGGAAGAGGAAAGAGAAAAATACTCTTTTGTGTAAAAGCAAACAGCATTCCAATTCCTATTTGTAAAATACCCCCAAAAGCACCTCAAATGTTTTTCAAGTCCCAGTCAGACATGTGAATGACTTCCAGAGAAGACAGCCTGTACCACATCAAGGAGAAAAAGAGAAAATAAATAAAATCATGCCTTAACTCCCATGTCAGTGTTTGCAGCTGGGCTCATCTTGTCCCCTAAAGCTTATCTTGCTTTTTATTGTAACAAACACTACACAGCTTGTGTTTTACGCACCTATTCTCAAACACAGGTTTTGGATGGAGAGAGAAAAAAAAAAGCACTGGGAGAAAGATATCTTAGAATAAACTATAAGTTTCCAGAGGTAGGAAGAAAAGGGAGGGTAACATACAGATAAAGGAGTGAGAAAAGTCAACACTCCAGATCAGACACCATTCAAGATGCACATTCTCCCACTGAGCTGAGACCTTGGGAGTGATTCTCACAGAAGGAAAGAAAAGCAGGAAAGATTTTCAGCTTAAAATACAATTTAAAATGATACTAATTAATAATATTTTTTAAACCCCCCATAATTCAAAGACTCAGAGCTTAAGGACTGTGTGAGTGAAGCAGCCACTGCAGCCTGATTCTAGGGCTGAGACTCTTTGATAGGAGGAAGGTGCTTTAATCAGCATTCACTCTTGGAAGACTTGTAATTATTCTGTCTTGGGAGTCAAATAATTCAGCTCATGCTGCAGCTTTTCCTTCCACTGGGTGCAAATTAAGCCTTCGTCAGCTATTCAGCCACCTATTTTTAAGCAGCTCCAAGAAATACAACATCTGTAAGGTCAATATCAATCTGAAATTAATTTATAATTGCCTGGTCAAGTCAAAAAGGCAACGGAGACAAAGAGAACAAACCTCACTTTTTGGACTTCAGGTAAACAGATGAGGCTCCTCTGTGCTATGCCATAATGCAAATAACTTTTCCAGCAAATAGACAGCCAAATCCAATTGATGTTTTTATATGTCTCATACAATAATGCAGGAGAGAGACTGATACTGCTCTGAGCATGAGTACATTTTTTTTTCTATTCTTAGGGGACCTGCAGAGACTCTACATGGGCAGTGCACCATGCAGGAAATTCATGTTTTGGAAGGGTCAGTGCAGGAGTAGAGAGGCCCTTTCAACACTTGGGAGCTTTATGAAACCTGCTGACAGAAGAATTCAAAGAATGTCAAGCAGCCAAGATCAGTTAGCAGGCACCAGTTTTAATTAAAACGGACTATTTAAACACAAGGCATTAAGAATGAGACACCCACCAAAATGTGACACTATTTTTCTCTGTGTTTTTTGTTTGGTGGGGTTTTCTGGGTTGGGTTTTTGTTGCTCATTTGGTTTTTTTCTCTCCCCCCCACAGCCCTTTGGACTGCTCTCTCTGAGAACAGTGTTATTTTGGGTATCTGCAGCTAGATAACTGTCACAAGCTTAAATAGTGGTTATACTCAAGATGCTTTTATTCAACTCTGGGTTAAAGTTCTGATACTGTCACCTAAACCAAAAGAAGGGGGGAGCATGGCAAGAACCAGTAAGCAAACACCTCTGCACTCCCTGCTGACACAGGTAAACAAGAAGTGAAAGCTGTAGCAAGAAAACAGCTAGAGCTGCACATACCAAATACATTAAGCACAGCCAGATTAACACCTACTAGTCCAGAATACAACCAAAACCACCACAAAAACTACACACACCACATCTACAGAGCAGTAACGAGCTTACCACACTGCCTTTTCAGCTCCTCCTTATTCTTCCACTTGGTTATTTCCTCTTCAGTTACTTCTTCCCTTGCCACACTGCTCAGTTCATAGGCATCAATTTGATGCAATCTGGGCAACAAGTCTTTGACCCATTCGTAGCGAACAGGACACACTGTCCGGACATAGATTTTGGATGTCACTGTGACATCGTGGAAGATGATCCACTCAAGGCAAGTCTCCTGGTTATACAGCTGAAAAATTAAAACATTTCAGAATGAATAAAAAAGAATTTTTATTCCCAAAGCACCCTGCACTGAAATACCTTCTAATTCTTCAGATACAAGAATGAGATAAAGCTGACATCACCATAAATTTTAAGGCAGGGAAACTGAGGCATAATGACTTGCTTAGAATCATCCAGGAAATGCAAAGAGCTGGAGAGAAAGCTCAGCCTATGACTCACAAGCCAAACATTTACCAAATTTGAAGAAGTGAGGCTCTTCCCCACTCTCAGAATGAACAGTGCAACAGTGCTTCCGGGTGTAAGTTGGCACAAATCAGAAGAGGAAGAGTTCACAGGGACCTGCCTCCCACTCCTTTTATAGGCCCTTTGCTACTTCACTAACAGAATTCAGTAACTTACTGTAGATGAAGGATGGATATAGACTATGCTGCCATGTCCATCCATTGTGCAGAATGTCCTGGCTGCAGATCTGAAAGGTTTGGGGGAAAAATGGTTACCAGAATGAAGCACACTTTGCTGTGATTAGACAGCAACACTAAACTCAGTAAATGAGCAGCAGCATAGAAGAATATACTCAAATATATAAGCAGGGGCAGATCCTTCCAGAATTAAACTGTGGGGGGAAAAAAAAGGAATAAAATATATCTGCATAATTTACCACAGTAACACTGCAGATGTAACAAGACAGTAATAAAACAGGGTTTGGGATTGAAGCCTTTGACAACCATGAGAATTGAACACTTCCAAGCCCTTTAGGTTAGTATCTGGAACTACTCATGCAATTCCTACTTTTAACAATACACAACCACATCTTTAAAGAATATACATAGTATCTTTCCCCATTCAATTCTCCAAACTTTACTGCTTACCTCCTAGCTACGTTGATAAAGTATCCTGCACATAGACATCTTCTTAGGATTTCAGTCTTGGAGCCTTCAAATGTCTCTTTAGGGAAGTCTGGCAGCTTTGTAAAGCAAAAACAGCATGAATCAGGATCTTCCCTGAAGAAAAAGTGCTTATACCTCCTCCATGCCATGGTTTTTAAATTCTGGGTTTCTCACCCTATGGGAACCATGAGGAAAGGAGGAAAACTCTCCTTCTCACTTGTTACCACCATCGTACCTGTTAGTTACACAAGCTACAGTGAGGATGCCCTAATAAATATTTAAGTGGATTAGTTTCTACTGGAGAAAGGCAGCAGCCATCTGGCAAAGGCTCAGTAGTCCAGTACAAATTGTAAAGATAAACTTATATAGCTCAATCATATATTAAAGTTGGGGTTTTTTTTTTTACCTGTTTCAGTTTACTGATTATTTCCCGAAGTTGCTTTTCCACACTAAAAGCAGATTTTAAAGCTCTCCAATGGATCCAGTATTTCTGGCACCAAGCTGAAGGAGACTTGCTGAGAACAGAAATAACTTGTATTATAAAGAAGCCCTTTGTAAGCCAAAGGCAGAAAGTTGCCTCTATTTTTTGTTATGGTCGTACAAAGAAGGCAACCTACACAGCCAGATATGTTGTTAGCTCAAATAATAGATGTCTTGGTAAAAATTTCAGATCACAATAAGGAATAAATCTGCATTTAGGTATGAGTACATACATGTGCATATATGGAATATATTTAAAAGCCATAAGCAGCTGGGAGTTATGAGCAATGCAAAACCACTTACTGTAAGGAATCATTTTATACCTTGCTTTGCACTGTTCAAAAATATTTAAGAGGGTTGCAAAGTCATTGCATCCTCCCACTTGTGAAGAAAGTTCCTGGTGTTTAAGTTCTGCCTCCTTTTGCTTCTGAGGATCACCTGAGGAAGCAAGTTATATCTCACTTCAACAAAGTCATTTTTATCACTCCTACTTAATGTTCAATTAGTATCTCTCCAAAGTGTGTTTGACAGTCTTGGCTCTTTATTCAGATTATTTTTAGATTCGTCTCTCCTCCTCAGCTGCATTTACAGTTCTTCCCCCTTCCACTACCACTGAATGAGCCTGTGTTAAATCTGTGATTAATTTCATCACTCAGCACTAGAGATGAAGACTTCTACTCTCTTAGACAAGAAGGTTCCACGCATTGCTTTCTCACAGTCTACTCAGCTGCCAATATGGACCAACAACCTTAAACCAACAGCTCACAGGGATTCAAAAGTTTTGTTCTGGGAAGAAAAAAACCCAAATGAACAGGGCTCTGTAAACCACCCCATCAACTAATCTATTTAATTTGTGTCCTGAGTACTCAAGTGCCACAGTAATTAAAATAAACAGAAGTCTAGAAAAATTGCAACCTGTGAGCTTAGTGGGAATTCACCTTCACTAAATGCTAGGAATGCACTAGGCAAAAGCAGCATTTCCAACGTGTTAATTCAAGTTTTAAATACCCAAAGATTTTCTAGTACTCTTAGACTAGAGGGGGATACAGCTGCAAAGGCCAAAGTTGCTGCAGTGGACATCAGAAGTTTGTGGGCATTGCAACATCGATGACAGGAGGAGCCTGTTCATGTACATACAGCCCATCAGCAAGCGCCTGGAGCCTCTGTGCTTGTGTCCTAAGTGTCCAGGGTGCTGGAGAGTAACGAACATGTGTGCATTAGCTAGTGGAACAGATAACAAGGGCATGCTGCCAGATGGAGGATGGGAAAGCATAAGTACATTTGTGGGGATGGGAAAGGCCCCAGAGCAGAATCCAAGCTATCAGTACTGTCAGCAGCGGTTTTAGCTGTTGCACTAACGGGCACAGTTAATGGACGACAGAGATAACTGGACAAGAGCCAATGAGTGACTAGAAAGGACAAAGGTCTCCCCCAAAGACTCAGCTACATGTAAAGACTGTACGTGGCACAGTTTGGGGGCAGACTGTAGGGAAAGGAGACAGGATGGACGACATGGGAGACTGAGTTTAGCACTAATGAGAGGTGCTAGCTTGGAACCACAGCAAATTACGTTTTCCACTTAGAAAACCACTGGAAATAGAGGCAGTGACAAGCCAAGCTTCTCACAGTAACTTAAAAGGTGCTTTTGGTCAAACAGTTGTTAAATAAAAAAGCCAATCCAGAGGCAACCCCATTCCTTAAAAGCAAATTCATCAGTCCCTGTTGTCTGGTCTGTACTTAGACCATAGCAAAACACCTGCTGCGATGCAATGTATTTTTCTGGTGGTTTGTTGTGGGTTTCTGGTTGGGCTTTTTCCCCCCCTCCCATAACACAGCTTTCCCCTTCATGACCTCTCAGCAATGCACTCACTCACCCATATGTTGCTTTACGTCTCACAGCCTTAGGACAAACACAAGTTAATTCTGTGCTATTTTGAAGCCTTTGGAGTAGCTGTTCAATTCCTAGCATGAAAACTGCCCTGACTTCAAGACCACAGCAGGCTGTAAAAGCATACAGACAAAGCCCCATTGTATGTTTGTCCTAACCTAAACATTCTTCCCTACACATCTGCTACAATGTACTCTGGGTGCCAAGAGTACAAAGCACTTGAGGAATCTTCCCCACACTGCCATGTAAGGGTTATTTAAAGGTTTAGTTTAAGGTAAAAAATTGTATCTCCCACCAGCACTGGACACAGCTAAGGAGACAGCTTGTTCCCCAGTAGGAATATCTTGTGCTACCAGAATCACGTCCCACTTTATAACCTTGAAAACCAACCATAAGACACTGGGGCCTCATGAGCTACTGGTGCAGAAAATTACTGAGAGCAAAAGCCCCCCCAGAGGGAGGCTGTAAAAAGGTCTCCAGGTGAAGCAGCGTCTGCTGCCTAACTACTCCCTGTCCAAGCAGAATTCCCACCCAGCCAAGGCTGCTTTGGGATATGAGGCTTCCTACCTGGGCGAATGAAGACATTTTCCACAGACAACATAGCTGCAATGGGCAGCAGCAGATCTTCACAGTCAAAAGAAGCAGCTTTTATGACAGCACAGGTCAGGTTAGGAGGGAGGGGAAACTGCACCAGGAATTCACCCAGCCTTGTCACGTGGCCTCTCCTTATCCCAGGAAAAAGATCCAAACACAAGATTCAACAAAACCATGTTACAATGTACATGCACATACAGGATCAGCCACTGGATACCAACAAAGAGAGTGAAAGCAGTCTGCCCAGGGAGAAGGCTGAGTCACCAACCCTGGATGTATTCAAAAGACAGGTAGATGAGGTGCTCAGGGATATGGTTTAGGAGAGGATGGGTATGGTTGGACTTGATCTCAAAAGTCCTTTCCAACCTAGTCACTCTGTGACATGTCACTAGCAGAACACTTCGTCTTTCTCCAGTTAGCTCACGCCTGCTTCACAGCAGGCAAAGTCAGCTTTTTAATGTATCAGATGCTTAAGGATTTTTAATTATTTGTTTTTTTCCCCCCAAGAAGAATTCCTGGAAACTTAGGATAAGATCTCACTTCCTGTCTTGAGTTCTTGGATGAACCTCACAGCTACTGCCTGACCACTCTCCTCACAACAGGGATCTGCTGTCAGGACCTACAGCAAAGTTGAAGTAATTTGTCTGAGGTCACTCAGGAACTGTAGGACAATGTGGAGAAACTAATCTGTATCTCTCAAGGCCTCAGCCATGCTGTAACCCTGATTTCACATGAAGTATACTAAAACTCGGAAATTAACTTCCTGATCTAATGAGGAGAAGCATTCTATTGCTGGGGGAAGTCCTTCAGTTCACATGAACAACCCACTAACACCAGTTAAACCATTACATTTTAAATACTTGTAGCAGCTATACCACTTCATTTTTTACCTGTCAATAGCATCGCACTGGTACAGTTCCTTGAGAGCTTCTAAAATATGCCTTTCTTCAGGGCGGTCCAAGTAGGGAAATCTATAGTAAAAAAATGAAGGAAAAAATCTCACTGTTCAGACTCAGCATAGCTTTGTTAATTTTCATGTTTATTAAAATACTTTTTAACCTTCCAATAGAGGTCTCTGACCAAAGTGCATATGAGCATTACTACATACACAGCCTCACGCTGAAGAACTATGATGACAGATCACCTGGTGCATGAAAAAGGCAAACTATACATGTTCTGCACATGCATGATCCAAGAACTGAACAATTCCACAGGTCCAGAGAAGAAGTTTTTGGGATATGAACATCATTATTTTATCAGCACACTATTAACTAATCCTGGAGATGAGTTAGTTTTGGCAGAACCTCAAACTCAACTTGAGCTCAAGATTCAATCTGGCATCAGAGAGTGAGGAGAACAGCAGAAAAGCTGACACGCTGACTGTATCGCAGTGTCACAGTTGGACGGGTACCTAATCCTGTCTCCTGCCAAGAGGCTTTTGGTGCCTGTGCTGCTGAGACTCAGGGAGAAAATTATAAACCCCCCCACCTCCATGGAGGTTACCTTATGACATCATGCACAGAAAGGCACTTCAAGGTCAGGATCACAGATGTCAGACTGGTCCTCTTGATCTCTGGGACTGTGTGATCAGGCATGCATTGCTCCCAGAATTCTTTGCTGTACAGCCGATAGCTCTTTCCAGATGATGTCCTGCCAGCTCGGCCAGCTCGTTGCTTTGCTTCACTCCTGCCAAAACAGAAAGACAGGGAACAAAATAAAATCCAAACTCTTGATCCCTTCTGTTATTAGCCAAAGCACCACACTGTAATTATGATAAATAACAGCAACTCCTGTGTTTGTAAATGGAAGATGTGTCACACTGTGCAGCAACTGAGAAATCCAGCTAGACAAGAACTAACCGAACGAAGCGTTTCTGTGCAAGGGGAGACTTTTTTTAAGCTTCTCTGAATCAGGCTGTTGTATTCAGCAAACACAAGATGACATGTGAGCCACAGTTCAGACTACAGACAATGCATTGTCAATTCCTTCTTAATGACTATCTAAGAAATTATATGTCCTGAACCACTTTTTATTTAGCAGCAAACAAAATGGCTTTAAATTCTGGAGCCTTAAAACTGCCCTCCTATTCCCTTTTAATAAAAAATAAAAGTCAGCTGATACACAGTATTGTCAAGCAACACCCAGCAAATGACCTTTTTAAAACTTACTTTGAAATGGGAACTACCTCCAGTATGTCCAGACCAACTCGGGGGTTATGATTCAACTGCTTCACAAATCCACTATCTACTACATATCTGAAAAAGATTCACACTCTGTCAGAGAAGAAAACAACAGAGGTCTCAGCAGACAGACAGGTAACTGCCACATGCATCTGATCAGAGCAAGAGCACATCTGCACTACAACACCACTGCAAACAGGTAGTTGCATTTTGCTGGTGAGCTGCAGCCCTGCAATGGTTCAGTCTGGAGGACGCTGCAGATAATGCTTCCCACCACCCAAAGAGGTTAAGTGAGCTGAGATTGGATTTCAGTTTAGGGTCTGACAATATTAGGCATCTGGAAGGTTATACAGTCATATCAAGAGGTTTTTTTATTCACTACATACAAAAAAGTCCACAGGTAATTATTGGGCAGGTATAGCAGTGGAAAACAACCCTCTTTTGCTAAATCTAGAAGAACTCTCTGAAATATTCACTCTGTTACAGTTGTTATTAAGGATAGGAAACAATACCTGACTCCTTCAATCGTCAGAGATGTTGCAGCAATGTTTGTGGATACCACACACTTTCTTATGCCGCTGGGAGCCGGCAAAAAGATGCTTTTCTGTTGATCTAAAATGACAGGCAGTCAGTTGAGCAATCTGATAGTTTACAATGCTCTGACTTCAAACCACATCTCTAACACTGCACAAACTCAAATGCTTAGTCAAAGTCACTTGAATGAGATTGGAAAGTGAATCCCACAACATTCTAAAGTATATAATTTGTCAGAGATCAGAAAGCATCTTCTTTATTGCTTGCCTAGTCAAACAGATTTTGAGATGAAGAAAGGCCAATTCTCCTGGATGCTTCCTAACCCACAGCCAGAAAACATGAAACAGATGTCTGGTCTTAATGGAATCTTCATGAAGAATCTGAAGGGTTGTCTCAAATCGGAGCATGTGAAGATACGAATACATTCAGTTAAATCCCACTATGTTTCCAGCAAATCTCCTTTTAACATGAAACAAAGCAGCATATGCAATTCCTATTAATTCATTTGGCTTTCCAAGGAACAAAAAAGGGAGGTGGAAATTCAACTCTTCGCTGAAATTTTCTCTCAAGTTATTATACTTTAAAAATACAAAAATCTCAGTAAGGAAAATGCTCTCTTTTGTGTGTATTTAAAAATACTCAAATGCAATGGCCACTGAGAACCTGCCACAAAAGAAAAAAAAATAAACTAAACTGAAATTCTGAGTTGGGGACCTACCACCTACCATGGAGTAAGAAAGAAGCTGTACCTTTCTTTTAGGTAACTTCTCATTTTGCTCTTTCAAGAGGGTAAAAAATGTGCTCCCCCTCTGCAGATCATTACCCTTCCAGATGGAAATTGCTGTCCCACTCTTCTGAACACTCACACTTATTCAGCCTCTTGACATTCTACATACTGCACCCACACATACACACATCGCCCTCAAGTTCATCTGGAAATACAGTAAAGGTCAAAGGGCCTTTGCTTTTAACTCTTCAAAACTAACTGTGGTATTGATGCCAAATAAAACAGAATGACTCAGGCTGATAACCTGTACTTCCCTACATTGTGTCACGCTGTACTACTATCTTCCCTTACAGGACTACTCTCATCACCAAAAACCTCCTGGCAGTAGCTTTGCCATGTGAACTAAAGTGTGAGAGCCTAAATGAGACATCTGAACTTTCAGATACAGACTATCCCCGCCCTAAGCTGGAGACCTTGATGCCCTGTGAACCCATTTCCAGTGGATATGGATATTAACTGGAGGCTTCCTTGCAAGTACAGAGAAGGTTGACATTCAATCACAAACACCAAACTCCAAACAGAACAGTGCTACGGTGTGGTAACAAATGGGTTAACAAATGCCATTTCCCCCCAATCACAGCAGAGATATTTGATTAGGATACTGTCTATCACAGCTCTTACAGTCAACATTTATGTGAATTAAATTCCATATGACATTATAAGCTCTTACCTGTTGACATTGAGCCATACAGCGGTAAGATAAGCAGGCCTTCAACAGAGCGATCATGTACTTCATATCGGTAATCAATAGATTCTGCTTTCTTGAAAAGTAAGTCACAGGCTCTTTCTATCTCAATTTGACCTAAAAAACACACAGGAGCATTTAAGCAACATAGTCAGCTACAGCTCTGCCCTCCTAGTTTGCAACATCCTTAACACAAGGGTTTTTTTGGCCAATATTAGAGAATCATCAGCACCATCACAAGGAAGAAGGAAGGTTTATGAGAGCCAGTTTAGGAAGTGGCATCCTGTCTTTCCACAGTGCCTCTCAGCACAGCTTTTCCTTAACACATGACTGCGTAAATGCCTGTGCCATACAATGATACCAGGTTTTGCAGCTAAAGAAATTCTCCCTTCCTAATTAAAAAAACCCCAAAACCCCACAGAGACAGTACAGAGTAAATTTGGCAAGTGAAGAACCAAACACATGCAAACTACTGAATTAATGTTTTCTCTTATGTGATCTCATAGGCATGGATCAACCTAAATACGCTCTGAAAACTATCCCTTTGCAGGGCTGCATGTGTCAACCTGCAACTTTCCCTTCTCTACTTACTGCTCTGGGACCAACTAGGCAGTCACTGGAAGGATGCACTGGTTTGCTACCAATACTGTGCTTCACCTGGAATAACCATCAGTTCTTGAAAGAAAAATTCACACCTGTCAGGAAAACCAAGATGTCGCCTTCTGGTTCATTTAAGTGGATATCCAACGTCACTTTTACAGCCTGGAACGAGCAACAGACAGGACAAAACCAGCTAGAATCTCACTTAGTCTTTCTAAACTTCTAGTTCTACCTAATTCTTCCCTATAACCTGCAGAGATACTAAGAAAACAGCAACACAGCAGCTAATTCTTGTGGCCTTTCATAGGTAACAATCCTACCAAGAACAGAGAACACTGCAGTGAAACAGGCCAGACCTCTGTAACATAGGCAGAGCTGCCGACGTCCCTGGGGCTGAGCAGGTTGCAGAATATCTCCTTGACAGGATAATTTCTTCCTGGAATATGCAGCACTGAACAGTCTCCAAAGAACTCTGAGAGCTTGTCTACCTCCAGGGTGGCTGACATCACCACCACTTTCATGTCAGTCTTCCTGTTTGGTGGTTTCTTCTGTAGAAAAAGTTTCTTCAGCAAACCAAATAAAATATCCTAATAGAAAAACAGAAGCAACTTCTATTAGCACCCCAGTTTTCTTAGGAGTACCTGATGAACTTGGAAGGGATTGACGTCATCCCACTGATAGAGCAAAGACAGAAAATCACATCTTCAGGGCCTCAGCACTCAGAGGAGCACATAGCTGTCCTGCAAGCACACTCTCTGCACTGTTTTTTAGAATTTAATTAATTTTTTTAATCAGCTCTTCCCACAGACTATACACAGAATCAGTGTAACTTAAAATCCTTTGGGTTTTTTTTTATACTCCCACAAGCAAGTAACTCATAAGCAGCTAGCTCAGCAGCTTGCAAATATATATATAAAAATATATCTAATAATTATATTTATATATATAAAGTGCCTATCACTGTATTGATAAACACTATTTGGAACCACTCCTCACCTTCATCCACTGTACATCACATGAGTGTGCACCCTCCTTCCTTGTACTATTTATTGCCAGTTTATTTTACTCTGCAGTGCTCTGGATTAAAAACATGCACCTTCTAGCTAGATGGGGGGACAGAGCAGTAACATCACCCTAGTGCAATTACTTGCAATACCCTCAGATACTTGAGGGCAGAAATGGGATTCAGAAAGCATTCTCCCTTTTCCCCCGGCTGCACTGGTGGATTGTTCGTTGAACTGGCAGGCTGACTCACAACACAATCTCTTGAGGACTGAGTGACCTGAGTTTCACACTGCTTGCCACAGAAAGGTCAGAGTCACATTTGACAGGTTTCTGTACTTAGGTCAGTCTAGATACTTTCATGATCCCAAAAGCTGTAATCTCTTTGCACAGTCATGTACATCCCCTAAGAAACATCAGGCCTTGGAGTGACAGATGTTTCAGGGCTTTGTGTGTGATGCATTTTTTAAAAAAAATTGGGACTGTAGGAAGTCTTGACGGCACCATGCTGGGTTCAAACTCATGGAAATTTTGGGAAAGCTTCCTATAACCAGCCAAGCTTTAACTGCTTTCAAACACAACAACAGCTAGAACAATTTCAACAGAGTGCCAGGCCCCATCTCATTTTCAGATTATGCAGCGTGTAATAAACAAAGCAACAACCCTGGGGTTGGACAGCAAAAGGACAAAGCACATCCATGGAAAGTCAGCCAAAATCCTTGGGGACTGGGCAGAAGTGAAAGAAAGGAATAAGCAGACCTCACTAAAGATGAAATAGTGACCCAAAAGGACAGACTTAAGGTGACACTTACAGTGCTGAGGCTCCGTTCATGGGCTTCATCCAAAATGATGATGCTGTACTTGCTGAGAAGAGGGTCTACCAATATTTGCCTCAATAAGCAGCCATCAGTCATATACCTGATGGCAGTATCCTGAAAGGTTTAATGAGACATTCAGCTGTGATCCCAGATTTTTACTTCATAACAAATACTTCTACATAGTTCACAAATTTGTCCAGAACACACACTGAGCTTGGCATCACAGGTGCTTGACAGAGCATTCATAAAGCATTCAAAATCCTTGATAAATTCTATGATACATACAGCTGTTGCTTCACCACAGCTGGGATTGATGGTTTCTTGAGGCTCTGAGCCCTTCTGCATGTAAAGCTCCAGGAGACAACAGGGCCATGCTGCTCCGGAGGCGCACAAGCCCCCTGACAGCACCACTCCCCACCCCGACATGCCAGCGGTTACACAGCCCTCAGAGCCCTACCTCAGTAGTGCAATCATCGAAGCGGACCTGGTACCCAACGACACTCCCCAGAGAACAGCCCATCTCCTCAGCCACCCGCTGCGCCACCGAGATGGTGGCAACGCGTCGGGGCTGGGTGACACCAATGGCACCATGCTTGGCGAGGCCTACGGGAAGACAGGGAGAACAGGGACACTGAGTTGTGCTGCTCAGAGTCAGTTTACACACAAACACCTATGCAATCATAGAATCATCGGAGAATGGGTAGGGTTGGAAGGGACTTTGAAGATCATCAAGTCCCAACCCCACGGGCAGGGACACCTCTCACCAGACCAGGCTGTTCAAGGCCCCATTCAACCCAGCCTTGAACACCTCCAGGGAGGGGGCAGCCACCACCTCCCTGGGCAACCTGTGCCAGTGCCTCACCACCCACGTGGTGAAGAATTTCTTCCTAATATCCAATCTAAATCTACCCCCTTCCAATTTAAAACCATTCCCCCTCATCCGATCACTACATGCCCTTCTAAAAAGCCCCTCCCCAGTTTCTTGTACCCTTCAGGTCCTGTAATGCTAGAAGATCCACCAGAGCGTTCTCTTCTCCAGGCTGAACCACCCCAACTCTCTCAGCTTGTCTTCACAGGAGAGGTGCTCCAACCCTCTGACCACCTTCATGGCCTCCTCTGGACCAATGCAGCATGGCCACTGCTTTTCAGTTCCAAAGATTAAATCAAGCCACCTCCTCTCACCACCCACTTCAGGACATGACCTCCAAGGGGACAGGAGCTTTATCTGCTTTATCAGTGCTTATCTTCCACGTTTCTGAGGCCGCAGAGCACAGGGTCCTCTCAGGGGGGTTCTATGGGTGCTCTCAGGGGGGTTCTATGGGTGCTCTCAGGGCACTCTCGCGGGGCATTATGGGAGCTCGCAGGGGGCTCTCCCCTCCCAGGAGTTTCTTCCCTCCTCTCCCCGGCCGTTACCTGCCTCCAAGAGGTACTTGGGCAGCTGCGTGCTTTTGCCGCTGCCCGTCTCGCCGGTGACGATGAGGAAGGGCTGCTCCTTCACCGCCTCCACCAGGGCCCGGCGGTACCGGCGGATGGGCAGGGCTGAGGCCTCCATGGCGGCTGAGGAGGGTGAGGCGGCGGCGGCAGAGGAACACAGCACCACGCGCACCCGCCGCTCACGTGACACGCCGCTCACGTGACCCCCGCCGCTCACGCACCCACTATTGACCCACGCCTAACAGCGGAAAGCTCTACGTCCCGCCTGCGCGCAAGCCCCGCCCCCTGCCCCTCAGCCCTGTCAGCCGTGGGTCTCCTCAGCCTCCCGCCAGTGTAGCCAAACCCGTTATTTTACACAGATACACACCCCCCTCACCGCCCCTCAAAAGAACAGTCCGCAGCAGCTTTTTCACAGTGGCTCTTGCTCCTTCCCAAAGGAAGTTGCCAGCGCAGGGAAACCCGTCGGCACCTCACACTGTGCCGCCCCCGGGGCCTGCCTGTGGCTGCCTCATGCCCAGGTACCCTGCGCCTCAGCGCCTCTGGCGCAGTTAAACTGCAGCCAAAAGTCAAACTGCTCACGGGTGACATAACCACAGAATGACAGAATCACAAGGTTGGAAAAGACCTTTAAGATCATTGAGTCCAACTGTTCCTGTCCTATGCTAAACCATATCTCTAAGCACCTTATCTACCCTTTTTTAAAACATATCCAGGGATGGTGACTCAGCCCCCTCCCTGGGCAGCCTGTTCCAGGCCCTGGCAACTCTTTCAGTGAAAATTTTTTTCCAAACATCTAATTTGAACCTGCCCTGGTGCAGCTTGAGGCCATTTCCCCTTGTCCTATCTCCTGTCACTTGGCTGAAGAGACCATCACCCACCTCTCTACAACCTCCTTTCAAGTAATTGTAGGCAGTGATAAGGTCTCGCCCTCAGTGGCTAAGGGAGCTGGGCTTGTTCAGCCTAGAAAAGAGAAGGCTGTGGGGAGACCTCATTGCAGCCTTCCAGTACTTTAAGGGAGCAGAGAAACAGGAGAGGAGTCAACTTTTTAAAAGGATAGATAATGGCAGGAAAAGGGGGAATGGAGGGAAGCTATAGGAGGGAAGGTTTAGATTAGATATTAGGGGGAAGTTCTTTACAGAGAGAGCAGTAAGTTGCTGGAACAGACTGCCCAGAGAGGTGGTGGATCATATCTCTGGAAGCGTTCAAGGCCAGGTTGGATGAGGCCCTGGGCAACCTTGTCTAGATGCAGGCCTGGAGGTTGGTGGCCCTGCCAGTGGCAGAGGGATGGAACTCTCTGATCCTTGGGGTCCCTTCCAACCCAGACCAGTCTATGATTCTGTGATTCTAACCCTGTCTAGTCCACCTCTAGACCACGTCCTCAAGCACAATCCCTCACACTAGGATTTGCCACCCCAGGCCTGACCAGAGGCCTCAACTGTCTGGTAGAGTCTGTAACTTCACAAATTGAAGGGATGCAAAGGGTTAATAAAAAGACCTTTGTGAAACCAACTGTAGCTAGAATGTAACAAGAACCCTGAGGAAGCAGCACTTCCTTGAGAAAGATGCTTAAATTGATTGTTAACATACTAACAAGAAAGCTATTAATAAGGTTGTTAAGTTTAGCAAAAGAAAGGTCTTGAGGAGGGAACTTTATAGACAAGCAGAAGAGAAATTCTTGCTGTAAATGGATGCCATGTGGAGATCAGACCAACCATGAACTTTAATAAACTGAGGAGTGTGATGGGATGAAGCTGCAATCCTTGAGGAAGACAAGGCTGAGGAAGAGCGCCTCTCGACTCAAATTAGTTGAGAGGTGGAAATACCTTACACGAAAGAAAGAAGGTGGAAACCCCAATTCCCGGAATTGCTATTAATATGTATTAGATTTCCCAGACGTTTGTCGAAATGTGTGCAATGCTTGTATATAAACATGCAACACCTGCAGACAGCTTGGTGCGCCTTAGGGGGAATGATCCCCTCTGCACCCAGAGCTGCAATAAAGGATCCCTGCTTAACAGTCACATCGGACTCTGAGTGTTAAGTGAATCACCATGCTTTAGTATGACCTGAAGGTGGCAAGCGATGTACGCTTAACATGAAACCAGCCTACAGTCCAGGTTCGCAACTTGTGCCTCACAGCTCCAACTCAATCCCCGTTTCTGCGAAAGCACAATTTTTCCATTGCATTTTGTCTGTTCATCATGCTTGTTTCCCATGTATTAATGTTCCATCCTCCGCTGGGTTCCATTAGTGGCAGGAATCACACAGTATATTTGTCACCACACCAGGACTGAATTTAGGCCACCTACTGACTACAATTATCACTGATCGCTGCGATTTCTACCTCTGACACAAAGAGAGGAATATTTACCTGCTGGCTCAGGCATCATGGTGAGGGCTGAGCTGGACTGCTTGCAAGGCTGTCTGAAGCTTGGAAAATCTTAGGTCAGCCCCCACCGACTGTTGCCAACTTCAGATATGCCTAACCTATAAATATTTGTTTAGTCTGCCTATAGACTGGCATTGTAAAATCACACAGATAAGCTGTTTTTCTGCCCCTCCTGGCTAGTGCAGCCAGAGAGAACAGACCATTGCCATAACTGTTTGATTACAGAACCACAGCTACAGGAGATACCTGGTAGTATGTCTCTGGGTTTATTCCTTTGAGATATTTGGAACAATCTGACAAAAAGAAAAAACAGTCACAGAAGGACAAATCCCTTCTCCAAAGGTACATAGTGCATAACAAACATGCCAATAGCTGCACACTATTCTGAACCCCTTTACCAATATGTATCACACGTAACACCTCACAATGTACTAACACCGTGTTGCCACTAGTAACTCGCTTAGTTAATGCTGATCATGTACACAGCTTTGTTATTTCTTACTGGAAACTTCAAACAGACCCTCATTACATTTTTTGGTATACACTTATTAATAATTATTCGGTGTTTTCCATAGACACATATGTATGCATGAACACATGCACGATGGCGTGTTCTGCTTGATTTTATTTAAACCACATACTGCTTTTGGCAGACATAGGGGTAGGTAAGGTTTTTCAATTTTCTTTTTTTTTGTCCTTCTAGCCTGGGAATAGCAGATTTGGTTTTAATCAGCCTCTTTGCAGTCTTGAACTTTGTCCTCCTGGAATACAGTGCCATTCATTTAAGGATTTCCCTCCGACTAATAAACATTAATGAATCACACTCTACAATTCCCTTGTGATCTTATCTCAGTTTCACAGATGGGGAAAACAGAACCAAATTAAGGGGTCTGCACAGACCACAAATCAAAAGCAGAGCATGGGGAAGAACCCCATAATCCAAGCACAACTCCCTGCTCCAACAGCTCTGCAAAACTGCATTTATACCCCTGCAGCTGCTGTTGGTAACCATGGGGCCAGGGCAGCATGTCTACTTCCAGGCTGACCAGGCAGGCTGAAACCACTCCTTTCCAAGTGTTCAGCTTTACTGCAAATTCGGTTGGGGAGAGAGGGCTGTAGCTCTTCCTGTACTGAATTATTCCTGAGGATGGAGGGTTTTTCCCCCTTCTGAGCAGAAAGTATCTTGTCCAACAAGGAAAGATGTTGCAGGATATGGGGAACATTCCAGTCCCTACTTGCGTATCACAGGTCTATCAGTCTTCCCAGAGGAGATGCCTGATTTCCCAGGGAATATTCTTCTCCTTGCCCTGGACAGAGTGGTCCATTCCATGACAAACATGGCATCCCTTGGTGCCTGTGAAGAAAACCATATCTATTAATTACATTGAGTGAGGGGAGACAGTTAATTGCCTTGTGCCTGGAATCTCTAAGTAGGGTCACTTTCTAGAAGGAAGATCCCTGGTCCGTAATTTCACAACAGGCAAACAGAATAAACCAACCTTCCCTACAAGCTGCACTCCTGTCAGACGACCAGCAGTTTCTCTGACAGCCAGGATTTTTGTGGCACTGGCTGTGAGTCATTACTGAAAAGGAGTTATTCTTAAAACAGAGGATGAGCACTGTAGAAAGGTGTTAGACAGAGCAAAAAAAAAACCCCAAACCCCTCTTACACCCCCATTTGCTGTCTTACAGTGCCTCGCTACAAAACATCTACAAATTGACAAGTTATTTTCCAAATGTTGCTTTGTTTGTTAAGAATAGCTTCTTCTTGAAGACAGGGTCAGAGGCCTCAGCCTTTCTCCTGCATAACAAATAGATTTGCCTTGTGTTTAGCTCCATGGAAAACAACGATTTCTACAGTGCAGCCTTCTGCCAGGACAGCCAGGTTACTCATAACTGCATTCACAGGTTTCTGCTAAAAAAGGCTGCAGGAAATACAGCACTGGCAGCAATTTGCACCCTACTGGCTTAGCTTGTTTGGTTCAGCAGGTGGCAAGGGACAGCGTATGGCCAGATCCAGGCTAGGAATTGCTCTACTAGAACAAAATACCTGTATTTCCATGCTGGGAAGGGATCTGCAGTGTCAGTGTACCCTGCGAGCACATCTCAACCGCAATCATGTGTCCGATCCAGCCCCTGTAGAAGCTCCTTAGCCAGATCTCTTTGCTGCTGGCATGAAAGATAACTGCTAACATAACTGCTTGGCTACTTGCTGCTGGCCAGCCAAACCAGCCCAGCTTGCGCTGGAGCTTGTACCCCTGCTCCTTCCCAAGCCAGCCAGTCCAAGGGTGCTGCCTTGGGTCTGCACGTGGCCACAGCCCCAGCCCTGACCTGCACTCAGTCACGGATACGGAGCCAGGTCTCTGTGCCCCAGTTCTGCAAATGTTTCTGCACAAACCTTACTGTGTTCAGTAGAAGAGGCCTGGCATACTCAGCACAAGCCTGAACTCTTACTCTTAAAAGCCTGTTTTCTTTTGACTTTGAAGTTGGTCCATGACAGGCCAGCAATTGATTTGGTTAATTTACCACCCTCACACGATGCCTGCATCACCCTTGTTAAATTTAACTGCAGTGTCAGATCCGCAGCTGTTTCCGAGGCCGGAGACATGAACGATTGCTGCTCCTGCCAGGTGCAAGTATGAATAAAAAGGTCACAGGCTGGGGGGAGGATTAGGCTTTGGCTCAGCTGTTTGCATTCTCACACAGAGCACGGTCCGTCCGTCCTTCCGTCTGTCAACTCACACACATGAACCCGACAGGTGAGGAGCTGAATACTAGAAACAATTCGGTGACGCTCGCACAAAGCCACCACCAAAGATGTGCATTCTCTGTGGTTTAAAAAAAGCTTTGACAGCAATCCTCCGAGCAGCCCTCGGATCAGCAAAATCATCTGTACAGAAATGTAGATGCAGAGTGGCATGGGAACGGTCTCCCCGGAGACTGGGGTAGACTAGACTGAAGAATACCTAAATCTTTAAATGGTGCCTGAAATTTTCGTGTTAAATTAGAACAAACGCTCACCTAAGAAGGTGAAGGCAGGCAGCTACTTACAGGCTGTTAGCACATACACCACTGAGAGGAATTGGGGCAAGAAATCCACTGGCCCTGGACCAGACCTGTCTCCCTGGGTCTCCACCTGCTGTATCGCACTAATTCAAGACTCTTTGTCCCTGCAGTAAGGAAAGCCGATGGCTATTTTAAGATCTTGCACTTCTGTTACAACCCATGGGAGGCTCCAATCTATTTCTGTGCATCAGACATCATTTCTGACTTCCTTATCAAATGTGCAAAATAATCGATAATTCACTTAGGCTCCACATCCCCATTAGAGTGCACCATGGCTTTAATTTAGATATATTTTTATGGCTGTAAAAAAAAAAGATATCCTAAGCTATCCTGGAATTGTCCTCTTGTATGTGGCAGCACCTCCTACCACTCAAAGAAGTTTTATTTCCCCAACTGTAAAATCTAGGACAAAATACTGCTCCTTTGATCTATATTAAGACCACAGAATAAAAGCAGCTGACTGCTTTCCCAGTCCCTGTCCTCACAGAGGGGATCATGGGGTGAAGAATTAACCCCCAGCACGAGCTTGTCTCATGATAAGTCATTAAGAAAAGCCAGATCTCCTCAATGCCCTCCCAGAATTAGACACCCATAGCCTTCCTCTCCATCCTGTAGCCCTCACCGTGCACTGCAGTTAAAGGCTCACCTGTGATTACAGGGTGATTTCCTTCCACAGCCTTCTTTTGAAGGACCTGGGATTCATGTAGCTTAATTAAGAAGAAAAAAAGCAGGTATGAAGTGCTCCCATCCCTTGCTGCTGATGCTGTCACACTTCCCAAGTCAGTAATAACCTCATCCCTCACTCCCCTCTGGGGTCAGCTCACTCTGGGGAAGGGAAGCTGAGCTCTGGGAGATAAGGTGACTTGGCCAAGGTTACACGGGTGTTTGAGGTGAGAGATGCCCTCGTGCCATGTCCCTCAGTGAAGAAGTCTGGTGAGACCCAGCCAGCACTGGAGCTCCACCTTACCAGAGTCTCATCGCTGAGGTCCAGGGACAAGGAGACAGGACTATCAAACTGACCAGCAAAACCCAATTCATGTATTCTATCTGTGAATCTACAGACCAGAGGTTGTATTTCCAGATTTCCTCTTGTCTGTGTGTTTAAACCTTGGGGATCATCAGCTGTGGGTGTCCGCAGCATCCAGCGACAAAGGCAGAGCACGAAGCAGCCTCACATGTCCTCCTAATGACTTCATTTCCTCCACCAGCTCTGCAAAAACAAAACCAAACCCAAATCCTCAGGTCCTGCATAATTGTGGCCCTGTTATTCATGGATCTTAAATTGTACTCCTTCATGAATTTTAATGCGCAGTCCATTTTCTTTCCACTAATCCCACATTAGGCTGGAAGCCTTTATAGACCAAACATTTGCCCTCTTTAGCTCTTGATTCCCCACAGCATCCTGGCCAATGTGTCCCCAGGCACTGCCCTTGTCTCAGCTGGTCTGACAGCACAGCTCAGCCAACATTAAAGCGCTTTCTTATTAATCTCTCCAGTTTTGTGCATCCATGACAAAAGCAGCAGGCCTGTTAAACAGACACCTTGCAAACAGCAGCTTATTTATTTTGCCCATCATTTCCCGATCTGTTGGCACAGGCATTAGTTGCACAGATTTTGGGACATCACCTGTCTTGTGTATCTCTATGCCTCTGTAAATCTCATTTTTTCCCCAGCTAAAACCATCTCCACAAGTTATCAGGAACAAGGGAAAGCCCTCCAGGAATTCTCTTTTCAAAGGAATTGCTGCTGAGCGACACACAAGGGTGAATCACAGACAGCTGTATGCCACCTAAGGTGTAAGGTGCTCAACAGGCTTGTTTTTAAATGCCATTTAGATTTAAAAGCCAGGCAGGACCATTAGATTCTCTAATCTGACCTACTGCAAGATGCAACTTGAGCCTGTTATTTCACTACTAAATTTAGTAATTTACTCAGCTGAAGTGATGCTTCCAAAGGGAAGATACCTAGACTGGACTTGAACAGATGATGAAGCTTCAGCTTCCTTTGGTAAGCTGTCCCAGCAGAATTGGTCTGCCAAGTCTGTCCTGAGGAGCAGGGACTACAACAAATGGAGACAAGATGCTCTTTTTGTGCAAACTGCTAAGAATATCAAGCCCTGCCCTTCCACGTGTCTGGCAGAACCCTTATTAAACGAAAAAGTAATATTGTACACTCCTCAGCTGTAAGATTCTAAAAATAAAGGGACTTTGATGTATAAATGCATGTTAAGGACCTTTCTGGCCCTGACTACAAACGTTTCCCCCTTGCCATTAATTTCACATCACTTACAGAACCGGCGGTAATATTTCTATTCCGAGATATAGAGAATATAGTTAGTGTTTAAGGATTCCAGCCCTGGGGATACTTTGTGCTGGCGCGTGCGATTAGCGCAACAGGCAGGCGCAGGCAGAAATGAATCTGACTTAAAATCTGATTTGACTTAAACAACGCTGACCTTATGAGAAGTGAGGAGTCCGAACTAGGCCTGCAAATCCCATCTGTTTCTTATTTCTATAACGGGCAAGCTAAAACCCTAAATCCAAACAGCTCTGAGCTTTGAATCCAAATTTTACAGCTTGAGTCCATTACTAGCAAGGACGACGGCTAGCCCAGCACAGACTCACTTCTTAAATCGAACACCGGGATTTATAGCACAGCATTAAATGAAGCAGACGTATTGCTGCTTGACTAACAGCTAATCTGGGAAGGCACTTGAAGACAGAGTCACAGCTTGGTGGATACATCCACCCATCTCTGCTCCCCATAAAAACGTTATCTCAACACTCATGGTGTTTTGAGGGTTAATGGGTTCTTGAGAGCCACTCAAATGCTCCTCCGCTCTTAGGAGCTGATACAAACCTGCACCAGCTCTCTACATTAGGTATTACACTGTTACAGGCTTTGCTGCTCTGTTACTGCAATTTGCTGTGGAAAAAATAAAAATGAAATATCTAGCCTGTGAAGCAAACAGCCTTTTAGGTGTTTCTGAAAAATAAAAGTGAGAGCATTCAGAAAAAATGCCTTGTCTCTATCCTCTGACTCGAAAGAACAAAGCTGGTGGAGGCTGGTGGAGGCTGGTCTCCGAGCATGAATGCAATTTGGCAAAACTGTTCCCATTAGCGCAAAATAAACCTGTTAAATATATAATGGCTCGTGTACAATGCAGATTAGAAAACGAAGTGTGGAACTGTAAGGGTCCTAATTATTTTCCATCCATCTACCTTTACATTAAACACCAAGTTTTGATGCTTCCCCAGATGCTGGGTAAATTACTGAATTTTTAAAGTGATGCTTGGTTTATAGAGCCGCAATTACTCAACATCGGCCTTTGTTTGGAGAAGAATCCCCGTCCATCCTCACTAATGGCTTCTTCTGATCTCTTCCAACGTGGAGGATTTCCTGAGCATATTAAAAACGTTATTCACTCTGCCTTTTTAACTTAGCCAAAGATTTAATGACTTCAGCAGAAGAGCTGTATGTTTTGCTGTATTTGAACTAGATTTGCTCCCCGACGGCTGATGCTGTGCGCTCTGTTGCCTACGGCGGGGCTAGGGGAGATAGATTAGGGCTTTTTGGGGTGAGAATCTTGGCATTTACCACAACTGAGCATGTAGACCTCAGAGTTCCTTTGACACCTGAAAATACACCCTTGTCTTGCTGCCAGGGTCAGGTGAGCATCATGTTTTTTGCACGGCAAATCGTTGTGCCATACCTGGGCTCCCCATTAAACAACGCAGGGAAATCCTTAAAGTCCCAAGACCTTAGCAGTCCGGTGCAGGATCCATGCCAGACTAGATGAGGTAGATACCTAATGCCAACGCAACTCTTTTTTTCCACTGTGCATGTAACACCTTTCAGCAAACATCTAGCTTTTATCCCATAAAGTGGGTCTGTCTCAGAGCTTATGTAAAGTCCAGGTTTCCTGGCTTAAAGATAAATGTGAACCTCTGGAGTCATATTCCAAGGCGAAAGACACAAAAAATCCCAAGGAAATACTCAGGCCTGCTGCTGTTATGTCCCTTAATTTGAAAAGGCTCAAAACCTTACTCCCTTCAAACAAAATATTAGGACCTTGTAAACACAGCCAGCATCTGGGATTTAGGTCTTTTTGCAGCACGTGGGTTCAAGTTTGGTCTCTCACTGGTATGGCAGCGCTGCATCCTGCTCCCCACCAGCACTGCTGGGACCACCATCCCTCAGCTTCTTTCCAGCTGATGTACCACCTGAATCCATCACTCACTCCAGGATTTAAATCTTCTCCAACACAGAGCAAACCCCAAGTAAATCACTTTGCTGACAACGATTTGAAACCTTTCTTCCCTCCCTCCCACTCTGCCTGCACTTTGAGTTGTTTAATTGGGAGGCAGCAGTGGATACACTCCAGTAAAATGGCCCAAAATGGCTTTTAAAAGAAGGGAATTACAGATTGCTGGTTCCACGTCTCGCAGCGTGGGGCTCTGCGCTGGCTCAGCTCACCGTGTGTCGTGACTTCAAACCATTGTGGGGGGATCCAGTTTATCGTCTGTTCAAAGTAATATTTAACCAAAAATCTTGTCATCTTTTTCCCCTTTCTTCAGTGGCCACCCACGTGTTGGTGATTCAAGGGGATTTTTCCCCAGGCTTTTCGCTGCGGAGTGTTTCTTTGCTCATGCATTGCACTGATTCCTGTCATTTGTTTCCAGGCTTCTCCTCCCAGCATGTACTTTAGATGCAACATGAGGTCAAAAGGCACCTTCCTCCATCCCACGTTTGATCAGCAAAGTGGCTGGGTGATTGCTTTCCCTCCCGACCCTTGTTTCTCACTGAAAGAGCAATCAGAAAATGCAGGGTTTGTGGCTGCGTATTTAAAGCTTCAGAGGAGCGAGAGCCCAGCAGAAACACCCCCAACCAACCTGCAGCCCTGGAGCACCTTGGAGAGGACCATCCCTCATCCCAGCTCCCAGGGGTCTCCTCACTCTGGGGCATAAACCCTGTTCTTAGAAAACCAAGAGCGATCCCAAACCGAGGGGCGACCCGGTGTTATCCCGGCAGCTCCGCAGGGTACAGGCTTCTCTCCCCAGTCTGTGCAGGACTCGCTGGAGAAGGATTGGGGTGCAGCCAGCACACACAGGCTCTGCCAGGACAGAGCCGGATGGTTACAGCCCTTCAAGCCATCTGTTCCTCAAGGAATCAAACAGCAGCCTCCAATGGAGCCACTTGCTGGCTCCTCCCATATCTCCCATCAGAACTGGCTAGCACAGGCGACTCGCCACCCTCCAGTGATGCTCCACACACTTCAGCTCAGAATTCCATGCTGTCCAGGACATTTAGTACCCAGCAGTAAAACGCAGCAGGAATCGCTGAGTGATGCTCTCCTGATTGTATTAACTGAACACGAACCACTGCCTTTCAACCCACTGCTGCCTGACAGACAAAACAGGAACAGAGGCCACAGGGACATCCCAGAGCCATTTCATCTCATGCTTGCTTTCTGAAATAAAGCCATTTCACTGCCAGCCCCATCCTGCTGCTGGTCTGAAATGCCTCTGTGTGAGAGGCTTTTGGAAGGAGGTGCCTGAGGGGTTCAAAGGGTGCACGGCGATGGAAAACTACATGGGTGGTGCTGGTGCGGATGTGCACATCAGCTCTGATGGGAGAGCAGGTGATGAGGAAGAGCTGAATGTGTTTGATCTACCCATCGCAGAGAGACACGATCAGGGTGCTGGAGAGCCCCTGTCATTGGAAGATGAAGACGACCCCTCTTTTTCAAATAAGTGCATGTTTTGCAAGCTAATTCCAACACAACCATATAGATACACACCTGCTCTGCCAAACTACGCTGTGGGGGGTGTGGAAGCACCCTGAGCAGAACCACCTCAGACATCCACTGTGATCACTGCTAACACCATCTCATGAGATGTGGAAACCAGAGCCCAAACGTCTCATCAGAAACCTGCCTCTTACAAGGGGTTCGTGGGCTCAGACCCAAGAGCCCAAGTCCCCATCAACTGAGCACCAAAGCAAAGCCCTCCATCAGCCAGCCGCCTCACACATGCCTGAGTGGTTTCAGCCTAATTTTGGGAGGCTCACCTCCATCATGCTCTCCACCATCCTCCTGTAGCGATGCAGTTGCGTTTTCACTCAGCAGCTTGGCGTCCTGCCGGGGTGTTTCAGCAAACCACGACATTTACAGCAAAATAAAATGTAAATCACTTCCAGCGCACACGTTAGCCAGCGTGACCAGCAGCACCCGGACCGCATCATCCCTTGGACAGGATGAGACTGCGGATGTTCTTGCAGTTGCTGTTTGCTAGAGAGGGATGCATTTTCACGGTAGATTTAATTTTACTCTCTAGGACTTAATTTCTTTCTTTTCCTTAACTTGCACAGCAAAACAACTCTGTGGGGCACGAGAGAGGGTGGACTGGCATGGCAGGGCATCTTCTTCCCTGCTGCAGTTCCATGAGAGGAGGAGGTTAATTAGCAAGCCGGAATCAGTGCCTGGGAGAAATCAGCACCTGCAGCCCTGAGGGCCTTTAGGTGCCCTTTACAGGGTGCTGTGGGAAGGTGAGGGGGTGATCTCAGGGTGCATGCAGCTCATTAAGCCTGTTAGTTAAAACCATCTAAACTGCAGAGTGACTCTCCCCCGCCTCCTTTCAATAGCCAGCCTAAACTAACCTAAATCTATATGTTAAGCACAGTTAAACTCCCTATAAACAATGCAGTAAAGCATCTATGTGACCGAAGGTTCCTCCACCCCAATAATTCTCCCACACAAACA
Organism: Laterallus jamaicensis coturniculus; assembly: GCA_022605575.1. Taxonomy (NCBI): domain Eukaryota; kingdom Metazoa; phylum Chordata; class Aves; order Gruiformes; family Rallidae; genus Laterallus; species Laterallus jamaicensis. Next base: position 3,516,683 of record JAKCOX010000025.1, on the reverse strand, counting down.
CTCACAGGCAGAATTACTGCTGTTTCCTAATTCTTTTTCTCTCTCTCCCTTGAAATGTGCTCTGCTCTGCCTGATATGAATCCATCTTTTCACCCAATCTACTGGATGGATGTACAGTTTACTATGCTATTAACATTTCAAGGATAAAACCAGCTCATGAAACAGACGCCAGTTCTTATGGTGACCTTTGGACACCCACACTGACCTGACATCTCTGCAAGCCAACAACAGGACCTTCAGAGCTGCTGCTGCCTCCGCTCCTACCGTCACAAATAAAACAAATGCCAGAACTGGAGAGATTGACTGGGAAAAGAAGCCACATGTTCTGGTCGGGACTGTGTTATGAGGTCTAAGGTGTCGGGATGGGCATGGATTGTCTCTGGAAGGATGTGCCAGCCCTGGCTGCCTGGGAACTCTGCAGCTAAAGCGTCAGTGCTTCATTTAGGGAAATGTTTTCCGCTGACAGGCCTTCAGCTGCTGATGGAAGGAGAGCAAACAGCGGCCAAGAGGCATTTCAAACACTGCTCCCTGGCCTGGGCTTGCAGAGCAAGGCAGAGCTTCACCCCACGGCAGCCGATGACCCAGCTGCCTTGGGGTCCTTGGGGTGCAGCAGCCCTGCATCTCCTCCTCCACGGGAGGCAGTTCCCAGCCTCATCCCAATTAATTGTCTCCTAATGACTTTCTGAACCGGGAGGATTTCCTTAATTATACCATGCGTTAGACTTTAATCAAGAAATCAATCTTCCACACTGCCTGAATGCTGAGGGTACGGCATGTTCGGCGAAGAGGAGCCCAGGGTGTCCCTCGGGCAGGCGCTGAGGGGGTCCCAGTGACAGCACTGGCCATCCCCACGCGACGCATGGCTCAGCAAAGCCCAAGGACTCCCAGGTCACAGCCCCGGGGAGACAATGGCATTGCCATCGGCACCGTTGTGTAACTCTCACTTTGCCAGCGTAGGACTAGGGTGTCACCCCTGGAGCATGACCCACTGATGGTCCTCAGCTGAAGCAATCGCTACCCAACGATATAACAACATCAGTGGCTGGGGCCGCAGGGCAGGTCACGCGCAGCCTGCGCTGCATCGGGAGAGGGAACAACACCTGCTCACTGGGGCGCAAACATGGCAGAGGCCTGCAAGGAGAGGGGCTGGGCCTGCTCGTCCTGCCACCAGGGTGCTGCAGGAGCTATTGGAAAGACACCCACTTCACAGCCAGAACAAACATGCAGGAACGCACTGCAGAGCAAAACAGGAACGGTGTGCAAAGTACCAAGCTTGCTGCTACCCCACAAAAACAATGCTCTGTTTTTGGAGTGATGCGTTCAGCTGCTGGTGGATGCTCTCTCTTGGCCATGGCCATGCCCTGAAGCTTTTGGCAGGCACGCTGGCTTCTCCTCCTCACCCCTAGCTAGGGCAAAGCTGGTGCTTCTCTGCTCACCCCCTCCCACACCTTGGACACCCATCAGGAGCCGACACAAGCACCCGCCGATCCCCATGAGGATCAGGGATTTGTTTCTTTAACAGGGAGCAGCAGCAGTGGGTTATAAGTGGAATTTGGATGCGGTACATGCTGGCGCAGGGCTCATTACCGAATCGAGCTGGAAATGATTTAATTAAGCTCCCTGCACAGCCCTGTGCCAGCCAAGCACTGACATCCGTATATTTTTCTGCCGCCTGACGCGGGATGCCAGGCAACGCGCAGCCCTTGTGTGCCGGCTTAGCACCGTTGTGCCGCGCTGCCTGCGGCGTGGACGGGATTTGCATTTTTCAGCAGATGGCTTCACCTGCTCCCATCTCACGCCAAGACCAGTGCCGCCCCGTCTGCACACACCCCCGCCTCTGCAACCCTCCTGAAATGAAACGTAAATCCCAGGGTGGGGGTCGCAGGGATCTGCTCGAGAATCAAACACTGCCCAAGGCTGCTGTCACCCAAAGGAAATAATATGTCTGAGTGAATGTTAACATCGCTTTCTGTTCCAGTTTACAGGATGCTGAAAGGCCATTGTAGCAGAGATTTCTGTTAGAGGACGCTGAGCATCCCAGTTGGACCAAGCACTGTGTAAACACGATGTGTCCCTGCAATCCTGGATGCCAACTCAGGGCAGGGGATGCAGGGTGACCCATACCCTGCAGCAGCGGCTGCACTCCCCAGACACAAGCACCTATGGGCAGAGGGGAGCATCCCATTCCCACAACACCCTGTCTGCACCCACACTGTGCAGAGCACCCTGAAATCAGCTGCCTGAATTCTCCCCCAGCCCCGTGGCACCAATGGCTCCTCCACAGTGGGGTCCCACTGGGAATGGAGGGCTTCGCCCCAACCAGACAGGTGCAAAACATTCACAGCAGTGTTTCACAGCGTGACATCACCCACGGGCTTTACAGTCGGTCGATGGGTGGATTTTCCTCTCCTCCTTTCTGAGGAGCTCAGTTGCTTTTATCCTCCCTGACACCGGCAGGAAATTTTTCATGAGCAGATGAAAAAAAAAAAAAAAGCCCAAAATTTAAACCAAATACAAATCCCTGTGGTTTGTCACCCCCAGATTTTCTGGGCTGGGCTCTCCCCAGAGATCTCTCCCCTATCACAGTGAGGCAGCAGCAGCAACAGGAGAAGAAACCAGAAAAGGTTGTTTTTCCTCTCAAGGCTTTTTTTCTACCTAATGAATTCGGAAAGCAAAGATGTGACGTGGCAAAATGATTTAGGAACAAGCTTTATGGAAACAAGAGGGAGACAGGGACAAGCTCTGAGTTCATCTGTGCCAGCAATGGGTGAGCTTTAAAGTGAGGTAAGGATAAAACCCTCTTGGTGCATGTATTTCCTCCACAGAGCCCTGCCATGCCTTTCCCAGCCATTGATGTCCTGCCTGAGATGGGGCTGCACAGGGACTACGTCCCTTCTCCCACCTTTCCCCTGCACCAATGAGGAGGACACTGGGACAGGGAGGGGATTTCGAGCTCCTGCTGCCTTCGCAAGGAGCTAAAAATAAAAAAGCATCTGCTAAAAATAATGAGTGCTCAGGGAAAAAAAATGCTAAACCCCTCAGATTTCCCTGGACTCTGAGGATTAATTGTAATTTCCCTTTAATCCGGACAAAAATAGCAATGGTGCTGCTGGAGGGTGCAGCTCAGCCCTGGGCATGGCAGCAGGAGTTGTGCTTCCCTGCCCATCCCGAGACACTGTTCATTCCTGGCAGGGCTGAGCCCCTGCACCCAGTTTTTGGGTGCGCTCCAGCCAAAAATGCTGTGAGGAGGTGTGAGGAGGCCTCAGGGCTTGGGTTGCTCGGGCATGGGATGTGGTTTAACCCCTTTCCCCAGCTCAGTGTTTGCCAGGATGTGGATTAGAGTCTGGCTTTGTGCTGTGCACCTGGGTGCGACCAGTTTTGGGGTGCTCTGATCCCATGTTGGGGGCAAGGGAAGGACAAGGAGGGAAGGAAAAGATTAAAAGACTGATGGAAGGAGCTACTTAATTTTGTAAATTACTGAATACAGATGGAAAGGAGCACAGGATGCTCTGTAGCTGACAGCCTGCGCTCCCCAAGCCCTGCACCACCCATGCCAGCCTGGCACACATCCCGTCTCTGGACCTTCACCAAACCTTTCCCTGGTGCTACCCAAGCGATAAACCCCACTAACACAGGGAGAGGAGCACAGGCTGGGCTCCCCCTCCAGCTCCTCGCTCACCAATATGTACCAGGAACAGAGGTGGTTGAGCATCATTTAGAAGAATCATTGCTCCCAGCTTCCCAACTGCCTTCAGATATATGCAAATGTATGCGTGTAATGATTTACATGCCAAGCTCACCTGGGACTTGGCTTCAGTGCCAGGAGGAAAACTTCCCAAATACCTGGGACAAGCCCAGGGCTGGGTGCCCACCCACTCCTGCCCAGCAACTAAATTTGTGGTGGGGGGATGGATGGGCTTGGATGGTTGGGAGGCAGGAGAAGCCATGGAGCTTGGTACAGCAGGGTTGCAGCCTCAGGAATATTTTCCATGTCTGTGAATAGCTACAAGGACTCATAGTTCAAGGTGTGATTTATACACAACAGCACCTTAACACCTGAACAGGGGCTTTAAAAAAAGCCTTTGCTATAACACCACTACTGTGGGGCCACAGCAGCTCCCTGTGGAGACAACACACATCCCCAGAGCCCAATGCTGCTCAGAGAAGGGGGATTAAGGAAAAAAAAAACAACCCAAAAATCAAATCTAAGCAATTCCTCACAAGCTGCTTCAAATGTCTTTTCAACCCCAGAGTGACCAGAGAGGCAAGTAAATATTTTTCTGGAAAGGAAATGACATTGTGTTTACACCCATCTCTGTTTGCTGAAGCGGTGCCCGCAGCCCAGCTCGGCGTGCTGAATATTTACCCAGCTGGAGGAGACGCTCAGCAGCGCCCGGCGGTGCCAGGCATGACGGGGTGAAGAATTCAGCATTTATACCCATAGGAAGCCCTGTGGTTCCGTGAGCCACGAAGCACAAGACCCAGCATCTGTTTGCTGGGCTGTGTTTTCCCAGAGCTGCGAACCTCAGACAAGGGGCTGCTGTTGGAGCGGGGCTGTGCAGCCGCTTGGCAAGGGTGAGACATATAAAAAGCAAATATGACAGTCAGGAGGGATCAAACTACAGCCTGGCAGGGGCTAGCAGGGGTCTACAAGGGTCTTCCCATCATGGGTGGCTTTGCTCTGCATGTTGGGAAGATCCCTCAGGGCTTTTGTCAAGACCCACCGCTCCAGATGCTTGAAGGCGACTGATCCAAAAGGGCTTTTTGGGTACCACCCATCGCATCCCCCCCAGCACCTCCCTTCCAGCAAAGCTTGTGGGAACAAGCTATGGAGCGCCTTCCCCCAGGAAAGCTGTCTCTGTAGAGCAGCTGTAACAGCTGGTGCATCCTTGAGATCCCACCCAAAACCTGTGCCCTTTGCTCGCTGGAAGGGGCACTGCCACATGCCATGTGCGTCACGGAGCAGGGCTGACCCGGGCTGGGGCTCATGTTCTGCATAGAAACAATTTTGGATGACCTTGAAAAATCACAACTGAAGTTTTAGGTATTACCCCCAGACACAGACAGCACAAAGGCACCTACAGATTCAGGTAACCTGGAGCTAAAGTCCCAATGAAGGGGCTTCTGGGATGCTCACTAGCCTGGAAACACACACAAAGCTCTCCCCTCCCCAGGTCCAATGTGCCAACAGCTACCAAAGGTCAGGCTTAAGCTCCGCAGACTGTGGCAAGAGTTTGTACAACAAAATCCCCTCCAGCACCTTGGGGAACACAGGGCTGAGCTTTGCCTCCTGTTAATCATTGATGGGCGGGGTGGTTTTGCCAGGCAGTGCAGTGGAAGCAGCTGGGGGACACGGCTGGGCTCCCTATGCTCCAGGACCTGCTCCAGATCTCCCCACCAAGCCCTTAAGCAGCTTTTACCTGGGATTAGCTTAAACATTCCCAGCCTTGGGTTCAAAATAGCTTTTTCTTTCTAGTGGGCAACTAATGCAAAACAAGCCCTCTCCTCCATCAGCAGCATCTCCTGTGATGGCTTCCTCCCAAGACTTCAACCTTGCCCGGCTCCCAGCTTTCTCTGATTGATATAGTAGGATGCTCTATCCTGTTGCATCCCACACACAGGGATGCTCAGAGCTGGGCTGTGATGGAGACTGATACCTGAGGCTCCCAGAAACCCAACCAAGCGAGAGCCAGGCACGAAAAGCATGGCTGGTCCAGGTCAGGCTGGATGGTCTGAGTCTGGGGGAAGGGCAGATTTTCTGTGAGGGATTTCACTCAGGAGCTCACAGGAGGCATGAGTGGGGGAGGGGGGCTGCACAGGGCTTGGTCTGTCCTGTCTGCTCTGAGCTCCTCTTCTCCTTCCACCAGCAGACAGAGCACCTGGGACCTGGGGAGGAATTAAGGAGGGAAAAGGACCGACAGCCTTTTCTGTAGGACAGGGAACCCCAGAGCAAAGAGCTGCCAAAAACCCACAGAGCAGAGCAACAGCCCCAACTTCCCAAGGCACTGCTCAGGATGAGCTGGGTGGGGAAGGGACGTGCGACTGGTCACATCCAGAAACACGGCGTATGACGCAGCTACAATTAAATAAAGGACATTATTGCTGCCTTGCTAATGGCTCGGGGCGCCAGCAGCAGAGCCGTCCAGCTGCTGGCAGCTCCCAGCGCGTGAGAGCCTGTCCACTGCAGGCATCAGCGCTGATGGGACTGAATCACCTTCACCAGCCCACAGACAGAACCCATGTTAACAACCCCCATCACAGCAGCGGGGACAACCTCCTCCTGCAGCCCTGATAGCCGGGAGCACTGAGCCACAGCAGCTCAATACATGCTCAAAGATTGCCTTCAGAAAGAAATCTGAGCTCAAATTAAAGACAACAGAGGCTCATCCCCTTGGCTAGTTCATTTCCTCCCCTATAAAACCTGCTCCCACCCAGCTCCTTTCCACTGACCTGCTGCAACACCAGTCCCACCAAGATAAGCTTGAGCAGCGAAGCCTGGGCAGAACTTCAGCAGCACCAACCCTCTGATAAAGCTCCCCCAGAGCAAAAATACATCACAGTTTCTCCAGAAATCAGCAAAACCCAGGGGTCAGGGGAGGCCCTTGTGATAGGCACAGCTGACACCTCATCAAAGACATCCCACCCATCAGCTGCTGGTGCTGGGCTTCACCTCATCAGCTGCACTCTGGGTGCTGATGAGGGGCATGTAGGGGAAGAAGGGTCCCTTGACTGCAGTTAGAGATTTATACTGACTTGTTGAGGTGCTTGTGCCTGTGCACCCTGAGCCGCCCTGGCTGCAGCCCTGTTTTGCACCATGAAGGCTCGAGTGCTTTCTCTGTGGCACCCCAGTTCTTGTGCAGCATCTGCAGCCGGGCACTTTGCCTCCAGGCAAGAAACTCCAGGGGAAAAAAAAAGTCCCTGTGAGGTAAGAATGGAGCAACCCCCCTGTTTTGAGAGGGCGAGACATCTGCTAAGCGAAGTGACTTGGCAACGATGGGAAACCTGCGTCAGAGGCTGAGCCCTCCAACGCTTCGGCTCCTCCGATGCTGAGCCTTGGCTGGGAGAGGCCCTTGATTTCTGCCCTGAAACCTTCACAAAAATAGCACAATCATGGGAAAATCCTTGTCCAAGTGGAAAAGAAAACACCAGTCTGGCTTTCACAGGGAAGCAGAGCTCTATCAAACACCCTCCTATACCCTCCTGTTATTTCTGTACCGTGTCCAGGCGCTCGCACAGAAACCCTTTACCAGGGTGCGTGTTTCCATGGGGCGAGGTCAGACCTCTGCTTAAAGTATGTTATTATTATTATTATTCCCCCCTCTTCCCCCAGCGTTTTACTTCACCTAATCAGAAGTTTCCATACGAGGAGAACAAAACGTCTGCAGAAACCTCTCCTGCAGCTCTGTGCGGGGCAGCACCCGCCGGGAGCCGGCTGCTTGATTCTGAGCCATAAATAACAGGATAGGCTGGAAAATCTCCCTGCTTTTTGGGTTTGGGTTTTTTTTTCCACAGAAGGCAAGCCAGTGATGCCCGTCTCCCCTGGCCCTGCTGTCCTTGCAGCTGTGTTTCCCCCGATGCCTGCCCTCATGGGCATGATTCCTTCCCTCCTTCCCCAAACCTGGGGTGACCCAAATGATGGATGTCCCTCTGGAAAGATTTAATGGAGGTGACCACCCCCTGTGTAGCACAGGCAAGGTCTGTGCCCACAACACCACAAAATCCCCCACAGCTGCACAGAGAGGCAAAAAAACCTGTCTGGCAGCGGAACTTGCTAGGGGCTCGGTGGCTTTTGTGGCCAGCTGGAGACAGATGGCACCAGGACTCTGCTTTCAGCTGTGTCCCCCGCAGGGACACGGGACATCTCTGCAGCCAGGGCAGGCACCCATGGGTGAGAGCCTTCCAGGTGACATCTCCTTCCTGCCCAGCTTGCGTCCGTGGGACGTTTCTCAGCCAGCGATGGAGAACGACGCTATTTATACCCCGGGCTGCAGCCGGGTAAAAATAACCCCAGCGTGTTTGGCAGCCCCAAAGTGCTACTGTAAATCCTCCCTGTCAGCAAGAAAATCCCCCAGCTCGGGCCGCAGCCACTGTCCCTGTGGGAGAGACAGCGTGAGGGAAGCTCTGGAGTGTCTGTGGGGCTGAACCCCCCCAGTTCACCTGAAAGAGGACACAAGGGATCAGGTGAACCAACAGAGAAGCAGCCGGCAGCATCCCTGCCCAGCTCCTGTGTCCTATAAGAAGGGTGGGAGAGCAAAGCAGGAGTCTTGGATTGCTCCTGACCCAGGGCTGAAGGCCACCGGTGCCGCTGTATTTATAGCTCAGTGATCATCTCTTGAAAACACTCATCGTGCCTGCTGGGATCTGAGAGGGGCTCCAGGACCTGCCTACTGCTCATCCCCATTATAGCCCGTCCTCCAGCCGTGCATCAAGGTCATGGTGGCTCCTGCAGCACCGTGCCCTCATGGGGGGCATGTCCACAGGCATGGAGGAGGGGGCTTCATGCTCCCTCCCTTCCCACTGTGCTCTCCCGCTGCGGAGCCGTGGGCCAAGTCTGCAGCAGCAGAGCTGGAGCCACTCGCTGGAGCCCACGTCTGCTGCCGCCTGAGTCAGCTTATCTGCGCTGGGCTATTAATAGATTGCTTTGGCTTGCTTACCCTCTAATTGCAGTTTAATAATACATCTAACGCCAGCCGGCGTGAGCACTGCCCCGTATCACACGTACAGTGGCTGTTCCCAGCGGCTCCCCTCCTCATCCCGGCTGGGAATCACCCCGGGCAGCAGGACAGATCCTGGCCCTGTGATGGTGTCCAGGTACCACCACCATCTCCCTGCTGAGGGGTTTGTTTCACACAAGCGCAGCCAGGGGCCATGTCACGGCTTTGGTGCTTTTCCACCTTCATCCTAACCAGAGCCAAAGGGCTGATGTGAGGCCAAAGGCTCTTCCTGAGGCTGCTGCTGGGACAGACCCTTGAGTCTCCTCTCCCACTCTCACATGGTTGCTCAGGGTGGGAAATGCTGAGCATGTTTTCCCACAGGGGATTCTCTCTGTAGGGGGTATTTCGTTTGTGCTGGCGAGGTGCTGCGGCTGATGCATGCAGAGTTCAGCTGGTCAGGGGGAACTGCTCCCACTGGAGGGGAGCAGCCAGTAGCTGCCACATCCACCATCCCTCCCCATCCTGCTGGGATTGCTGCTGCCTACGCTGTGCAGGATCACATCCTCCCACCCAGCAGAAGCCACAGGATTCAAGGGAGAGTGGGAAGACAACAGAAATAGTTCAATTTTCCTCTCTAAATGACAAAAAAGAGTCAATGAGAAGGGCTGGCAGCCCTGGACCCTCCATGTCTGGCTGTGCTGGGTTACCACAGCAGGCACGGGTGGTCCGGGGGCAGGATAGCTGTGCTGGGTTTCCACCCCACCATCACCCACTGCACCTCAAGGCACGGACTGTGGTGAGGCACCAGCTCTGCCATGGCAGGGACCACTCTGCCCGTGTCCTTGCTCCATTGGGAATGGCTGACTACAGTGGGAATGAAATCCCTTCTCCTGGGCATAGCTGTGGGACATGGTGCTTGGTCAGCCACCCTCATAACAGAGCCATTGCAGGACGGGAACAGGGCTAAAACCTTTGGCCTTTCTGAGTGTCCCGCAACAGCCACCCCGTGCAGCAGCACCAGGGGTTTGTAGAACAAGCCCAGTGATGGCACAGAGGCGAGGAGCTGCCCCGCACTGCACTGTGTTCATCTCCAGGCACCATGGCACGTCTGAAGGACTGGCCTTACCTTGGAGATGCCACCACCCCTGAGAGCTTCCCGCTGCGGAGGCAGCACCCATCCCATCCTCCCATCTCTCATGGATGCCACGGCAGCCTCCAGAGCACACACCCAGCCCATCACACCCAGCTCATCACGCACAGGTGCAGCACTGGGGATGGCAAATCAATCTTTTGGCAAACCCAAGAACTCGAATTACCTAGAGGGCATCGAGCAAGGGATTAAATCAACTGTCCCATCAGCTGAACCAGCTCGCCCTTGCCTCAGGCACACAGGAGTACGCTGGTTCACAACCTCATCTTCCTGGGCTCCTTCCCCACCTCCCAGCCCACCCCCCCGCCTCGCCTTGACCTCTTGGGTGCAGGTTTTCATGCTGCAGCCCAAGCTGCACTCGGAGCTCAGGGCATCAAGCAGCTGGCACCAGGAAAGAGGGTTAAGTTGCTTTTTCAGACACGTGGGGAATTAAGGGCGCTCAGCCGGGTGCAGCGGCACAGTGAACTGCTGGGTACTGGCACAGGGCACGGGGGCACGTCCCAGCCATCTCCAGCCAAGGGAGGGGGAGAGGGATCAGCTCATCCAACCCGCCCTGAGAAAGCACCGCTCACGTCCTGCCGCTTTTTCGAAGGATTTTTGAGCTGAAGGTGCCAGGAATTGGAGCCGTCGAACCCCGCTCACCAGGGAGCAGAGGAGCAGCTCTGGTGTTGACGTGAAGGTGGCTGGATGAGAGAAGCGAGGGCGGTTGGACGCCACAGCGCGTATCCGAGATGGACAAGCTCCCTCCATTACTCGAGTGCAAAGGGATTCGAGCACGGGCGACTGCTCCGGGCTGGGGCTATCAGGAAAGAGGGTAATTAATGTTTGAGCTGAACGGAACACATCTGGAACAACCCCATTTTGCTGCCCCCAAGAGCACAGGGGATTGGAACGGAACCACAGAGCAGCGCTTTTAGTACTTGAAAATTTTATTTTCTCAAATGAGCACCAACACATATTGTAAATATGACAAACAATACGCCTCCCTCTAATACTGAAGAACTATATACAACGTACAAACACACAAAAAGGTGAAAACCAATTATCTGAAAACAATTGCATTTATTACTGAAGCAAATGACCTGAAAGAATATGCAAAAAAAAAAAAAAAGAAAAAAAATAAAAGAAAAAAAATAATTAAAACAAGATCAAAGAAATAAAAGTATACACAGTTTGTAAACACAAGAGCATCAATAGACAGGCTGGTATTGGAAATATTGTCCTTTAGTTTTGTCAGTGGGGAAAGCGCTCCCAGTTCCTTATGAACAACAAAACAAAGGATACACACAGACCGTCACTACAAGAATAGCTTATTTGTGGATGTACCTTACACAACGCCATTCTGCTCGCCTTTGAATAGGTCAGGTTGTTGATTTTTTTTCTGGATTCACGATGATTTTGTTTCCCCTCTTCTGCTTATTCTTTTTAACCAGGATTCCGCCAAGTCTACGCCTAAGGTGAATTGTTTCTGAGCACTGAATTTCTGAGGCCTCTCACCTGGTGAGAAGAGCTCCTTCCCGCTGAGCTGAGCTCTGGTTCTCCCCAATCTGTTTAACCCAACCGGGCGCCTGGGTGTCACCTCTTCATCCACGAACTGGGTCACACGGAAACACGATGCTCCTCCCGAAAGAAGGAAGTGCAGTGAAATGCATGATTAACACACTCTCACACACCAGTTAGAAAAATGCATACAGAGAAAATTCTCACTTGATCAGCACAAGAACAACAGGTTTCACTCGTAGTTTGTCTTGTTTCCTGTACATTGTTAAATCGTGTGCACCAAAAACAGAGAATTCAAGAGCGTGCAACAGTTCTTCAGCACTGAAAACAGCTCCTTGCTCAGCAAAACACAGTCCAGTGGTTTGTGCTGTTGGTCCACTTTGGGATAAACAAGAGACCCAATGAATTAAAAACCAAGGGGGGAGAGAAGGGGAAAGGTTAAAAGACGGAAAGGAAACCAAAAATAAACAAATAAAAAAACCCCAACAAAACTTTCCTGCCAGAGAGGTAAACCTTTACTCTAATTTGTTATGTAGCAGCCTGGTTTGAAAACCAAAATAAAAATACCCAAAAAGAAACCCAGGATCCACATCCAAAGACTTGTGTGTTTTAATTTAAAAATAACGACTAGTTAGAAATCTCCATCCTCCATCCCTGCTGCCTCCAAGCAACTGGAAACAGCCATCCAGAGGCCACAGCTGATACTGAATCCCATTTTCTAAGCCTTGGTGTCTACTTCACTCCAGCCAATACTGGTGCAAGAGAAAATTTCAGGCCTGGCTCCTACAGACCAGATCTCCTCAGGAAAGTCGCGCCCAGGTGGAGCCCCACCGGCTTTTTGTGGGACTTGCTGTGGGAACACGAGCTGACATGGAGCTCAGGCTGCTGGATGGGACCTCTGGTGCTGGGCAAAGGTGTTTGAGCACGTAACAGACACCAGTGTGCTGCCCGAGCGCCTGGAGCTACTCCGATCCCATCCCACACATCCATCCCTGTCTGGACCAAAGGCTGCTGCCTATAACCCAGCCACCACCTGTGTCCAAGACAAATTCTGCTGGCTGGGAGGAGGAGTGACCCTCCACTCCTGCAACATCCAGAGGAAAAACGGATTGGCATAAGAGGACAAGGAATATTATGGGGCTTGTTTCCCTTTAAACATATTTTCCAACAAATACAGAAGGAAACAGTATCATTTATAAACAACAAAAAAGTGCTCTCAGGGAGGGGAGGGCTCTGAGAAAACAGCACCAAATATATTATTTTTTAAAAAAATTAAATATTATTTACAAAAGTATATTTCACAGGATAATTAATTTTTTTCTCTGCTTTGTATATATTATCATCTGAATATTTATTACAGGGGTTGGGATTTCACACCAGATAATCCACCAGAGCACAACAATTTAAAACTCAAGCCTGAGCTGAGCTTTGGGGTGATGTAAACTCCAGGGTATGTGCAGCTTGCCAGAGACAAGGCCGCCACGTTAAATAAACAGCAAAGCCAAACTCACTGCTGGTCCCACTTTCTCCAGAATGTCACCCACGGAACACGGCAGCAGGAGCACTTGGTGCTCCATGTTCAGGCATCACCTGTCTGAGTTTCCATGGTGGTTTCCATGGGCCACATCTCCAGCTCGCAAACAACGGTCTCATCGCGCTCATCACTGATTGAACAGGCTCATCACTGATTGAACAGGCTCAATCAACTCACCCCACCAGAGGGATGAGGACAGGGATGGTCTTTGGTTATGTTCTGAACACACTGCTCTAGGATCCTGTGCTGGTGCTGCCAGCACACAGACCTCTCATCCTGCCTGTGGACCTGCTCCCAGCCCTGTCTCACACAGCGCGTCACAGGCGGGTCTAGCAGTGGGCTACGAACTATTTCGTATTTAACAGACACACAGCAGAGAGCAAACGCCTCACAAGCCTGTTTGTCCTTCTCTCCCCAACCAGAGAACCCCCTCTGGGTGCTGGGGACACTCACAGCCACACACATTTGTAGCGTATTGGGGGCTTGAGGCCAGATTCTCAGCGAGTGTGAATCTGCGGATGCTGACGGGACAAAACCAATTAAAACCAGATTAAGATCTTGCTGCATTCAAGCTTGGACTGGTTGCCATTAAAAGCAAAACCCCTGTGAGCAGCTAAAACCAGCCTGAACTGATGGGTCATCGTCCTCTCTTGTTCCAAACCTACGGGTAAAATCATTTCTGTCTGGTAGCTCTCTGTAGTAGCGGTTCTTACTTCCCAGAGCAGTCCTCTAGACAAGACTTTTCTAGACCTTTCCTATTGCTTTTTTATAGGTGAACACTCTAAATACCAACATAAAACCACAGGGGCTCTTTTTCTCAACCTGTTATTAACGATCTGGGGTTACCGCTTACTTCTCCCAGCTCCCGCCAGATCCCCTTAAAGGTTACGTATCTGGGGAGACCAAGGAGCGCTTCAAAGAACACAGATCGATTCCCAGCAGCCAAAACCCAACAAACTGCCACAGATCACCAGCCAAAGGGCAGGAAAACGGGACTGGGGCAGTGCCAAAGCCAACAAGACAGCTGGTACTGTGGAGTTTTTTGATTGCTACTGGTTTTTTATCACTGCAAGAAAGGTGGATGATGGAAACAGGGATACTCAGAAACAAAAGCCAACTCCATCCACGTCAGGAGCTATGACCAGCCTCCATCCACTCCTCTTGCCACGGTTGTAAAGAAGAGTGGTTCAAGAGGACAAACAGCTTAGAAGGGCCATCCGGGTTGGGTTTCCACACAAAGACCCAAGACGTAAGGCCCAACATGATCCCTAAGTAGCCTCTCTGCTCGCATCCCCCTCATTTAACAGCAAATTCCCTTCCCACCAGCAGCCCTCCATCCCAGTCCCCAGCTAGCTGAGAGTATCTGGTGGGGGGACAAGCAGCACCAGCTCCAGAGCTTCGGTTTCGTAAGGAGTTACAAACCCCTGCACAATACTCTTTCCTTCTGGATTAAGAAATATTTCCCCCAGTGGATTAACCTACTTGAAAGAATTCCACAAACAATAAGAAAATTCACTCAGATAAAAGTAATTCGGTTAAATAGCCTTGAGTTATGCACCAGGTACTGGCTGGACTGTTGCAGAGCAAACTTCACATTGTTGTTTACGTCTAACGGAGCTCCCCTCTCACACACAATTCCCCTTCCCCACCTTGGGAAGGTCCACACTAATTAAAATGAAAACATTAAAATGGGAAGGACTTGTTCCTTGCCGTTACGATGCCCACATCTACCCCTCCCCTTCCATCTCCAAGGCATGGAGGATTTTAGGGGTAGGGGGAAGATGTTTAGTTTCTTTTTTTTTTCTTTCCCACCTTCCCTGTGCCTAAACCAGGCTTCTGGGAGTGGGAGAAGTGGGGGAAGGGGAAGGTTTTGGGGAGGATACCTCATGGCTTGAAATATCCACCTGTGCAATACTGCTACAACTGCCAGGCTCCTCTGCTCCCTCCTCTCCCCACTCTCACACCATTTCTCTGCCAGGCTCTGAGATCAGAGCCGTTGGCCAGGGCCTGGGATTTGAGAAAAAGATTCTGTAACAGCATCTTCCTACTCACACTTGTGAAAGATTGGTCTAAGACCCCCAAGGATGCTCAGCAGAGGCCTGGAAATCAAGGAGTACCCTGTGTAACCAAGTTTGTCCTCATCCTCCTCTATGTGATTTCCTCTTGCTTGCCTAGCACGTGACTTATTTTTCCCCCCATCATATCTTCTAAGCTGCAGCTCCACCCCTCCTTGTGCCTTAAGCAGTTTTCTCCTCCTTTCTGAAGGGCTCCGGAGTCAGGATTTGGTTTTCCCAGCTGTGAAGATGCTCCCCACAGCTGTGTTCTGTTGGGGTGTTCAGCCTACCTCTTCCCTGAAGCAGCAAGAAAAAGGAGAGGCGGGGGGGATCTCTCCAGCCTTCAGGTCCTTTCCCTCTCCAAACAAGTTCATAAACAGCAAACAAAACACAGATTTGCGATTAGCTTGCGGGGGGAACTGGTTATGACTTGTGCTCAGCCGGCTTAGACTGAAGCTCCGCCGATGGAGCAGCGGTTTTACGATTCAGAGAACGCAGCCGTGAGGTATTTTTCTGTCCATTTAGACAAGTAGATAGTTTCAAGCCTTGGTTAACCAGGACTTAAAGGAGAAGCACGGTTTCAGCTTCTGATGACTTCCCTTCGGGCCCACTCCCCACCCCCTATCACCTTCTCCTGCCCAAAACTCGGGGTCTTCCTCCCGCACCGAGACCTCCTGATCAAATGCCACCACAGAGCCAACTTCAGTTTGTCCTTAGAACATTCATCAACATGGAATGGCTGTCGGGCATTCGGTGCATTCTCTTAGCCAACGCCAGAACAGAGAGAGAAGCAGCCAGGGTCAACTCACAAACAGATACAAAGCAAAGAGACAGAGAGACAGAAATTTAGAGGCCAGTCACCAATAAAGATGGAGAAGGGTGTGAAGATGCTCCCAAATTGCAGAGCCTCTAAATGCATGGAACCAAGCGTTCAGTCACTCTCTCACTCTTGGATATAATGTTCGGTTGGATGGCATTCTCTTACACGCTGGTAGGGCTGGGCTCTTTCCATTCAATCCCAGCCATTATCCTTGATCATGTGAGCTAGTTCAATGATGTATTTGCCTTCTTTATACTTCTGGCTGCTTTCAAAAGCATGTTCCTGAAAAAAAACAACCAACACCAAAAGGAGAAAAGAACAAGGTCAAGATGGTATCAGAAGGTTGAACTGTAGTTACTGCTCAGATGTGGGCACACTGGTACAAGCCTCAGCCTTGCCTGCAAACTGCAGGCCCTGCTGTGGGCTTTGGGAAAACTATGTTGGGAGGATCTTAAATCCTGCTTCGAGCTGTCTTTGTGGGCTGGAAGAAGGGAACCATGTAAACATGCAGCTTTCTGTAGGCCAATGGCAACTGCCCCTTGAACTATGCCTTAGGAATCTTTGGTGATTCAAACCCAGCTCTCTCCAGGGTGGTCTGGGAATTTGTTCGCGTTTGTTAGGAATGCAGAGGTTGTCTGATGGCACACACTGGGATGAAACAGATTATGTAAATGTCTTGAGGGATGAGAAGGACTCACCTGACCCAGTTAGGATGCTTCCACACTGAGGAGGTAAGGACACACACAGGGTCCTTAACCGGGAGGGACTCCCACTGATGAGGCTGCATCCTCAGAAGGATGCTCTGCTCAGTTGTGTGAGCATGTAAAACAGCAGGAGTAATGCCATGAGATTGCTGGAGAGGCCTGGGCTGTGTGTGACATTCTGTATTATGTTTTACAATAAACTCTGTTTATGGACTCAGCATCTTTCTCTGTTTGTGAGATCCACGCCGTGTTTCTGCACGAATCCCGAGCAGATGAATTTTTGATGCTTTACTTTTTATAGCCTTTCAACTGATTTATTAAAGAGTATTTCTGTCCAGCGGCTGCAGATACAATATATGTTTTGTTTAGACACTGGTCAAACTGTTTTGACAAACAAGTACACTGCGTGCCTCCTGAAGCAGAAATCAGGATGTAGCATAAGGCTTTATTTGAAGGTAATTCAATTTACCAAGAGCAAGAGACAGCAAACAGACAAACTCGCTTTCAATAGCATTTCCAGTGGGAAGGATGCAGGATTAACAATATATGGGTCTATTATTCCATTATTCTGCTATCATTTGGGGGAAAAAAAGACAGGACAAACCATGAGACTGAGGGAAGTTATCCTCAGGTATCCACAGGAACAACACACAGTACCAATACTTACATATTTCCAACCCAGCGTGGTTTTGCAGTTTTCACAGTAAATATCTGCAACCGCGTGTAATCCTGTTAGTAACACCCGCTCCTCTGCTGGGCCACAGCCCACATTAACTCTGGGGAGAAAGGAGAGATGCTCCCTGTTAGTGTGCCACCTCACAGCGCTACAACGGAGCCGACAGCATGTTGATTACAGCATTTGAAAACAGAATTCAGCTTGGTTCAGGTTACCCAGTATCACAGCTTGGCTCAAAACAAAGATCTGAACTGAATGAGAAGGTGAAATGGAGTTTTTTGCTTAAAATTCAGCTGCAAGTTCAATAAAGCTTTGAGCAGAAGGTTAATCATGTGCTAGTAAATTAATTAACGGTGAGTTTGAGAACGATTTGCATTTTCAACTTGGTAAAATGGTATTTTTACTGTCCTGAATGGGAACTTGAAAAAATGGAGCTGTTCTTGTGAAAGACACCCCAGTGGCAATGCTTGTTTCTGTTTTCAGTTATTGGGAAAATAATAATAAATGAAATGAAATGAAATGAAATGAAATGAAATGAAATGAAATGAAATAAAATGAAATGAAATAAAATGAAATAAAATAAAATAAAATAATGTAAAATAAATTAAAATAAATTTTAAAAAATTGTAGTTTCAGTTATTGGGAAAAGGACACTACTCAATTTTTATGCTAGCTCGAGAAAGTAATTTGTAAATAGGTATTATTTATTCTCTACATCTATGAAACTTTGACTCTTTGGTCCAGCCACATTCTCTGAGGAGAGAATGACTCATCTGTTAGCTCTTACTTTTCAATCTGATGACGAAAAAACCACCTTTTCCTAGCTGCTTGTCTGAAGCCTGGATAGAGAATCAGATACGAATCAGAGCTGGTCCCTGGCTCTCTCGCTCCAACCGCTTCCAGGAAGCTCCCCAGTCTCGGGCAGAGGTTTTCTAAAGGAAGACTCTCCTTTTGTTTTCTTCTTCAAGAGGGTTTTCTTAATTCTAAGACAGGCAGAGGTGACACGCACGAGGTTATACTCACACTGAATTGAAGAGGTATGCACGTCCTTGGCTTCCTTGAAAGGACTGAAAGGCAAGAGAACAACATTCAGTCGGGTGGTTGAGAGACCTTGGGCTAACCCAGGACCTGCCCTCCATGACTCCATTGAGGGTGGTTGTTAGCCAGGGCCTGAGACACATTGCTGCAGTCTTGGAGATGGAAAGGGCACAGAGCAAAATGTCAGGAGGAGACAAGCACTGATAAACAGAGGTCTTGTCCTGCAGAGGGAAAGGGAGCAGCAGGCTGCCCGTTTCATAAGGTGCACTGGCAGCCCATCACCAGTATCACCAGCATTCCCAGTGCTGTGCATGCCCAAGGTATTTCCCAAGAGTAAACCTGCTTTCTCTCTTATGACCCACCAACATATGTTTCCCCACTTTCAGTTCTGCTGATGAATTTCACGCTGCTGCCTCAACCTTCCCTAGTGCAGCCACGCTGTCAAGCACCGATCCAAGCCTCTCTTCTAAACCCAAGGTGCTCACAGAGGCTTCCCACTGCACTGCCACAGTTCTGAAACATCACTGTTGCTCTTGCTGGCACATGAATTCCCCTTAGGAAGATCAACAGATGGAGAACCACACCAAGAGATTGGGACCTATCTGTGCAAGGTGCTGTGCACACACATACAACCTCCACTCTAGTGACTTTACAAAAGACTTTAACCATGCTGAGGTGACTGCAAGCCTTCACATTCCTACAGATGCTAGGGCTGGATCTAAATGTAGGATGAGATACAACTAGAGAGAGAGATGAACATAGACAGGAGACAACCACTAAAACCTCACCTGTCACAGCACATCCTCTCTGCCCCATATTTCCTTGGGATCTCAAAACCCCATGAAAAGGTAGGGTTTTGGGGACAGGGGGACAATGCCAGCCTGGCAGGACACTCCAGGTAGCCAGGGCACTTCCAAGAGACAGTGGGCTCCATTTGTGTCATGCCTGTAACATCACCTGGAGATGAAGCCTCGCTTACAGGAGCTGGCTCACACCCAGCAAGTGCTGCCTGCATTTTTAATGTCCTTTGACAAGCACACACTGAATTAAACATTTGGTGCTCACAGGGAAGAAAGAGCACAGTTGCTCTCTGCACACAAGTCACCTTATGAGATACCTCAGGGAACGTATGCACGGAGGGGCAAGGAGCTGGGGAAGTCACAGAGCGGCTTTTCTGTACCATTTAATCCTTTATCTTGCATCTTCCCAGGAACCTGGGAATATTTATTGGTTTTCTTAAAACCTCAGCTTCGACAGATGAGCAATGGTTTCAGACTTAACACCCTTAAGAGGGGAAATGGAGCTTTGAGAGCAGAGCAACGCTCAAAGTGTAACATCCCCAGCCCACTAACACTGGTCATTCATTACATGACCCAGCCCTGGGGCAGCGCAACTGTCTTCTCCCTGTGTGACATAAAGCCATCCGCAGAAGGTCCCTGTTCTGCCCAGGCTGTCCCTGTCCCTAGGGATGCACCCTATGCCTGCCCAACCATTGCCTCATGGAGAAGCCATGCCTAGGAACCTTCAAGGCCCACAGATGGATCTGCACCACATTCCACACATCCACACTCATCATCTGCCTCCTCCGCACCAGGGAGGCTGTGGCGTGGCTCCAGCTAACTGTCCTAACTCCCAGAGCTGGGGTACCAACCCATTAGCTCCAGCGAGTATTTCTGGGTGCTGCCTGGCAGGCGGCTCCTAACAGCCCGTAAGGTCTCCTCTCCATCACGAGTCCTGTTGATGCCAAAGGCATTCCACATGCATGCATCCACTCAGCAGCAGGAGAGAGCAAACCCCGTTCAAGGAGTGATTTAGAGCTGCCCTGACAGGAGAACGAGTGCGGCCTGTTTAGCCTGGCACCCTTCTTGGTGTCAAGGTACCCTCCAAAGCGGTGAAGGCTCCCTGGAAGTTTCCCCAATTGCAACAATGCATGCAGGAGGCTCCTCAGCAAGGAGTGGAGGCACCTCTGTGGGCAAACAGGATGCCACAGGCACACATCCAGCAATGAACTCTGCCCATGAGGCCTGGATGGCACCAAGGCCTCCGTCAGCTACAGAGTCGCTGCCTGGCAAAAGAACCAAATCATCCTGGAGGAATAACAGCTCTTCAGAGGAATCTGCAGGCCAACACTAGTGGTCACCCAGGGCACAGAAGAGCCACTCTGAATTCAGAGAGGATGCCTGAGGCCCTTAGGTATCTCTTTCATGCAGACAACAGCAGCACCCTGAGCAATGCCTCTTTTCTTGGGCAGGAATTAACTAGGACACACGGCTCAGGCATGTTTGTGTAATTGCATTTATTAGAGAAGCTTCTTCTAATCCTTCTGCAGCACTCAAGTTCTTTATTATTGCTACTGTCAGCTGGCTGATAACCCACATGCCAGCTTGGCCTGGCCTGACATGCAGCACGCAGCGCAGCATCCTGTGTGGCAAAGCAGGGACTGACACAAAGCGGATGCCCTCCCAGGCCAAAATGCAGAGTCCAAGGCAGACCCACACTGTGCTCTCTCTACCTTGCCACAGCAAACAGCAGAAGCACTGCCAGGCTGTCCACGCTGCTGGAGAGGGATACCAGCCCGGAGGGACAGGCTGTGGATGGGTACTGGGATGAAGTAAAAGGCCTTGCAGCAACATGTGTGCCATCAAAGCAAACCGAAAGCAGATGAAGCTTGCTAACCATGCAGTCCTCCCCAGCAAATACTTTTCCATAAACACCAAAGTGACTAAGTTTGCCAATAACAACAGCCACGGGAGCAAAGTTTATATTGGTACAGAAATAGGATTTTCCATTACTGCTGTACAAAGGCCTGTCTTTAATAAACAACAAAACCAAACCCATCGGCTTTGTGCTCAGGGCTCACTGCACACTGTTCTAGCCCACTCCCAGGGGACAGTAGCATCCTTCCAGAGGTACCCAGCTCAAGCCAGCACTTTAGGGCATCTAAGGGTGGTCACTGAAAAAGAGAAGTGCCATTAATTATCTCCTGCCCAAGCAGACCTTTTCGACATACCGCTGCTGAGCTTTCAGGGCTGCCACCCGGACTAATGTTCACCCTCCAGCTAGCTAAGGAGACGGCCAATCCTACAAAAAGAAGGGAGAAAGGTCTGGCAACCACATTAAGTTCACCAGCACGTTTCCTCTCTGCAAGACTGAGCTGGCTGTGTCCTGGGCAGGTTTTATCGGGCTCTTGTAACCTCAACACTTTCTGAAGATGCCCTTTCTCTGCTGGCACTCCAGAGAAATCAGCACACGCTGTAACGGGCACTATAAAATCAGAAGAAACAGATCTATTTATACACGAACAGATGTTCTTTGCTTTTGGGTTTGCTTTTTTTTTTAGACCCACACAAAGAGATTTCCACAACATGCTTGGCTTTCCCTGAACAGGGGCAGTCGGCAGTAAGACCTATTTTCTACGCTACGTGTTTTCTCTATGTACATTTTCTTGATATACATTCAAAGGTGCACATGCATGCTTCTAAAGCCAGGGTTATTACTCACTAAAACAACAGCTCCTGGCATCACTTTCCAACTGAAAGAAATGGAAAGGATTTTTTTCTTGTTGTTGTTTCCCACTGAAAACCCAAGCACGTCTTTTTCTCTGCGCTACTAATAGTTGTCTGGCTGGAAACACATCTGTATATGCCAGCAACAAAGCTCTTCCTCCCCATCCTGCCTGAGCCCTCTGAAAAACAATACACGCTTCTGAGATGTGCAATACACAACAGCTTCTGAGATGCACAATACACAACAGCTTCTGTGATGCGCAACACACAACAGCTTCTGTGATGCGCAACACACAACAGCTTCTGTGATGTGCAACACACAACAGCTTCTGTGATGCGCAACACACAACAGCTTTCTCCTCCTGACCGCTCACATTCAAAAACCTGCCCCACTCCTGGATACTCTGCTTGGAGGAATCTAAAAACTGCAGGGAGTGAGGAGCACTGATTTGAGTACCTGGGTGGGAAACCACCAACCTGGGGCCAGTTCCTTGGCTGCTCTGGTTTAAGATCCTATTGCCCATCATACAGATGCTTGTTATGGCCCCCTCCCCCGCTGCGCTGATTCCAAATTACATCTGTGGAATTATTACTTTTAAAACCAAATACTTGGTGGATGGGTGGATTTGAAGGAATTGGCTTTTTCTCCTTGTGCTGTACCATGGGTGCAGTTTAAAGGACAATCACCCAGATGACTTAATTGCCACAGTATGGGGGCAGACACAAATCGTTCGGAGTAGGAAGTTCGCAGACTAAACTTGTTGGCAAAGAACCACAGCATAGAGATGCAGCTCTGGTAAGAGTCAGTCTGCAGGACAGGGAATTTGGGTTTCACAGACGCTGCTAAACCAGATCTGCTGCAGAAAGAAGCATAACTCAGCCAGCATCTAAGAAGCGCCAGCTCCTCTGCGGCAACACATTTTGTTCGCTGAGATGTGCTCAGCCTGCAGGACTCAAAGTCAAACCCATCCATACTCAACACCCATGACTTTGGGAGCTGCTGTTTCGGTTCAGACCACTCATTATATTCCAGCCTTGACCTGAAGCATTGGGTTTACCCTTCTGTGTGCTCAGAGTGAGACACACAACTCCTTCGGAGCCTCCTGCAGTGGAGCAACAGCACCCAGATGCTCAGGGATGCAGAGAAGGGCCATGCCCCTCCATCGCTCCAGCCTGTTTCACGTTCCACCTACCCTCCCACCACCATCAGCCCTTTGCACTTACATCCTCCTGGTACGGGCGGCTGCTGGAGGCACAGAAGGGAATTTTTACACTCAATCAGTACAGCCAGGGAAAGGCATGAATTCTGAATGTGCTCCAAAGACGCCTACGCACCATACCCCCTTTCCCTAGTACCTACAGCTTCTCATTCACCGCACAGCCCACTCAGCAGTTCCACGGGCTGAACAGATGATAGGATTAATACCCCAAGTCTTTGTGACGGTGTTTGACAATAGGCTAAGCACAAAAAGAGCTGGCTGGAATCATCTGGAAAAATAGGAAGCAGTTTGCCAGGACTAAATGGCTACATACTGATGGTTGTTCTCTGCGGACTGCGGCAGAGAAACACCCCCCTGTCCTTACCTATATCCAGCTGGCAGCTTTTAAAAAAAGCCAATAAAACAGAAAGGAAAAGGCATCTGGTCCCAAAGAGGTACAAGGGGAAAAAAGAACAGAGCGTGCCCCTCCTGAAAGCTGCAAATCATTCTCACTGCAAGGATCAAACAGGAGCAGAGGGCCCAAAGCCGCCGCCGGAGATCAATGGCAGTCAGCACATCCCAGGCAATGCGAAACGGTGGCACTGGGAGAAGCCAAATGAGTACAGCCATCTGGACTCTTCAGAAAAAAAAAAAAAGGATGTGTTTTTTCTGAGCTTGTGATATCCCTGCTGGGTCAGACCAATTCAATGAGCAAGAGAATCAGTATTGGGAACTCCAGGGTCTAAGAGGCACTGAAGCCTGTAGGAGAAAAACGAATCCAAGGATGTGCTCAGAGGCAGCTCTGTTATCCCTTATGTCCCACCTACACATATCACTTTTGTTTTTAAGTTACTACATTTGCACAACACTGCTGGTACCGGTTCTTGCTGCTGATTTAACTGCTGAACCCACAAAAGTGAGCTATTCTCCTAAAACACAACCTGAGAAGGGAAGGGACACCTTGAAGTATGACCAAAGCGGGATGTCAATCCAACTGGAGTGCATACAAGCTTGTGTATAAAGATCAGCTCCACAACACATGCTCTCCTCACACCCCTCCCACTAGCTTAATCCCAGTTCCTATCAGCTGCAATCCCACCCAACAATGACCAGCCTCCCACAGAAAGCTCTACCTTAAAGGCACCTTTCTGACCCCATTAATTACAGCAACACTGATTTGATTACAAAGACAAGCTCTGCAAGGTGTTTGGAGGAGCCGCTATGCCTGCTAACAGCATCAGGCGTATGATGTCTCCAAGGGGAGGTTACTCCTGAGTCACTGTGCAGTGCAAAGAAAGTTGGGAGAAGTTAATGATGCTAATTGCTGCTGCAGATTCTGGAGGGCTGCACTAGACAGTGTGAGCCATTACAACCATCTATTCACATCATGTTTGAAGGATTTCCCAAGGGAGCACGAGCTCAGTGACGTGGTCCCTGTATCCACACAGAGTACAGACCTCCTCAGGGTTCATTAATTCCACCTTGTTCTTCCTCACAGAAGGGACACTCAACAATCAGATTAAACTGAGATTCAATTTCACTCCGATTACACGAGATGCAAACCCACGTTAAGGGGACCGGTTACATTAATTCCACCTCATGCACAGATGTGACCTTACTCTGTTCAAACTGTGTTCCTCAGTTTTAATTGAGTTTTAACATGGGTCCTTAATGCTATTTAAAGCCAAAGGTCGATACGGAATTAGTGGACCAAACTCATCTCTGAAGTAATTCAATTAATTCAGCACGGCTTTATTCCCCAGCAGTTTACACCGCTGTATGATTACACAGCGAGTAACAACAAGGCTGCTGTGCTCCATCCCAGGAACAGCTGCATCTGAGGAGTTGTACATCATGTTTGTGCCTCAGGTTATGCAGCCTATGAGAAGAAAGATGCTAGTAGATTGAGTTTTTTCCTTCTGATGGAAAGGTGTTATTACAGGTTTATATTCTGGCAGCAGCAAGTGTTCATTCAACCCCCCCTTGTCCCCTCTGTATCCAATGTGAGTTGTGGTGCTGATAAGAGCCTTTTGTCCTAACAGGAACCAACTCAGCGCTTCCACCACACAGGATAGGTGGGGAGAGACCAGAGTGAGGCAGGGTGAAAGGTCTGGACACACACCCACAAGAAGACTGGTGGGCTGTGTCACAGGCATCATCCCCCTGCCTCCTGAGAGTTAATTCTCTGCTGCTTGGGAAAGATCAACATAACAGAGCAAGTTACCAGTGAAGGAAGAGCCTCATGCTTCTGCTATATGTTTTTGGGGATGCAGAGCCTCCAGGTCCCCTAGAAGTGAGTGGTCACTACCAGCTGAAGATGGCTTCAGACCTACTTGAGCCATTTAGCAGGCATGCAGCTTTCCTATGGCAGACCCTGCTGCGCTAGGAAATCCAAGTGCTCCAGCACCACAGGCCAGCCTCCTCCATTCCAGTCCTTACAGCCCTGACCTTGGCTCAAAGTTCAGGCAAATCTAAGTAGCAGTTCAATGTAGTAACTTTTTTAGTAAGAACTTGTGAGGGTTTAGTTGTGGGTTTCCTGTTTAGTTTTGTGAGTTTTTAAAGTGAGATTCTCTTGCCTTTTCCTTAGTTTCAACTCTTAGAGATGCAACAACTGGCACCAATCACAAGTCTCCCCACAACACTAATGAAAATGTTATCTTGAAGCACAAGACGATGCTCAGCACAGGCTCTGTGGCCTTATCTCTGTAACATCACACTGCTCAGGAAGACAGAGAACAAGCAGGTCCATTCGATGCCCAGCATTCTCATAGGGGAGCTACAAAACACAGCTCCATCCTGTTCATGAGAGCAGTTCCCCAACACACATCAGCACAAGGTGAAGGTGACATCAATGCTCCACTCCCAGGCAGACAGGCTGCACAAACTGATTTAAACAGGTCAGGATCCAGCAGCAAATTTCCAGTTACTAACTCATGTGTCAGTATAACTGTCCATTATCACCAGAGGGGACAGAATTTCCCTTGGAAAGAATTCTCCTGCTATCATTGTTGCAGAGGAGAAACCTCTTCAGAGGCTTTGCAATTCATGGAGAATGGTATTTAGAGGAACACAAATTGCCTAAAATTGAGGGGTTTTTTTTTCTTCCTCACATGCAAAGATTTCTAACACCATTTAAGCCACCACTCTGCTAAGCAGAACCCTGAGGAAAGCTCCACAAAACACATCATAACTCAGAAAGTAGCTGCAAACTGCTCCAGCCCCTTGTCCTTCCACCATGCCTGGCAGGCTCCCCTCCAGACTCTGACTCGGTTCAAACGCAATGCCGTTGAGTCTCATCGTGTTAGCCTGAGCCCAGTGCTTCTCAGCCTCCTCATTAAATCCCTGGGCTGCTGGACTCTACTATTTATTTTTAAATGTGTTTCTAAGCCCAGAGACTCCAAAGTGAAGCTTCAGAACGTGAATGCTAAAGGCACAAACAATTGAAGGCAAATTAAAAATCACACCATCTTTATTACATCTACAGAACTTCACAATGTTTTGAGGTTCCTCTTGTCACCTGGATGGTCTCTGGTTGCTGCTGCTCTTGTACTCCAACACTTGACATTAAGATGAAAAAGGATGGAAATACTGTGGGAAACAAAGCAGACAGGCTGTTTACCTTTGAAAGCAATTACTCTGATTTATTTAGGGTGCACACAAAACCAGAGCGATTTCAGGAGACAGATCCCTCCCTTCTCTACAGCTCAAACAGGGGGGATAAATGTGCATGACAGAGCACCCTGCAGCCCCACAAGAGCAGGGAGAGACCTCTCCCTTCCTCTACTCAGCTTCCTTGCCAAAGGAAAATCCACCCCTGCGTTACCACAGCGCTAGGTGAAAAGGAAGAAGGGCAGCACAGCTCCTATGAGCATGGACAGCTGCTATGTGCCCTCACTTCAGATCAAGGATTCAAGACCTACCAGAGTCCTGGCAGCCAGGAAGGGAATTTAGTGTTGAGCTCTTTGAGCAGGTCCAGTTTTCTTCTTGTGGAACATACATGTTATCCCAAATCCTCCCCCTGGCTTTTGCTGCCAGGAACAACATGCTGCACAGCAGAAACGTACAGTGCAGGTAACTCTCTCACATGAAGCCCATATCTTTTGGGGCACAGCACTCAAAGAGGTCTAGGCTTTCTAATGATCTCCACTGAGTTCTGGAACTACTTATGTATCACTACCAGACTGTTTAGTCAGGCAAAAAGGAACAACATTGCCTAAAGAGCATTTATAACCCCACGGGAAGAGCAACTGGGGAGGAAGGCTAGGCATGTGTCATTTAGAAGAGCTCAGCAGAACTCTCCAAGCAACAAGCCAAGCCACTCGGTGCAACAGCACCAGATTACAGAGTCCAAGCTGCAAATTCATGTACACAGAAAGACCACAAGTTAGTTCCTGCTGGACAACAAAACCACCACTGGTGACAGAAGACCAACGTTAAGCCAAGGAAAACTACCACAGTACAGCCACTCATTCACATAGAGCTCCTTGCAGGAACACTGCCATGACCCTGGAGAAGAGCAGGTCACCTCCCACACACAGTGCCCTGAAAGGAGATGGGAAACTCCACACTGACTGTAGCATCTAGATGGAGAAGGAAATTAATATCCTTATCTTCCAGGTCTTCATGCTAAGCCTAGGGCCCTACTGCTGGTTAACCCTGATCCTCCACTGCTTCATTCCCACAGCCACCAGCATTCCCAGACTAGCAGGAAGTTCAGGGGAGTTGGGTACCAGGGATGCCAACCTCATCTCAAGTCATCAGTGACATCCACCAGTGCAAGCCTGTAGGTTTTGGTATGTAGAAGGGCAGCATGAAAAGAAGCACCTTGTTATTTCCTGAGAAAAGCTAGAGAAGATGAAAACCAAGCCCAGTGGGGTCTTTCTGGATACAGAGGATGAAAACCCCTATTTTCTTCTAGTGAGTCTGTGATTGCTGCAGCACCAGCTATGGAGTTTCCCCCAAATATTTGAGCATTGCTGTCTTCCTATGTTGATGCCAGCCCAAAGCATCCAACACTGGAGTCACTTTAAAAAGGAGCAGCAGGGGGGGAGGGTAAAGCCCTTTCTTTCCACATTAATGATTCCTACTGCATGGGTTTTAGAGATAAACACAGAGCAGAACTGGGAGGGAAGATGGAAACTGCTAATGCAACAAGTTATGAAATTAGCAGCACAATAGTGACTGTCTGTGGATCAGTGGAGCACTGTACTCTATTAACACAGCCACTAAGCTCAGAACAGCACTGATGCTGCCACTGAGAACAGCCTCACTGGGGAGGCTCAGCCTCCTGTAGATCTGACACAGACCCATGTGT
The DNA here is from genome assembly GCA_022605575.1 of Laterallus jamaicensis coturniculus. Taxonomy (NCBI): domain Eukaryota; kingdom Metazoa; phylum Chordata; class Aves; order Gruiformes; family Rallidae; genus Laterallus; species Laterallus jamaicensis. The sequence goes on along the minus strand of JAKCOX010000025.1, from coordinate 3,488,534 downwards.
GCCCATGCCTGCACTCCTCCCCTCTCAGAGCTGGGCTGGCAGCAAGGTGTTTGTATTTCAGATATTCTGTAAGCAGCTAAAGCTTCATCTGATTTTAACCCATTCCTTCTGTGGCAACCACCACCAAAAGAGATCACAGATATCTTCAAGTTCCAGGTTTCAGGTCAAGACAAGCTTAGTATCTACCTTTATTATTGCTACTTATTCTGAGAGTTCCCATTTCCATGCAAACAGCACTTTAGGAGAGGGGGGACTCTGGGTGGGGTTTCCTTGTGCACTTGAGCTTCTATCATTGCCCATTTCAGTTCTGCTGGCTGAGAAAAACCGTCAGGCCAAGCACCTCCAGTAGACACAGAGATACCCCTCTGTAAGAGGGGCCAAGCTCCTGAGAGACCTGCTTCTTCCTGGCAGACATAGCAGATCTCCTAAAACAGCCACGAAGCCCTCTGCCAGCATTTCCTGCTGTTATAAAGTGAGACTCTGAGGTGTCTCAGAGCTGAGACCCATATCTGGATTTTTTTCCTAGGCTCACTCTCAGAACTATAAACCCAAGTACACAAGCAAGCCTTTGTGCCCACTGCCACTTCCTCCTCTTCCAACTGCAAGGGCTGAAACACCCCACGAGCCCAGGAAGGCTCAGACCTGACCAACTCCACACTCCAGTTGTTCAGGAGTTTGCAGCAGTTGCAGCAAACCCCCTGATGATTCACTGTCCTTCCTCCCTGGCAGTTCCCTGGATAACAAATGGGAACAATATTTTATTTATGCCCAGGTCATCAATTCTAAGGCAGAGGAAGCAGCAGATGAAAGGAGAGTTATTCCCATGAAGAAGTGATGGATTAGAAAAATCCATTTTTACCCTCTCCCTCCTCCCTGACAGGGAATTTTAAACCATGCTGAATTATTACCTTTCTCATTCTTTTTTGGAACAGAAGGAAGTATTTTAAAATTGTGTCTCAATTAATTGCTGTATAAACACAGTTATACAAGGAGATACAAATTACCTTGGACTTTTTCTATTAAACAACTGCATCCTGACTAAGAGGCTTGATCCTGACCGTCTTCAGATCCCATTATTGACAGCAGGAACTGAAGGAGCACAGTAACTTGCAGGGTAAACCCCAGAGGAAGCGATCACACAGGACAGATCTAATTTAGGCAGCTGTACCAGGGAACAGGTATTACAAATACTCATTGCTCAGCTCTGGTTTCATATCCTGACTTTTTCCTGCAAGTGGCATTTCTGTTTGTTTATTCCTTCTCAGAGGTGATGAGAGGTACTTGAGTGACCCACTCCTCTCGTCCCTGCTGCAATACAGGCCAGCAACAGCAAGGACAGCATGCACCAATCTGCCTAGCAGAGGTGTCCTAGGGCCAAGTGTGATTGCAAGAGTTCAACCCTGCCCAATCATTGCTCCATCTCCTGGTCTGGATGCTGAAGGAAAAGGTTCCCATTTACCATTTGATGACACATTGTTCTACTCAAGTCCCCTCAACCCACAATTAATTTTAAGCCAAGAACTACAGGATACCTCACTACAAGTTCACAGCAGTGAAACTGGAAGCTAAAAGAGCTCTGATGACTTCTTACAGAGCTGCTTTGCTGCCCATCACTTACAGCTTGAACTCTTCCAATACCTGCAATTAAGAGCAAACTTTGAATACTACTCAGAAGCAACAAATCACTAGGGAACAAGAGCTGAAAACCAGGATCAAAAACTACTGGACAGCTGCTAGCAATGTGCATAAAATTGATAACCCTGGTGCATAAAAAGCTTATGGCAAATGAATGAACAGAAGCTCCCTGTGCGGTGCTGAGCAAGTCAGACCAATACAATCAGCAAATTGTAGCATCAGCTATGCTGTGAAGATGTTACTGCTGTACACTGCTGAGCTTGAGGCTGGAACAATGAGAGCTGTCCTGTCTATCTGAGCCTTACACACAGGAATAGTAGGTACTATACATCTATTTTGTTACCAAAAGTAACACCCAGTGATGGGAAACACAAGCCAGACAAGTCTAAATTCAAAGCCTCCAATTTGTAGCAGTTAAGGATGATTAAGCACTGGAAAAAGTGACCAAGGGGAGCAGCGAATTTTCCTTCTTGTAGTCTTCAAATCAAGACTAAATGCTTTTTCTGAAAGACATGCTGCCATCATGATGAAATCTGCTGGCCCGTGCTCTAGAGGAGGTCAGACGTGATGATGTGATAGCTCCTCTTGGCCTTGAGAGTTCATTACCATGAAGCTGGAACCTTAAGTTCACATTTGGGAAGAAAGGAGATCTACACCTAAAACAGGAAGAAAGGCCAGGGAATGAAAAATATTAAGAACTTTACCCATGAAAAGCAAATACTCTCCTCACATGGTTTTTCCCTACGATGGACATGCAGGATTTTCACTTGACTGCTCTTGGACCCTCACTGAATCTTTCTTCCATTAGGCTGAAGTTTTCAAACACCCATGCTGTAGTTTTAGGATTTAAGCTTGTGTGCATGCTCCTCCCTCCACCCAGCAAATAACTTCATGTCTTCAAGGTGATCAGACATAGAAACATCAGCCAGCTCATGAGAAATAGAGGTAACGACATTCCACATGGCCTTGCCCATATCATCAGAAAGAAGAAAAGACAACCTCAAAAGCCCAACAGCTGCTGCTTATTTCACCTGTATACGGTACATCAAATGCTTCAGAGCAGCTGAATTCATCCACAACTCCACTGAAAGTAAGAACCAAAGCTTCCTATCTTTTTAGCTGCAGCATGGAGCAAAGCCTGATGCTTTCAGCCTGCCATAAAGCTCACCAAGAGGCTGCTGCACCAACAGGCTCAGTCTCCAGCAGTTTGCTAGCCAGGGAAGCTGCAGGGCCACAATGACCAGGAACAAGGTTTGTTTATAAACCTTGCAACTCCTGCCTGAGAAGACAGAGAGGTTCTCAGCACTCCCCAGCTAACAATCCATTTGAGAAAGTCAGGCACACACAAGTCCTCTGTTTTATTCTATCTTCTCCATACTGGAGGAGCTGCAGGCTTTGGTGCTGAAGGATTTCACATTGGTGTTCAGCAAGGGTCCCCGTGCAGACATCAAAGGAAAGCCTCAGGCTAGCTTCAGAGGATACATCACTGCATAACACTGAGCTTGGATCCCAGGAACTCATGGAAAAAAGAAACTACAGGACGCCCACAAGACATTCCCTACATATTTCCATAATCAGGGACATTTCTGCTTAATTACTGTTCACATAACAAAAGAGTCAGCAACCAAGACAGTAACATGGCTGTCTTTGGCCTGTGTCTTTCTGCTCTTGTTCCCATCCTTTTTACTGAACACCAGACACACAGGAATTCAAGGAGAAAAGGCTGAGAAATGGTTTGAATAGCACAGAGTAGGTAGAACCCAGCATCACATCTACCACTTTAAGGAGGAGAAAAGATGCTGTTTCCACTACTGGATGTCTGTTATGTTAGGTGCTTCCCCAGGCCCCACTACCAAATGCTGCAGAAGGCACATGTCTCAAGAAGAGACCCTTGATCTCCTTCCTGGAGAGGTTTTGCCACCATTGATTATTGAATCTATGTATTTTTTCTTCAACAGTCTAAAAACCATGGGATGTTGTGCCTGGGAAAGATAAATATAACAAGTACTTTCATTTATTTTTTGGCAGTTGGGAGGCACTGAAATATGCTTTTCAACTACAGTCACCTGGCATGGTATTTTTGTTTTTACAGTAAAGCCAAAGAAGATTAGGACACGCTGTACTAATTCTTAAGAGCACACAGTACCTGCTCCAAAGCTTTATCTTCCAAGCAGCCTGGATGAAACAGCAGCAGTTCAATTGTACAGGTGGGGAAAAGAGGAACAAAGGACATTAAATGACTTATTCAAGGTCACATGAGAATCTGTTGCAGGGCAAGGTTGAGATCCCAAAGTCTCAGTCCACTTAGACATTGGAAAAAGCAATGAAACAAGAGCATGTATTAAGTCTGGCACACAGTCTTAAATGATGCATTGCTGCAAGGGAACAAGAACCTCCACTCATCCTAACCCAGACACCAAAGGAACACAGAAAGGAAAACTAGTTACTCCACCCAATCTATCTGATCACCTTATATTTCCTAAGTCAATAAGAACTTTCTTGGCCAGACAATCCAACCCACAATTTAGATCTTATTACAAATCAGACGTACTAAACCACTTTCTCCCTCTGGCTGCAGAAGATAAAAGGCCAAGCAAGCAGGCAACATTTTGGTAACTGGCTTCACATAACAGCTCTGGATTTTCTTAAAAGCCTCAGTATCGATCATTTTCTTTAAATAGCAACGACTCAGTGAGAAACCTTCTACCCATTTTGGTGTGCAAGGTTTTCCTTAAGTAGGAAAGAAAGCAAAAACCACCCTGTCAAAGCATATTTGTCAAAGAGTTTTGGATACCCAGTCCTGGTAAAATACTTTGAAGTCAAAGTAAGTTAAACACTGGTGTTGAAGGGCTAAGAGGGGAAACTTGGAGATGAAGAGGAAGCAAAGTATGGACTGACACAGAACAATACTGGGATTCAGCTCCAGCTCGAGTTTCAGCCAACGCACTGAGCCAATGCTGCAATTTGGATGCATCCAAAGGAGCTAAAAGCTCATGGCATGCAAAGCAGCACAGCTCTCATGTGGTCTCTGCACAACTTGGGGCAAAAAGGAATAGAGGAATTAATTTCATCAAGCCAAATCACCAACACCCTGCTGTTACATAAAAGCCTGTTTTTTGGGGAATGCTTCCAAAGATGGTGTCACTTGGGCTGTTTTGATTAAAGTGATATAGTGAGGTTCAAGACTGGATATGCTGCAGACTGAGAAACACTCTGGTTTGACAGAGTCTCCCACTCCCTTCACAATCCTCACAGCATTTTGTTTCTTCCTTCCGTTTGCCACATTTTCATATGGAAAACAAGGATGGCAACTGCACTGCCTGGTTCTCGTATGCTAATATAAGGCTGGGATGAAAGAACTGCAGAAGGCCTCAGGGAGCTGTTTAAAACCTAACTCAAACAGATAAAAAGATGACTATTTAAGTTTGCCTGGGAAAAGTTTCTACACATATTGGAAACCCCTTGAGGCAGGGACTGCCCTTCTGTTCCCAGTTTAATAGCCAGCTGTACGAATTATGATTGCACAATTGCTTTTATAAGGTTTTCAATTATACAAAGAATTTACATTATTAAGGTTTATAACTCTGAGAAATAAAACTTTAAAACCCTAAACCCTTCGCATTCAAGTCGTGCGACCCACTGGTGCTCCAGCACCAATGCAGTGGTGAAACCACTGGGCACACAGTATTGTAATTCTCCTTGGTTGGGGACCAGCCATGGCAAAAAAAAAAGCAGAGCACAAACTCTAGTTCACCATAAGAAGAAGTGAAACAGAGTGACTGCATCAGTGGACAAGGGCAGAGCTACGGATGGCATCTATCTGGATTTCTGGTCCTCCACAAAATCCTTCTCTAAGTTGGAGAGAGATGGATTTGATGGGTTGATAAGGAATTGGCTGGATGGTTACATCGAGAAGGTGGTGGTCAATGGTTCCAAGTCCAGATGGAAGACAGTGACAAGCAGAGTTCCTCAAGAGTCTGTGCTGGGACAGCTGTCCACTGGAAAGGCAGGGGAGCAACAGGGTACATTTTACAGATATCCCAGCTGAGCACAGGAACCTGAAAGTCCTACAGCTAGGTTGAGAGGTCAGGTGCATTTCACATCCCAACCTGGGCACAGACTGCTGCTGACATTCATGTTTCAAAACTCCTTAATCTGTTGAGGAAATGTGCAACCTTCTCCTCTTTACAAGCCTGAGGCTCTGTGGTTCTCAAGGACAGCTCTGCCGAGAGCCACGGCAGTCGTACCAGAACGAGAGGAGTCCAGTGAGGCCCAGAATGACTCACAAGCAGAGTCTAATAGGAGACCTGTCTATTCTGAAACACCAGAGCCATAGCAGCCTGCAAGCAGCACTATTCATAGCACAATACCTAAATTCTATTGTTTAGCACAAACAACCTCAGAGGTGCTCAACCTGGCCCACACAACAACTGAAAGATAAGGAAGGAGACAGGCCTCCAACAGAAGACAGCAGGTCTGAGCACCCAACACAGAACCCAAAGGGGCTTCCAGAACTGCCAAGATGCCAGCCCTGCAAGGACAATTGTCCTTGATGCCAAATGACACATTCTAACTTCTGCTGTGCAAACAGGAAGGGGGGGAAGCACCCACTCTTTCTAACAGGCAGCACACCTCTGTCCCTTGAGATCCTGACCTTCCTCTGGAGGCTGTTCCAAGAGGATGAACTGGTTTAAGTTGCACACACAATGCTCTCAATGCAATTTCCTCTTGGCTAGTAAATCTTAACAGCGTGTCTGCTTTTTCTGAACATGGGTTTTATAAGCTGAACAAACTTTATGGAACAGTTGATTGCCAGGACAGCCAAAAACTGGAACCTTGATGCCTGACCGCAGCCAGGCCCTGCAGGCTCCAGCAGACGCTGAGAGACGTTTAGGTTTTACACTTTGGAAAGAGGTCCTCTTGCTGGCCTGCTCCTTCTGCATCAAAGGCTCCTAACTTACTGGCTCTGAAAGCTTTTAATTTAACTTATCCTCGAGATCCTTCCCCTTGAGAAGGATAGATCAGAAGAGAGGACAGAATCCTTCCAAGCTCCCCAACCCAGCCTACCACCCATCCCTCACTTTTCCACTGCTAAATGTCTTGTTAGTAGACAAATAATGCAAAACAACAAAGGCTTGAGTAACAACTCAGGAGGCTCTGGAAAGCTGTCTCCTTTTTGGGTAGACCCAGAGAACCTTCCCTTAAAACTGAGTCTTTAGCGCAGCCGCTCGGTACAGCTCAGAGTTTAACTGGGAGAACATTTCCAGATGCTTTGCCTCCAAATCATGATCACACAACCACCCCTTGGCTATCCTGACAAGCACCTACATGAACAAGTCTTGGGAAGGTAATTGACCCAGCCTCAGCCATCAGCTAGTGCAATTTTACACTGGAAGTGAGGGGGACGAGGTGGTATCATGGAAGGAGACAGACCCCCAGTAAACACTCCACACAGCTAAATTTGGAAACCATTTCCCCACAACTATTTTCAAGATCACTTAAAACCAGCAGCTCACAAGTAGATCCTTTAGGCTGAGAGCCCATTTTCCAAGCAAACAACTGTGGTACTGGTTAAGGCCAGACACTTCCAGCAGCAACTGACCTGCAACGCAAGCGAACGCACCCTTCCGCTGCCCGAGGAGGAGGCGGTGGCCCGGCACCTGCAGGTGAGGTCATGTACGTACCTTGGAAATGAGCTCATCGTGGTTGGCAAGGTGAGCCCTGCAGTGAATGCAGCTGTAGGTCCTGTGGCACGAAGGCAGATATGCCTGGAAAGTCTTGGACCTTGTCATCTTCACCATTGGAGCCACTGAGCGCTGCGTGAACTCTGGGGTGGCCCAGGAGGCACTCCCGCAGGACGGGTCGCACGGGAAACACCGGAAGACACAGGTAAAGGCCGTGGTTTGGCAGGTGATGGGTGTGGGGCAGGCTCCACACGCTGGTGACCGCTTCAGAGGAAGAGATTCGGGTGGAGGGAACGAGGGACTTCACACAGACCTAAGGTCAGAAGAGAACAGAGAACACTCAGCTCAAACACAACAATGGTCTCCTAGCCCACAGGACAACCGAGGCTTCGACTGAGAGAGCAGGGAAGAGTCAGAGCAGCCAGGAGACAGCTGTGATGTCTGCAGATTAGATGGAGAAACACAGTTTTATTCACAGCTCAGTCACTGACTTGCTGACTGCCCTCACATCTTCCTGCTCCTGTTATCTCCCATCTTCCTATCACTCCAACGCCCACAATCTCTATTCATTCTTTCAACACTCAATGGATTTGGAGGTGACAACAGAGCCACTAAGACGCTAAAACAATGATTTTCATCAAGCCTGGTCTCCAAAACAGCTCTGGGGAACCACACATGCTAAAGCCCAGCCCATAGAGAAGCCAGGCTCTGTTAGGTGGGGAGAAAGTCGGGACCTGGTGCCAGGCCTGCCAGCTGCTGTCCTTTGTGACAGCCTGATGCCACAGCCTGCAGGAGAGCTGGGACCTGGACACTGGATTCCTCAGCCACCAGGAAATCCAATGAGTCACCAAACCAGTTCTTCTCTCCATTCTGCCCTAGTTTCCACACAGGAATGGAGGATTACTTCACCAGACTAATTCGCTGCAAACTCCGAAGGCAGAAGCTACTCTATGAACTGCACTCTAGTATTTATGAGGTTCAGAACATCTGACAGCAGTCAAAGCAAGGAACACTTTCCAAAGACTATTCTTGATAGCAAGAGACAGTTTAAAAACCCTATTCAGGATGGAAACACCTTTTTATTGTCCAACATCACCTCACAGAACCTGACAGGCACCTCAAGTCCAGAACTTTTCATTAGCAGAAACATATTTCTTCTCTGATCCCCACAGCTGTAAGACTCACCAGCTACAAATGTGTCTTCTGAGGATGGAAGAGGCTTGAAGGATAAAGGGAGATTCTGTTCACTTTCTGGGTCTGCACTTTGTGTTTCAAATACTGGAACAATACCACCACCACCACCACTCCCCCATCTCCCCCTCAGAAAAAAAAAAAGAAAGAAAAACAAGAAATAATCCCCCCCAGACCTGACCTGCAATGGAAGTTTCTGAAGTGGACAAAACTGAGAAGTCCAAGAGCTTAAGAGCTGGGCTCTAAGCTGGTATGAGTAACTTGCCTGGAGCACAGCTGATAATCTTCCAGGTTTAGAATAAAGCCAGCCCAGGTCATTGCGCTGCTGCACTGCTAAAATAACTCCCTGGAGTTTGTGTGCTAAGGTGGTGCTGCTCAAGAGGCCTGTGCCTCCCCAGGCACAGCACTGGCTGCACAGCCAGTCTGAGGGAGGCTGCAGAGAACCAACGGACTGGGACCATTGGGAGCAAATACATCTCTCTGGCTCACTAAAGGGGAAGCTGTCAGCACAGTGGGATGGGGATCAGAGAGGCAATCAGGGAGCTGAAGGCAGGACCCATGAAAAAACTGTTGTAGGAGACAGTCCTGCAGAACTCATTCACATTCCATCTAGCTGATCTCTTCTGCCCGTTGCATCAGTCAGGGGTATCATACCACGACAAAACTGCCCAAGCTGTACTGAAAACAACAACAATCAGACTCTGAATCCATTACTGCTGTCTGCTGGGAAACTGCCTGTGCATCACCATCAGGCAGCAAGATCTGGAAAACACCCTCATCACTTCAGCACCAAAGCTCCAACGCTTCTGCTCCCAAGTCTTCCTGCCATTGCTGAAAAAGAAGTTTCAAGCTACCCAAGCTGCTTTAGCGTGTCTGACAGCATCACTCACCAAACTTACTGCCAGCTCACAACCCCCAAAAGCCAGGCACACTATCTGCAAGCCTTCCAGCAATCAGCTCCTGCAAGCACCATACTGGAGGGCTGTCATGAGCTCACACAGGCATCGTTAGGGGCAGTCAGAGGTTCAGTATGTTATGACTATGTATAGCACTCAGTAGGACATGGACACCAGGATATCCATTATTTTTCTCTTCTTTCTGAAGTATTTTTCTTCTGCTCTCCAGAAGGCAGGTCCCTTATATTCAAACATGTTAAAAAAAAAGTCTTACTCATCCTGTGAAGTGCTGATAAAGCATATCTATCATGATCATAACAGTCAGCACTTACATAGCACTCTTCATCCTTAAAGCTCTTTGTAAACACAAACTAATCAGATTAACCTTTTTCAATTAAAGTTACAGGGAGAGCTTTGGAAGGTGCATCCTGACACAGAAGAGCTCATTTCACAGCTTGTTCAGAACTAAACTTCCTCTTGTTCAGGCAAAAGGCGCCTTGCCAGGAATTTATCTGGCTGACCTGTGGCTAAGCAGACTGGCACGTTGTTTGCTATACAGCTGCACCTCTGGATTTCAGCAAGATTTCTCTTTTCCACTAATCAAAGTAGCAGACAGTGAGGACATCTTCACCTGTATCCTGCCCCAGTTTTCCACGTGCACTGGGGTTTTGTCACAGCTGAGTTGGTTTTGCATTTGGACTGAACCTCAGATCTGCAACAGGGCAGAAACAAGCAGCAGAATCCTTCTTTACTTTCTGTTGGTAAGTAACACATCCCAGCCTCCTGCACTAACCTAGTACCAACCTTTAAAGTCACAGGACAACAGAACCATCCCCAAATTCCATTCCCTTGCTTCAGCAGCTGATATGCCATATCCCAGCCGTAACACATCTCAGAGCCTGGGATTTGTGAGCCACGTGCTTTGTCCTCCAAATGCAAGGAAGCAGGGAGACTAAGTGTGTTCTGTCTAGGGCCAAGCGTGACTGGATTCCAAGGCAAAGCACCAAGCCCAGTCTGAAAGAGACAGATGCGGGGAAAGCACAAGGAAGGAAGGAAGCGCAATCACCTCACCCAGTTTCCCAGTAAGAAAACAGACTGGGTCTACCCCTTAGATTCCACTGATTTGTAATGGTTGGACTCAACGATCTCGAAGGTCCTTTCCAACCAATTTTGTGATTCTCCTTTTCTTCAGCACGGATAAGTAAATATACCAACTACCAGTTTTACTCCTTCCCTCACATACTGTCAAGCCAAAGGCTGCTTTTCTGACCAGCTGCCAGCAACAGTAGTTCAGCACTGCAGCACAATAGCAGGGGAAAGCAGCCTGCAGGCATCCTCCAAGCCAAATGGAGACACAAATAATGCTGGACCAGAGCAACGTTAAGAGCACTCCCTTCATTTGTTGTTTGGTGACCCCTCTGTCCAGGCCTCCCAAGCATCGATGCTCTAGAACAATGAGTAACCAGGAAATACTACAACTGCATTTATCTAACAGAGAAATGAACACACACACAAATTATCTGCTGCACGCAGCTTTCTGCAAAAGCATTTCATGAGCATTCATTTATTTGACCTCATAACACAATTAACGTCAGCAAAAGCCATCTGACCTTTCCAAACCAGACAAAAGAAGAAATCCAAGTGTGATGATATCGTAGCACAGATGAAGATTAATTACAAGTCCTGTTCTCAGCACTGCGTGGAGAAAGCCAACCAAACTGATCTCTCTGCTTAAGGCAGGGGAGAGAATAAAGATTTGTGAGCGAAGATCTCGGTGGGAAACCCAAGTGAGAAACTGTCTTGAAAAGAGCTTCAGGTAAGCTCATTCGGCTTAGGTACCTCATGACAGCACTGCTTTCACACTGCATTCAGCCTGACAGTCTGATTGCTTGTGTGCATCACCTACCAACAGCTCTGTCCTCATCATAGTATGGGAAAGGAGGGAAAACCAATAGGAAATGCATTCTTACATCTCCAAGCACAGCCACTAGCTTCTAAGGACCACTTCCACCTTGGATATCATCTTGAAACGTATTAAATAGAATCTGTGGCTCTCTGCAGCACAAAGACCAACTTCCTGCATCTTTTTCTGTCCTAGTACTTAATGAATAGGAATTAAAAAACATTTAACAGCTAACAATGCATTCAGTCTACTGTAGAAGACAAGCATGGGGATGATGCACCTCTGGTTTTTCAGAATGGTGAGTTATAAGTTCAGCCTCACTGAGAGCAGGCATTAGAGGAGTAATTCCATTAACTTCTTTTAAAAGAAAAAAGAAAAGCTGCTTTGATACTGTTAGAGGGATGACTGACTGCCACCACCAACATAATCCAGTATTTTTCTTTCATCATTCTTCAAGAGAAATTTCTCTCTGGGACAGACATGCTCAAGTCAATGGAACTGAAATCTGTGCATGTTACTAAGTTTGGGAGAAGTCTGAAAACTGGTTTAGACAAAAGGAAGGGAAAAAAGTTTATCAACATCATTTATTGTTGTTATCAGTGAGAGAATCAGCTGAACACACTGCTTGCAAGACCTGTGTATGTTAGGGCTGCCCTGCTTAACCCTGCCAAGTTTTAGGCAGATGGCACCACCTCCACGAAGGAAAAACCCACGATGCACATTTAGAGTTCAGACAACTTTTTGGTTCAGCATTTACCCCCACCACCCAACCCATCCAAGAGCCACTTTCCACATAAAGCTGTCAGCAGTTCAGGAAATACACACACAAAATAGGAGAGAGAAGTTCTAAGCCTGTGCCAAACACTTGCCAGACAAGGCTACTGCCTGTACAAGTCCATATGCCGCAATGGCAGAGAACAAAAACTATCACACACAAGTCTGATTTTGCATAAAACCCATGTGCAATGCAGCTCAGCTGCAAATGTTCCTGTTCCTTCTAGCAGGACAAACAACAGGTTTGTTGAGTCTGAGGGTTTGTTTTATGGATTGATTTTTAAGATAAACTTCAGCCAGTAAAACGCTACCAAAAGCTGCCGGTAGTAGCTTTGAAAGGAGTCTACTTGGAAACCCAGCCTTTCTTCTTTGGTGTCTCTTCCCATTAACAGAGGAAGAACTAGAGATGTACTTATGTGGAGTGCCATGAAAGCTCAGGAGGAATCAGGTTTGGAGAGTTCTCTGTTTCTACAAGGTCACACATTGTAGCAGCCTGCGTTGTTCCAGGGTCCTGATGTGATTCTAAGACAAGGTAAGCACACTTACTTACCAGGGTTTCCTTGACATGGAAGCTGCTTTAGCACTGCCTAGTCTGCTGCAGCTTGAAGGAGGAAGGCTAGGTTTAGGTTCCAAGGAGATAAACCCAGACTCCCGTTTCAGTGTAACACCCAGTTCTGCCAGTCTTCCCTATGGAATAAGAGTTACATGTCTGAATTTTGGGTGCTGAATCCTCAGAGACACCTGGCACAGCCAAGGTGCTTTTGTACTCTGACAATAGAGCAACAGCAGCAAGAGATCCTTGGCTTGGGCACTTCTGGAGATCCTCACTGCCACACGGGACTGCTGCAGCTTTGGAAGAGATAAAACCGGATCATCTGAAGATAGAAGGGCAGGAAGTACACTGTGAGAGGCCCTGAGAGAAAGGATGACTGCTCTGAATTTAAACACAGAACACAAGGGAAAGCCAAGAAAGGAGTTTAAATAGCAGATGGGCATACACAGTGTACCTTTACTCCTTCAGTGTCAAGTTTCTGAAATGCACCAATTTCAAGCACTTGATGAGACGGCTCACAGCTCAGCAGTGCTGGCATGATAAACAGAAGTCATTACTGATGCACAAGGCCTAAGTGTCCTTCTCCTACGCCTGCCCTCCTTCAGCTCATTCTCCAAACCCCACAAGCCCTTGGAGACCAGAAAGTAACAAGAGCCATGGTGAGACAGGGCTGGCAGGAACCCCCTGTGTTACATTATCCGGTACATGGACACAATTGCAATGTAAATAACACTTTGCCTGCTTTCAAGCAGGCATATCTAACCCCTTTTTCCCCTCTTGTTATCTCCTAGCAGGCCGCTTCATTTCTGTGGGATGTAGCTCCATTTCTGCACACTGGAGACTGCACCCTTCACTGCTGGAAGCATGTCATGGTCCTGAGGAAAGGGAGATGGATGGATGGATGGATGGACAGCAGGCTGCGGACAAGTGCAGGTAACCACCAGAGGGCATCAAGAAGAGATTCAGCAAGAAGCAGCTGAGGACTACCTAGCCATGGGGAATCAGGGACAGGGGGACCACCAGCCATGCTGCACAGACCACAGCCAGCCTGGCAGGAACACCAGCAGACTTACTATCCTGCTGAATAGCCATCGATACTAAGACTGTTAAAACTGCTGCTGCAGTTACACACATCACAGTCTAAAAGGGTCTGTGGGTGGGTTTTTTTTCTTTTAAAGCCAGGCTGCATGGCAGCCCATGGTCCATCACAGGGCTTTTCATCAAAAACAGACTCAGCATCCCTACAACCACCTTCGTGGTCCCTCTGATGGAGAGGCTTGACATGCAAGGTACATAAAAATGAACTGAAACTTGAAAGGAACAAACAGGAAATCTTTAAAACTCACTTTGGGGTGGAATTTTTTTTTTTAAAGTCTGTCTGGCTTTGCCACAGTACGCACTCTAAGTCTGTAGCTTATTAAAACCAAAGGAATTCTCTAGAAATCTTTCTTAGAATTGTTCTTTACATAGTTGATTTACCTGCTGTCAATTTGAAGAGTATATCAAATTGAAAAGATTATTTTTTTTAAAAAAAAAGGGTCCATTTCAGAGTTGTCAGGTGCAAATGTGTGGGGAAAAGCCAGCCAGGTGGAGTCCTGCATGCAAAACAAAACCTTTCTTGTATTAACTTCACTGCACACTGACTAGAAAGCAAAGGGACAGGTTCAAGTAGCTCAGTGAAGATGATGCAGAGATGCTTCTTGCCTGGCTGCAGACTCCAGAGACTGGATGACAGCAAGAACTTTCTGACTCTAGTTACAGACCAAAGGCTGGATGCAGATGGTTCGGTGTCAGACCTGCTAATCCACCTCTCCCCATAATTCAGTGTGATGCACACCATCCAAAGCAATCCACAGGGATACGCCACAGACCCGACTGGGAAGCAGGGAAGGGAAATTATTCTGGGAATTTTAATCAAGTTTTTCCCTTTACAAAGTTCATCTCAAGAGGCAGAGGACAGACATCATCTCACAGAGCTGCCTTCAAAATTTCTTACTCTCCTGGCCTCCTAAACCACGCAGAGATGCCTGCAGAACTCAGCCCCTCCGGAGGAATGACTGACACCTCTGGCTGGCTTCTCTTCCCACTCTCCTCCAAGTTGCCAGGCAGCAGTATCTTTGCAATGCAGAAGAGCCTGCACTGCTGATAACAAGCAGCACGGTGAGCTTCAGAGCTGCAAGCTGCCCACCTTTGCTCTGCAGGTACACTCCATCACAGCTGGATTGAGGGATTCACAGCCTGGTTTTCCAGGGATGCCAGCGTGCATTACCAGGCTGCGGGAGGAAACACGCACAGAAAAGCATCACGCTGCCCAGGATGCAAATCAAACAAGCCAGCACAGCACTTTTGCTCCTACCAGCAGATCCCACTTGTGCCACAAATAAACAAAACCTGCCAGATGAACTAATTTAAAACACAAATGACTCCATTTCCTCCTTTCTGTCTGCAAAGTCTCATGCCAGCATCCCCCGCACCAGGGTAACAGGCCTTCAGCTGAATTGGATGAGTAGATGTGATGCAGTAGAGCAAGGTAGCAGCAATGGCTCCAACACACTGTAAGACAGAGCTCTTCAATCTGTACCCATCCTTCTGCTGAAGAAATCTACATGTTCAGTGTCCTGGTCTCACTAGGAGCCATAGACCATGACATCACACATGTACGGTGTAATACAACTGAACGATGACCCTCAGCTGTCTATTCTAGTACCAACCTGAACTAAAGACATCCAGGAAAAGCTCTCCCCATCCAACTGCCCAATAGAGACCTCAGCACAAGGACAGGGACCTATTGGAGTGTGTCCAGAGGAGGACACAGAAACGATCTAAGGGCTGAAGAATCTCTCCTATGAGGACAGGATGAGAGTTGGGCTTGTTCAGCTTGGAGAAGAGAAGGCTCCAGGGGAACCTTACAGTGGCTTTCCAATACCTGAAAGGTGCCTGTAAGAAAGCTGGGGAAGAACTGTTCCTGAGGGCATGGAGCAATAGGACAAGGGGTAGCTGTTTTAAACTAGGAAAGGGGACATGTAGGCTGGATATTAGGAAAAAGTTCTTCAGCATGAGAGAAGCAGATCACCGGCACAGGTTGCCCAGAGAGGTGGTAGAGGCCCCATCCCTGGAGATATTCAAGGTCAGGCTTGATGGGGCTCTGAGCAACCTATCTAGTGAAGATGTCCCTGCTCACTTCAGGGGGGGTGGACTAGATGGCCTCTGAAGGTCCCTTCCAACCCCACGCATCCTATGATTCATCTTCCCAACTTCTCTTCCTCACTTGTTTTAATTAGAGAGCAGCCCAGCTGCCCAAATCATCTTTACTTTTTTTTGTGCTCCTTGCATTGCTCCATTATCTTCCTTTTTGGCAAGAGCAGGTATGACTAGGATTCAATTAATTCAAGCTGCTGGATGGATCATCTGTTTCCCTGATAAAAGCTGGGTACTGACAGGGAACACGGTGAGAACATTTATCTACTGCAACTATCCTTCCAATATCCTCCCAGTCATTTGCAGCTGAAAGAAGGACCTGCCATAGCTGCCTGCCATGTGAGCTCCCCTTGTCAAATCCTGCAAGTTTTCATCTGCTCATGAAACCCATCTGCTCAGAGGGTTCTTCCCAGGAGCATCTTTAACCAGCCTCACGCTGCCCAGAAGTACATCAGTCATGGGAGACACAGTGACTTTGTTTTCCACTCTGTTATATCCGTGTTTTTTCTGAGAAAAGCCAGGGATAAGGTGTTGAATTTTGACCCATCTCTGCCAGTAACACTTTTTACGCAACAGTTCTCACATTAACAAGGGATGTACTTTCTGTGGCAGCACAGTCGTCAACTCAGCTTTCATTTAGCAACCCGCGTGTCAGCAGGGCAAAGTCAGGTGAAGCTTTACAGCTTGACTCTTCACATGACAGATACTTTATAACTGAATCTAGTTTAAGATGGCCAAGTCAGCTGTTACCTTGCCAGTTTCTGCCAGTAGTTCCTCCTGGATATCCTCACTAGCCCACACACTTCTGCCAAGGTATGTGAACTGACTCACCTCGTACAGTGCTGAGCCTACTGACGCATGCTGGAGCTGGGAGCTTCTGGGATTCTCATTAAGAGGGTTTTTCCCCATCCCCACTCAGTTAATTATTAACTCCATCATTTTTGTGATGCTGGACAATCTGTTTTTAATAACATCTTGCTCCAGTCATCCTTTAGTAATATTTCATCAGTGAAACTCCAATCTTCTAGAGCTCTGCTATGCAACGCCTGGGTCACACCACACTACAGTTTTGTCCTCACAGTGAAGTCACTGCCAGCCTGAAACTGGAGAAGACACTGCTGCCTTCCCTCTCAGCAGATCAAAAAGTTCTCTGAAGGGCAAACTCAAGGCATCCTTGGCTTCTGAAACTTTTAACAGGCTTTGCTCGACCTTGGAAGTTCCGCACCAGTGGTGTGACTTGTGCAGAACTTAGAGAAGCTGTGTAATTCTGAGGGTCAGCCAAACCTTTTAATGTGCCTCACCAGCACCTGAGCAGGTGTAAAGAAACACTCTCTGGTCAGATGTGTAAGCCTGTGCAAGGAGAGCAGAAGGCAGCTCCTATGGGCTGCTTTCCCATAACTTCCAATGACTCACATCACCTGGCACTGCCATTTGTTAAAGCAAGAGTGAAGCAGGACTAATAGCTATTTACTAAAAACAGAGGAGTGTGATTAGCTTTAATTAGCATTGTCAAGTGACTTGAGATTGTCAGGTACAAGATGCAGGAGAACTAAGTCTCATTAATTATGTTATTTCCTGCAGCCTTAAGTGGCTTGGCCAGTCCAGTGACGCTTCCGGAGCCGAAGCTGCTCCTGATGCCCAACACATCCCGCATCAGGGGGTGAAAGCACTCTCAGGCAGCCATGGCTACCGAGCAGAGGGTCAAACTGAAAAGCAGGACCAGCCAGCTTACAGACTGCAAGACAGGCACCTGCTCCAGCAAGCAAGGAACACATAGGCAGATAACACACGGCAGAAAACAGACACAGAGAGAGAACCGACTGCCCAGCTCTGCATAGGATGAAGAGCAGGGACTGTGATTCAGGCCCAGGGCCCAGCACACCCGTGCAGCAGCCCATCCAGAGAGGTTTACCTTCTGAAGGCAAAGTATAAAACGTTTTTGCCTGGGAAAAAAAAAAAAAAAAAAGAAAGAGATCCACATCCTCAAGTGGCATCACACTACCAACAAATATACTGACTTAAAAGATCTCTTCTAAAGAGCCAAAAAAAAATCCTTGAGTCAGTAGTCTACCTCTTCTACAGACTCATCATGGCCTCTGGAAGGAAAAGGAAACCTAACCTTACCCATTGCTTACTGTGATTAGAAGAGAAAACCTCCAAATTATCAAGCATAGAACTTACAGGTTCCTGCCAAGGAGGGGGGAAAAAAGAGGAAGCTATGTATTTTGCTACAGTTTCGAGGCCACTGACACTGCACTATGCCACTCTGTCTCAAACATCACCATCAGCTTCAAAGCAGCTGAGAGAACAGGACTCCACTTCTCCATTCTAGCCCCCACTTTGTGACCCCTCTCTTAAAGCCCACTGCCCTAGCACTTCACCATTGACCTCTAACAAGGGCTCTGCTTGGGTTCACGTAAACAAAGGCTTGCCAGTTAGTGACAGAAACACAATACAAGTCTAGCTCTACTGGTGTTTCTTCAAGAGGCTTCCACAGACTTGGTCAAAGGCAAGGCTGTGATGAAAGAACAAACGAGTGCTTTTTACTCCTCTGCAATCCTTGCAATGTTTGCCTAGCGCCATTCTGGACCAAGGAGCTCCCACTTTCTAAGCTGCTAGCCAGGGCCTACACCAGAGTGACCAGTTCCTTAATTAATTCTCTCTCAGCAGCAGGTATTCAATTCTGTGAGTCAAGGAGCCTATGAGGGAATGTGGATTTACAGGTAGCGATGTCGTCTTCCTGAACACAGCCCTGACTCAACTATCCACACCAAACAGCAAAGAAAGGAAAGAATTCAAAATCCACAGATCCAGGAGGAGGGAGCTCAATGGCCAATACCATTCTGCCAGTTTTTCTGAACCTGGCACCATGAGAGACACCTGCACAGGAAAGAGCTTTAAAAACAACCTAAACAAACAAAAAAGCCAAAGCAGCACTTGACATCTCCATCAGATGAAAGCAACATCCCTGCCCACCCTTCCAACTGCAGCTTCAAAGCACAAGGCTTGCTTTTCAAGGGCCTTTCAGTGGGGAAATGAGAACAAGGAGAAAAGGAGAACATCTCAATTCTCTACCCAAGCAATCCCCCACGCATACTACACAGCAAACAGCGTTTACAAGAAGCCAGAGGCACGGATCCCAACACCAGGAGATCTTAAACAAAATCAACAAGAGCGCTCTGCCAGAACAGAGACACAAAATGCATCCTCTCCAGGCAGAATCCTCTCAGGGATTATAAGGAGCTCTCTCAGTATCTGCTTGTTTGCAGCCACCTAACTCAGCAAAGGCCTCTCTGCGCTACCCAGCATAAGCTCTAAGTACTCGTAAACACATTAGCAGAAAATCTTTATCTGGAGCCTGTAGTAGGCCCTGAGGAAGGTGATGTCAGGAAGGCAGGTGTACCGGTCCCACCCCTCGCCTAATTGCTGTCTGCAAGCTAGGAACACTAGCTTGGTGTGCCTTCCTCTTTCTGCCATTTAGGACAGATGCCAGAAAAAGAGCAGGGACAGAGTCACCCCAGTAAATCGTGGGGGCGGCAAAAGGTGGAGAATTCAACTTCTTCATCGTTCAAAACCACATTTTCAACTGGACCATTCCAAGTCCTTTTGAAATAAAACCCAAGCGCTACAATCAGAAGCTCCGGACCCACAGCTCACTCCATGGCTACCTAATCCCAAACTTCTCCGGCTTTTCTGGATCAAACCCAGAGGTTTCTGCAGAGAAGCACAAGACAAAGGACACCCCCCCCAACCCTCACCCCGACGCTTCACCCTCTGAGCCCGGCCCTCAGCTCAGCGCTGGGAAGAAGAGGAAGCTGCTACACCCATAATCAGAGGCTCAAGCAATGCCACTGAGCAGCCAGTTACCCCAGCTCCGGGGGGGGAAGGGGGGAGTGTTTTGGCGTTCCCATCGCACCATGTGCAGCCGCCGCCCGCTCCGATACCAAGCGCGGCTGCGGACACCCGCCGCACTGGCCGCTCCAGGTGCCGTGCGGTCTCTCCTTTGCCACGCCAGGCATGATGTCACTCGCGTAGCGCAGAGCCCCAGCCCGCAGCCGGGAAAGGCCCGGTCTCTGGGGACTCCGGCAGCGAGCAGTGTTAGTAAATAGAGCAGCGGCCAGGGCACGGCTCCCTGGGCGGCAGCCAGCCTGCCCGGCCGCGCTTGGCAACGGCTCCAGAGGTGCCCCCAGGACGCGGGGGA
Organism: Laterallus jamaicensis coturniculus; assembly: GCA_022605575.1. Classification (NCBI taxonomy): domain Eukaryota; kingdom Metazoa; phylum Chordata; class Aves; order Gruiformes; family Rallidae; genus Laterallus; species Laterallus jamaicensis. The sequence goes on along the minus strand of JAKCOX010000025.1, from coordinate 3,468,499 downwards.
GATGCTGTACCGCTCCCCGGAGCCACCGGCCCGAGCCTCGCGCGTACCTCCGTGCCAGGCGCGGGTCTCACCCGGGGTTCAGCCTTTTATCCTTGCTACACAGAGGCGGCAGCGGGGAAGGACCACCCGCGGCTCCTGCTGCTCCCGCCGCGGCCCCTGCCCCGCTCCCGGGGTTCCTCCTGTTGATCTCCCGCCCCACTGGAAGCGCCCGGGGTAAGGCAGAGCCCTCCCGCCCCTCCTGCCCACCGCTCCTCGTGCGCTCCGCCGAGCTCGGACCTGTTGCCCTGCCCGCCTCCAGCCCCGCAGACAAAGGCCGCCGCAGCAGAGCCCGGCTCGCCCGACGCCGGCCCCGGGGGGCGCCGCAGGCCCATGTCTCCCTCCAGGGAGGGCGCAGGGCTCCCCGCAAGCGGGGCTGTTCCACCGAGGGGGCCGCACTGTGGGGCGGGAGGCCCTGAGGAAGCTCCCCCCTCACCCCACCGCCGCCACCCGGCCCCGCACAGCCGCCCCCGCTGCCCCATCGCGGGGAGGGGGGGGAACAGACACACGACGCGGCTGTGGCGCAGCTCCGCGCAGCGGCCCAGGCCTGGCCCTGCCGCTCCCGCCCCACCACCCAGCCCTCACCCCCCGCCGCACTCACTCGCCGCGGCGCCGCCACCTCAAGCGCGTCCCCAGCGCAGACGGAGCGCGGCGGCCGACGCACAGGCAGCCCCGCAGCGCCCTCCCCCTCCTGCCGGCTCCCTCCCTTATAGCCACTCCCGCGAGCTCCGCTGGCCCCGAGCGGCATCGCCGCTGACCAATCGCTGCCCGCTGGCACATAGCAACACACCGCCGGTTTGCTACGGGCGGCCGCAGCCCATTTTTTTAAGACCAATCAGAAAGCGAGGCCGGCAGGGACGCTCCCGCCCCCGGCGGCACACAGCGCACGCACACACGCACACACACACACACATACACACACGCACAGCCGCGCTCGTTTCCCCCCCGCCCTCCCCGCAGCCGCCTCGCGCAGGCAGCAGCTGGGGCGGCGGCAGCCAATAGGAGCGGCCCTGGCGCGGCCGGCGTGGAGCGCGGCGGGGAATAACAAACAGATGCGCTGCCTCTTAAAGGGGCAGGCACCGCTCCCGGGCAGGCACCGCTCCCGGCCAGGCACCGCGGGGAGGGCACCACCACTCCCCGCCCGAGCGGCCCCCGGGGGAGAGGCCAGGACAGCAGCCGTAGCCGCCGGCGAGGGATGCTCCGTACGCGCTGGTGGAAGCGGCGTCCGCCTGTGGTGGGGAGCGGAGGGGGGGTGTGTGTGTTACTGCACCAAGGCTGCCGCATGGCGCCGGCCCGCGGCCCCCGGGGGGAGCGGGACCGAATCGCGCCGGGGGAAATTCCATGGGGAGAGCGGGTCCGGTTAGTCGAAGGGCTGGATGCTCGCCTGGGCCAGCGGGGCCGAAGCCGCGCTCATCTTCCGGAGTCTGTAATTACAGAGCGCCCCATCGCCCCTCCCCCGCTGTCCCCCAGCTACGATGGGGAGTGTAGGGGGGTGTCACCCAGTTTTGGTAAGCGCCGGAAAATCCTTGGCACAGGCCTACGCGGGCAGCCAGAGTCACTTTCCAAGAGACAGCGTCTCATTCAATGCCGGGCAGAGAGCCCACGGGGGTAAGCATCAGGGAAGCACGGGTACCGCTTCCCGTGGGTTGCAGGGGGAATGGCCAGCCCCTTTGCAGTGTCTGTGGGGACAGGACAAGGGGCAATGGCTGTAAGCTGGAGCATAGGAAGTTCCGCACCAACATGGGGAGGAACTTTTCCCCAGTGAGGGTGAGGGAGCCCTGGGACAGGCTGCCCAGGGAGGTGGTGGAGTCTCCTTCTCTGGAGAGATTCAAGTCTCGTCTGGACACCTATCTATGTAATATGAGATAGGGAGCTGCTTTGGCAGGGGGGTTGGACCCGATGATCTCTTGAGGTCCCTTCCAACCCCTAAGATTCTGTGATTCCCACCGAGGTCCTTCCCTGTCCCCTGAGCAGGGTTTGCGTGGCACAGAGCCCCATCGCATCTCTGATGGGGTTTGCCCCCGCAGACACCTGGTTCATGAACTTCCACCAACACTAACCTGACTTCCGAACCACCCCAGAGGCTGGTGACAGCACCAACAAAGAAGGAAATCACCGTGTTATCTTTAGGCATCTGCAAGAGCAACATGAGCAGATGTCACAGCTTGCTTTCGATGATCTCCTTCCTCTTCAAGCCCAGCAGCAAGCCCTAGCAGCTGGGGGTTGCAGACCATCTCACCCAGTGCTAGATGAAGCCATATTGCCTGGATCTAGACAAGGGTAGATGCAGGAAGTGGTGCAAAAGTTTGCTTAAACTTTCAATCACCGAGACTTCTGAAAAGTAACCACAAGTACCCTGAGCTGAAACCAGCAGCAAAGAAATTCACACATCATCACAGGGCTGTTGTGTAACAGGGAGTTTCTCTTCAGCCAAAAGGGAGCTGTGCAGCAGAATATTTTAAGTTTGCTGACAAAAATACATTGTTTACAAGGAGAACATCAAGATTCTTCACGTATATAAACACACAAAGTGCTCTGTTGTAGTAAGCTTGCTTTAGGGTGGTGGGTAATTGGAATCAGGTTGATGTAAGTTCAGCATCACTGTCAAAATGTGGGGGGTTCAACACAGCTTTGAAGTCATTGAAAAAGCACAAAAAAAGGGCCAAAATTTAAACTATATGCTAATCCCTGTGGTTTATGAAAACAGGAAGCTTTAAGGGTAACAGCACTTCATGAGTGGCAGACAAATAAAACTCTTATTGAGCCCTAATTACCTTCTTATACAGGTTTTGAGTCACATTTTCACATTTGGGTCTGTGTCACTGTTTGGTTGCAAGCTCTGGGAGTGCAGCTGAACTGGCACCATGACCTTCTCCTGGGCTAAACTCTTGAAAAATGCATTAATTTAAAATAAAACCAATCTGTGTTTTGGATCTAACCTATTTGACAGCTGCTCTTTACTTGTAAGCATCCATTTTCCCATCCTGAATGACGCAGCCACATTTCCCTGCTCAGTGTCTGACATCAGTATCAACCTTTATTATAATTTAGGCTAGAAAAGCCTGATTGATAGAGCATTGCTGACCAGGGTCAGCTTTTGGTACACTGCTACCATGGCTATATTGAGAGTGGGAAAAGCATCAACTCACTCCTTGAGATACCACCGCAATGCTTTTAGTGCTGCTTTAGAATTAAGTCCTACTTGAAAGCTGATAAAAATGTGCTTCTTAGCACTCCCAAATGTTACGTGCAGCCTTGTAATCAAGACACTTCACCCAATATTGCCTTTCTTTTTTATTTGTGAAGTGGGGGTACTTCAAGCTTTTTCAGAGACATCAGGAAACATCGTAATTACTTCAGGTCAGAGAAAGGTGCTTTGGTCTATGAACAGCAGTAGGCTTCACCCCCACACACACACTTTCAGCATCACTATTCTGGTCTGACAAAACAGCAAGCATTCCCCAGTGCTTCCTCTTGTCCTCCCAGACCATTGAGATACCCTGCCAGTGAAGCCATACAACCCTTGCTATCCACGGTGCTATCACTCCCCTTACTCTCCATAGCATCTTATGAGGACAAACTAGACCATCTGTAAATCCACTGTCCGGCTTAAGCCCCAGAGCCCTGGCAAAACTCAGAACCTGTAACTGATGGAGCATCTACTCGTAACCCAGTTCTGCATTGCAGTTTCCCCATCAACTCTCGCTACCGGGAAGAGCTGTAGCAGCAGGGAGAGAGCCCTACAGAATAAAGCCAGCAGAAATTAGCAGGGCTGTGCTGGCCTCCTGCGGCAAGAGGAGGGAGGACAGGCAGGAACCGGCCCGGCTGACATCCTGCTTTTGTTCGGGTTTGTGTGCCTTTTGTTCTCCCCACACTTTGGGCAGGGCATTGTAGGCAGCCAGGAAAACAATCCCTTCTCCAGGCACACAGGAAATTCCAGGGACAAACCGAGAGACCTGAGATTTCTGCCAACACCGTCAAACTCGTTCACCAATGTAGAAGAATATATCCTGAAAAAAACCCCACCTGGACCTCAAGGCTTCGTGCTTTGGATGAAGCATCATTTTATTCTGAATGCTCTGTTTGGGTACCAAGTCTTTGTACTGCAGATTTTTAAAGGTTCCATAATGTATTCATCGAAAATACTGTCTATGTTAAAAGACATGTGAATATTCATTAAAGCTTCCCCATTCCCTATTGCTATCTATTCAGAAGGTGTAGTAAGAAATAAAACACTGCCCAGAGCAATCTGGGAAATCCTCTTGTGCCAAAGTCCTGTAAAAGTTACTAAACAGTCACACACAAACACCCCACCATCACCTCTCTGGCCTAATAGGAAACCTTGAGGCTTTAAAATGACACTTAAAACCTAGTATTTAACGTAATTTGATGGGAATCCTGTAGGAAAGCTGGGAATTTACCTCCAGGACTAGAGGAACCGTTAACCTGCTTATCCTGAGAAGTGCCATGGTTACAGCAAACTGTCCCCAAGGCAGGACAACAGAGCACCCTACAGAAACCTGCTGCTAACATGGAGGTGTCCCAGGTGCCAGCTCGCTGCCTCAGATCCAAAGCAGATACCTGTCAACTGTCAAGGGCTTTATCTGCTAACTCATTGATCACAATTCTTTGTGTGAGTCTTCCAAAAAAATGAGTGGGTAGAAGACTTGCTCTGTGTGTGTGGAGAATTAATTAGAACACAAGTGTCCTGAAGTTAGTACACACAAAAAAAAAAATCAGGATAATTTTATGTACAGAATTACTTTACTGGGCTCCTTAAGTCTAAATTACCAGGTATTTATCGTCCCCACAGAGTCCAGATTATTAACCAAGTGAGAAAAGCGTATCAATCCCTTTCACAACTACAGCTCCCACCTCAATCTCAGGCCAGCTCCTCTGCTGCCCTCTCTTACCTACACAGAGAAACACCTACTCCCATTCAATTCCAGTACACACACACAGAGCCAGGATATGACACCCTCCACACATCTGTGAACTGCTACATTCTGTAATTAAACTGATGAGCCTGATTATAGGTCAGAGATGCTGCCTAGAACCAGGCTACCTAATGTCGGGGAAGACAGCAGGCCTGCTAGCGGCCTAGCTCTCTTCACCCAAGACATAGGCCCTGACAATATTCTCCTATTCCCATGAGAAAAGCTACTCATGCTGACAGGATCCTAATAATCACATTCTCAAAACACAGCAGCCTTGCTGATAGGTTGCCCTAAACAAAGAAACAGTTATGGGAAGGTATTTGGGAGTAACAGAACATGTTAGGAACCAACTATAACAAGATGGCCAAAACAGCAGGTGCACAGATGCTTTTAGGTATTAAAGGTAAACTAAGGATGTTTAGCTATGAGATAGGTTTATCAGAACTCACTATAGTTACTAACCAATCAATACAGTGTGAACAGTGTGTGTAACCAATTAGCAGTTTTTTAGCTTGCCACGTTTGCAGCAAGAAAGGTATAGAATCTGGGTGATTTCACCTAATAAAATGGCTGGCTTCCTGGCTTCACCTAAAATTCATATATTGAATTGTGTGTTGCTCCCTGCTGGATGCCACAACCTAAGATGATTTTGTCAGTGTTCTCAAGCCTGACCTGCAATACGACGTGCACATGCACATACCGCCTTCGACCACCACCAGAATCACCCATTGATCATGACACTGGATAAACACCAAACAGAAGTCTGAAAAAAAAGACACCATGTCCCCCACCCAAAAAAGCTGGCATTTACTGTGCTTAGGAATTAGAGAGTCATGGTTTCTAAAAATAAACAGTGAGAGAAGAGCTCTGATGCAGCCAGCCATTTTTACACTGAAGTGCAAAGCAAAGGGCAACGCTCCCACACTTACACAACTGCTTTTGGGCATGGCTGTGCAAACCACCACCATATGTAACACTCCTCAGAGTGTTATTAAAATAAGAAGCATTTCTTAGCCCATTTTATCTTGCTTTCACCCATACAGAACTACAGGCTCCATGTTAAGGTAAAGCTACAATCACAGACTTGTAGGGGTTGGAAGGGACTTCAAGAGATCATAGAGTCCAACCCCACAATCCTAGACACGTACACAGAATTTGCCAGTTCTTACTTTTAAAGATGCTGATGGTAAAAACTCATACACAGCACCAGCTTTCCTGGCATGCTAAGACACTTGGGATCTTCATCCTTGTTTCTCTCCCTACCATTATTGCACAAGATCCATCTACTTCAAGCTGAATAACATAAAGGAAAATTTCAAGAGCTTGGTGCCTAATTTGTACACTTTGCCCTCTTAATTTTGAGTAGTGGAATGCTCAGGTGCACAGACAGGCTGCTTGCTTTGAAGTGTGCGATGCTGTTCTACAGGCAGACCTGCACTTGGAAGCAATGAAGCACAGACTGCACTGCTGAGCCAACAGAACTCTTGACGCTGTTTTCTAACGTCACATACAGATACCAACTCTGATCACGTTTATCTACTACTGTTTCTGTCTTAAAATATAGAAAAGTTGAATTGAAATTGACTTCAGATATTTCACTCTGAAGTTCATTTGTGCAGGGAGAAGGCAGGCTTAAGTCCTCTGCAAACTTCATTTAGCTGCATACAGTAGCAGATGCTATGGTTACTGTGTGAGAGAACCAGTGGCATTGCCAAAATTCCTTAGAAGTACCCAGGGCACCCCCTTCTTTTCAGCAGTGCCACCTGCATGAAACAACCACCGTCAAAAGCTCAATGTTTGCTCCACTATATACAGCCCCATAATCTCAGAACTGATACTTTTAGGCACAGAGTCACACTTAGTAAGCATTTAGTTTTAGATCTTTTATGAGCAAAGATGTTTTAATGCGTCACATTTCTGAAGCATCAATCTTTACAAGAACAGGAGAAAAATTCACTTCATAGATTTGGAGCTAGAGAGGTCCACAAGACTTTCTGCAAATTAAAAAGTGCATGGAATACAGGCATCATCCTTCATACATAAAATATTCTGCAATAGGATTGAGAACACAGTGAGTGCTAAACAATGCTTAGTCACAGGTACCTGAAAAGAATCTCTCCACGGAGAGAGAGATTAGCTGAGCATCCTCTTGGACAGCTGTGCAAGTCCTCAACAAATGTTTTTCTGTACAAGTGGTTTAAAAATCACACAGCAAGTTCCAGAATATTAAAACAATGATTTGATAGAACAAACATTCTACAGTTACCTCTATTATTTTGTAACAAACAGTTATCATGGCCCAAGTCCTGTGCACTGGTGCTCGGATTCATGGTCTTGTCCATGCAGTATTATGTGTCTCAAGAGATCCAACAGCTCTTGTACAAAAGCTCAAATGGGTGGCTGAGGAGATTCAGCAGCTTTTCTGGCACTGAACCCCCCCTGCTCCTCATTCATGCTTCAGGTATCAAGTGGTAGACTTATCAAAGAGGTCGTGTATAAACAGCACAGTCAAAACCCACATCAGATGTGGGAAGATTAGTGGTTGAAAACTGTGTTAGGCATCTTTGAAGGCAGGAGTTTCCACCTCCACTGCTAGAGAAGGTGACAACAAAGGTAAAAAAGAAATTTAAAAAGTACAGTTGTCATTGCAATAACTGTGTTTTGTCATTCAACACAGAAGAGTTATTTATGCAGTGATGAGGGAAAACTTGATGAGGGAAAACTTGAGAGATCAAGTCCAGAAATCAAGACTGCTATATTAACACTTAACTTTTCCTAGCCTAAAAAAAGAGTTTCATATGTGCTATTTGGTAGTAGTGTCTAAACCCAGAATTATATTTGCATGTTAGGATAGGTGTGTGTGTTGGAAATGCAGTAGCAATAAAACTGAGCTGAAGAAAACCACTCTGCATAAAAATTACCTGGAGCTACACCCTGACTAGGTAAGCCAAATTAAGACCAAAAGAAGTTTATCCATTTACCTACTGAGCTGCATATGGGGCCCCTTCTGTAACTATTTGGTGACTACAAGAAAGCAGGCAGAGCAATGATGAGACTATTAGCAGCAGTTACCTGACCAGACATACCTGGTCTGAAAGGGAAAGCAGTTTAGCACATAATAATTCCATACTTTTCCCTATGAGCAGTCAGGAAGTGACCTTTTCCTCTTCTCTATTCAACAACCCTGATTAAATTAAAAGGAAATTGAATTTCCAGCCATCCTAACCAGGCAGATATTCAGAAGGACACCATCAACTCATTTGCCACCATCATTACACATTCACTTTAACTGTACATGCAGGAGTTTCTTCCACTTCATCCACATGGAAATTATAATGCACAAATGAGTCTTATCCATCCAGATGGACTTGGCATTCTATCACTGACAGCTTACTGACAGACATAATGAAACAGCAAAGATGCTCCATGATTAGAAGCAGGGCACAGCAGCCAGTGGAGTGACACCAGAGCCCTTCCACACTGGAGGTAACAAGGGGACAAAAATGACTTTAAGAGTTTTTCTAACAGCAAGTAAATCTTGCAGGAAACACATTGTTCCACCTGGCTACTATACTTATTACTCAGATCCACGAGCTTCACATGAAGCTCCTTAAAGAAGGAGCAATCACTGAACAATAGCTTTATTCCAGAAGTATCTGATGGTTGGGTGACCAAGCTCTACACATGTCACTGTGTGTAAGCAAGCTACAGTAACCAAACCCCTCCTGAACACCCTACCACCAACGTGACAGCACCGAAGCACGCAGGCACTGCAGGCTCAAATCTGTTTGACACACATCTAACACCTGTGCACAACAACAGAGCAGCACAAAAGCTTCCAGAAAACACCTTCCTACCTACCCCCATTCCACCACACTTGGGGTAGCCTGGCTTTGGCCAGTAAAGCTACATCCACATAACACACGTACATTTAATGAATATTCAATGTACTTTTGTGGAAAGACTAAAATTTACACATGTCCTTCCTTGACACTTGCTCCTTTTGTGAGTATGAATATAAATCTGCTAATTAATTTAATAGGAACTTTTTAATTTGTTCCTGAAACTCCTGACCAAACTTTAGTCTTCTTTGGTCCCTCACCCTAAAAACAACCTCCCATTCATTGAGCCAGCAGATATTAGAACTACAAATGCACAAAAAGACTTTGTGAAGAGACTATTTCAAAGCAAGCATGACCTACAATAAGTGTAAATCTTCCTTTCTGGAGACCCTGCTACTGCCAAGCCATGGTAGCCTGATAGGTAGGTGAGAACCTAGACCCCTGCAGTGGGACTCAGTGCCAAACCCAGAACCTGGCTTAAATGCTGTGTCAAGACCTAAGTCACAGTATTACCATCAGATCAGAAAGGTGTCTGAACATAGCAATGTCAGCTCAATACTCTCATCAGTAAGAATAACAGAGTAGATCTCTACTGACCAAGGGAGTTATTTTGGTAAAAAAGCAACTGCCTTACTGACTACACTTCACAGATTGAACTGTAGCTGGCCACAGACTCTACTTCTTATTCCTCCTGTGTGTTGTTTTCCTTTTTTCCCCTACAAGTTATCTGAGAACTAAAAGCAACACAAGAAATGCACACACAGGCTATGCTTCCAGAAATTCTTTAGCTTCTGCCCACTAGAAGACAACTGGAATAACTGACATGTCTTGACATCTGCTGAGGAACACTTGTGATGGGTAAAATAATGCTTATTATCTACAGGTATCCTATCCAGCAACTTCCTTCCTAGTCATCACTACTTGTGAAGTGCGTCGTTGCTAAATGAGCTATTTACAAATGTAAACTATGTAATTAAAGTCTTCAAATAAATAGACAGCCTTTACATTAGGTAGCAACTCAACAACAAGGAAATAGATCATCCAATTACACCTTTCAAACAAAGTGATCTGTGTATGCTGCTCAAATAATAACTTTTTATGAAGAAAATCCTTGGCTCACAATCTATTCTGCAAGAACTTCCTTTGTTTTCTTCCTTTATGCTGGATAATTGTGTAAAAACTCCTTAAGTTTTGTTGGATAGTCTGTCATCACTCCAGTTGCCCCCAGATCAAACGCCCTCTTGTATTCTTGTTCTTCATTCAGTACCCAAATATACACCTGTAAGATGGGAAGAGAAAGACAAATTATCACAGGAAATACTCAAATTTAAAAAAAGAAAAGGTGACTTTTGACCTAAATTGTTTCACAAGAGAGATGATGGCACATATGTTTAAAATAAACAATTACACCAGAATGCCAAACACATCCACACAAACACACCTAACTTCTTCCCCCTCTCTCCCAAAAGGGGCACTTTCTAGTGGCGACTCCAACCCCACTTCATCACCAGGTATTTCTAAAAGTCAAAATATTTATTTTTGTGAAAAGCCCCAAACAGGTAAGCAGTTTATCTGACTTTGTAGGCTTAGGTTTGAAGTGGGGAGGGGAAAAAGGGATTTAAAGAGCCTTTTTCCAAACATACAAGTCTTCCTTTGCAACTGCAGAACTACAAATATAACAGCATAAGCCAGCACTCAGGAAACAAAAGCAACGTACAACCCTACCTACAACTGCACGTACTGGGGAGAACAGGAACCCATCCTAAGGCCATATCTGGCTGGTTGGATTCCTCTCTAGGTTAAAAGCTCCTCTCCTTTAGCTCTGCCACACTGTACCTGAATGCCCCGAGCGGTGAGGTGGTCAAAAAGCGCTTTCCTCATTAGCAATCTGCCAAAAGGAGAAAGAGATTATTTAACAACTTGATGTCAGTAGGAAATTTTCACCATCTATTGATGTTCTGCAGGGAACTTTCCACAGAGCTTTTAGATCCCACATTTGCCCCAGGAAAGTAGTAAGAAACCTAATTATAGAAAACAGTTTGAGCAACTCAAGACTGGTTAACACCAGTACCCAGAGATTTCAGTGGATGAGAAACTTAACATGAGCCAGCAGTGGCTCTTGCAGCTCGCAAGGCCAATGGGATCCTGGGCTCCATCAGCAGAGGGGTGGCAGCAGGGATAGGGAGGGGATTGTCCCTCTCTGCTCTGCCCTCCTGAGGCCCCAGCTGGATCCTGGGTCCAGAGCTGGGGCCCCAATACAAGAAAGATGTGGGGCTGTTGGAGAGGGGTCAGAGGAGCCACAAAGATGATTAGAGGGCTGGAGCACCTGCCCTACAAGGAGAGGCTGAGGGAGCTGGGCTGGGTCAGCCTGGAGAAGAGAAGGCTGCGGGGGGACCTCATTGCAGCCTGCCAGTCCCTGAAGGGAGCAGAGGAACAGGAGGGGAATCAACTTTTTAAAAGGGCAGATAATGGCAGGACAAGGGGGATGGATTAAAGCTGAAGGAGGGAAGGTTTAGATTGGATATTAGGGGAAGTTTTTTCCAGAGAGAGTGGTGAGGGGCTGGAACAGGCTGCCCAGAGAGGTGGTGGATGCCCCATCCCTGGGGGTGTTCAAGGCCAGGTTGGATGGGGCCCTGGGCAACCTTGTGTAGCTCCAGGCCTGAGGTTGGTGGCCCTGCCTATGGCAGGGGGGTTGGAGCTCTGTGATCCTTGGGGTCCCTTCCAACCCTTGCCATTCTAGGATTCATTCTATGATTCTATGATTTGCATTAGCTATGGATGTTGGTATTGGCTCTTCCAAAGATCAAATCCAGCAGATCCTTCTGTCATCATACAGGTACCCTGCACCATATCCACCCCATTGATCCCTTCTAGCCTGAAGGATAAAGTCTCTTCTGAAAGCAAAGACATGAAATCTCTATTTGTCACTCAAGAAATTGAATCTACAGATGTCAGACATGAAGCAGGAGCCAGAAGACACCTCGTGCAATTGCCTTCAACCTCTGAAAGCATATGACTAAGTTTCCTCTGAAACACAGATATTCTTGACATGCACAGTGTTCCATGTAAGCCAGGCTATCTCCTCTGACATCATTATGAAAGGTGAAAGCTGCATTCTGCACCTACTTGCATACTAATTAACTGAACACACACCAACAAAAACTAGACAGAATAAACTGGAATAATTCCCACTGTTGCTGCACCTCAGTGTGTTTAAGGGTATGAAAAGCAAAGCATTATGAAACACCTATATAATGAATATGATTTATGCTGCGTTGCCAATAAAGCTAGAAGAAACTGAGAAAAATTACAACATAAAAACCCACCTACAGCAATATCTAGTCTTAACTGCCTGAGCATACTGCTAATGCAGAGGCAAAACAGAAATAAAAATTTAGTAAGATTAAAATCTTACACATCAGCTAGCCAGATAATGAATTTCTGGCTTCTTGTAATCTTCTGTGGTTCTTTCAGCCTGTTGAGGAAAAGGAAACAAAAAAAAAATTTGCCAGAGCACAGATTAAAACATTATTTGAGATGTTCCTGCAAAGGGAACATGAGGAATTAATCTTGCAGTTTCTTGAATTGGCACAGTAATTTCTCTACGACAGTGACTGAGAATTTGGTTACACAAGGGAAATGTCCTACATTTAAGAGAAGCAGCAGAGATGGAGATTCAGCAGCATTTTGAGTCAAGTATGAGAAACAAAGAGCACATGGAATCTCATATCCACCCTATTACTGACTTGCCTCTTGGCCTTATTCAGATGATTTCTCAAGAAGGAGGGAAAAAAGTGCAAGTCTTACTAATGTGCAGCAGTGCTGTTCACGTAAGTAACTAGATGGCACATATGGAGCTGCTGTGAACAAAAAGCACTGATATACACAGCTACTCCCCATTAACAACTGAGTAACTCAAAGCTGGCTTGAGGCAGGTTAAATAAGGAGGAGCAGAAGATTTGCAGAGCCTTCTCTTGGGAATATACAAAAATGCCTAAACTAACACAACGATACTCTCAGCACAAGGATAGTGACCAAAGCAATGCTCCCACTGGCATTATCATTCACTTGTTTCACTACCACTTCAGCACAGCATCTGCTGACAGACTAACTCACTTGAGGATGATTGAAGGCATGGGAATTTCCAAGAACTCTTCCTTGAAAGGAATAAAAGGCAACAGACCAGTGTAGAACAAGCCAAGGAGCAGGAGCACACGTTGCAAACAGAAGATGATGGGAATGTCAGCATTCTGCAGGAACCAGGAAAGAAAGATTATAAATTATCTTGGTAGATTATTAAGTCTGCTGCAATTAAAATTACTCATCAATACATGTTTAAAGTTTAGCACTTGCACATAAAGTCTCGGCTGCCAACTGTTTATGATATGCCTGCCACTGAACTTAAATTACTTTCTGGTAGCTTGTAATCCAAGCAAAGTTTTCCACTGTTTCAAGGGGTGTTGGGACCCAAAAAATTTTCAGTACTGCTCACGTTACCTGCCTTCATCATTCCACACTGCTTGACAACATGTAGCATTTGCTCTCAAACTAGTATTATGGCAAAGAACACACTGTGCCTGAGCTCAGGACTTGAGCTCAGTTTGGTATCACATCGACTCACTTCACAGCACATTGATAAAGATGCTGGTTTATGGGCAGTGATGTGATGAAAATGAACACATCTATCTGATCCCAGGTAGATCAGAACGGGATCAGTGCTCACAACGAGATCAATTTCACTGAGGTCCACAACTCCTCTGAACTAATCACAGCTTTAATTTAAATCTCAACTGTACTATTTCTCTACATAGAAAGGAACAGAACCTGTAGCTGTAAAACAGCTTTATACCAACATAACTGTGTGTCAACTACTGGCCACATCCCTTGTTTTCATAAAAAGAAACACATGATAAGCAAGCCTTAGGAAAAATGCTTTAGTACCAGATGAGTGATGTGCAAAACAGGCTCTGTGAGTTCCTGGCATAAAATCCTAACACCCTACATTTTATAAACAAGAATAAAATATGATTAAGCTTAATTTCTCAAGTATTTTATGGCAGAGTACATGGGTGTTAACTGTGCTTGATTTATTGTAACTGTGTAGTCAGCAGCAGCATACAGAGTCTGGCAGGGCTGGCTAGCTCTTGCTTTACAGTGTGCTTTTCTGTAGATTTTGTCACCACACAGTAAGAAGCTGGACCTGTTCTTACCTCCTTAAGACACTTTGATACAACTTCATAGTTGACATTTCCCCACACCGTCAGATGCTCTCGCTTATACTGACTCACCAGTTCTGAAACCTGCAATATAAAAGAGCAAAGCCCTAACATGTATTCATTGAAAATTTTGTGCAGAATTATTCAACAGAAACTCTACTTGTTACTTTTCAACTGCCTAAGATGTTAGAGAAAAGATAGCTCTTCTATACTCTCTCTCATCTTAAGATGATTGTGTTGCTTTGACTGGAAAGAAACAGGCCTTCAGGTCAACACAAACACCATCATACCTACCAAAAACTAGAGAATTTAAGAAAACAAGATGGCAAAATAGTGTCTGACAGAAGGCAGATTTCCTTTTCTGTAATTTACACTTATGTTTATGCAGACATCATGTTTTTATGATGCTTTGGTAGGCAACAGTCTGTAAGACAACCCTTTATGTAAAGCACAAAACAAACATGCCTGGCGATGCAGCACCAGCTTCATACCAAGGTAAAGGGTCAGTAGAGAGCTGCTTGCTAAATATCCTGAACAAGATCACTTCCTGGTCTTCTGTATTATCATGAAGCCAGAGCCAATGTGTGAATGATGAAGCAGTCCAAGAACACAGATTTTAGTGTCAGACTGCTAGCAACTCTAAGGAAGTTTCCTTTTGGATTTTCAACGCCGTTACATGATGTTCAGTGAGTTCAGCAAAGATTTCCACATACCTTTTTGATCAACACATTGTTGTTCACTTTGATGTCAATGTTGACAGGAGTTTGTGGAAAGGCCTCAAACACCTCTTTCAGGAGTGGGATACGGTTGTCTTTTCCCTCACAGTGACATTCTGGGGAAACAAGAAAGTTGTCAGTGCTGTGACCATTTTTAACACACTACAGATAAAAGCTGATGTGTCAGAGCACTTGTTATCTTATAAAAAATAATAATTAAAAAGTTCCTAGAGTGAGCACACGTTTAAACAGAAATAAAAGTTCACCTAGTTGTAATTAATTATGACAAGCTCACTACCATAATAAAAACGCCCTGAGCATATTGCATGTTTAGGTTTGAACTTGATTAAATTCAGTCACAATTTAGCAGCAGTGGGAGTGCAGGCATCATTGAAGTCCTGAAATAGAAAACCCAGGCTCTGCTACCACATAGGAAATGCCACAAGATTAACATAAAACAAGTCCAAATGAGAAAACAACCTTTTCTTTCTAGGAAAATTTGCTGGAGAAGCATAACAAGTAAAGAGAACAGATGGCAAAACCCTTAAATTTCATTGTCTCAAACTGCTTGTGGCTTGGGGAATTAACTGAAGGCTCTCTCTGTCTCTTTGTATTACTGTACATGAACAAAAGATACATATGTGTGAAAATAAGATGGCACAGATCTGATCTCAGTGCATTTTTAAGAGTTTTGAACAGAAATATTTAACACAAGATTTACTTACAGGGCAACTCAACTATGGAAAGGCTATCCAAGATGGTCAGAAAGCCCCTCGAGCAAGCAAACACATCTGGTAGCATCTCTATGAGCCTTTTCTAGGTGGAAGCTCTCTCAATTTTAGCCTGTATGCTTTAGCCAAGTTATAGTCTCAGGAACCACAATTTTCACAAGAAATCAGGTTCATTTTTTGGAGGTTTTCCTCTTTCAGAGTAATATTGATTGAACCTTAAGTCATACGCACAGTAACTGTTACTCTTTCTATTCACCCTTCTGAAATCATCTATACTATGTGACATCTCCCAGTACTTCAAGCCCAGAGAGAACTAGCACAATGGCACCTGAGTGGTAAAGAAAACTCTCTTCTACCTTCTGTTTGTTGGAACACCAAACTTTCAATCAGCACTGTCTGAAAATCTCACAAGCAAATTGGAAAGCAGTTGCAAGAAGCAGACAAGCCCAAAACTGAAATGTTTACTTGGAAGCAGGTATCTTACATCTTAAAAACTCAGTCACTGCCAACTGGTATGAAAAAAAATGTTTAGTTTGGTTCCTCAAGTTAGGATTATATTTTCCTTTTAGAACTTCTCTTATGGAGATACTGATAGAAGCAAATCCACTTTTCTACTCCCTTTGTCAAAGTAAGAAATCACTACATCACAGTAACAGAAAATTAGTTACTGGTACTGTAAACTGAAACAGTAAAAGGCAAAACCTTACCTTTCTGAAATGTGACATCCAACTTGCAGAGATATGGTGGAAGTTCCTTAAAAATACAGGGAAATGGAACACTAACTCAAATATAGGGATACAATCATGACTTCTCTCAAAAAGACAAAAAATTCCTAAGCTATATAAGTTATCTTTAAAGAAAAAAATCATATACTTTTCAAATCTTCTTGTCCCAAAAGTGATTTAGAAGCACTGTACTCATCCTTACTCAAAGTATTTGGTATTAAGACTGCTGTTACCCATAGCTGAGTAAGGTAAAATGTTTGCAGACACCAGTCTGAAAGTTGTGAGAATTCCACTTAAATATCAGATGGAAAGACAGTTCTGAAAACAAGCTTTTAAAACTGTCAACGCAGGTGGGATTCTCCTACTGGTTTCCCCATTAAAAAGCTGGTCATGCGAGAAGGAGCTTGTTGACTAAGCTTCCTCTGTCACCAGTATGGCAAAACAGGCCCACCTCCAGAAAGCAATTCATCCAACCTGGTGTTGGACAGAGTTAATCACCCTCTGGAAACGTGCCAGCTTTTCTCCCCTGGCTACACAGAGAGCCTAGTTAGCTTTTTTTTTAAAATCAAGATGAATCCCCTCCTTAGATTTCAGATACTAGACATCCACACACATGCACAAGACCTTTCTGCCCACCCTAGCCACTCTACAAACACATTTTAAAACATCATTTAGTACTAACATTTTCTTTCTTCTTCAACTTACTGAGTATTTGAGGTCAGATATGTTGACATCAACTCCTGTTGATCTCTTCAGGTTCTCATCATGGGACACAACCACTTGCTCATCTTTTGTCAGGTGACAATCCAGCTCCAACATGTCTGTTCCTATATTAACAGCACTGGAAGCAAGGAAGGCTGCCTTGAATCACACATGTATTTTGTACAGGTCCAAACCTCACACATAGGTGTTATTCAATTAAACTAATCCCAGCAGAGGCGCTTTAGATGCTTTATGATGCAATGAACTCTCAGAGTCTTGCTGCAAAGCAAGAAGCAAATAACTCTGCTG
The DNA here is from genome assembly GCA_022605575.1 of Laterallus jamaicensis coturniculus. Lineage (NCBI taxonomy): Eukaryota > Metazoa > Chordata > Aves > Gruiformes > Rallidae > Laterallus > Laterallus jamaicensis. Next base: position 3,451,285 of record JAKCOX010000025.1, on the reverse strand, counting down.
CAGTGAGGAAGCTGATGCAAGAATAAACAACATCTCATGAATCAGAGTTGGGATTTGAACTCTGGAGTTTTGGCTCTGTCTTCCATAGAAATCAGGTAGCACACCTATCAATTGCACCCTACCACCTTACTATTGAGAAACTTCCTTCCAAAGTCTTGTTTCAGAAAGTTGAGTCTGATGTTTATTAGTATCAGCCCATTTACCACTGAAAGAATCAAGCTCCTTTTTTACAAAGAGGTAATCAATTCTGTGCTAAGCATGAACTGCAAATGACAGGGAAAGCCGTTAACTTGATTTAAGCTAATCAGGAACAGATGGATCAGGAAATTAACAATGGGGCTTTCAGGCTTGTGGCTAGCAGAGCTGCATTTAAAAAAAAAATTACTTTAAGAAAAAAGTTTTAATTTTAAAGAAAAAAAACCAAAACACAAACATCAAAACACCCAGTCAGACTTCTTAAAGAAAAATAGCTGCTCCTCTTTCAATCCACTGCTTTGAGAAGTCACAATCCAACCCTAAATCCACTTTACAGAAGCTTAGCTCATAGGGATTGTCATCATGACAGGAGAAAGTAGTTGTAATATTGATAAAAAATAAGTGCAAAACCCTCACACCAGAACAGAAAAAACAAGCTTTACTCCACTGAGAAGTGAATCACTCGCTTCGTTAGTAAAGATACTCAGGAAGTGTCATTCCAGCAGACAGCTAAAAGTCTCAGCCTGACCACTTCCTTCACAATACTGTGCTGCTCTTTCACCTACCTACAAACAAACCCGTAACATCTACAGTCTATACTGGGCCCAAAGCTCTCTGATTTTCCTCAAGAAAAGGGCTTTACTGACTGCTGAAGTAGAAATGTGCCATCAAGATTCACAAATGCAGTAAGAAAGCAAACAAAAAAGAATATACTCCTCTAAGTGTTAAACACAACTTCGGGTCCAGCTGGGATAATGATCAAGAAGGGGGTTGTCAAATTAAAACCAACCTGTTAACTGTTTTTCCTGTACCAGTAATTAAGAATTAGAGGGGGAACAAATCCTATTACACACAGAAGGTACACAGCCTGTTCTCCATAATTTTTTCTCCTGAGGAAGAGCATCTCCAAATATGCTGCAGGAGATTAACCAAATTTGTAGAAGATGTTCCCATCTAGTACCAGATATTATCATTTAACCAGCAACTATTAGAAATATCACTGCTTTAAGAAATTCAGGACTGATGCTGTGTGGAAAAAGGAGAACAACTTGCCTTGGTAACAAATTTGAGAATCTGCCAGGCTCTTACTAGGAGATTGCTCTAAATAAGCTTCCTTAAAGTGCTGTGGTTTTTTCAGCTGGAAAACAGTTTGTTCTGCAGCTGTGTAGTAACAAATCAAGTCTACATTGCTCCAGAGAAGACTCCAGATGTTCTCCAGATTCAGAAGAACGTGTTGGATTCAGATCCAGCTGCTCCAGAACTCGAGCTGTGCAGCAGCCTCACATTTGCAAATGAGGATGATGGGGCTCTTTGTGTTTAACTCCAACTGTTCTCAAGCAAAAGGGCATATTGGAACAGTGTAAGAAATGACTTACCTTGGAAACTAAATTCCATTAGGCAAGGCCTAATGTACATAACGTACAGAGTTTAAAATACTGAGCTGACCACACATTTGTACTGCTGTAACTACAGTGTTAAGAGCTTTCTCTCTTAACCAAGTATGTTCATAAAAGAAAATGAAAACAAGAGATAAATATCTGGAGAGTTTACTTAGCAGCTTCCTGTCGAGACAATACTACAGCTCGTGGCTGTATTAGGGACAATTAAACCTGTAATTAAATTCTTGTGACATCTTTTATGCCAGATCCCCGGATACTTTTAAGGCATAACAAGTGCCTCCTTTAGCTTTAAATCAATTATTTTACAATCTATAACTACCACAGAAGCATTTAGATTCAGTAGAACACGAATCTACTGGGTATTTTTACCACACTAACCAAAAATACTGTCTTTGGCACAAAAGGCTTATCAATTGCTTTCCAGAATATCACAGAATCACAGAGTTGTAGGGGTTGGAAGGGACCTTGAGAGCTCCTGGGGTGCAACCCCCCTGCCAAAGCAGCTCCCCAGCTCATACTGCACAGGTCGGTGTCCAGACGGGGCTGGAATCTCTCCAGAGAAGGAGACTCCACACCCCCTGGGCAGCCTGTCCCAGGGCTCCCTCACCCTCACTGGGGAAAAGTTCCTGCCCATGTTGGTGTGGAACTTCCTGTGCTCCAACTTCCAGCCATTGCCCCTTGTCCTGTCCCCATAGACACTGCAAAGGGGCTGGCCAATTCCCCCTGCATCCCATACTTAAGATATTGATAAACATTGATTAGGTCCCCCCTCAGTCTTCTTTTCTCCAGGCTGAACAGCCCCAGCTCTCTCAGCCTTTCCTCATAGGATAGATGTTCCAGACCCCTAATCATCTTCATAGCCCTTCTCTGGACTCTCTCAAGGAGATCCCTGTCTTTTTTATACCAGGGAGCCTAGAACTGGACACAGTACTCCAGGCGGGGCCTGACCAGGGCAGAGTAGAGGGGGAGGATCACCTTCTTCAGTTAAGCTAGCATAGAACTTGCAACTGCCAATAAGGCCTTACCCCTCCCTTACACTTTGTTTTTATATTACTAGAATAATTTCTTCTTCATGCAACGGCACTGAATGTTCTCCAATTACTGCTGAAGTGGAAACAGCACAAATAAAACTATTTGCTTGCTCATTCTTAGGTTGGTGTCCACAAAGCAAAAGGAAAGGGGCAGATCCCATGCCACAGACAAGAGCTCTTCTTTGGGTTCAACTGCATCAGTGGTCAAATATGCCTGCTTGTGCAAACCTACAGGAACAGCTCTGGCAGGCACGCCCTGTTTGGCTTCGTGCAAAGTCTGATGGATTATAAATTGATTAGTTCATACCAGACATCTGAGCCAATCCAGATGGTTTTTCACCACGCAGATCACTGTTTTTTCTACCCAATTCCTTTTGCTAGCTCACCAGCGGAGATGGGACTGAGTGGGAAGGACAAAGCCTTTACCCCTCCACAGAAGAAGCCAGAAGAACTTCTACTGCCTAATGCAAAGTAATCACTTTGACTCTGCTATCTGAAAAAGCAATATGCCTTTATTATTCAGCTAAGACAAGTTCAAAACAAGCAGCTGAACTTCACTATTGGCAGCTGTGATGGTTCAAGGAGGAGACCTCAACGCCTTTGTTACACTATAGTTGTAAACTACTTGAGAGTCAGAAGACAGGCAGCCAAGCATCTGTGTTACCATCAAGCAGTATCTGACTGATAGCACAGTCCTTACTTTAAGTACTACAGCATACTTCTGGGAGTGAATCATAGACTGGCCTGGGTTGGAAGAGACCCCAAGGATCAGAGAGTTCCAACCCCCTGCCATAGGCAGGACCACCAACCTCAGGCCTGGAGCTACACAAGGTTGCCCAGGGCCCCATCCAACCTGGCCTTCAACACCCCTAGGGATGGGGCATCCACCACCTCTCTTGGCAGCCTGTTCCAGCCCCTCACCACTCTCTCTGTAAAAAAATTCCCCCTAAATGATGTAAAAATAGAATATAACTTTCTTCGTAAGAGCCCTGTGCATATAAAACCAGTGTGATAGTAAATGAAAATTAAGAAGTGGTTAAAAACCAAAAAAGCAGCACTCTTTGGAAAGTGTGGTACCAGACTTGAAAAGAGGCAGGCCAGCAGGGAAAAAAAAAACCCACCCCAAACCACAAGACACTGCTGCGCTTCCATGGAGATAGAAAATACTGCAGTACTTTCAATAGCACTGTTTGGTTGGGAGAGCTGGCACTCCTCAGCCTGCAAGGAAATGTGCAAACTGATGAGGCCACTAGAACAAAGCAAATAAAAAAACCCACCAAAAAACACCACAAACCCACAAACAAAACAAAGAGAAGCCTACACAATTTGGTCCCTGCTCATTGGCAGCTGGAGTTCTAGATACGCTTCTTTTTTCAAATGCCTTTGAGAACCGTGTTAGAACTACTGAAATGCTGGAGGCTTAAAAAAAGGCTTTGCAGTACAACTCTGCTTTAAAGCCCTAGGTAAGAGGCTTTCACACATCGTGCAAATGAATTATGTGTATGGAGTGAAAAAAACATAACACAAACATTTTAAATAACTTTACAGAAGGTATACGGAAAGTTAGTTAACATTAGGATTTCAGTCACAGTAATTCTAGGAGATAAATTGCTAACTTCCTATAGAGAGGGGGGAACTGAACACTATGAAACTGGAATATCAAAGCAGTATTGTTTCACATTTTGTTAGCTAGCACAGGAGGAATCAGGCCTCAGGAATTTTATTTCCAGTCACCAGGTTACCACGTTACCGTGTATAGATCAGTTTGTGGTATCGCGATTCCTCTGTGTTTAAATACAGCAGTGTTCTGCAACCCACAATATTCACCCAAAGGGGAGATGACTTTCAGACACAGGAGACTATAACCAACTCATGGAAGCTCTTTCTTGACTGCTTCACTCACTAAAGACCATGAGAATACCGCTGGTTCCGTTTGTACTCACTGGTGAAAGGCTGCCATCGTGTTTTCCAGGTTCTCCCCAGCACCTACAAAAAAACCCAAAGCAACAATCCTAAGCATGTACAAAATCCTTTTCCTCCCCTCAATCCCAGTAGAATAATAATAGGTTTTTTTTAAAAAAAGGATTTTTAAATGTATGTATATTGAAGAAGTATTTGGAAGAACAAGTATGAAGCTGGAGTCAGAAATCCCCGTTGCCACTAACCTACTGGGGACACCCAAGAGATGGGACTTTTCCAAGGTAAAACAAAACCAACCAGAAGATTTATCTTGGATTTGTATAACACTTTGAATACACAAACTGAAGTGTTTATTTTACCAGAGGTTGGGTGCCCCGTTCTTCCTTAGAGGCATTGTATTTGGCGATGACAGCATGCTCCCAGGAACAGCGTATGCAAAGTATGAACTATTTCAGAGTTGCAGGAGTTGTAAGAGGAAAGGTATGAGAGAACAGAAAAAAGTGCCCAAGACTCCCAAAAAACTTATATTCCCTAAACACATAACCCAGTTGATGCTCAAAGAAATGACAACCTCTTTTTTTGAGTGCAAGGATACCTCCTGAAACAGCAGAAATCCATCAAGAAAGGTTTATGCTGCTGGCAAAGAGAGGCCTCACACATAAGGAACGAGACATCAATACCAGTTAAGAAATTAAAGGACAAGCACATTAAATTTTCTCTCAGGCAGGAGTCAACTCTGTGGCTCTTAAGCCATCACTCTCTCCATAAAAATCTTTGGAAGTTAGCCCTGTTATAGCCTGGAAAAGGTTGTGCCTTCTCTCTCCCTCAGAAAATAGGCAGGATTATGTACCAATAACCAAACCAACTCAGGAAGACACGTGTACTGATGAAGATATCTATGCAAATTTCAACTACTCACTGACAGTGATGAATGACAGGCTTTGTAAACAACAATTATAAAAGCTCCAATTAAGGCCTTGCCTGTGACCGAGGCCTTACCAGTACATACTTATCTAGGTCTGTGTTTAGTTACTTAATTAAAGCAGGTCAACTCTACACAGGCACAACTAGCAATTTCAAAGTGTTGCTATCAGGTTAGCTCACACTGGGAGGTTTACAGAGTGACTTAGAATCACAATGACAAAATCCACATGGTGTAATGTAAACCAATCTGGTAAGGCCACAGCAGCTCTGGGGAGGAAACATTCACCACTATATTGTGTGGAATTGGACTGCAGAACTTGGAACAGGATGAGTGGCAAAGGGGCTGAGGGATAGAGGAGAGCGTGAGAACCTCATCATCTACTTCTGATGATAGCCTAACAGATAGGAAAACCTGGATGATTAGCTGTTACTTACAATAAAATCTGAGGGGTTTATATTACCTATAGTCTGTGATACACCCTAAATAGTAAGAGACTAGGGCATAGGGGAAACCAAGTCAGCCTTCAATTTGTGACCAACAGCATCCTAACATTCCTGGGCAGAAATTCCCCGAAATAAAACTTGAGATTACTGCTCCAACAAGTCACATGTTAGGGAGGTCGGTATGGTGTGTCCAACCAGTTGGTAACAATGCCTGACTTGCGGTGTTTTGGGGAGATGAGGGAAAGCTGAGAGATGAGCTGAAACAGAAATTCTAGATGAGCACAACATGGCTTTCACAAACCACGCTCGAAAAAAAAGAGGAACTATGGCAGGGAAGTGATTTGATGTACTGAAAAAAGCCAAGAAGGCTGGGCTGACTGAAGGGTTTCTGAAATTTACTCAAATGCCCCTCCAGATTCATGTGCTGCCCCATTTGCGTTGTTGCACTTGCCACACAGGAATGACCTTCTCCTGCATACTTCAGCATCCTGTGAGCCAAAGCAGTCACATCCAAACATTCTGATTGCGTAGGCTAACTGAAAGCAAGTGAGGTGATTGTTCCCCTCTACTCAGTACTGGTGAAACTGCAGTGTTGTGTCCAGTTCTGAGCTCCACAGTACAAGATAGAGATGGATCTACTGGGACAAAGCCAGAGAAGGGCAGTGAACAGTAAGGGATGAGAGATTATGTCTAAATGTCTAGATGAGAGAGGCTCAGAAGGATCTGATCAACATGTATCAATACCGAATGGGAAGGTGCCCAAGGAAAGGACAAGAGGGAGTGGGAACAAATTGAAATACAAGAAATTCAGTTTATAAAGAGAAGAAAAAACCCTCTTGTATTGTAAGAGTGATCAAAGTCTGGAACAGGCTGCTGGGAGAGACTGTGGACTTAACAGAACCTAACTGGACAAGGTCCTGATCAACCCGCCGTAGTTGCCCCCGGCACTGGTCAGGCAAGATGATGTCCAGAAGCCCCTTCCAAGCTCAATTACTCTGATTCTGTAAAAATCAGCATGCTACTCTGCCTCAAAGGCTCCGCAATCCAGCCCATGCAGCTGGCACTGAGGACTAATACAGAATATAAAGACTTAATTATTGTTCTCAGAAATGACCAATTTAAAGTTACACAGAAGTGAAGAAATAATTCAGGAGTGCTCCAAGTGATGAGCTATAGATTGAGATAAGAAATGCTTTTCTTGCATGAAAAAGCAAAACCAAAACCCACAGACTTAAACTTCAGATATAAGGGTTCATCTCAGAGAGGAAGAAGTGAAACAAATTGTTATCTTGATCGCTGAAATTAATAGGAGTAATGCAATAGGAAACCTGACACAGAGTCTAAAGCTACAGCATGACTAAAGCCAGATGAGAGTTCAAGTCCCACAGGAATTTAAGTTACAAGGAAAATACTACAGAGAGCAAAGAGCAAGTGATCTTCAGTCTCATAGTACCTGATGAGCAAAAAGCTGCTGAGATGGTGTTTCACAGTATACATGTAGACACAGAACAATTTGAAGACCGTGGACTTTGAACACCTAATGAACAATCCTCCTGTTGAGTAAGGCTTTCCTGTCCTAATGGTGCTAAGCACAACTGGCTGAAGCCGAAACACATTCTCTCTAGGCTTAGGGCTGTATGTCTTAACTTAGGTCATTGCAATGAAGTGAGAACAAAAGAAGATTAAAGAGATCATACCAAGTTCCAACAAAGTCATCCGCAAGTCTTTAATAGCTTCCACATTAACAAACAAATAAGTAACAACTGACACAGAGAATCTCTGTTTGTTTAATGAAAATACATACCTATGAGGAAACGGCTTTGGTTCCGAACCAAAGGGCGTGTTTGTGCTATACCTAAGGAACTTAAATCTACCTAAGGAACTTAAATCTATTCTGTAAACTTCATTAAAGAAATGCAAGCAATAAAAGCTCTAAGAGAACAGCTCTAGTTTTTGTAGTTTAATAATTCAAGGGTAGAAGCAGTAGATAAGAACCACTGGCGAAGCCTGCGATCAGACTGCATAAATTGGCACTAGGTATGGCACTGAAAACTGTTTAAACTCAGCATGTCCCACGGAATTTTGGGAAAAATATTGAATAGAAAACTGACTGGCAATATTTTCCTGAACTGAATGGGAAAGAAGGGGGGGGGGGGGGGGAAAGCACAAAACTGATCTTCAAGGAACAAGAAAATGAAATTTGATGTAGGGTTTTTCCTCCCAACGCTTCAGAAAACGTAGAAGAAAACATCTTCTGTTTAAAAACATTTTTTTTTAGCTATTTTAGATAGAAGCAAAAAGCCTACCGACAAGGCCTTCTCAGAGGGGGCAAGACCCTAAAAATGAGATGGGTTTTACCACGGAATGTAACTATTAACAGAGGGGGGCAAGAACAGTCACAGCAAGCTGCGTTTCTTCTGAAACAGGAAAGCGAAGAGGCTGCCAGAGGCACGAAGCTCGATCTTTGGTACCTGACCTAAGCAACAGTCAGCCACCTCCCTCCTTTGGGAGAGAAACACCAGAACACGCATCCACCAGGAGGAAATAATCCACGATTGAGAGGGAACCCACCACGGCCCACGTAAAACAAGCTGATTTCGGCTGACGCGTTTTGAGTTCGGAGATTAATTCAGCTTTGAAATCAAGCACCGGTCAGCAGGTGGCACCTAAAATTAGGTTGCGGGAGGAAGGTTTAAAGGGAGCCCGCTGCGAGCGAAGGGCAGGGCGCAGCAGCCCCTCAGACCCGCCCGTACCCAGCGCCGGGAGAAGGCTGCCGAGGGAGCAGGGAGGCATCGCCCCCCGAGGCGGCCACGGGGGGCCAGGGCAGCCCCTCAGCACTCAGGGAGCGGCGGGCGGCCGCATTCTTCGCCCACCAGAGCCGCGGCGTGCAGGGATTTCCCCCCCCACCCCCTCGCCCGAGCCCACTCACTCACCGCCGCGATGGGAGATGTGCCGGCAGCGGAAGCGCTGTCGCTTGGGCCGGTGGAGCAGCCCCGGGCACTTGAGGAGAAGCGCCGAGGTGAAGACGTATCCTCCCAGCGTGGAGAGCAGGTACAGCGTGGCCGACATCCTGCGTCCCTCGCTGGTCGCCTCGTTCCTCCCCCCGGCCTCGCCGGTCCCGTCCCCGCTCCCGGCCCGGTCCGCAGCTCTCTCCTAGCAAGGAGGCGCCGCCGCTGCGGGAGCCGCTGCCGCTCCTACGGCTGCCACTGCGGCCGCGCAGCCGCACCGCCACCCTCCGCCCCCGAGCCGGGAGGTGGCAATGCGCAGGCGCGGGGAGACCCCCGCCCTTCCCGCCAGGGGCCCGCCTGTGAGGCAGTTCCACCTCCGCCTCAGAGGGGCTCGCCTCAGAGGGGTTCCCGCCGCGGCCCCGCGTTGTTAAAGCGCTTCACAGACGCCGAGAGTGTTTTTCCGACAGCAAATAGTAATTAATCTCGCGTTTCGCTTTACCTGTACCGCGGCCACATCTCACAGAGACAACTGTTCCCTGTAGTGCTTTTCCTTTTATTGACTGTGCCCGGGAATGGCTGAGTGCCTGGTAAATCTGAATTCATTAGGAAACGAAGAGGGAGATACCGACTCCACAGACAAGGGAAGTGTTTTCCACACCCAGCTGATCAGAGATGTCCCAAGCCAAACAGAAACCAGCTCTAGACTCTGGTCAGGCAGTATAATTACTGTTACACACTGGCAAATTCAATTTTGCGTGCATGCTAATGAAAAACAAATATTCTAGAAACTTAATTACAGCCATGATTGCTAATACATCTTACCCTGACAAAATGTTAGAAATTGATTTACTGTGACTTGTCTCTTTTTGGCACTGACAGGTGAAGCTCATCTATTAAACCTATCTTTCAGCACAACACATAGCTCATCTCCAGGAAAGCATAGTGGAATTGCTCAAATTCTCTCAATTTGAGATTCAAACTGGGCCAAAGTCATCCTTTTAGCAACCAGAAGTCTGTTAAATTGCTGCAAGTCCAGCTCTACTGACAATTAAGCTGCAGTTGCTTATAATAAGCTTACACAGCTCTGTGTTTTCCACACACCAACCAGAAGATTTAGTTTCCAAAGAGATCTGTAGTTCCAAAACATTAAATCAATTTGGCCTTTTAACAAAATCTGTTTTATGGATACAAATAAAGTAAAATATTCCACCTTGCTATAGGTAAGCACAGCTTCTGGCTATGGTGGTAATGTAAGTCAGAACTGCGGTGCCTTTGGTTTCTTAAAGACAAGACCAAAATGATTTCTCACCAAATTATAAGCATCTATTGCTTACACACAAATAGCTTATTTAGAAAAAGAGAAAATATTCTGCCCATCATTGCCTCAATGTCAGAAAGAAAACTCTTGATTTCAGGCAATGGTAGTTTTTAATTATTCCCAAGAACTTAAATGGAAAGAAGGGGATGGGGAAAAGCATTATCACCCTACCACCTAGCAATACAGGCTTCACTCTACAATAACTGTCTTTTATTTTTCACATGTGGAAATTTTAACAAATAGAAAATTTACATAACTCCTGGATTCCTTTATCCACTCTGCCATCAGGCCTTACTTTCAATCTGACCGTGTTCCAGTGAAATACAGCAGGCTTCATGAGATCGCAGTGATAGGTGTTGAGTAACAAGACATGCATCAAAATCCATTAGATTGGAGACAGCCTTTTCAAGCAAAATCAATCTACCAGAATAACTCTCATTGTGTAATTGCTTTTAGTATTCCTCGGAGAACTTTGTAACTCATTAATTGTTGGCTTTCTTTGGGAGGAAAGCAGGGTCCACGTTCTGTCACGTATGCATAAGGAAATCTAAGCACCCACAGTCCATCAGAGGGAAGGGTTATTTCCTGCTTCTCAGGGTAAAACACAGGACAAGGTGGTGGCCCTGGTTGAACCTGAAAACAAAAGGAAATATGATAATCAACCATCATTAGAATTAAAACCCCTAAAACTTAAATGCAAGCTGAACCCAAGGAAGTCTCCGAAGCATCACCTACAACCAGCACACTCCAGGAAACCACTGTGCTGTTGTCATAAGACATCCATAAATTTCCAGTTTTACCACAGTGAAGATGCTGAATTTAAATCACAACCTGATCCCCAATACAAACACAGGCCACGCACCTCATGGCAGTAGTACATGCTGTGGTAACAGTGGAGAGCCTCGAGCTGTTACCTCCTTCCAAACCAATGTGAATTTTCAAGGGTTTGCACATTTAGTATGTCTCTTGTATTATATGTGTTAAAAGATCCAGAAAGTCTTACGCATGTGAGGAACTGATATGGGAACCCTCAACACAAAGTGTAATGGATTTTCTGAATAAAAACACACCCTTAGGAGTCCAAAACTGTGACACAGATATAAGCTGGGAACAAAGAGCAAAACAAACATCAGCACAAACTGAACCTTCAGTTCTTGCCTCAGTTTCAAACAAGGTGATAAACTGCAAACCTCACTGGAATTTTGCCATTGGTGCCATGTTTCAGTCAGTATTCTTCCTTTAACTTCTAAACCAGAGCAGGTTTGTATTTGAGTAATTGAAGGTGTCCCATAAAAGCAGCCAACTTCACCATTTTGTGATTCAGCATTAAGGATCTTATGGCACTTCTCAACCAGCTTGAATATTTGTGCTGACTTGCTATCCAGTGACACTACTATGTGGCAAACACCAATTTTCTTGCCACAGCCTACCAAACACTAAGCACTTATGTGCACACAACATTTCACATAGCAGTAACTGAATGACATCTTTTACTACCCTAAATATAAGAAAGTGTAAACAGAGGGGTTTTCTTATTTTTAATACACATTTGAAACTAGGAAATCTTCATGAAAACACCCAACACCTTTTCATCTCCTAAATGCAAAAGGTAGCTAATAACTAATGTCTGCAATGACCGACTCACTGCTTTGCTTTTCCCTATGACATTTAAAATGAGAAATTCATTCTTACAGTCATTACTCATTACTTTTGTAAAAAGAAGCAATTATTGCAGGACTGCAGAATTAATTCATCCTTTACAAAATATTTTTTAAAACTTAATTTACACGAAGTATAAAGCTGGCATAAGCCAGTCTTCAAGTGCAGGAAAGAACCTTGCCCAACCCTGTTTATAAATCAGATACTTTCACGACTACTGCTTTAGGGAACTTGATGGATGTTGGTGAGTTGGAAAGAGTTCCTTGTGGCACCCCTCTGACACCCTTTGCCTACCACCCTTCTACCTTCTGGTCCTGCAGTTAACGTTCCAACAACCAAACCCGTTCTCTGCAGTTACCTGATTCCCTCTTCCATCTCTTACCTGAGGTGTTAATGTGATCTGCAGTGGAGCATCAGGAACCACCACAAAGAGTCTCATGAACTGAGCATAATGCGGCTTCAGTCCTCGTCCCTGAGTCGATGACAGGATGTACAGCGGCATGTCGGAATTAAGGGCTTTGATGGCAGATTCCTTTGGCCCCCCTCCCATCACTTTCATGACCTTATCAGGCCCTGAACACATGAACCTCCTACCACGAGCATCTTCGTATTCAAATCCTACAAAAGCTCGAGCTATGTCATCTCTCCGTCTCCCTCTTCCCATCACAACTGCGCTTCTTTTTCCAGGAACAGCCTTGTTAGGTGCAGGCCAGGAATTGGTATCCAGGTCTCCTTCATCTTCGGTTCTTGTCCTAATGACAATGTCCCAAGGCATTAAATAGTTTGTTCCAGGGATAAAGCCTTGTTGATCTAAACCTGTGTGGAAGTTATAAGCCTTAGCGGGCCCCAGCTTAACCAGTGACCAACTGGAGAACTTGGGTAAAAGGCCTTTGGGGCAATTAGAATGGAGCATGCCAGGGAGGTACTCAACAGTGGATGCCTGGCGATCTACCAGGCTTGGCCTTTTCTCGCTTTTGGAGTCCCCACTCTGCCCGTGACTTTCTGTGTTGTCCCCTCCGCCCTGGGCGTCAGGCGGGTAAGTGCCCAAGCTGCCCGTTGACTGACCCAGGCTGAGGGCTAAGCTCAGGCCTGTGCTTTCCCCCTGAGTCTGAGGTTCTTTCTCTTTAAGTTTCTCAATCTCGCCTTCTGGAGGGGCAGGGGATGATTCATCCCGAGCAGGTGCTGGATCAGGTGTGCTTGGCTGAAATACAGGAAAGTTGATGTGCTCCAGTTTTCCACAGCATTTTTCTTCCAGCAGCTACAAGAAAGAAAACACATTAAACTTTCCCATCTTCTGTCTCGGAGATGAGGGAGTTCAGAGCCGTAACATTCGGCAGCTACAATTAAAATTGAAGAGGTTTGTGCTAGGTGAGAACCAAAGTGGCAATGGGAATACAGCTCACAGACACGACAGATTTAAAATTCACACAAACCAGCACACCTGGAAGTGCAAATAGATGCTCCTGGTGTACACTGGAACCACCTGCTCTGGTCAGCCCATCAGGCAAACAATTTCTGCCCCCAGAAATGTCTCCCCCAAACAGCATTTACAAGTTGATAAGGTAAAAGGAAACTTACTTGTAGCCACTTTGGAATACAGACTTCATTGATGAAGCAGAAGCACTACTTGAAGCAGAAGTAAGAGACCTAATAGTTACCTGGTAAAAGTCATAATTAGCTGCTTTGATATCAAAGGGGTCATCCCGAGGAGCTTGTTTCCTTCCACAGTTACAGGCACCAGTGGAACGAGCCCGGCTGTTGTGGTACAGAACTGGAGGATTTCTGTCTGCTTCTGGCTTTTCCCCTAAAAGGAAAAAAAAAATAATTCAATCAGACCCCAGATAAATTACTCACCATTTCTAGAGATTCTTTTAATTCCTTCCATCCACTGCTTCCTTCTTGCTACATACACATGCAAAACTACTTGCCAGCAATGCCAGTTTGTCAAGCAACTCCCTCCCCTTCCTGCTTTTAATACAAAGTTCCAGTACAGGTTATGCCACTAAACTGAATCTTCTTTGGTTTTACAACCTCTTCCTAAAAGGTGTAATATGACATAATCTTCTGCCTGCAGTAACTGTCTCAGTTTCTATTCCTAGACTGACAGCAATTCAAGCTATTCAAAGGAGAGAGGGGAGCATTTTTACTTCATAGAGAACTTTTGTTCTCTTAGGCATCTCTTGTTAGAATGACCCCCGTGTAACACCTCTAATTAGCAAGACATAATCAAAGTTACTACCAAAACACAGGATAGTATTAACAGTGGACTCGCTCCCAAATGTTACTCAACAGAAAGGAAACCCGCCCAACAGCTCTGCTGTAATTAATCCCACTGGACAAAGATGAAGCTTTAAAGCTGCTGAGCTTTCACTTTCCACACACATGCAAGAGCAGGTGTTTTCAGCCTAAGGCAAGACATTTTAAAGCAGCTACAAAATTAAACCATGAAACCCGATTACAAGTGAGCTTCTTTACCTGCTTTTGGGAGTAGATGAAATTTATGCACACAGTGCTGGTCAGTCAGGCTTCGCTCTTCACAAAGCTGATGCCCGTTGCTCCAGAACTTGTAACAGTCCTCGTTAAGCTGCATGGCGTACTTATGGAAGGCTGGGCCACGGGCGTGCTGACTGTACACACGCAATGCCTGTGCCAACTGGTTCTTATGGACTGTCATGGTGTAATTGTGGGGCAGGTTGGATTGATAGGCGCTGTGAGCCATGGGGAGAGCTTTTTGGCAACGGTTTTCAGAGAACTTGGTGTCTATATCTAAATAGCCTTCCAAGACTTTGATGCTACTCATGATTTTTGAGCTCAGTTCCCCAGTGAGAGAGGTAGGGTCATCATCTTTGCCTTCAATGGTCACTTCATACAGTTTTAAGGCTGCAGCAACCCACTTCTGGTAGGTTGGGAGCTCAAAGTGAGAGGGCTGGGGGTTTCTCCCCACACTATCATCAAAGCCCTTCTTGCTGAGCACCAGCTCCACATGCTGCCACAAGAACTCCTTGAGGGTGCAGTCCACAAGCTGTCCAGAGGAGCTGGAGCTGCTGCTGCTGCTCTCTGCATGGAACGACAGCTGCTGCCTGCCATGACGCATCATCTGATACCTCCTGGATCCGGACAGTGTGGGAGCCAGCAGCGAATCAGTCTCTCTCATGGTGCAGTTGCTCCTGAGTTGGTCAAGAAGCATGGCCACTGGATCATTCCCATCCTGGGCCCCACCAGCCACAATGTACACAAAAGCCTGGTTAGCAGGCACAGTGAACAGACAGTTGATGCTCTGGTTAGTCAGCACCCTGCTCTTACGGAAGATGCGGTAGATCTGATCCTCCAGAGCATGCTGCAACCTCCTTTTGGGGGAGTGCTTCTTGGGGGGAGGCTTTTCCAGGTGACTGCAGGGGTCCTGTCCCCTGCCTGGGAGAGGATCCACTTTCAGAGCCCCGTTGAGCTGGAAAAGGAAGAGGAGGCGCGGAGGGCATGGCCTGCAGTTGAGCTTCCACTCCTTGCCAACCGGGCAGTCTTTGATGGCAGCCTTCAGGGAGGGCAGGACCTTCTGCCGCAGCCCATCCAGCGCCCTGAAGACACGGTCGTAGGTGATGTCAAAGGAGCAAGTGGGGTGCACCAGCAGTAGGATGTGGCAGACTGAGAAGAGGTAGAGGAGGCTCAGGCAGTGCAGCTTCTCCTGGTGCTTCCAGAACTCGTGGGCCTCGGCGTGCGGCAGTGGAGATGGGCCACCGGAAGGGTGTCCGGGCCCGTTTTGCCTGTTTTCGGCTGCTGCCAAGTCCCCGCAGGCCCGCAGGAGCTGCGGTGTGTCACAGATGGAGGTGAGCACCAGGTATAGCACCCGGTTCTCCTGGCTGTAGTAGGCCTGCAGCTGGTTGTAGTCCTTTGTCGAGGGATCACACTCCTGCTCCGGAGCATCGTCCGCCAGCTCGGGGTCGTCCTCAAAGAGAGGGAAGACCTGCCGGTCGCACACGGTACTCACCAGGGCCGCCTTCTCCGAGCACAGCTGCAGCGCCGTTTTCCCGAAGATGCCCACCACGCACACCTCCTCATCTCCGGCTGCCGCCGCGCCGCTCCCCTCGGCGGCTGCCGTGGCGGTAAGCAGCAGCTCCCGCAGGCTCATGGGCCCCACGGCCCCCCCCATGGCTCCCGCCGGCATTCCGAGCGGCCCGGAGGACAGCGGCATGGCCCGACCCGGCCCTGCTCCGCCACTCCCGCCCGGAAGCGGTGGCGACCCGCCCCACGCATGCGCAGCCCCGCCCGGAGATGACGAGTCACGGCGCTCGATGCTGCCGTCTCGGGGGGGGGATGTGATCGCGACCGCCGCTTCGAGCGGGGCCGGTGCCCTCTGCGAACGGCGGCTGCGATCGACGCAGCGCGGCAACGCCTTGCGATAAGCCAGGACCACCTTGCCGACGCACGGTCGTCGGCAGAAAGCCCCCGTCTCGGAACAGCTCCCCTCCCCAGGGAGCAAGGCCCGGGCTGGAGAGCAGCGCCCTGGGAAGCAGGCAGGGCTCGCTCCGGGGCCAGGCACCCAGCCTGTTCCCCGCCCCGGCAGCGGGGCGGCCCCAAGCCGAGACCCAGGAGCCTGGCAGCAGCCGGCCATACAACGTGCCATGACTCTAGGCGCCTGGGGAAAGGGCAGCCTTCCATGTAAATAACGTTAGAGTGCTAAGCCACCGGTTTTCTTTAAAAGTGTATAATTACCATCGATACTGGGTTTGTTAAAAATCTGTAAAACCAATACTGAGCTGCAGCACACACACATACATATTGACACAAGTGCTGGGACCAGACAGTCCCGCTTCAGCAGCAGCCGAGTAGCAAAAGGCTGGGGAAGTGTCTTTATCTTCATTTAGAAAGAGGATGCAACCCAACGGCGACACATCAGAGCCGCACAGCCTTTCAGCAGCAGAAATCTGCTGGAGAGTTTTTCCTCATGCACTGGATTTTCCTATAAATACATAATGCCTGAGCCAGAGGGAAAGGGGATTCAAGCGGCTTTCCTGATCACAAGTGTAAAACACGTCGTTCTGTAAACCTACTTTTGTTCATCAAAGCTGTTAGCAGCGTTTAGCCGGGCTGGCGAGGGACTCTGCGGATGCGCCATCTGCCAAGGAAAGAAGAGGGTCAGACCTTGGAAGATGAACTCAGGACCGAGATAAAATACAGTGCAGTTTATAACTGACACAGCAAAGGCTTAAAGTAAAAGATATTATTAACCCTCAGATTTTGTTCTGCAGAACTGTGAAGTTAAGAGACTGCATTGAGGCAGTAGAATGGTCCTCAAATAGGCATTTTCTCTTCTCATCAGTGTCAGATAACATGCTGGAAGCCAGGCAATGACATCTCCACTCTGCAGTTTCCTCATTTAGGGGTATTTAGGGCTTTCGAATGAGAAATATGGAAAGCCTGCAACTTGTGTAATGCCAGTACCAATGGCACTGCACCGCAGGGGAAAGAAAAAGTCAGTAGAAACTTCTGTGGACTTAAAAGTTTGTCACTCCAAAAAGACAGACACCATGACTTGCCTGAAATTTGCGCCGTAGTGCCTGTGTCATTATTGGTGTCAGCCCAGACCCACATTCCAGGTTTTCTTTATTATTCAGTGGAGTGCCGCCGGGGCTTCTGAAAAGATCAGAAACAAGGGGATTTATGGGTAGAGATCTAAATTTATTCCACACACACCTCCCCCCCCAAACCAAAATAAGACTAGAAAGGAGCTTACCGTTGTATATTGACTTTCTTCAGGTGTTTTCGGAGATCCAACTGATTTTTAGGAGGGGTACTAACAGAAAAATAAACCAACAAATTGTTAAAATATTCTCCACTCTGTAAATAGAGTTCAGAATCACTGTTCAGAACAGAATCAAGTAATAGCAAAGAAAGGAACAGAGTGTCTTACATTAAGGAGTTTGTAACATAAGTTGATGGCTTGGATTTAGGTCTCAGATTAACACTCTGTAGATCTGAGACTGTAATTAATGCCCTGTGCATCTTCACGGGTGGTTCTGCCTGAAGTATGAAAAGAAATGGTACCACAAATAAACTTTAAAAGGCCTCATTAAGCTTAACTATTTAATATTTATACTCTGAAAGACTTCTGTGGTTTATGGCTTTTATACGTCTTTGAATCATTAAGATTTTAATGTGTCTTGGATAAAAATAGATTTATTAATTAAAAAGCCCCAAACCTTCTGCAAACAAGATTTAGGCTAGGCACAGGAAATCCTAACATCTCTTGATGACTCACCAACATAAAGCTGTATGCCTTTAATCTAAAATTAAACTGTCCTGTGTGCTGGCAGAGACTGGAGTTAGCCACTTACTTCTTCGCTGCAAATGCCCATGTGCAGAATTAGGATAACTTACAGCTGATCACGGGTTTTTTTTAAAGAAAATAAATAATTTATTGGGAAAAAAAAGAGGGGCTCAGACAAGCATTGCAGGGAATACACCAGTTCCAGTGCAGAGTTCACCCCAATATATAGTCATCCATCTATCCATGTGACCTCCTGTTTACCTTGTCTGTTCCCAGGCTACTGTCTGTCTTCTTCAGCTTTACATTCAGGAGATCTTTGACAGTGATCTGCATGGGCCCCTCTTTTTTCAGTGATGGTGCCTGAAAACATCAGTGGTTGGAAGGAAAATTAGGATCGGCAAATGATTGAGTGTTGACAAAGACATATATTCCCAACTAAACCAGGTCCAAAGAACCCAGCCATGAGTAACAGAGGAACATTATTCCCTACCAGAGGTGCCTTAGAGCCAGTGCCCCGTTTGAAGATGAGAGGTGCTGGAGGCAGTTTTGGTGGGGGCAGTGGTGGTGGTGGTGGTGGTGGCGGTGGTGGCAGCGGAGGAGGTGGAGGGGGCACAGATACAGGCTGCAGCTGTATTGCAGAAGGCCCAGATGTTGACAATGGTGAGCCCATCTGCGTTTGTACAGGAGCACCTAGGACTGGTTTATTACACCATTGGCAAAGGGAGTTTTCTGAAGATGAGGCTGCAGTTCCATTCATCTGAAAACAATACAAATAAACAAGAAAACATTAAATCTGCTGGCAAAAGTAGATTAAATTTTAGAGAACAAAGGTTCTGGTTTCAGTTGATCCAGAAAAATTTACAAAGCCTCTTAGGAGGTTCACCAGAAAACCAGTTTCCTCTGGTTGTGAGGCAGCTGCATTTTAGTAATGCCAAAGAGGTGAAACACTGCCCAACGAGACGCTCCCGAGATTTAGGTTGCTCAGCACTGACCACAGTTCTTTACGTGCTCACACAAGCAAATGTTACCTCGCCCCACTGGGATTGAGACTGACCTGGAGTGTTCCTTTGAGTATGGAAAATTCAGTTTCCAACTTTTCCAGCTGTTCTCTGAAGACATTTAGCTCCCTTAGGTAGATTTGTGAGGGAAATATGGTGTCTTTAACCATCGTAAAACTCTAAACATGAAAAGAAACCAGATAAGCTTTTTCACCAATTATGTTTCCAGAGACAGGCTATGATTACTATTGCTATGTCTTCTCATTGTAGTCAAGGGAAAGGCACAGCACAAAGATACAAAATGTCACCAAACAGCTCCTTGGCAGGAACCTAAGCAATGACTTTCTAAAAAAACCCAAACCTTTACCTTTATCTAGGAATTCTGAAGTACAATCCACATTTGACCTGAAAAATTGACATCATAATTTCTGCTATGAAAGAAAGACTGTACTGTAAATCATTCTCCCAGTACTGAATAAAACCCCTACAATTTCACGTATGCATTTAATGCCCACACTGGCTTGACACTTTTCTTCTACTTGCTCCTTCAGCAGTAAACACAAAATATACTTTAGAATCCCAGAATCACTATGTTGGAAAAGACCTTTGAGATTATTGAGTCCAACTGTACCTGTTCTCCACTAAACCATATCCCTGAGCACCCCATCTACTCACCTTTGAAATAAATCTAGGGTTGGTGACCCAAACACCTCCCTGGGCAGCCTGTTCCAGTGCCTGATAAACCTTTCAGGGAAGAACTTTTTCCTAATGTCTGACCTGAACCTGCCCTGGAGCAGTTTGAGCCCATTCCCCATCATCCTGTCACTTGGGTGAAGAGATCGATACACCCTCCTTTCAGGTAACTGTAGACCATGATAAGGTCTCCCCTCAGCATCCTCTTCTCCAGGCTAAACAACCGCAGATCCCTCAGCCGCTCCTCATAAGGTTTGCCCTTCAGACCCTTCACCAGGCTGGCTGCCCTTCTCTGGACACATTCCAGAAACACTTTAGGTGATTCCACATAACAAAATTTAGAGCTTAGTTCTCAACTCTGACTGTTTGTCCTGCATCTGAGCGCTAAGAACAACCTCACACATTGGCACAAATAGAGAAGTAGAAAACATACCCGTGCAACCGTGTTCTGGCACCAACAATATAAAAGTGATGCAGTTGTCCTAAAAGGTTTTACCATATTCTTGACACTGGGTAAGGCTAATGACCAGAGGGAGGACAGATGGCTTGGGACAGATGATGTGTTTAGAGGATGATCACCTGTTGACCTGGGACAGAACATTTCAGAATGAGGCCATGATTATATTTATCATTTCAGCCTTTATAAAGGGTAACTGTCACCAATCATCTGGAAATCACAAGTAGTACCTCAGCAGGTAACAACGATGTAAACACCTTTGTTGTTCTCCATGCTCATGAAGACACACTTTGGTATTGGGGGAAAAAAAATTATATTTGCAATATATTTTTACCCAAATTGCCTTTCCTGCATGTTAATGACCGAGTACTACAAGATGGAACTATTCCACAGCATCCCTGCCAGGATGTAGATAGATACACACAATGTATCCAAACACATGTGCCAAACATAATTCTGTAACCTCAGTTCCACATATTACCAAACCAATGAACCCAGAAGCTGAGTGAGAAGTCCAGACTGAGCCTCTTACCCTGGGTAAGAACACCCTGACCCCTGGGGGGTTGTGGTAACTCCTTTTTTCTCCAGTAGAGGCTTTGCCCTGGCTCTCTGTTTTCGTCGGCGTTTCTTATACTTTGCCATTACTGTTAAAAAAAAAAAAAAGAAATAAAAGTATAGAAAATAAAGGTATATATTAAGAAAATATATATAAAGAATTAAAATAAATATATATATAAAGAAAATATCCCCGTTTACGCGTGGACAGAGCTGTTGCCAAACAAGCAGGGAAGAAGACAGGCTGCAAGCAGGAGCCCAGCCACTCACTGCTGTCCTGACAGGAGCCTTACACACGGCTGGCAAAAAAGGAATCCTGTGGCCCCAGGGTGTATTTGCGAACAAGGGAGGAGCGGGCAGAGTAAAGAGCCCCTTTTTATAGGGGGTTTCTCGTCATTTTGGGGAGCACGCGGCCAGGCAACAAGCAGAAATGACAGGAGGAAGGTCTCGGCTTCCCCGGCCACGGCGCTCGCCCAAGTTACCAGAGGAGCCGCCCCTCATCCCCCCGCCGCACCCACGGGGCCTCCCTGCTCCCGCGTGGGGCCAGCGCCGCTCTGAGGAGCCCACGCCGAGGAGCGGCCGGGTCCTGAGGCGAACAAAGGGCGCGAAGGAGAGGGTGTCGCGAGCGACAGAGAACGCGGGGCTGCCCCGTCCCGCCACCCTCTCGCGTCCCCTCAGCGGCCACTCACCTCCCCGCCCGGCGCCAACGATTCAAACCGCTCCCCGCGACGCGCGCAGCCAATAGGAGCGCCGCTTTCTTCCCTATCCCCTCCTCCACCCCCCGTGGCCCGTGCTAGGAGCGCGCTGATTGGCCGCTGGGCAGACGCGGGCCCGAGCTCGACGGCGGCGGCGGCGAAAGGCCAATCGGGGGCCTCCCGCTGCTCCACCCCGTCCTGGGCCGCGCTGAGGAGATCCGCCCCGCTATTGGATAAAGGCTTTTCAGCCCTCCCCCGCCAATCAGCTGCAGGACCCTGCTCGGCTGGAAAAGGCCAGTGGGGTTAAAAGGTGAGGGAGCAGCGACCGGCCTGATGGAACCGGAGAGGTGACCAGTGCTCCCCCACCCTGCTAGAGACGAGCCCTTCCCGCCAATTGCGGTGCTGCGCTCCCTACTCCAAGCTAATCACCGCTAGATTCCACTCTGGACCAGTAGCGGCTCGAGGCGCTCTCTCACCCAGCCAATCACTCGCGGCAGCTTTTCTACCAACCAATGGGCTCCCTCCTACCTCGGAGAGGGTTTACATTATTCTCGGCCCAATGGCGAGCTCCCTCAATCAGCGACGAACCAATGGGAGGCGAGCGGCGAGTGACAGCTGTCCAATGGGGACCGCCGACTCTCCCATCCTGCGGAGCGGGGGGTGGGTATCTCCCCGCCGCCGCCTGAGGAATGTCAACTATTCAACATGGAGACGGCGGTTAACAGGCTCGAGGCCATGGTGAGTGCGGGCGGTGGCCGGGCTGAGGGGCAGCCGGACCGGGGACCGGCGGGGTGGGGGCGAGAGCGTCTCCGAGGACACAGGGTTGCCGCCTAAGGGAGGGAAAAGGGGGTGCGGGCGCGGCTAGGGGTGCGAGGGGAGAGCGACCGCTCTCCCTTTGCGCCCCCAGCCGCGCCCGCGCCCCATCCGGGCCCTAAACGGGGCCCGCGTGGCCTTCGACGGGGCAACCGCCGTTCGGGTCAGGCGAGTTCGGCCGGGCCGGTCCATTCTGCTTTCCCCCCCCCCGAGGGGGTGGGGCTTGATGGTGCCGCTCCATTCACCCCCTCAGCGCGGGGGCAGGGCCCGGCCATTTCCTTCTCACCTGGGGGGGGGGGGTAGGGCGGATAGGGGGGTGGGTTCCGCGCCGTCCCGCGTTTACCGCTCTCTGTGGCGGGGAAAACGGGACCGTTGGAGGGCGCGGCGGGACCGGGTCGGTCCGTTTCATTTCCCCGTCGCGGGGGAGGGAGGGGGAGGGCGCGGTGTAGAGCAGAGCGCTCTCGGACCAGTCCATTTTCTCTCGGCGGGGGGTGAGGGTGGAGCTCTCACCTGGGTTGAACCATTTTCCCTGCGGGGGTGACAGAGGAGGAGAGGCCAGGCGGGCTGCTTCATTCGCGCTAGCGGCGGGGGAGGTGGAGGGGGACGATGCGGCGGGATGGCTTCCCGGCGGGATGGCCTCTTACCGCCGGCTGCGCGGCGCCACGCCTCGGACTCCACTCTGCCCGGAGCAGATAGAGCGGGATAGGGGCCGGGGAGGGTCCTTCCCCCCTCCAATCGCCTGGCCGCGGGCGGGCGCTGCGGTGCCGAGCCCTGAGGAGAGTGAGGGGCGTGTGGGGGGGGGCAGCAGCGAGACCCTCTGCCTGGTTACCCGCCCTCTAGAGCCGCGGGAGGAGCGGCCCGGGCCGTTCAACCCTTCTTCCTTCGCGGGGTCTGGGATGCAGCCAGTCCTGAGGAGAGGCTGGCTTTTTCCTCAGCCATTCAAGTTCGGGTAGTTCCTCACAGCGATTAACTTCGTTTCAGCGCTCTTTCAGACAGCCCCTGAGGCAAGACCGAGCTACTTTATGTAACGGCCGCCTTTCTGCCTGCCCCGCTCTCGGGGGGAAAGGAAAAAAGCCAAAAAAATGAAGGAGGAGGGGGGAAAAAAAAGGCCACGCTGTGCTTCCCCACATTGAGAGGCACTGGAAAACTGTCTCCTTAAGCAGTCCCAGTTCCTTGTGGTATCCTTCAAGTCTTATTTTTTTCTTCTATAGGATATATTCTCGTTCACAGGTTTTCTTTCTAGTTAAAAGATTTTGGGAATGTTTTATTTATCTGAATGCTTAACAGATAGTAGAATTTAAATTCTTGAATCCTTACATAAAGCATGCGGATTGATACAGTTCTTCAAAATGTTATGCTCCTTATGGAGGCTTTTTTTTGCTTGGAAACTTACAGAAGTTTTTTATTATTATTTTAATTGGCCTGGCAGCAGTGTTTGGTACCTTAATTGATAAACTGCAAGTGTCCTCACAGAGAAAAAAATTACACAATGCAGAGACAAATGGTACAATAGATACATCTGTGGGTTTTTTCCCCCCTCTGGCAGTCTTAGTTTAAAATTCTCATTAAGAAATACGTAAAAATGAGTTTAATAGTCTCTTAGTTCTCACCTGTGCACAGTAATATCATCAAAGTGCAGTGTTCAAGAGAAAAGAATAGGAGGAACGCCAGGAGAACATGGTGGGGAATATTTATCCATGTTATCCTTAATGTAATGAGTGCTAGATTTTAATACACAAAGCTGGTGTCCTGCTTAATGCCCTGTGTTTTAAATGCATTTGGTTTACTTGCTTCATTGCTCTTTCAGTCACTTTTCTCCAGCACCAGCAAAATGTGTCCCTTAAAGCATTAGCAACAGTGGGCAAGTAAATGTTTGATGGCAGAGAAGAAACAGCTGGTTGAAAGTTGTCTAAATGTGAGTTTGTCCTGCTGCTGTGCCTTTGCCACCTTACTGAGTGGCCACTGCAATAGTAAGACACTTCTGACTGAATATTTTAAGCTATAATACTCTTTGTTAAGAATTTAAAAGTAGCAGTTTGAATAAATGCCCAAATGCCTGCGTTTCTTGAAGGATAAGAGAACTCAAAGTATCCTGGTTCTCAGTTTTATGAAATTTAAAAACAGGGTGTTTTGTTTTTCTTTGAAGAAACCATGCTTTTGAGGAGGTGGGATTATTTTTTGCTCTCCTTTAGCTACTGAACTGCAGTCATCACACTGAATACTTCAAGTGGTAATAATACACAGTATTTTAATTCATTGACTTACTAGATTCTTGTCACAGCTGTGAAGCTGTTCTGATTTCAGATTAAAAACCTCAGCCTTGCTTGATCTCAGCATAAGCTTGCTCTCCTCCTTTTAAGGTTTTTTTTTTTTTAAAGCCTAGTTTAGAAATAATAATTTACAAATCTGTTTCGAGGTACCAAGGTTAGATATTGGTATTAATTTTATGGCTTATTTAAGTGTTTTATCAAAAGCCTTATCTTAAAATGAGAATATTTGAAAGTATGTAAATAGGCAAGTATTTTGGTCCTCTTGAAGTTAGCAGGGCCTTTTTTGTATATGGTATTAGATGAAGAGAGTGATGGGTTGTTTGTCTTATGATCTACTTTATACACAGGCCAAAGTGATCATTGCACAAATAATTGCAAGGTGGAGAGCTTGTTTGTGTCAATTATCTGCACTGATGGTGCGTAACAACTTCCAAAGGTTTTGAGATTCAATGGGGTTTCACCCCATTGTAATTACCCTAGATCATTTGGGTAATCCATTTGGAAATGGAATTGCTTTTCATCTCACCCTGTAAGTCTTACATTTTTCTGTTTGAGTCCACCCTGAATTTCTTCTCGCAGAAGATGGAGGGCAGTATGCCTGGCTGCCTCCTTCCCTTAAAACTGCCTGTGGCACAAGGCAGCTGCATCTTCACCTGTTTGTTATTGTTTCCTTTTCAAGAAAAGGGTGACTTCTTAAATATACAACAGTTTCACCTCTTAATTTCCTATATCCAACCCTCATTCTCAGGTGCTGTATTTTTCTTTATCATTGTTTATATTAATCCCAATAAGTACACTGGCGACTCTGTCTCACATGTTGCAGCTTTGTGTCTCTTGCTTTTCCTTCCTGGATTTCCTGTGAAGTCAGTTTTCTCCACAGGAGTGTGATAAAACCACACTTCTTACTTCCCCAGAGGTTTTGATGTGCATTTCATGGGAAGCTTGGTTGTAGTATCGTGGAACCAGGGATAAACCAATTTGTAGGAGCTTAAAAAGAGCAATGTGTATGAAAGTACCAGATAATTGATGGTCATTTGAGACTCTTGCTCAAAGTACAGTAACAGGAAGAGCTAAATGAACCATAACATCTACAATGTAAGATGAGATTCATTAGGCAAAATACTGCAAAGTTGACTTGTTAACAATCTAAATAATAATACTGGGTGCTGTACCTCAGGACTTTGGCACTTGAGAATGGGCTGCACATGCTTCATTGAAGTCAGCTGGGAATGGAGATCTTTTAACAGCTTCAGCAGACACAGAGTGAGGCCTCTGATGGAAATAGAGCATGTGGTGGTTGCTGGTGATAAATGTATCCTCCTGTACAACAGCCACTTTGTTAAGCATTAACACCCAGGACTCCACACACTGAGCTAGCGCCTTCCAGCATGCACTTCAGCAGTCTGCAAGGAAAAAAAAAAAGTTGTGGGCATCTATTTAGTAAGATTTGATAACAAATGGATAAACTGAGATGAGTGCTTCATTCAGAGCAAGTCAGTTCCTTTGCTGTCATGGACCAACTTTTTTCTTTGAGCAGTGTCTGTCCAGTGCCCTTTTTATGTTGTACTACTAGTGATCATGCACAAAAAGCAGTGCAATGTTAAAAGGGCATTGGCCAGCAATACTGTCTACGATTATCATCACACAAAAGTTGCTATTATATGCCTGAGACCAGAAGGTGGTTTGCAGAACAGCTGTAAAATGGGATTGCCACTAACTTTTTTTCTGTATTATATTTTTTTTGCACTCATTGTCTTCTAGATATTTGCCAGGGGGAAATGTTGACTGGTCTGTTAATGACAAATACATTCAACTATGTGTGTGTTTCTTTAGATATACGTGCCCTACAAAGAGGAAAGAACATCCTATAGCATTCTCACTTCCTACAGTATGCTGTGGAGAAATGTTACAGGTGTGTTACAGTGTGTACCAGCAGTGGCCCATCTCTCCACTGCATTCCTCTGTTACTTAGCATCTTGTTGTTAAGAGTCTTAGTGCTCTCAGACCCTAAGAGTTCTCAAACTTTTTGTATGAAGATGCTGGGTCTGTTACAAAGAAACACATGGAGTTTGATGGAATGCATCCACTTTGGTAGTGCTCTGACATCCCTGTAGTAGCCTCAGTGGTAATGTGCATCCACAGCTTTGGGAAATGTGTGTGTTTCATTGTCTTTTAAAGTGATTCAGCCCCTGTAAATGTGAAGAATAAACTCTGGTGTCCAGAAGATGTTCCCTGTACCGAAGTTTAAAACATCTGTCTGATAGCAGGTCAGAATCTTTGCTTGCAATGAGGCAAATCTAATGAGTAAATAAACTTGGAAATGCAGTTTCCAGTTAAGAGCACCAAATTGTTTGACATTTAATTTGACAGGTCTGCTCAGTGCTTTGTTGGATGTTTTCTTTCCCCCTCCCCTTTCCTGATCAGTGGAATGTCAGGGACGATGAACAGTAATAATGTCTTGAATTTTGTGAGATGTTTTGTCTGTATCAGGACTTGGTGAACATTAACCTTACCCAGTTCTCCATGATCCACAGAAACCACTCTCTGACTTGACCTATTTTTTCCAATACCTATTTTGTTTATTGATTACTTGTCCAGAATTCTTGCTGCTAACGAATGCTCTGACTTTATTGCACTACTGTACTTTACAGCTAGCAGTGCAATAGTATTGTCAAAGCATCTGAAAGCAGAGTGCACAGCAGTGGCTTGAGGCTTGCCTCACAGTTTCTAACCCTTTCTTCTAAGCCTGTGAGTAAACTACCAATTTACCTTTAACAAACTGCATTTTCTGTGTGATTCTTGTACAATACTCGTCACGTGAATGACTGCTCTTAACCTGTGAGATTTTTCTAGGTATAGTTTCCTGAAATACAGCTAGAAATACATATTTCCTTTACTTTATAAATATTTATCAGAGTGGAGGAACATGTGGCAGTGCTTATCAATGTGCTTTGAAATTACTGATAATAAATTTGTTTCTTTTAGTAGACCTTCAGGAGAAAGCAGTGATGCTGAACTATGTCAATATTTTCATTAAGCACAAATCTTAAAATTATAGCCACACAATGGATAAGCCTTCAGCCTCATGATCAATTTTGAATATCTTAAGAGATAGTAGGGGTAGTAGTATGGTATTAGTGGCTTGCTGTTGTTCTGTAAACCTTAAATTATCAGTATTGAATATTTCAGGAACAGAGCTTCATGGATAATTTTAAAAGCCACACATACTCATTGTCTGCTTTCCTTATAACTAATAATCAGATGGAGGAGTTGGAGAAGAGCAAAAATTGATCTTTTTGGGGTGCCTTCCCCTAGAAAGGAAAACCTAAGGATACATGCTTCTGGAGGAGAACAGAAGTGATCAAGCAGTTAGGAAAACTCTTTAAACAGTCTGATTAAAAACTATTTTATTCTTGCACTTTGTCATGACTGGTTTCTGGGTTAGATGGGGGAAGGAATTTTGTTGGTCAGATGGTAAGCTGTTGGACACATAGATGAAAGCCTTCACTTTCATTTATGAACTTTACTAGATTTATTTTCTTAAGCTCTTATTTGAAAATTACTGAAGGGGTGTGTGTATATATGTATTACAGGAAAGATCATATGTTTTCAATAAATCAGAAAGGAGAATTTACTTGTAGAGTATCTTGGAACAAACACTATTATTCTGTTAGGTCATCTGAAATTACAGATCCTCAAAGGTCTTAATGGCAGTTCCTGAAGGTGGATCCCATGTCTGACATTTAAAACACAAACATTCAGGCCTGGCCACAGGCTACATCCAAAGATGACAGTAGTTTGTCACTTTAGCTACATTTACAGCACTGCCAGTTAGCACTTGGGGATGCTTGGACAAATACAGCCTTATCTTGGTCCTTGAAAGAGTTGTAATGGTTACTTCAGGGTTAAACTCAATATAAATAATGAAAACTAGGCTCTGTAAATGACAAGCATGTTTCACTTGTTTTCATCATTGTCTCTCCTGTGACCAAAATAAAATTCCCCCAATTACGTTTAGAAATTCATGAGTTTTTTGGGAAGTGGGAAACCCGCCTTTCTTTAAAGCAGAAGTCCTTATATAGTTATTAAACTTGCAGACTAAAATTAATTAAGTAATAATGCTATCAGCAGACTGTTTTACAAGGCAATTAGATAATCCTCTGGTGGCTTATTTATCCCAAGGAAAGAAATATGATGTCATCGATTTTTAGTATCAATTTGTCAGCCTTGTTTATTAGGGAATAACAAAATGTATTAGAGGCATTATAACCATCTGAGAAAGTGCATTCCTATTACAATTTCTAACAAAGTCTCTGTTGATATGCTTGGATTCTGAATGATTATTCATCATTTCTGCTGTGTAAACAACTGGGTATTGCAGTTTTGCTAAGAGAACTTTCAATGTTTGAAGAGAAAAGTAACTAGCCCAGGAAAAGCTCTGAAAATTGATGAGAAATACATTAATATTTCAGGAGAAGAAAAAAAAAATCCAACATTTTCTGTGCCTGGTGAAGATCAGTTTAAAAAGATGGATGTTCTTTTCTATTGATGTAACTTGACTCTTTGGTATAGTGCTTAAAAACTTCCTCTTGAGAGGTGTGGCATTGCAAGGGCATGTTATGTAGGAAGAGATGGAAGTGCTTTGGGGAGCTGCATAAAAAAGGGACTGGTGGCAGGATGTGAAGGGAACAGCTGGGTGATTTGGGCTAGGTAAATGGAAGAGGATAAAATTAATAGCAGTGTGAGTGTACAGACAGATGTAACTTTCACGTGAGAGGAAGATGGTTATGTTGACTCTGAAAGGTTATTGCTTTATATTTTTTAGGCTAGAAGTGTGTCAGGTGTAATTGGCAAACATTAGCTAATGGAATAGATTGGAGGGATAGAAGTTTACTGTTACACAAGCCTTTTAGAGTCACCTGGCTTCTTTCTGCTTGCCTGAAGTTCAGGAAAGGCAAATGATTGCATTTTGTCTGCAATTTTTGGTTGGGGTTTGTTGGGGTTTTTTTTAATATACTGTGGCTGATCTTAAATGTTTTAGTTCCAGCAGGTAGAATCTGATCTGGATTATATTCAACACAGACTGGAGTTTGAAATAAGGAAAAATCTTCCTGATAATCCATCACCAGAGGTAGTATTTTCAGATGAAATTTATAGATTCTATTGTATTTGGCATGAAGTTGGTAATAAGTGGGTAATTTTCTTTAATCCTACAATATATGTGGCTGTTCTTTTATCTAGTTGTTAGGTTTTTGTTAATGCTACAAAGTATTATTTGTCTCACTTATCAAGGTAACTGCCCTACTATGAATGCAGGGTAGAAAGCAACATCTCCTTCATTTCTTGGGATAGTGAAATTCTCCTGTGTTCTGCCCTGGGAAATGAGCAGTGGTGTAAACACCTAAATTTAAGAGATGGGTTCCAATCTGAACTAAAAAGCACCTTTGCTGTGAGATCAAAGATCATCTTGCCAGTAAGCAATGACTAAATTCAGAGTTAGGTGAAAGATGAGAGGAAAACAGTAAATAGTAGCATGTAAAGGATTTTATAAATAAGTCCTTGTTTCTAGGAGTATTGTGATATACAGTGGAAAAGTAATCTTTTTAGTTAGACATCCCTAACTTATTCCAAATCAGTCAATCCATTAAAATCCAGCAACATGCTCAATTGTGGTTCCACAACAAATACAGGGGGATCAGATTTCTGTTCTCTTATTAGCACTACATATCATCCTTGCTTATGAAAAATTAAATGTATAGATGAAACGTGTCCACAGCTACACGTTTCATTGCGAAGGGTCATTTCATGTTACATTTGAGTGGCTTTAGCACCTACCCTTTGAACTGGTATGTGGTGACAATACATTTCTCTTCTTCAATAGCTAATACTTTTAATTCCTCTGTAGGAAAATCCACTTGCTGTCTTGGAAGCGCTCTCAATGCTGAAATCTCGTTATCAAATGTTATGTAGGCAGATGGAAAAAGTTTCCCGGGAGCAGAGAGAATGCATGAAGGACATCCGTACTGCTATAGGGAAAACAATGAGGATTACTCAGGAATTACAGCAGCAGGCTGATCTCAAGGTAGTATTTTCATTTTCATCACTTGAGTCTTGCTCCTGGAAATGAACATGGGTATTTTGTAACCTTTATGTACATGTGAGTAGTTCCACTGGAAACCGTTACGCGTTTAGAAGATGCTTAGAAAATAAGATGACTGTTGACCTGAAGAAATGTTTGCAAGATTGGAGCTCTTTCTGTGAATCAGGAAATGAGTCTTTGAAAAGCCTGATTTATCCCTCAGCAGTTAAGACAGTGGTGTTCCATTTTGGAGTTGAAGTAATATACCAGAATAGCGTGAATCCTGTGACACACGTTTGAATAACTTTGTAGAAAGGGATGCCTCTGTGTCCCAGTTCTATACTGACTTTGTTAAAAGTAGCTGCCTTAAGGAAATTAGAAAGTTAATCCAATTTTAAAAGGCAAAAAAAAAAAAAGCTTTGAAATGGCAAATGCATGTTCCCTGGCTAAAATGAGTAAGTTAAAACAAATGGATTGTTACGTATGTGGTGGGATTGCTGTGAGTGTGAAGAAATATGTTTTTCTTGTTATCTGTCTTAAAAAAAACTCAACCTGTTTTCATAAGTGGTCTTCAGACACTGCTTCATTGCAGTTTTGAGGAGGTTGCAAAAACATCGATTTTGTCCCTTTTACAAATAAGGCAATTTGGATCAAAAAAGCTAATTGATAGCCATGGGGAAAGACAGAACTGTTGTGACTAAAACACATTCTCAGGTCTGAGCTCTCAGTTCAGCATTGTAACTACAGTGCCCTGAGATTGTTTAGTCTGTCAACAGCTCTAGACAAGTTATTTCTAAGTCTTTGTAGATAAAATGTACTGTATAATGATTTACAAGGCAGTAGTTTTGTCACAGAAAGGAAGAAATATTTTCTCTCCCTGTGTTCCAAGGATGTGCTGCCAAGAATAATTTCATATTTGGATTTTGTTAAAGTGGAAGGCTCTTGTCTCTTGAGTTCCAGTTAGACCTTTTAGATAAAGATTTTCTTGTACCTTGTGTATTTCCTAAACCAAAGATTGAGTGAACTGTTATGAAGAAATGTTAAGTCCTGAAGTGAAATCCTTCTTTTTATTGAATAATTTATCTTCTTTCTGATGAATCATTTATAGTATTGATGTTAAAGGAATATTATAGTTGGGTTTTTTTAAGAAGTATTCAGCTTGTAGATTTCCTTTCATTTGAAGGGAAGTAGGAGTCTGCTACTAGTTTCCATGAGAAAAGGACTACACAAACATTGAGTTCTTCTGTAAATATCATCACCCTAGGAACCGAAATTATCAGAGTTGTCTGTGTTTATCTTTTTTTCCTCTTTTCTAGCGTGCACCTCTGTCAGTAGAGGAACGTGCTGCAGCAGAGCAGTTAATGTACCTGACTTCTGAAGAACTGGAAGCACTAGCAGAAGAGGTAATTAGGCAACAGAGTGTCAATATTCCAGACTATTAAACCTGAGTAGCTCAACTGAAGTCAGAAGGACTGTTTTAGTGACAAATGGGACATCAGATCTCACATTTTTCACTGTGTCTGCAGATACAACAATATTTTGGATGAGTATTTTCCTTCTCTCCTTCCTCTTGCTGGAAAATCTTCCTTTTAGACCCATTTAGGGGGTTTCTTAAGAAGTAATGAAAATACTTTCTATTTTTGGCCTAATTTCTGAAGAAACAAGTATCTTCTATTTCTGATTTTTTAGAATTACAATTCAAACCACTGACTGAAGAAATACTTCTGTCTGTACCAAGTATCAAAAGCACTGTTAAAATAGCAGATTTGAGCAGTGTGTATAGGGAGTTATTTTACCATTTCATTGTAAATAAGAACAGGCTAAGACTTAAAGGCATCCATTAGTAAAAGGTTTATAAGCCATGAAGAAATTCACCCATTTCAGATGAAACAAACCTAGAAAGCTAACTATTTGGTGCTGTTACGACATCTTAATTTGATTTTACTCCTCTACACTCTTCTTGGTTAGCTGCATGCCCCTGTTTTAGGCCATCATACCAAACCTTGCTACATTAGAATAAAATGATTTGTTATTTTTCTAAACTTAATGTCAGGTTCTTAAAAAATGGATTTTATCACTTTGGTTTCACTGTACAGATGTCCAAAACTGGGTCTGATCAGGGAAGTTTTGCTGATGCAGTCATACCACCAAAGCCTTTTATATCTCAGAATCTGCAGCCAGAAAAGCAAAGCCCTTGTGCTGAACCCTGCTGTCCTCACACCAGCCCCAAGCCCTGCCTGGGATATGTGCTGCTGAGGTTAAAAATAAAGAGGTTTTTAATTTGGGAATTCTGCCTCTTTGTCCCTAAGGCTGGGGTAGTTCTTAGGTTGAAGCAGCATGGATGAGTTGATGGCAACCTGAGTAAGCATGAGAATTACAGAGCACTTGCAAAAATCACTCATTGAACAGTAAACACTTCCTAGCTTTTTCTGCCAGGCCTGGTGTTTGATACCTAATGTAGCTAAATATTTGGTTTCTCTCTTACAGATCAGCATTGAGCAGTTTGCAGATGAACAAGATGAACATGAAAGCAAATACAAATCTTGAAAGAACTTGACAAGGAAATGTTAAATTGTTTGTGGAAATGTAAGCTTAGTCCAGTCCCATTTCACACATGAACACTGTGTGGTCAGAGCTCTTGGTTTACTAATAAGCAAGTTTTCTTTGGTGTGGGGGATTGTAAATGGACTGTTGGAAAGCTGTTAAGTAGAATTTGTAAACAGCAGCCTTATATTCTTCAAAATTGAAGAGCTAAAAACCATGGAGAGTGGTAACTTATTGTGGATATCTCTAGGATTAGAGCTGATGTGTTTTTGAAAACACATTGCTAGCTGCATGACACTTCCCTGTCCCTGTTTACATTCCGGAGTGGGGTTTTTAAGACAATTAACCCAAGCCACTTAATTGTACCTACATTCCTGAATAAACGATGAAAGCTAAGAGATGAAGCCATAGATTTATTATGCTTTTGTTTATGGGATTCCTGAGCCCTGTCCTAATCCCTGGACCTGGTTCCTGACCCTTTCTGTTCTCCTTTGATGTGAACTGTCTTAATTTTTTTCCACAGAAGTGAAGACTCAGGGAATAGTTGAGGTGTCCAGTCCAGCTCCCTGCTCAGTAGGGACAGCTACAGCAGTTTGTGCAGTGTCTTGAAAATCTCTAAGGATAAAGAATTCACAGCCTCTCCGAGTAACCTGTTGTAGTGTCTGACTGTCATTATAGTAATAAAGGATTTTTTTTCCTGATGTTTCATGTTTTTAGGCTTATTTCAGCCCAGTTTGAGGGAGTAAGATACCTGAAGTCTATTAAGTTCTTAGTTTTTGTGAAAAATGATAGCTGTGAAAGGAGATAAATTTCAATTAGTGCCCTGGGAGGGGAAAGGCCTGAGTCAGTGAACAGATGGGTCTATTTAGTTTGTTGGGAAGAGGAACTGGTTGTATATTGAGGAAGAAATGGGAGCGGAGGGCAGGGATAGCTGGATTTTATGCTGTCTGCTGCATGGTTGCCATCACCTCACACGCTATTTAAGCGTTTAGTCCTATTGATCAATGTCAATACCAGACTTGATCCTGACTCCTGCTACCTCCACCACTGCTGAGGATTTATTAATCAAAAACAAGCGGGAGATGTGGGTTAGTGGGAGAACTGCAGCTATGAACGTGCTGCGTGTCACTGAGCTGCGGCCTCGGGGCCGCTTCCGTGCCTTCCAGAGGTGTGGAAACCCGCCCCTGCAGCGAGGCTGTGGCGGCGCGGCCTGGCCTCCTGAGACAGGTGTCACAGAGCTCTCCACCCCGCAGCCCGACAGCCGCCTCGCTGTGCCCCCGGCTCGACACTTCCCGCCTGCTTGCCGGGACGGGAGCGCTGCTGCCCGCCATGCCTCCGGAGCCACACTGAGCCGCCGAGGCGAGGCCGAGCCCTGAGGGGCCGCGTGCGCTGCCGATCGGGCGGGAGGGGTCGCCCCGCCCATTGGCGGTGCAGAGGGCGGGAGGGCTGCGGCACGCGTGCGCGGCGCGCGGTTAGACCCCGCCTGCCCTCAGCGGCCGCAGGGCGGGGCCGCGGGGGGAGGAGCTGCCCCGCTCCCCGCGAACAGGGCCGGGGTCGGGGCGCAGCCTTTGCCTGGCGGCCCCAGAACCTCCCCTTCCGCCCCGCTCCTCGGCGTTTCACCCCCCAGGGCAGTGCAGTAGGGAAGAGGAGCCGGGGGGAAGCTTCCCCCGCCGTCCGAGCCGCGGCCATGGACGAGCAGAGCGTGGAGGTGAGCGGTCGGGTGGCGGGTGGCGGTTGCGCTCCCTCAGGGAAGGCGGGAAGGGCGGTGCGGGGGAACCGTTTTCTCCCCGGGGCCGCATCCCTAAGGCCGCGGGGGAAGCTGCGCCTTCTCCTTAGCGGGGGATGGCGAGCAGCTGGGCCGCTGTCCGGTGGGAGTATGGGGCCGACCATCCCGACCTGTTTAGGGGCCAAGGGAGGCTGGGCGGGGGCCGCGGTACCCTCGGCAGGTCCCCGTGCCTCACGGGAGGGGAACAAGGCCAAGCCGGGCTATGGGCGGCCCCGATCGGCGGAAAACAGATTGCGGCCCTGCGGTGGGCAGGGATGCGCATAGCAGGGAGCTTGGCTCGGGCGTGCGCTGAGCTGGGTCGAGCGAGGCAGGCTGCGAAGGGCTGGCATTTCCAGGCGGCGTGCAGTGCTTTTACATAATCCGTGTTAGGAAATAAACTGACGGAGCCTTGGAGGTGCCTGTTCTGGAGGTGGATGGAGACCTGGCGCTGACAGAAGCGCCTTGGCGAGCCCGAACACGGGATATCTGGTGTCTCTCTGTGCCCTGGGCAGCTCGCAGAGGTCCCTGTTAATAGCGGCCAGACGGCAGAAAGGTTTGGAAGACCCTGTGTGCTGCATGTTTTGCGTTTTAATGGTTTGCAGCCGTTTAAGAAGACGTTAGCACACGTGAGGTGCTCTGGTGCCTGTAAATTAAAGATGCACCTCACGTTTGTGCTGATTTATAATTGTAACTCAGTGGTAAAAAAACAAGTTTGAAGACTCTTTCAAAGTTCCATAGTTAAAGGCAGGAGGGGTATAACTCCTGTAAGCTTATTTAAGAATGAAAGATAGAACTATGGAAAGCAAACATCACTTGCTGCTTCAGAATACTCTTATTTCGGGGATGGAGGGAGGTGAGGTGTTTGTATTCTGGAAAAAATGCTACTTTTTTCATACGGATACAGTAAAAAAACCCCATTAAATTGTATTTTTATTGCCCGAGATTGATTAAGCAGGTTATGAGAGAGTATAGAAGGTCTTAAAAGAATGTGAATCTTATAAAAGTGAACAAAGAAAATGCCCTGTCTGGTTCAACCCCTCTCGTTAGCATTCTGTAGAATACACACATTTACTTCCCATGCTTGTGCATTAGATGAGTGCCAGTACATTGAAACTCGTGGTTCAGAATCTGCAGATACAGCACAGTTTCTCCTGGCAGCGGTTCAGCCTTGTGTGAACACAAGTAGGAATAATATTTTGGCTACAGAAAGGCCTGTTTGGAAAAAGGTAGTCCAAACAAAAAACCCTGTTCCTTGAAGAAGATTAGTGTTATCAAATGGGTGCTGAGAGCTGGTGTAGTGTAGGAGAGAGAGCCACATGTTTGACTTGGCACCTCGCTCTGAGATGCGCTGTCTGTGGCTGTTTGGAATGGGACTGCGTTGAAGAAATCTGTCGCTCTACCTAGCAAACAAATGCAGCTCAGGTACCCTTGAAGTATGTGGCTTAATGGCAGTGATACTCTACTCTTTGCAGAGCATTGCTGAGGTCTTCCGATGTTTTATTTGTATGGAGAAACTGCGTGATGCGCGTCTGTGTCCTCACTGCTCCAAGCTGTGCTGTTTCAGTTGTATTCGGGTGAGTTCGCTCTTTATAATTTATTCTTGCAAACGTAGGAACTTAAAAATTACTGATCTTATGAACACATTCTTCTTTCTTGCCCCTTTTCCTGGAATTCCAAGGATTCCTTTTTCCTGCTCTGTGCCCTTTAGTTTCCCTTTCAAAATGTTCTGTGACACTGAGGAAAAACTAGGCAAGCTGTGCATTGCATTCAGTAGTACTGATTATAGGGGCTATCTGGAATAGTTGATTTTAAGAAACGGACATATAACGATCCCTTCTTAAGCATCTTTTGAGTGTGTGATGCCTGTATGGAAGTTGGAACAGGAATTGCATGCTGACTTGGCCTCTGCCAGTATGGAACACAGGAAGGTCATACCATGGCCTCTTGTCATCTTGGAGATGCTTTAAAAGGCTTACCAAGCAAGTACCGTGTACAGGCTAAATCCTTCTTGAGGCAGCCTGGTGTAGCAGGCTGAAGCAACATCTCAAGTACCTTGCTCAATTAATTTTAAGGTCATGGCTACCAGTGTGTAACAACACTTCAGTTCCAAGTCCAGGCCGTGTTCAGTGTTAGTGTAGAGGGTTTGGCTGAGGTTTTCATACTTGGGGTAGTATTTCCAGAAATGGGAACAGTCATCACTCGCTTTGAAAGCTCTGACAGGAACCATAGGTGAAGGACTTGTACTGCATGTTAAAAATGTTAGATGGCATATTGTTGCTGGGTGGTGAGAGATCATCCTTGAGAATCTTTAAATGGACTAGTAAGTTGACAAATACAAGCCTTTCAACTGTTGAGCTTTTACACTTCTGAGTTGTAGTCAGCAGATGAAGTTCTTTTCTCAGCTCCTTATCTTTAGAACTTTCTGGAAGAGAAACATGCAGGGGATCCTTGTGGATTTGATCACTGAACTGCAGCACATAAATAGCTCAAGAGCAAGAAATGTTACCTCAAAAGCTAATCTTTTTGACTCTGAAATCTATGCTTGCTGTACCTTTCACTTTCTTTTGTTGAAACATGCTCTTTCTTTTGTTTCTTTTGTTTGTTGAAACATGCTCTTTAGTTCATGACTGTGGGAGTCTGTCCCAGATGTGTGGTTTCTAATGGAGTATTTGGTACCTCAAAATTCTCTTTATAATTCTAACTGAAGTGTCTTTGGCATCCAAAGAATTTGTTACTAAGATACCAATCGCAGCTGCTTCTGGGGCTAAGTGGTTGAACAGTTAAATTACAAATCTGTAAAGAAAAATAAAGGAAGACTGTAATAAAAAGTAACTCCTAATTAGCAACAGAATGTAATTGCTTGCAGTTCTTTAAAAGCCTCTCTAAAAACGTGTTTTCCTTTTTCCTTCATAGCGTTGGCTGACTGAACAAAGAGCTCAGTGCCCTCATTGTAGGTAAGGCAATGTTTAATATCAGACATAAATTATCAGGAATTGAGTGTACTGTCCTGTTATGAGAGATCTTCTTTTTTCAGTGCAGGTTGCACTAAATTTGTAAGCTTGATTTTTGGAGACCTGCCTGCTGTTACTATAAAAATTTACCCTGGTATAATACTCTTAAAGTATGTTCTGGCTTTATGACAAGCTAAGCAAGATCTTTGTTCTTCCCCATCACGCTGCTCTTTTTAGTCCATCTAGTTGGTGTAGTGAGAGTAACTAGATGGTTTTCCCCTCTTTATATTCTTCTTGCAAATGCCCTAGACCAGAAATACTAGTTTTCAGACCGAAACAATTTACTTTTTAATGCCTATAATTTCTGTGACTTACCTTATGTATTGCAGGTTTGTTTGAGAGGTAGCCACAATGTGTTTTGTTCATTTTTTTGGTGGTGTTTGGTTTTTTTTAACACAGTACCCCACCCCATCCCCCCAGGCCCTCGCACCCTTTAGCACTTCTAGTTCTCCAGTACCTAGCAATTCTAGCTCTTGATAGACCAGAAATTGAAAGTTAGCATATTCTTTCCCCTAAGGGAAGGGAGGTATTTAAAAACAGCTAACCAGAGGAATTTAAAAACAACAACAGAAGTTCTTAATATTCAGCCTTTAAATTATTTGATCAATAGCTATGAAATGCTTGTAAGGAGGCAAATACATCTGCATTTTACAAAGGGGATAATTAAAGCACTGCAATGGGGCTAGCTGCATAATGGGAAAAACTGAATTAAATTATTTGTCCAGCATTATCCAGGAACCTATCAAGAAATACAGAACGACTACTTGGATTCCCCTTGTAGCTATTCTCTGTGTCACTGTGAGGTGGTTCATTGTGGTTCCTGCCTCCCCTCAGCCTCCAAATGAGTAAATTGACTTAAAGCATTTTTAAATTATTATTTATTTTCTTCCCTGCAAATAAGCAGTATGGCTTCAGTATTTTTCCCTGTGACTTTTCCCAGTGGTGTAGAACTGATGAACTGAATTCACATCAATGCTTATGTTTCAGCTCCTGGAGCTGAGTTCTGTCTCTAACTCCAGCAATGCTTCTTGCAGAGCCCCGCTGCAGCTACGAGAGCTTGTCAACTGTCGTTGGGCAGAAGAGGTCACACAGCAGCTTGATACACTTCAACTGTGCAATCTCACAAAGCACGAAGAAAATGAGAAAGACAAGTAAATGGAGCATTCTTCTCATAAAGCGTTTTGGAGTTTGCTTTATATGAGGGGGCTTTTCATTTCGGCTCATTATTAAAATCAGGGAACAAACTGATAAGTTTTATGTACTTAAAAGCTGAGTTGTGCTTGCTGCCTGATCTAAAAGTCTGAGTTAATCTCTGTCCTACTTAGTGGAATGAGCAAAGCTCTTCACTGTCTTGGAAAACCACTACTATTTCTAGTTTGACTCAATATAGTTAAAATGAGTGATCTGGAAAATGTGAGGGGCAATAATGCTGCCTAAGGCTCTTCACTGTTCTTAGTGAACATACATTGGAAATAAAAATATCCCAATGCCTTGCTTATTTGGCAGTCCCATTAGGACTGTGAGTGTGTATTTGGTATCTCAGGACGCAAAAGGAGGGAAGCTGTTCTGAGAAGGTGTCTTTTAGTCCCTTGCAAAAGTGTAATTGCTAAACCCAGTTTGAGATGAAAGAAAATAAGTCCCACAGAAAGCACTGCTCTTCCTGTATCCATCAAATTCCTGCTTTTCATTCTCCTACTTTGTTTTCAGAGCCTTCTGTCATTTGTGATGTATTTTCTTCCAAGGAGCAGGTGTCAGTACTTTATCAGCAGGCTTTTCTCCTGGCTTTATCCCATTACCAGTGTTATTACGTGTTTTAAGATATATTCTAGAGATTTGGAAGACAGAAGTGTGAGAAGCAGCACTGAAGAATGGACAGGGACAAATGATGTGTCCTATAGCTGCCTCCTTCCCAAGTTCCTGAATCCTAATAGGGGGAAAGGGAGAGGCATGTATTGGAGATCTGAGCTTGGTTTGCTGATGGGTGCTGTTCCTGAAATTTTAAGGAATGATAAAGACCACTTTTTCAAAAAAAAAACCCCAACCTTAAGATCCATTGCCCTGTGGTTACTTGAGGTGGTTGTGATGAGGATTTTTTTAATGTGAGGTATTAAATCCTGGGATTCTGAGCTTGGTTCATTGATGATATTCTTTATCTGGCGGGTAGAAATCCTGTTCTACTAATGTGTTTCTGTCTCTGTGAAATGCTTCCTGAGAGAGCACTAAGAACAAGATTTTGCAAAAGGTTTTCACTGCATATAAGTAGTATTCTTGCAAAACTATGCTGAGGTTCCATGCTTTCAGTCTTGAGTTGCAAAGCAAGTGAAAATGTTAAATGGACTTTGCAGAAAATTCATTGTATCTTCTGTTGATGATATGTGTATTATTTTTTTTAAGGTGTGAAAATCATCATGAAAAGCTTAGTGTGTTCTGCTGGACCTGTAAGAAGTGCATCTGCCACCAGTGTGCACTTTGGGGAGGAATGGTAAGAAGAGACTTACTTATGTGCATGTGGTATGTTACAGCAAGAGCACAAGCATTATGTTTGGCAGCAGTTTGAAGAAATAGAAATGCTGCAAAGCTGTTATGACTGTTGAATTGCCATGCAAATACTGTAGTTGTATGTGTGTTTATAATTCAATGTGAACATGGGTGGGAAAGGTGATAAGTTCTGTTTGTAGCTAGAGAAGGAAGTGGAATTTGTTGCTGAAAGGGGGTCAGACTTACTTTTCACGTTTGCAATTCCATGATGTCAGGGACAAGCTGTAGATGGTGCTGACAAATTTATGGTCAAATGAAGTTGTCTTAGAGAATATAGATAACACATTATTTAAATGTCCTGGCCTATAACCTTTAGTATTTTTTAAGCTGTTTTAGTAGCACAATTCACCACACTGTTCATTTCTTCAGTGAAGTATTTCATGAAGAGACTGCTGTCGTTGTTTGGGATGTAAGTGGCTAGCAGTGTGCTGCCTTTGTTTGAAGAGGGTGTTTTAATGATAATTAAGAAAACCCAACCCTTCTATCTTTATTTGATTTGTTAGTTGAACAGTGAATGAAGCAGTTTATTTTTGGAGGACTATTGAGACTCCAAATAACTCCTGACAGGAAGCTTTGATGGTATGAAAGCCAAACTCATGACTTCTTATGAAGGGAAGTGAAAGACAGACTTCCTACATACAATCTGCTTTGGAACTTTTCCAAATTGAGTGATACACTAGAGGCTTTCTTCCATTCTCTTTCAGCTATTTAATAGGAGTGGAATACAGTTGAAATGAAATGAGGTATTATTTCCACTTCCCCTTTTCTTTTTTAACAGCATGGAGGACATACTTTTAAGCCACTGGCAGAAATCTATGAGCAACATGTCACAAAAGTAAATGAAGAAGTGGCAAAGCTTAGGAGAAGACTCATGGAATTGATCAGTTTGGTGCAAGAAGTGGTAAGAAATTGATCTAAGATAAAAGTTTTCTGTAGTGTGCCCTTGTCACAGGATAACTGTGAAGTGGGAAATGGAAATAGTAAACTATTATATAAGTTCAGGATGTTTTCAGTACCTGTTCAGTTGGTGCTTTTGTGACAGTGTAATCAGATTATCCCATAAAGAGTAATTTTTCCTTTTTAATTATACTTTTTTCTTAATACAATGTGGAAAGATCAACATATTCTCAATACTGGTTTTATAGTTGCCAGGCAGAAAAAGATCTGAGCTGGCTGACAGGGAACAGCCCTCTTTCTTTTCCTTTATTTAAAGGCTAGAGTTGGGCATTTCTTTGGGAGATATGTTTTTATCAGTGCTTACTAAGTGTATCCTGCCATGCTAAAAAAGTATAAAAATGCTTTATTCTAATAGTGTCTTCTCCTAAAGAAAGGAAAATGAGCTCTAAGTCTGAGCCTACAGGGTGGACAGTGAAGCAGCTCACCACTCAGGGATTTGAAGTTCGTGTACCTCCTTTTTCTTTCCCATAGGGGTCGAGGTGTTAGACATCCAAATACCAACAGGTTCTGCTTTGGCAGTTTCAGTGGGAATTTACTGTTTCTTCTATTGTGAAGTCTTTGTACAAATAAAATAAGGGTCGAGTTTTTTTAAAGCAAATTTCTGCATGGCTTTTGTCTGTGCTGTTATTCAGGTGGTAGTTTGGCACATGCTGACAGAAGGTTAGCTCTGCTTAGCTCTGATGTGACATATTGCCAAGTGGTACCTGTAAAAACTCATAGAGTGTTGAGGGGACTGCAGGCACGACCTTCTGGGGTGAAGAGTGCAGTTTTTAACAACTTACCTTTGTTACCAAGAAGGTAACTTGTCTGTACTACTCAGGTTACAGAAGAGAAGCTGGCAGTTGTGTTTACAAAAGAATACCTGTGTGACAAGTCTCTGTGGACAGAGAAATTGTTGCTCAGCTTTTATGTTCACCTTTGGTCACCCACCAGAGGGCACGCTTATGTATTCAGTGACAGTCAGAGGATGTTACAGCTGGCAGCAGGAACAGCCTGTAACACAGCTC
This sequence comes from Laterallus jamaicensis coturniculus, assembly GCA_022605575.1. NCBI lineage: Eukaryota > Metazoa > Chordata > Aves > Gruiformes > Rallidae > Laterallus > Laterallus jamaicensis. Next base: position 3,408,802 of record JAKCOX010000025.1, on the reverse strand, counting down.
ATCGGAAAACACGTTCCTCTTCTTCTAAACGTTCATGCTTCAGTAAGACCAGGATATTTCCACACACACACACTCCCCCCATTAAAAAATAGGTCTGGAGGGATGTTTAGAGAGGCACATGTGTTTCTGGGACTTGGGAGAGTGGAGTCAATGTGTGAGTGAAACGTGGAAGAGTCTGAAGGCTTTCTTTTTGTGCTGAACCCTGTTTTAGGAGAGGAACGTGGAGGCAGTGCGTAGCGCGAAGGATGAGCGAGTTCGGGAGATCAGGAACGCAGTGGAGATGATGATTGCCCGCTTGGACACTCAGCTGAAGAATAAGCTTATAACATTAATGGGTAGGTGTTGTTAGGTGTATATATTTTGCATATATTAACACTGTGTAAATCTGTTGAGAAACTCTTTCCCTGGGGATATGACTCCTGATAGGTTTTACGGTCTTTTTATGGTCTCAAGTGAGTTCTTTGTGACACCTTCAATTAAAAACATACACTTGCTTTTTTAAAGCATTTTCTCAATCAACCTTGGTATATTTAGAAGCCCTTTACTTTGGTAGCTTCTGGGGCACCTTCCTGATAAGAAAAAGCTCAGTTTCTTAAAATGCAGTGAGTATGTTTGTTTGTCTTTAAACTTGTTGTCTTTTCTTGAAACAGGTCAAAAGACATCACTTACTCAAGAAACTGAACTTCTGGAATCCCTCCTTCAAGAAGTTGAACATCAGGTAATTACAAACAGTGCTGGAATGTTGTGATCCATGGATCCCTCCTCAGTCAGCCTTTCTTACCATTTTATTTATTTTAAAACTACTAATTGATGGATATTCCTTGAGGGTATCTTTTCATTTGAGTGGCCTTAGGTTGCGCAATTTCTTCTTCAAACCAATTATATCTTCTAGAAATAATGAAAGGTATTCTCTTGAATTGCTTGAAAAACCAGTACAGGGATTAATAGCAGAGCCACATAAAACTGCAGTTAGGTGTTTGTTTAAGGTAACTTGGCATTTAGACTGTGTAGGTAGATTCTGTTAGTTCTGCTGCCAGCTGTGTATGAATAGCTGGGGCTATAAATGGAGAATTTAAAAAATGTTCAGTTTCTCTTTGTGTTTGGAGCAAAACTGAACTGGTTGTAGCTCTTTTATTCCTGTCTGCCTGCCTTTCCAAGAAGATGCCATGGTATCGCTTCGTTCATCTTGCTTCTAGCTATATGAGTTCAGCTTTTGTAAATGAAACATTCAGGTTCTGCAGAGCTTGATTGTACTTGCATGATTTCTGCTTGCTCTAAGGAAACAGGAGGGGTTTCTTCCTTCAAGCACTGCTGCATCCAGTAATTACCTTCCAGCAGAGTTGGATGTTTAGGTTGGCGATGGGGGCTGAGCTGAGAGTGGTGTCTCTCCTCCTGTATTCTTTCATTCCCTGTGCTGCTTTTGATTCAGTCAGAATGTGGAGTTCACTTTATCACTCATCAATGATTAATTTGTTCTCCTTGCACTGAAGTTAATTATTTCATACCTATGATGGAACATTGTAAAGAATCGACAGCATCAGGAGGATGAGTGCTCCTGCACACTGTGCATCAGCATTTTTTCTTTTTTGAGAGACAAATATAGATTACTCAGAAATTCCTTATGTTGCAGCCCAAATGAAAGTCTTCTAAGTCCTAAATAGCAGTGCCAATGCAACTGCAGATCAGCTTCTTCTGCAGGAAAAAAACCAACCCCACAACAAATTAGTACTAGTGAAACTTGACCTCTTCTCCAAAATAGGAGGAAAAGTTTACTAGCTAAAAAAATAGAGAGGATGCAGGCCTCTGGCAACTGTCAGATTGAAAGACATCGCCTATGTCTTTGTCAAGGGAGGCTTTGAATTTCATATCCTTTTTGTGGAAGTAATAGAATTATTTGAAGATCTCGGAGCAAGAAATAGGACTTTTTAAGACTTATATATTAGTCACACTTAAACCTGAGAGAAAGCTTGAAATTAAAGTGCTAAGATACTATTTTCCCACGTTATAAGTATAAATAAGAGATAAAGAAGATTAGAAAATACTAAACTAGCTATTCAAACAATATATAAGATAAGATTCTGTTGGTTTTTTTCCCAAGATTTTGAAAAGACCTTTGTTATTACACTTATTTTGTAGGATATGTCAAACCAAGTGTCTGGAAGTGGGGATTTTGGCTTGTTGTTTAAGTTAATATAGATTTTGGTTTGTTCCAATTTGGATGAACCAAAAAAAAAAGTAGAGTCCTTGGCAATACAGCAAGAAAGAAATAACTATAACATGAAAGTACTGCCTGATGTCACAAGAGCTTGTATCACTGTCTTGTGATATATTTGGGCTAATTATCCCAATGTCTGATGTCCTTTCCAGATTGATTTACTTTTTTATTGTTGCCTAAACATGGTAATGGACCTGACTTGGTACTAATCAGACAGAAATTAGTTTAACCTAAGTGAAATACATAGTGGTTGCTGTAACTTTCATCATAGCATGTGATAGTCTTGAATATTCAGGACTTCCTAACTGGGTTGCACAGACTTTGGAGTGAGACAGAATTAGAATGTGTATTTTAACTTATTATAGTTTCCTAACAGATGTTTTGGAACTCGGGACCATTTGCTATCATAGGCAAATTCTTCATCTTAAGAGCTGATAGTTTCAAGGGAAATAAAAGCCAAACAAGCTTCATTTTATGTTGCACTGTGGGTGATCTTTCTGACATCTCAGTAGATGTGCAATTTATTTAAAAGGAAAAGTGGTCAAACCCTGTAGTTTCTGCTAATGACATAAGGAATTCTTTTCTTTCTTGTTTTCCCCTGTATAGTTACGATCGTGCAGTAAGAGTGAGTTGATATCCAAGAGTTCAGAGATCCTCATGATGTTCCAGCAGGTTCATCGGAAACCTATGGCTTCGTTTGTCACTACTCCTGTCCCCCCAGACTTCACAAGGTAAAGACCACACTTCCTTTCTGTTGTGGTTTGAACTGGAAAGCCATCCTACAATGGTCTGTTTTGATTCTTTATAAATGCTTAAAGCAACTTAGAGAAAAGTATCTCTTTCCTGCTTTACTGTACCACTGTATGGAGGAGAATCCTCCAATGAGTCTGGGAGGTAGATGTGTTCATACATGCATCAGCCTCTTGCAAAACTAGGGCAGGAGAGTACTGATGTATTTTAATGGGTGGGTTTGGAAGAGTGGATCCTGGGTGGCTGATAGTTTGTTTTCTGGAGAGCTTGCCTGGTACCCACCTGTAGTGAAGGGGAGTTGTACGCCTCAGCCATATGAGCCATGGCAACCTGTGGGTAGCATGGTTCTGACCTTTTCTGTGTTAAACTTGATACCT